>CAWUFW010006111.1:0-1208643 GCA_963921515.1 Calotriton arnoldi | reverse complement strand
GCAGCGCCATGCATGCGTCGCACACAGACACAGGGACACAACCAAGCAGCACACACATCAGCCCCACCCCGAACGCACATGACACGTGACAGGCCGGCCACAGACATGTCCCCAACGCCCAATTCACGGACAACACCCAACGCCACACAACCGACGCACACATGTCAGTGAAGTCACGCAACAGCAGGACACACCCCAGTGTAACAAACATGGCGAAGCACACAGCGGCGGCAACACCAACTAGGAGAAGCAGGGCCCCTTCGGGAAGAGGAACGCCAGTACCACACTGAAAAACCCATACCACCCTGCACATATGAACAAGACACATGAAACGGAACACCAAAGAGCCCGGGGACCGACAACAGGTGGCCCAAGAATTACATCCACACACAAGGCCCAACGCAGAGCGGAAAGGCAGCCTGCCGCCCACACAAGGGAGAGCAGACAGCACTGAATGACCTTCCATTCCAACACCGAAACCACAGCCCTACGACAGAAGCCGGTGAATACAGCCATTGTCCAAGAATAGACCAACACAGGCATGCCGAGGAGACCGACCACAGGGCAGATAGCGCATATCACAGAAGCACACAACGGACGGGGAAGAAAGAAGAAAACACTCCCCCATGTCGGCCACATGCAAGTTAATTGGAAGGAGTCACACAGCACTGACCTTGAACTGTCTGAGAAGCATGTGGGAAGAGGGCCCGTGTCCTCCAAACAAGCCAACAGAACACAAGTCCTGTCTCCCCACGACTACACAGAGCTCACAGCAACCCGGAGCGTGCACATTGCAGACTGCACACACAGCCGGAGCACGCCACCTCTACGAACCGCTGCGAAATGGCAACCGCAACACACCTACCCAACTACGCCGAACAGCTCAAGCTGTACCAAACCAACACGATACATACATTGGGATGCGATCTCCTGTCCCTGCTGAACGTAAGTTACCGACTGACTTACCGCATCACATTGTTCAGCTGCGTCATGCCCGTCTTCTACTGTCGGAGGTGTCCCTACCAGCATCCCGTCGAGATATGCCTCTCCAACCCGGCATGTCTGAAGGCGGACCTGCTACCACTACTCCTCCCTCTGGACGCACACGACAGGGCCTGCTCTGCCTATGGGGGCATGGCGTATGTGGCCAACATTGCACGCGCACTGAAATGGAACCACTGTGCCTCCACACGACGGATCATCGAGAACAGCTACATCGAATGTCACCCAGCATGCCCCATCATGGTCCTCCAAGGGACAACCTACGAACAACACCTTGACAGCCACCATCCGCTTCATTGGCTGGCAAACATGTACACCACCAATGACATGGAAGCCCTGCTGGACGGCATCGCATACCTGACAACCTGTAAATACGTCGGACCACAACGCAGGTTCCCGAGTGACCTATGAAGTCCAACCCCGCACCCATGCTCAGCTTCCGCACGGACTGGCCAGTCACCACCACAACAGCCATACCAAACGACCGGCAACTGTAACCACACCATCAACGACATCGCCATGACATCGGATATGACCGGGACATGCACACTGTTCCCCATCACATCCAGGAACACCGCATGCATCGTGGGAGGCAGTGGCATGGGCTCTGTGCATCTCACCCACATGGACGGAACTGCACGAACAACCAGGACACGACATGGATCCAGCGCACATGGACACACACACCGCTCAGTGGACATGAATAGGTCGCCTGGAGTCTGTGGGTGCTGCACCCCTCCCACCCCCGCCCCGGGAATCCCATACCAGGACCTTTGCATGGACGACAAGTGCATACAACAACAACACGACCCCAGTGACTGTGACATGTCCAGTAACCACCACAGTGCAACAACAAGTGGCACGCCGCTGCATGCACGCAAGCACATGCCCTGATGTCATCTCACATGCACGCGTGCATGAGGAACAACCGCAGCAAACCTGTCACATGGAACTGAGATGGACTGTGCCCATGATGCCGAGCGGTCTGGTAGGCTACATGTATACCGTCTGTGTCAAAGTCCGCAGCTCCGCAGCTATACGTAAATGTACATTAGCACAGCCTTGGCCAAGCAGATGTAACCCCACACCCTATCCCATTTGTAATCATGCTCAGTATATCCTCAACATGTATTCCGCTGCCAGTAGTGTCCACTATACTGCATCACAGAGGACAGAAGACTCAATATAATGTCTGAAACCAAAACTGTCTCCGCTGACTCATTTCACAAGTACGAATGAGAGAGGATGAGAGTATGTGAAGTACACGGCAGTCGTGACATGACCATGTAGTCCACTGGTATTGGATGTCAACGCAAATGAGTAGCACTACTGTGGAAGACACACATGTGTCGTGTGAAGTCGTATGGACGCAGTGCTCAGGTGGGTGGGTGCGACGGGTAGATGCGCACATGCCAAGTTGGAGCACGCCGTGTTGGGAGGGGTCATGAACAGTACACCACCGCTTCCCTGGGCATTGTGAGAGGACACCTGTCGGGGAGTGAACACGTGTGTGCACAGCAGCCGGGCACACGTACAAGGCGGTACCAGGCGCACCTCAGCCCACCCTCTGTGGACAAGCTGGATCCTGTTGTGCGCCCGCCATGCCCCTTGACAAGGCACACACAGCCCCAGTCGACCAGGTGTAACCCCAACATAGTCAATCCGCACAGGCGATACAGGGCACGGGATGGCAGTGGAGCATGGTGTGTGAGAGGTCTCTTCGCGCTCCTCCTGGTCATATCACGCAGGCAATAGAACCTCAACGTCTAGCATGGCACAAGTCACATGGAAGTGTAGGGGGACGCACCACAGCACGAGCAGCACTGACGTCACGGGAGGTGGCTCGCACCATCCCATCCATTGCCCATCATACCAACCACGACACATGCCATTGCGACTAAGTGCAAGCGCGTGCGCCACCACCCCGAGCCCTCCCCAGAGAGGCCAAAGAGTGAATGTGTGGGCCAACAGCCACAGACGGACGCGGCCTGGCCGCAAGGGCAGCCACAGCCACTGGGTGTCGCAGGTGGCGGATCTGGAAGGTGAAGACTGTGATGCATAGTCCATGCAGGCCGGGTCTCCATTTGGGGCACCACGCAGGTGGACGGCGTCCCGCCACACATCATACCCTGAGACAGCCCACTCGTGCAACTGGACCCACACATTCACTCCTTGCCCTCTCTGGTGCGAGCTTGGGGCTGCCTGTGCAAGCGCTAGCCTCGCAGGTGAGCATGCATATTGGGGGGCGAGGGGAGGACATGAGGGCTGGGGCGAAGATGACTGTATCACTGTCAGTTAGTACAAGGGATGACCCAGATGTGGAAAGGAAGAGACGTGTCCCGTGTGTACTGCAACTAGTCGCCAATCCAACTACCCCCATGTCCGGAATGTAAGCCCGCACCTAGGCCCGCCCATCCGCCACATCGAACATACCACCAGCACGACAACCTTCCCATTCGAAACACTGACTGGGGGTGGCGACCAGTGAACAATCATGTGTAGCCTACCCACGCGTACATGTGGGCCCTCCATGATCCATGTCACCTGCGGCAAAGACATGACATGCGCAATGAGGGAAGTGAGGAGAGCTGTCCGCCCCACGCGCAGAAGGTGCATCAGCTCCACAGACCCAGCAGCGAGTCCAGCAGGGGTCACATGTGCAGTGGCAGCTGTGCCTGGTGTGAAGGCACATGCATATAGACAGCACATCGACCAATGTGTAGTCTGCCCACATCCACAGTCCATCATCATGCGGACATAGGAATTTAACACAGGGCAACACATCTTAGTTGGTGCACCCACCGTGACCAACAATGCGCAATCATCGACGTACCCGCCCTGTGCATGGCCCCCACCCAACGGAGGCACATCCAGTGCCACCATCCCACACACACAAGCCTTCCACGGAACATGCTGTGTCCAATGGTCAGTACAGAGTCAGCGCCCATCTGGTGGATCCTGAACAGGAGACACATGCACACACATGCCAGCTCCCACTATGTACGTCTGCCACCTGGCACGTGCAATGTAACCTCTCACCTGTGACTGCAAGCACACAGCCGTCTTGGCATGGGGCTGTCAATGTGGACACCAGTCAATGTTTCGGGAGCTGTGATCCGTACAGTGCTGTACATAGGGTGCAGTGCTGACACCTACTACTGTCTCATATCCCCTCGTGCCACAGGTCCCACTTGTATTGGCCGCTCAGCCCGTGCCCACATCGTCGTCGTCGTGTGCCATACTCATCCAGCCTCGGAAGCAGTTCCATGCTCAGCAGACACTCATGTTGCCGTGGCGTTGCCGCTTGACGAATATGCAGTCAGTCCCCATCAGCACGCCCCGCAAGTCATTGGGGCCTAGATCCCCATGTGCATGCACATGGCAGTGGTATGTCTCACTTGCCATTGCCATTGTTGGGAGACCTGTGTAAGTGTATTGTGGCCGTGCCGTCCCAGCTTGACAGCTGGGCTGTGGCTCATGTGCTTGCTCAGTCATGTCAGTGATGTGTATGCGAAATTGCTATGTGCCGTGTTGCTTTGACATGTGTCCTCTGCCATTTAACCCAGGCGGAGACCGAACATTGACCGCCCATACCAATTGCTGGCGGACATGGACGATACAGAGGTAATCAGGAAGTTTCGGCTGGACAGGCCAACTCTGCATCGACTGTGTGCCATGTTAGAGCCCCATCTCCGTCCCCGCAGGGTGTATCCGACTGCTGTCACCCCCACGGCTAAGGTGATGGCCGCCATGCATTTCTTCGCCACTGGGTCATTCCAGCACACAGTGGGCAGTGGAGGAGGGATGTCCCAGCCCATGTTCAGCAAGGTGCTGAGGGATGTACTGGCAGCCATGATGCTGTACCGGAACAGGTACATCCGCTTCCCCAGGGCTCGTGAATTGGCGGCAGTGAAGGGTGCATTCTATGCCCTTGGCAGAATCCCACACGTCGTGGGAGCCATTGACTGCACTCATGTTGGCCTTGTTCCACCACAGGCCACTGAGCACCTGTACCGCAACAGGAAGCACACGCACTCCCTGAATGTGCAAGTGGTGTGCCTTGCGGACATGGTGATCACCCACGTGTGTGCAAAGTTTCCAGGCTCGGCCCATGACGCACACATAATGCGCAACAGCATCTTGCCACGACTGATGGCCAATCTGCAACAGGATCGTGCCTGTATTGTCGGTGAGTATGTGGAGTGGTGTAGCGTGCTGGTTGTGCGATGCTGTCCCCTGTCCAGTTGGAATATCTACGGTTCTCTGTGTCCCTCACACCCAGGTGACTCTGCGTATCCGAATGGGGCATGGCTGCTCAGTCCATTGAGGAATCCTCGCACCCCAGCAGACGATCGATACAATGAGGCACATGGGAGGACCAGACGTGTGGTCGAGCGTACCTTTGGCCTCCTCAAGTCCAGGTTCAGGTGCCTGGACCGCACCGAGGGTGCACTGGCGTACTCCCCACAGAAGGTGTGCCAGATAGTGGTGGCGTGCTGCATGCTGCACAATCTGGCCATTCGGAAGCAGATCCCCTCATTGTGGATGACGGAGATCAACCAGGGCCCCAGCCCGCAGACCAGGACAGCTCGAGTGAGGTGGACAGCGGAGAGGAGGAAGCTGGGAATGTGCGCCAGCAGCTCATCGCCCGCTACTTCACTTGACGGTGAGTGTCCATGTACGACGGATGATGTGTCTGTATCTGTGCAGGTGTGTGTGTGCTGTGTCAGGGTGGCCGTATGTTCACTGCGTGCAGTGTGTCAACGCTCCATGGCCAGGGTAGTATGCCACTGTTGGTGACTGTGGCATTGTGCCCTATTGCTCTGTGCGATGTGTGTACATTGCTTGTAGTTGTTGACATGTACTGTGTGATGGGTGTGTGACACACTCATTGAATGTGCTCCTGTTCTGTCTCCCACCCCTAGGTCCCTACAGGCCCTCCGGATTCCATTGCCATGCCACGCATCAGGTGCCCTTCCGCCCAAGGTGGCCGTTGTATTCCGTACAAATAAAACACAGGGCACAAACAGCAGTTAGTGAATAAGGTGCATTTATTACGAACTGTGACATGTGATTGTGTGTAAGGTGATAACAAAAGTGGTGCGTGCAGTGACAATGAGCTGTCGGTCATGGCTGCGTGATGATCAGGGTGTACCCACTGGTTCTATGTCCATAGTCCAACACACACATGCCATCCAGCTGGCTGTGTGGAGTGGGATCGTAGAGCAAGTCAATGCAGTGGCTGGTCAAGGAAGGCTGGCGGAAGGCTGGCTGGCTGCCTCACTTGCGACTGGAGCGTGTGAAGTCCTCCCGGGAGATCTGTTTCCTCTTCGGACGGCCCCTTCCACGTTTGGGAGGGGGTGTGTGGTGGCGACCTGCTGGTGGTGGGTGAGGTGTGCTCACTGGCTGTGGACGCAGGGGAAGTGGACACTGCTGGCCGACCCTGCGCCCTAGCAGGTGGTGGCGGAGGTGGTGTTGCTGGCCTTGCCTGTGACCCCACCGCCACCACCAGCTGGCCCATGAGGTCCACGAGTTGGTCCATACGGGACACGAATTGGCCCATATGGGCGCTCCATGGACCTCAGCACCCCCAGCACCTCCCGCGTGTCAGTAGCAGACCTGGCCCATTGTCCTTGGGCCTCTTCATAGGCCCCAAGGACTCTGGCCATTTGAGGCAGGGCATGGCTCCCAGGGAGGCTGGCGTTTCCCTGACCCTGCTCCTCCTACCAGTCCTGCTGCCACCGGCCTGCCCACTAGCCACATTGCACACCACGGTCCTCGCTGTGGCTCCCAGGGTGGATCCAGTCGGCCGGGCCACCACCTGCGCTGGGGCTGGTGCCAGCGAAGACGTGGTGGTGGTGGAGGCGGTGGTGGTCGGTGCGGCGATGGTGGCGGTTGCGGCAGTGGTAGTGGCCGCAATGACCGTGGGTGTGGCCGCAACGACAGTGGCAGCAGGGGACTGGGACTGTTCAGCATCCCTGGATGATGGGTTGGTGGGTAGGAGGGGTCCTGGGGAGCGGCTGGGCCCTGCCACGCCAGATGGGCCAGCTTGGTGGTCCGTGTCCGAAGAGGTGGACAGATCCTCCAGATCCGTGTGTCCTCGTTGGGGGCTTGTAGGCTGGCTGTGCTGGCTGCTGTCTCCATCCCCAGCGTCCAGCAGTTCGTCACCTGTGGAGAAAATGAGATTTGTTATTGTGTTGCACCTGGCGAAGTATGTATTAGTCGTCTGACATTGGCAGTTCGTGCAATCTCGTACATGGGTTTCCCGGAGGCGAGTGTGTGGCTGTGGCATCTGTAGTTGTGTGTGCTAGGCAATGGGACTGTGTGCTGTGCACATGTGGCATGGGACGGATTGGCCATGCCGATGGGTGTGTTGCTTTGCCCCTACTCATTGTGACTCTGGTGTATGCGGGCTCCTGGCCCATCCTGGGTCTGGTTTGTACTTTGCTTTTGGAGTTCATATGGAACGCTTAGGAACGCATATGGCAACATGGGGGCCATGCCCCAGATTCGCATTTGGGATGGAATATGCTTTTGGGGTTCAAATGGAACGCTTAGGAACGCATATGGCAACATGGGGGCCATGCCCCAGATTCGCATTTGGGATGGAATATGCTTTTGGGGTTCAAATGGAACGCTTAGGAACGCATATGGCAACATGGGGGCCATGCCCCAGATTCGCATTTGGGAGGGAATATGCTTTTGGGGTTCAAATGGAACGCTTAGGAACGCATATGGCAACATGGGGGCCATGCCCCAGATTCGCATTTGGGAGGGGATATGCTTTTGGGGTTCAAATGGAACGCTTAGGAACGCATATGGCAACATGGGGGCCATGCCCCAGATTCGCATTTGGGAGGGGATATGCTTTTGGGGTTCAAATGGAACGCTTAGGAACGCATATGGCAACATGGGGGCCATGCCCCAGATTCGCATTTGGGAGGGGATATGCTTTTGGGGTACATGCTGTGAGCCATGTGTGCCGAACGTGACATGTGTTGTGGCAGCATGACAGTGCATGGTCTGAGGTGTGTGCATGCCTGACATGCTCTGCATATTTGCTGTCTGTTGTGGTTACTGGACATGGCATTGGACGCATCGTTATGAGTGAGTGATAGTTGTGTGCCAGCCAACATATTGCAGTTGTCCCATCTCCTTGGTGTGCGTGCTGCCCTGTGCCATGTGCATCACTGCAGTGCTCGGGGGTGTGGCCCATGTTGTGTGTTGTTGCTCACAGTGTGTCGTGCGCTTAATTGACTTCTGGCACATGGTTGGTCATGGGCATGTGTCTTAGCGTGACTGCTGTATGTGTGGCAGCTGTGCGGATGACATGCCTTTCATGTGACTGGGGCTGACGGATGGGATGGATGGTATGTTGTATGTGCATGGTGTGTCTGTGAGTTTGATGGGTTCAGTGGTGTTCGTGTGCATTTATGTTGTTCCGCTCTGTTGCGTCTAGTGTTGTTTGTCTTACATAGGCGTAGTTGTGGGGTGTGGGGTTGACAGGCAGTGGGGGCTACATGGACAGGACTTCAATGGTGTTTCGGTTGTGTGTGATGAGTTGCACAGTGGCTGCCGTGTGGGACTATATTCAGTGTGGCTTGTGCATGCAGACGTGGCTCCTTGGGTGTTGCTATGTCTGTGATGGGTCATGTGGGGTGTGAGTCTGCTGTTCATGTCCGTGTGCACATTGTTAACTTGTTCGTGACGGTGGGCGGTGCTGCGTGTTCGTGTGCTACGTGACATGTCCCATGTGTTGGTGGTGTTATGGTCCTCATGCCTCCAGTAATCCAGCCCTGTCCAGTTTCCCACCTGCAAGTTGTTCGTGCGTGCACTGTACTGGATGCCACATGGCTCTAAGCGGGGGTGCTCCATGTTGCAGGTCTGTGGGGGTGGGGGGTGTAGTGGGTCGTGGGGGTGGCTGTACACCCACTGACACCGATTGCTGTGGACCGTGATGTCTGCCTTTCGGCTGTCGTTGTGCACTGCGGTGGCTGACACGTGGCTGTGGGGTGTGGGGGATGCTCCTCCTTGTTGTGCTGTGGGACTGGGGCCTGGTGTGTGTTGTACTTGGGCTGTCCACCGTCCCACCCACTGCACTTTGTGTTCCTGCCACTTACCTGTTACTTGTCGGTTAGTGCAGCTGTGGCGGACACATGGGTGTGGTGGGTGCTCGTTGTGGCGCTTCTGGCATATTTGGGGACCTGTTGGTGGTTACGTGGCTGGCTTAGTGTACACATGTCCCCACGCATCTTACAGTTGTTCGGTTTGGCCTGTGTGTGGTAGTGTCTGTTGCATGTGCGTGTGATGTGTTGTGTATTGTGTGCTGGACATGTGGGTGTTTGTCCCTGGGAGCTGTGGCATGGTGGTTGCGCATGTGTGTACATAGCGGTGTGCTAGTATACATTAGTTTGTACTTACCAGCCTCCACTCCCCTGCTATTCCGGCGAGGATCTCCGGATGGATTACGACTCGCACCTTCTCCTCCCACGCTTTGAAGGTCTTAAAGAGCGCGGGATTCCCTCCGCCAGTGACGGCAGCCAGCTCTCTGTTTTTGCCCTCCTTCTTCTTGACCAGGCTCTTTACGTCATTCCAACGTTTGTTTATCTCGACTCTGTTCCTGGGCAGGGTCCCGACTGCATTGACCTGGTCTACGATCCGGGTCCACATTCTGTTTCTGGTGGCTAGTGGTGTGTGCTGGACCATGTTCCCATAGATTTGTGGGTACACCTTGATGATCTCGTCGACCATGACCGTCAGCTCCATGGGCGTGAACTTGGGCATCCTTTGTGGTGCCATGGTGTTTGTGGTGCTGGTGCGGTGTGTGTTGTGTAATGTGCAGGGGTTTGTGGTGCCGGTGTTTGGTGGTGGTGGTGGTGGTTGTGATGTGTGCGTTTCTGTGGTGTGCTGCTGTCCTTGCTGTGTCACTGTGTCCTCTCCTCTCCTCTCTGGTTTGCAATGTAGCAAGGGGTTGTGGTCTGTGGGAGTGCTGCTTTTGTACTCACCTATGTGGGTGTGTCCTCATGGTCTGTTGTTTTCAGGTGTGTTGTGTCTGGGGTTCTGGCCTTTGTATTTTTTGTTTGTCCGGGGGGTGTTTTCAGGATGTGTACTGTGCTTGTGTATTTGTGTGTGCCTTGCTGTGTGGACTTGTTGGCCATGTTGTGTGCTATTGGTTTTGTGTGCGGATGGTTTCTGTGCAGGTACGTGGGCGCCATGGCTTCTGCCGTGTCGATTCTCATCGGCGTTGTTTGCGCTGGCGGGCGGTATATTTGTGGTTTTTCCGCGCTCATGGCGGTGCGATCGTAATTTCATGTGCGGTGTGTCGGCCGTGTGGGCGGGCGGTTTTGTGTTGTCGTGCGTGTTTCCGTCCGTGGCGGGCGGTTTGACTCCGACTCGGACGATGGCGGGCGGTATTTTGTGTGATTTTTCCGCCGATGGCGGTTTTCGGTTTGTGTACTCATAATGGCGTGGTCGGTGTTCAGGCGGTGTGTGCGGGCGGATTTTTGCCGCTTCCATGCCTGGCGGATTTTTTTACGCCGGGTATCGTAATGTGCCCCTAACTTCTTTATTCCAAAAATTCTTTTAAAATTCATTGGGTATAGACAATCCAGCCACAAATTCTTTTAAAATTCATTGGGTATAGACAATCCAGCCAACGCGTTTCATTCCCATATAGGGAACTTCATCAGGGCTGTATATGACAGCAAAAAACTTCCACTGGATATCAGGAAAAGGGGTTTCCTAATGTGGTAAGATGGCCCCACGGAAAAAAGTAAACGACCGAGAATTGGCTGTTGTGACCGCCCAAGACACTCCAAGGATTTGTAGTAAATGATTCCGTATGAAGGAAATCATATACCTTCACAGGAAAAAGTCAAATAGGAAAGGTAATTCGGAGCGCCTCTATATTTTCATAGCATCACCAACAAAATATTCCAAAAATTCTCATATGGTATAGCCTATTGCACCGTGGCCCATATATATTCTAAATAGAAGAAGCGATTCCTCAATGTCGTAAGCGAATCTATCCTTCTCCTCCGTGTTACCAATTAATAAAAATTAATGACCAATTAATAATTAATTAACAATAAATTAATTATCAATACAAATAAATTAAAATAAATATTTACTTAATTACAATTAAAATACTTCCCACCCTATTCCCCTATAAACCCACAACCCGCTACAGAACTAAAACGCAAAATTAAATTAAAAATAATTCATAATTCCTAAAAATTAATATTTAATTTACTATAATTAAATTACTTCCCACACTATTCCCCTATAAACCCACAACCCGCTACGGAATTAAATTACGCAAGAATTAAATAACATAAAATTCATTATTTAAAAAAATTAAACATACATTACAAAAATAATATACACTTTTAACACATATACTAACATAGTAAACACTTTAAAAAATTCGATACTATCAAAAATTCGATATATTTTAATGCCTATATTATGTACTTCGATATTTGGACAGTCGATATTACTTACCTGCATTTCGATATTTTTAACCACTATATTATGTCCATTCGATATTATGTCCATTCTATATTTTTACTTCGATATTCTGTCCATTCTATATTTTGACTTCGATATTTTGTCTAGTTACCCATTAGCTGGCTTGCAATGAAACGATCAATCTGGACGTGAAGGCTCTGCGGATGGGATTTTGAGAGTATAAACGTGCCAATGGGTTAAGAAATCGCCAGACATCAAACAAATCCCAGTGACGCATCCAGTCACCCAGATCCAGCGCATTGGACACCGCCGCCATCCGCAAAAGTGGGGGGAACGATCTATCCAGTGTAGTGTCAAGTACGGCATTAAAGTCCTCACCCAGCAGCCAGGGAACATCGCACCAGCGCGAGAGCTGGCCCGACAATGTCTGCCAGAACCCCTTTTGGTTAGTGTTTGCGGCATAGATGGATCCCAGCACCAGCAATTTCCCATTCAAGCGCCCTTTAGTTAGCACATATCTGCCGTGAGGGTCAATTGTAGTATCTTCTGGCGTAAATTGTGTCCCAGGCCTTATCCAGATTAAAGCCCCCCTCGCGAAGGATGAATTGCCAGTGGCTAGTATCTGCCCCTTCCAGCACTGCTGCAGTTTACTGATTTCTGGCTTAGCAATATGTGTCTCCTGTAAGAGCGCTATTTGGGCCTTGTGTCGCTGGAGATAAGCAAAGGCTTCATATCTACTGGCCGGCGTGTGTAGCCCCCTGACATTCCAAGTAATTATACTAATGTGTGGCATGCAATGTATTGATGAGATGGTGCTGCGCGCGCGCTGCACAGCACTGCAAGCCGCGAACGCGCAGTCACCGTGTCCACAGAGGGTGACTGCTGTGTCTCTAGTGCGTGAACGTGTGCATGTTTATCATGTTCAGGAGTTGTGAAAACGAAAGGCCATTTATGGCTAAACGGAAACAGAGCAGAGGGACAACAGGTATCTGCCCAAACAAAAAACCATGCCATGCGGCAACCAACGGCATCATTCGCCGAGTTGAACATGTTGGGGGGAAAAGTCATGGGTCAGAGTATGGAACGTGATATGCGTAATGTTATTGTTATGGGCCCATGTTGCAAAAGTGGAAGTGCACTGCACATCTGAATGCTCACAAGGAGCCAGCTAGATCAGTGCGTGATGCTAAGCAAAAGACAAGTGATCGCCAGTAAGTGCGGCACACACCCACGCCAACCAGGGCGGTCACCGCAATGCGCGCGCCCCACTCCATAGCCGCTGCACATGCAGATGCGATTACATACAGATAGGATGGCAAATGTCCAGGCAGTTCCTCACATCATGTCGTCGGCAGTCTGCGGTGTCACCACAGGGAGCGACTGCGAGTCCTCGCCCCCCGGCCACATCGCCAAGGAACTGCTCTCGCTGGATGAGTGCTCCGGGGAGGCATCAGTGTCCCCACTGGGACGTCGATCTCTCAGACCTGCCACTGCTCTCAGTACGCCCTGTCTCTCCTGCAGCGACTGTTCAGAGTTGGGAGCAGTCACTAGCTGGTATGATGCTTCTCCTATGCGCAGACCGCGCTTCCTACGACGTCCCCTCGTCCTGGATGTAACAGTGCACTGCTGCCTCTCTGGCTCGTGGAAGTGTGGTGGCCCATAGTCTCAAGCCAGTCCCTTGCTTCATGGGCTTCATTAAAAAAGTGAGTAGAGCCCACAGCCACCACCCTCAGGTGAGCCGGATCTATGAGGGTTTATTTGATATCAAGTTCCCGCATACGCCTCTTAACTGCGAGAAATGAGCTGCGTTGTCTCTGCACCCCCGAAGCGTAGTCTGGAAAGAACAGGACTTGGGAGTTGTCCACTTTAATCGCCTCCATTTTCGTGGTTTCGCGAAGGAATATGTTCCTGTCTTTGTAGTTAAGGAGCCGAAAAAGGAAGGGGCGGGGATGAGCACCCAGTGTCAGCCGCCCCAATGGTACTCTATGTGCTTGCTCCACTGCAAAATATGGAGAGAGGGAGTCCGCTGGCAACAAAGATTTCAACCATGCCTCCGTGTATGTAGCAGCGTCTCTGCCCTCCGCACCCTCCGGCAGACCCACCACTCTGATGTTGTTCCTACGGGAGCGTACTTTGGCATTGTCCGCTCTACGTTCCAGTGAGTGCAAACGCGCTCTGAGTTCACTTACTTCCAGAGACAACTCCTTGGCAATCGGGTTGACCGCCGCCAGCTCACTGACTCTCCCAGCTAGTTTCTTGTGGTCTGCATGGAGCAACGTAAAATCAGACGTGACTTTGTCAATGCGGCCTTCTAGTGACGCTCTGGTCTGCGCAAGTGTTTCACTTATGCCAGTCACTGCTTGGTGGACTGAGTCAATTTTCGACTCCAGCGTTGAGGGTCCAGCTATTTCCTGGTCCAAGGACAGTTGGGCCGGCTTCGATGGGTCTGGTACCAGCTGCGTGCAGGTGGCGCTTGACCCCGCTCTGGGTTTACCCATTATGACTTGTCCATCGTACAAGGCCTGCAAGCAGGCCAATGCAATAATGGAGGCCCAAGTAAGCCAACAGTGACATATATGGCGCTCTGAATCCCCTGTGTTTCGCCATGGCTCGGCCCCCCTCTAGTGTGTCTGGCAAGAGTTGGGACACCAAGCTTCAGATCCGTGGGGCTCCGTGCTGATCACCATTGTTCAATGGTTAGTGTGTTGCTGATAATGGGGCCCTGCAAGCGTGCTGCCAATAGATCAACCAATATTTATATAGTCAGACAGTGTTCGCCTCAGCGCAGCATGGTGGGCATGGAAGGTGACATGAGAGTGGGCCGCCCACCACCGGTATTCCCATTGAGTCCACCATGGGCAGTCTGTAGTGACTCCTGGCTCTCGTGTCCTGGTAATGCGCTGCGGCACGATAGAGCAGCACCTGCGCCGCAACCACACAGTTTGTCCCGCAGAGCTTAGCAGCGTCTGGGGTGGAAGGACTTCCACGGGGCACACAGGCCTAGGGCCAAAGGCCAAGCAATCCACACCGAGGCCATGTATGTCACTCACCAGCGGGTAGGCGCATTCTATCCCACCGTAATAGGGGGGCCCAGTTCGTGTAACAGCAGGGGGCTGGGCCGCGGGCAACCACCCGGGTGTGGATAGGAGCTACCGGCAGCAGTTACCTTCGCTCAGACGCGACACACCACCACACTGCTACGGATCCTCCGGCGGCTCACCTCGTTCACCTCTCAGGGAGCTGTGGCTCCCGGCCGAGTCCGGCGCTTCGCTTGTCACAGTTGCGGCTCTTATGTCTTCGGCCTCATTGCCGCACCGCAGACCACCACGTCAGTCGGCAGTGTCTACGCCGCACCTCAGCGGCAGACTCAGGATATGGGCAGAAGTCCAGGCCAGAGTCGCTCGCTCGCCGGGTTCTGCGCAGTATGCAGCAGCCTCCGTGCAGTCTCCCTCACCCTTCTACGCATGTAGGATAGTGTTCTCCACCGGCTCACCACTCCGCTCTCCTATGGCGTCGGGGCCTCGGCCACCCCACCGGGCACACAAACATGCCCCGCACCGATCCACCCGGCCTGTAAGCCGACTACACTGCTCCTGGGCCCGGGGATGATCTGCAACCCCAGTCAGCGGCCTTCGCACCACTACGTCGCTGATGGCTGCTCCTCCACCAATCAGGCTCCGAAAATCGCTAGAAATCCCTCAGTCTGACGACAACAATATGGGGCAATGGATGAGCCGTGGGAGGCAGCACGATGGGCATTAGTTGCACAGGATAAATGCAGGATTTTTGGGCCAATGGACGAAGCCTTTCATAGTGCGTCCGCCATCTTGGCTGTGAAGCCACGCCCCCACCATTGCTATGCTTGTCTATGTGGAGCAGACATTACCCCCATCTGACCCATAACTGCTTTTCCTGGAACAATAAATAATTGGGCTAATTTAAGGGAGAGTTTCTGATAACAAAGGAAATGTATTGGTGAAATATCTTAGCTGACCATTCTGCGATCCCTGCACTCTTCCTGCCACAAAACCCACGTCTGGGCATAGCCTTGGCCACTTAGGGTGTAACATCAAACACTCAAAAGGTGAATAGAGAAATACTTGCAAATAGTCTAACTACTTCCCAAAAAGGTGGAAAGAGGCGATTGTCCTCTCCATAAAAAAGAAGCCGAATGTAAGCATGAGTCAATTGGAGAACCTGCGTCCGATCTCACTTCTGCCATATTTTGCCAAAATAGCAGAAAAAGTGGTCAACACTCAACTAATAGCCCATATTAATCAACACAACCTACTTCACCCTACTCAATCGGGCTTTTGAGCGACCTACTCTACGGAATCAGCATTGCTCCTATCCACAGAGACCATCCGCAAACTTGTGGATGAGGGCCAGACGGTCGCCTTAGTCCTCTTAGACCTCAGTGCCGCATTCGACACTGTAGCCCACCCAATACTTGTACAGCGCCACAGGAGAGGAGGACTGGCGGAACGAGCCCTAGACTGGCTGAGGTCCTTCTTATATGACCGCAGTTTTCAGGTGTCTCAGCAACCTTACTATTCTAAGAGCATTGCGCTGGCCCAAGGGGTCCCTCAGGGCTCCATACTTAGCCCCACTCTTTTTAATCTCTATATCACCCCATTGGCAGAGATTATTGGGAAGTTTGGCATCAGTGTTGTGTCATATGCGGATGACACACAACTGGTGGTGTCATTGGCGCAAGCCCATGATGAGGCAGCCATTAACTTCTCTACTTGCCTACAAGAACTGGCGTCTTGGATGTCGAACAACTGTTTAAAACTAAATGGCAATAAGACAGAGGTTCTTGTGGTAGGCAAAGCCCCCTCAATTTGGTCCTCATCATGGTGGCCTCAGACTTTGGGCCCTACTCCATCCCCCAGCGAACAGGTTAAGAACCTAGGGATGTGGCTGGACACCAAGCTCTCCTTTGAGAGCCATACCAGATGGGTGGCAGGGAAATGTTTTGGGGTAATGAGAGGACTTCGGAAGACCCTTGATGTACTTCCCATGACGGCTAGAAAAACCATGGTCCATGCTCTGGTAACCTCCCGCTTGGATTACGGAAACGCCCTTTATTTGGGGGCAAGTAGCAAATGTATGAAAAGACTTCAATGCATTCAGAACGCGGCAGCCCGCCTCGTTCTGATGCTGCCCAGGAGAGCTTCCTCTAACCAGGCCCTGGCATCCCTTCACTGGCTTCCGGTGAGGGAGAGAATTCTCTTCAAAGCCCTGTGTGTTAGTCACCACATCCTGCAGAGAAAAGGGCCAACCTACCTACATGATCTACTTACTCCCTACATCCCGACCCGCCTTCTGAGATCATGTGGGACGGGAAAGGTTAGAACTCCGACCATCAAAAGAGCGAGAATGGGTGGCCGATCTTTCCGTTTCCTGGCAGCCAAGCATTGGAATAACCTCCCCCTTGGTCTCCGGATGGAGCCTTCGGAGACAATCTTTCGGAAAAAACTCAAAACTTGGCTCTTTCCGTCCTTAGGCCTTCCCTGCTAGCTGTTTCACAGTACTGCTACTGACGAGTGTAGCCATGCGCTTTATAAATTTGTTTGTTGTTGTTGTTACTGGCAATCACTTGGGGTAGCATTCCAATCCATAGATATTTGCCCATCATACCACCTCAGATTAGACCCAGCCATTAGTATATCAGCCTTGGTCCTGCTCCAATAAAACAGTCCTTCCCGAACTGCCAAGCCAGGTTCTCCCTGACACGGAACACAGGCAACCCAAGAACAGTTTAGGTCTAGTTGAGCCTCTTTAAAAGAATACATTTACTGGGTTCATATTTAATATCTACTAACGGGCTGCTTAGCAGCTGTACATTATAGCAAGTTGTCCATTGTTGTTGTGAGGTAATACTGCCGCACTACACAGCAGTGGGATAAAATCTATTATGGCACCATAAATCTATCCAGGACAGACCTGTCAGAAAATGCAAATCTATTAGTGACTCTGTATGAGCCCCTCAAACGGTAAACAGTCAAAATATCGAGTTTTTTATTTCGACCTACATTTATATCGAGTTGCAAATATCGTAGGGACAGAATATCGACATCATGAATATCGGTGACCAGAATATCGACCGGAAGGTAAGAAATATCGTTTTTGTAAATATCGAAGTTAGTAATATCGATAGCAAAAATATTGATGTTAATAATATCGATATTTATGTTAGTGTTATGTATTTTAGTATGTATTTTATATGTATGTGTTTTACATGTTTTGTTATGTTTTGTATTTTTTTTTTTAAATATATGTATTAATTATTTAGAAGTTAGTAATTTTTTTTTAAGTAAATTTTGCGTTTTAGTACCGTAGCGGGTTGTGGGTTTATAGGGGAATAGGGTGGGAAGTAATATAATTATAGTAAATTAAATCATAATTTTTAGAAATTATTAATTATTTTTTATAAATTTTTGCATTTTAGTTCTGTAGCGGGTTGTGGGTTTATAGGGGAATAGGGTGGGAAGTAATTTAATTGTAATTAAGTAATTCTTAATTTTTATTTATTGGTATTGATAATTAATTTATTGTTAATTAATTATTAATTGGTAATTAATTTTTATTAATTGATTAATTGCTAATTATATTAAAGAAATTATTAATTATTTTAATTAATTTTTGCATTTTAGTTCTGTAGCGGGTTGTGGGTTAATAGGGGACTAGGGTGGGAAGTAATTTAATTGGAATTAAGTCATTCTTAATTTTTATTTATTGGTATTGATAATTAATTTATTGTTAATTAATTATTAATTGGTAATTAATTTTTATTAATTGATTAATTGCTAATTATATTAATTGTGTTAATTTTTATTGGAGCGGGTTGTGGGTTTATAGGGGAATAGGGTGGGAAGTAAATTAATTATGATAAATTAATTAATAATTTTTAATTTTTGATATTGATAATTAGTTTATTGTTTATTAATTGGTAATTAATGTTTATTACTTTATTAATATATTAATTGTGTTAATTTAGTTTAGGAGCGGGTTGTGTGTTTATAGGGGAATAGGGTGGGAAGAAATTTATTATAATTAAGTAATTATGTATTAATATTTATTGGTATTGATAATGAATTTATTGTTAATTAACTATTAATTGGCAATTAATTTTTATTAATTATTACGTTTTTGGTATTGATAATTAATTTATTGTTTATTAATTATTATTTGGTAATTAATTTATATTAATTGAGTAATTGATAATTATATTAATTGTATTAAATTTTATGCGGAGTGGGTTGTGTGTTTATTGGGGAATAGGGTGGGAAGTAATTTAATGTTATTAAAGTAATTATTAATTTTAATTTATTGGTATTTATAATTAATTTATTGTTAATTTATTAATCAATTATTATTTAATTTAAAAAAATTATTTAATTGATAAGTATGTTATTTTTAACCACTACGCTATCCAACACTTTCCCTACTGTTGCACTCTTTGGAGTGGGAATAGTAATTTTTACCCCTACGCTATCCAACACTTTCCCTACTGTTGCACTCTCTGGAGTTGGAATAGTAATTTTTACCCCTACTCTATCCAACACTTTCCCTACTGTTGCACTCACTGGAGTGGGAATAGTACTTTTAACCTTTTGCTATCCAACACTTTCCCTACTGTTGCACTCTCTGGAGTGGGAATAGTAATTTTTACCCCTACGCTATCCAACACTTTCCCTACTGTTGCAATGTCTGGAGTTGGAATAGTAATTTTTACCCCTACGCTATCCAACGCTTTCCCTACTGTTGCACTCTCTGGAGTTGGAATAGTAATTTTTACCTCTTCGCTATCCAACACTTTCCCTACTGTTGCACTCTCTGGAGTGGGAATAGTAATTTTTACCTCTACGCTATCCAACACTTTCCCTACTGTTGCACTCTCTGGAGTTGGAATAGTAATTTGTACCCCTACTCTATCCAACACGTTCTCTACTGTTGCACTCACTGGAGTAGGAATAGTAATTTTTACCCCTCCGCTATCCAACACTTTCCCTACTGTTGCACTCTCTGGAGTAGAAATAGTAATTTTTACCTCTACGCTATTCAACACTTTCCCTACTGTTGCACTCTTTGGAGTGGGAATCGTAATTTTTACCCCTACGCTATCCAACACTTTCCCTACTGTTGCACTCTCTGGAGTTGGAATAGTAATTTTTACCCCTACTCTATCCAACATGTTACCTACTGTTGCACTCACTGGAGTGGGAATAGTACTTTTAACCCTTTCGCTATCCAACACTTTCCCTACTGTTGCACTCTCTGGAGTGGGAATAGTAATTTTTACCCCTACGCTATCCAACACTTTCCCTACTGTTGCAATGTGTGGAGTTGGAATAGTAATTTTTACCCCTACTGTATCCAACACTTTCCCTACTGTTGCACTTTCTGGAGTTGGCATAGCAATTATAACCCCTACGCTATCCAACGTTTTCCCTACTGTTGCACTCTCTGGAGTGGGAATAGTAATTTTTACCCCTACTCTATCCAACATTTTCCATACTGTTGCAGTCTTCGAAGTGAGAATAGTAATTTTTTTCCCTCTGCTATCCATTATTTTTGTGTATTGTTTTAGTTAATGTTGTGTATAATTAAATTTTAAAAATAATAAAAATATTGCAGTTTTTTAATTTGTTATATATATTTGTTATCATTTTTTTAATATTATTTTTGTATGTCTATATATGTATTTATAATTTATAAAATGTTTTTAATAATTTACAAGTTATTAAATTAATTATTTATGAATATTATTAAGTAAGTATATATATTATATTTTATATGTATATGTTTAATTTATTTTAACATTATATGTATTAGTTATTAACGTTTAAACATTTTTAAATATTTTTAACTATGTTTATTTTAATTATATATATATTATTTACTTTATTTTACACTATTTTTTTAATATTTAAAAAAACGAAATTTTTTACAACGATATTTTTGACATCGTTCTTTTTTTCTCGATATTTTTGAACTTACCATTATGTAGATAGGATGTCGATTTTCTTGACTTCGATATTTTTGTACCTCGATATTTTTGTACTCAATATTTTGTCAGTGATTCCCTCAAACATGTGTCTTGAGAGGGTTTAAGCTACTTTCCTGACCATTACAAATAAAAGGGGTAACATCTGGAATCTGCCTTTTATATGATCATAATTCCTTATACTCATAATAAAGTGTCAAACTGTCACACATGTGACAAGGAATTATCAGACATCAGCACGCTGAAAACAAGGAAATGTTACACATAAGCAAACGGAAACCGTGGCAGCAGTGGGAGAGGGTTTAGACAGTGTTAAAGTGCCTGTGCTCCCTAAAACATGGTAAAATTGTTTTACACCTTATTGGCATGTTTAATTTAGTTTTAAGTCCCTAATATATGATACTACATGTACATAGCCTATAATTTAAATGCTACTAGTGGGCCTGCAGCACTCATTGTGCCAACCGCTTAAGTAGCCCTTTAAACCATGCATCAGGTCTACCATTGCAGCCTGTGGTACAGTTTTAAACTGCCAATTCCACCCAGCAAAAAACGTTTTGCGAGGCCTAAAACTTCCTTTCCAAAACATAAAGTAGGCACTAAACAGCCTAAAGAGCAGTGTGCATTGTGGTTAAAAAGTAGGACATGTGTTTTTTTTATTTTATATGTCATGTTAGTGAGTACCCACTACTGTAAGGCCTATCTTTCCTATTGCATGATGTTGGGTTACGTTATTAGATTTAATAAGTGCTATCTTTTGTTTGGAAACAGATGGGGATTTCAAGTTTGGACTCAAATGAATTCTAATTTAAAATATTAATTAATGGTAAAGTCAGATTTTGAGACACAATCCTGAAAATGCCACTTTTAGCAAGTTGGTATTTTTTAGTGCCTGCAGCCTGTGTCCTGGGACACAAGACTGTGAATAGCTTGGATGTTCAATTAATCAGGATTTATTAAGTGTGGCAAATAACCTGTGAGGGTCTCAAGGCGCTGGAGTTGCTAGCTGCTTCGCGGAGAAAGCAGTCAAAAATGAGGCAAAAGCAGGAGAAAGCACTCAGAAAAATGGAGGAGAAGAAGGAGAAAGCATTAAAAACGAGGCAAATGAAGGAGAAAGCACTCAGAAAAACAGGGGGAAAGGAAGGAGAACAGTGAAAAACAAGGCAAAAGCAGGAGAAAGCACTCATAATAACGGGAGGGGGAAGGAAGAGAAATCAGTGAAAAATTAGGCAAAAGCAGGAGAAAGCACTCAGAAAAACAGGGGAGGAAGCAGAGCGGTAAAAAACAGGAGCAAAATGAAGGAGAAAGCAGTAAAAACAAGGGAAAAGAAGAAGAAAGAGCTCAGAAAAACAAGGAGGAAGCAGAGTGGTGCTGCAGTACAGGATATTGGAGTTTGTACATTCCTCCCAGACAGAGAGACAAAGGTGTTGGCAGGATAGGCCATCATGCCAAGATAGGTGGGTAGGAGCTGCTCCCTGCTCCACCTACATTTTAAAGGGCTGCCTTGAGCACACAGACAAGGGGATCTGACACCAGTCTTTTATCACTGCCAGACTACATGGGGGCTTGGTAGAGGAAGGGAAGAACTTTCCAGAACCTGATGTTAGGGTAGCTAGGATGACACCCCCCAC
This sequence comes from Calotriton arnoldi, assembly GCA_963921515.1. Classification (NCBI taxonomy): domain Eukaryota; kingdom Metazoa; phylum Chordata; class Amphibia; order Caudata; family Salamandridae; genus Calotriton; species Calotriton arnoldi. The sequence continues at coordinate 1,186,527 of CAWUFW010006111.1, read as the reverse complement.
TTCAAAGACTGACACCATGTATAAGTGCTGGGCCTCCTGAACCACCCCTTCAGTACATTCCTGGACCTGTGGACTACAGAGGAAAGGACAGGATTGTTCCCAAGAGGACTACCCTGTTGCTTAAGGCCTACCTTGTTCTTAAGATGGCTGCCCTGCTGCTTGACGCCTGCCTTGTTCCCCAGAGGACTAACCTGCTGCTTGAGGCCTGTCCTGCTGTCTGTGAAGAAAGACTGGACCTGTTCCTTTCTTCTCAGGCTAACCAAGTCACTCCAATTGTTCTGAGGTGCCCCCGAAGTCCTGGACCGTTGACTGGCATCAGGGTGAATTCATCACTGCCTAACTGTTGGTTAAATTCAAACAGGTCGCAATGCGAAGCAACCTGACACAGGATCTTGCACCGCAGCATCCTGCAGCTCCTGACAGGTACTGATGAAGCGTTATGTGAATCATCGCATCAAGGACACAAGGCACAACTCTCAGCAGGACTAACCAGGTGCCTGTATCCAGCACATGCTCCATCATGGTCAGACTGAACTTGTGACTTTGTCCCAGTCCGATGCAACCAGTTGGCGCTTTGTGCTTCTTGGTGGTATTTTTTACTTAAAATATTAAAACTGAATCTCCCCGGTTCTACTGATTGGATTTTTGTCAATCTGGTATCATCTAATTTATTAAACTTTACTCAAAATTTCTAAATTGGTTTGGATTTTTTCTTGTGTTCTGTTTTCACTTTATTACATAAATACTTTACATATTGCCTCTGAGCTAAGCCGGACTGTTTTGTGACAAGCTACCAGAAGGTTAAGTACAGGTTAATTTAATGACTTTTGTGGTTCACCTTGACAAGGATTGTGGTTGTTGCACGAGTGGGGGCTTTCACCTACCTCAGTCAGTAACACAGTTTGTTACATTTTCAAATTCACATACCCTACAGAAAAAAGAAAGTAAAGACCAATAAAACACATTATGGGCCTCTTTATTGGCTTTTCTCGATCATCTTGTTGAAGGCTCTTTGGGGCACTGCTGTACCCCTGCACACCTACTATCAGCGAAGAGAAGAGAAGTAACTTCATTTGCTGATGGAGAAGGATAATGGAGGGAACTTCTCAGATCTGGGCTGAGACCTTCTTCCAGATTCTCCTCTGCTGCAGGCGGCTTTCTGCCAGTGCTTCTTCCCTTTTGTATCTCTTGGTTTTTAATGTTACAGTGTTGTTGCTTGTGGAGCTGTGCGTCCGCCATTGTTTTTGACCTTGGACAAATAATAAGGAGAGGTCTTCAAGTGGAGTACTCCATAAATGATGCACACATTTCGTGATCCTGTAAAGAATCCCCATGACCAAGAGGAAATCTTTATAAAGGGTTATTTTCTGATGGATGAGATGTGTTGGAATATGTGTCTTAGTAGAGACCTTTCAGAGTCCATGATCACCCGAGGGTTGAGTTGGGAATTGAGTGATTCTACTGCAATAATGATCTGATGTTGATTGGTAAGGGTTGGGAACAGCTGGTTCTCTTCTACAAAACAAAGCTACACTGACCTCTTTGAGACATGATCTGTGACCTTTGACACTATTTTGGAAGTCCCCAAACAGATCTTCCTTCATGTGCCACTCATCGATGTTGAAAATTGGGGAAAAAACAGCAGGAGCACTTTAAGCACAGGGTCTTGTCTTCACACAATTTGCACCAGGTCAGCTGCACCCAATGTGGCTGCTTAGAACAGGGCTTCAGCGCCAACACTCAGCATCCAGAAAAGCTGTAGGATGGTGGACATGCAGGAGCGTGAGCATGAACAGTAGGATCATAAACCTTCTGATGGGGTGGAACTTCATCAGACATCCTAGCAGTTAGTGGGACACACTGCTTGGAACATGCATGGGAATCCAGGTAATGGAACCCTATTGCTTTCAAAGCCCAATTGCCCACATCTTTCTCTAAGGGTGGGTGGAATGAAAACTTCAGGAGTTGAATAACCACAACCCTTCTTAAAGGGACCATGTTCGTCTGTACAAAAAGAGAATCTCACCTGTGCCTAGAAAAGCTATGGCAACTTAACAGCACATCACAAAAATCAGATTTAGACAACACATATAATGGAACGTGATCCCTTCAAAGGTTTTGTCATTGAGTGGAGCTACAAGATCTGAGTGATATTACTTCCTTGATGGCATGAGGTCAAAGGGTGTATAATGACATTTAGTAGGGAGCACTCCCTACATTTGAACTCTCAGAATAGTTCTCGCTTAAGACACATTTCCAGCCAAAATAACATCGCAAGGAAGTAGATCTTCAGGAGTCTGTGGGAAATTCTGGGGTAGCATGCATGGTTCATGCTCACTCGTGGATAGGAGAACTTTCAGTGTTGCATCACAGGCTGACTTTTTATTTACCCTTTTACCAAAGTCAGCTTATTTCAGTCATCGCTCAGTCACTTCCTCCCACAGTTTCAGCACTTGCAGTGGAGGTCAAGTGAGACCGCCCACTGCTGCTGAGGCTACTAGGTTACTTCAGCAGTGAGCGCTCATTTCCACAACCTTCATGGCTCCATCAGACTACTGCTGTAGACTCCTCGCGGACTCATCAGACAACAGGCACATTTCAATTCTATCTAAAAACACAGCAAAAGTAGCATATTTTAGCAATTCCAAAACCTGTATTTTAAGGGGTGCTAATGGAGAATCTGCCAAAGGATGGTAAGACATTGGGTTATTGGTTGAAGGGGGTTAAAACCCTTTTCAATAAACAACCACAATCCTTGTCAGAGTGAACTTCAAAAGGCACTAAATTAACTTGTGCTGAACCCTCTGGTAACTGGCACAAAGCAATCAGGCTTAACCTAGAGGCTATGTGTTAAGTATTTATGCAGCACACAAACAGTAATAAAGTGAAAACATAACACAAGAAAATTCCCACATCAATTTAGAAACATTGAGTACATTTTAATACATAAAATGATACCAGAACAACAAAAATATATTCAGTAGAACTGGAGATATATGTAATTTCAAACTTTTTAGGTGAATATAGCGCCTAATAGTACAAATCGTCATTCGCGGTCATCTGGTCGTGCTAGACCAGGGTAAAGCCACGTTCAGGTTGACTGTGATAGAGAGAGGGGTGGATACAGGAACCAGGTTAGTTCTGCTGAAAAAGTTAGCATCTCAAAGTCTGGCACAAAGAGTCCAGTGCGCGGTGGAGGGGGCAATGAGCAGCAGAGAGAACATCACAGATAGTTGGCATGGTAGCGTGAAGAGCTGGCCTAGTGTTGCAGAGAGTTGTGACTACAGCACAAAGATCTGGTCGGGTGTCGCAGACAGTCTTTGCTGGAGCTTCGCAGGATCAGGACTCTCTGCAGGCAGAGGCCAGCAGTAGGTCTTAGGCAAATCCAGTTACAGGTGCAGGCAGGTCCAATGCAGCAGGTCAGCTGAGAAGTTGCATAGAGGCCTCTGAAGCTTGTTGTGTTCCTTTAGCTCGCACAGGGAGACAGCCAACTAACCCTTGGAGTTACTCTGGTTAGCCTAAGATGAAGATAAACAGGTCCAGGCTTCCTTCTAAGACAGCTAGGCAGCCCTCAGCAGAGCAGGCCTTCTTCTGTAACTTCCACAGGTCCAGGAGTGTTCTGAACAGTTGTTTTGAGGGTCGATTATTTATACCTGGTGCCAGCCTTTGAAGTAAGAAGATTCCCTGTGCTATCCCCAAATCTGGTTCTGGGAAGTTTTTCCCTTCCCCTGTCAAGTCTCCAAGAAGTCAGGATGTGACAAATGACAGGGCAGGCCTGTTGTCAGATTCCTTTGTGTGTACAGGAGGCAAAGCTCTTTAAAATGTATGTGGGCTGGGTACAGCTCTGCCCCCAACCATCCAGGCAGGATGGGCAATCCTGTATACATCCAGTCCCCATTGTCTATCTGTCTGGCGGGAATACACAAATCCCAACAGCAGAGCCATAAACAGTCATGTGACCCAGGACACTGGCAGAAGACACAAATGGTTAGAACAAGAAAATGCCAACTTTCTAACAGCAGCATTTTCAGGATTGACTTGAAATCCGAATTAACCATTCAAGAGGATTTTAAATTACAATTGATTTGAGTCTAAACACCATGCCTTTATCTGTTCCCAATCAAAAGTTATAATTTATTAAATGTACTAAAGTAACCCATTGTTAGAGAAAGGGAGAGATAGGACTTACAGTAGTGGAAAATGACTTTAGGAATTTCACACTACCAGGATATGTAAAAATTAAATACACATGTCTTACGTTTTAAATACAATGCACCATGCCTAATGAGCCTTTGGGGCCTACCTCAGGGGTGTCTTATAAGTATTAAAAAGGAAGGTTTAGGCCTGGCAAAAGTTTTTTTTTGCCGGGTGGAAATGGCAGTTTAAAACTGCACTACAGGCTGCGCTGCAGCGTCAGGCCTGAGACAAGTTTCAAAAGGCTACTTTTAGTGGGTGGCACAATGAGTGCTGAAGGCCCACTAGAAGCATTTAATTTACAAGCCCTAGGTACAGGTAGTACTATTTACTAGGGACTTACAAGTAAATTAAATGTGCGAATTGGGTGTAAGACAATTGTATCATGTTTATAGGAGTCAGCAAAAACACTTTAACAATAGTTAGCAGCAATAAAGTGTCCTAATGCCAACAAAATTGGGTTCAGCAAAGCAGGCGGGTGAGGGCAAAAAGTTTGGGCTTGTTGGATACTGAGGCCTGCATGGATGTTGGGCAGGAGGCTTCATTAGTAGTATCCTGACCCCCAGACGCAGCAGGAAAACAGAGTCACAGGCACTTTCTGTGGTGAACTGACCACGAGGTCATGACTGCCGCTTCCATTTGTAACATAAACTGAGAGTTGTATAAACAAAGCACCCCTCCCTCCCTTTGCCTCTTGGAATCATCCATTTCCCAACATTACATTCCTCCTTAACCCCATCAAATGAAACAAACAAACCACCTGATGCAAAGACCGGACAGATGACAAAAACATAACATAAACATTTAGACACATACTGTCAAAAAAATACAAACTCAAAACTGCCCATCCCTAGCTCCTTGTGTGGATCCTCCTCTGTTCAGCACAAAGTCTTTCAGTCTTGTTGAGCCAGCAGGATTTGGCCTGAGATGGTACCGCATTATCCCTTTTCATCAACCTGCTGGGTTGTCCTGAGATCACTTGTCTCTTTGCCCTGAGGCCCCAGGAGCTGAGTCAACATCTGAACTGACTCTAGTGTCATTTGCACAAGACTGTGGCAATTCCAGAGCCTGTTCTTATTCATCCGCCTCAGTTGGCCACCTCACTGATGGTCCGGGAGAATTCGGTGTAGCCTCATCCACGAAGTCCTCATCTCTCCCTGGGTCTTCTGTATGAGAGGACTGAATATTCCCATCAGCACTGAGGCCTGGTGGTTTGTAGCATTTGAAAATCATTATGTCAGTTTCTGGTGACAGTCTCTTCACCTTTCGTGGCCATGATCATGGTCCCCCAAATATCACTCACAATCCTGGGATCGACAGGCAAATAGAACTTGCTCCCCAGATGCTGATCTTGGACGATTACCAGATTGCCAACAAGTAGATGTCTCTGTCGGGCTCTCTTTTTTGTTGACATTTTGTCATTCTGGGCTATAGGTTGGCGCAGAGCATCTGCAACCTCCTCCCTAATGGCTGATGGCCCTTCAACGTGGCAAATTGTGTTACTCACCATTCGGTTCATCACAGAGCACTAGGGCTCATTCTAGTCGTGGTATGCAGAGTGAGTCTGTATTCTCATAGAGATGCATATAAGGCACATTCAATAATCTAGCCATTGGTTAGTGCAATCTGAAGGACTTTGTTCAGAGTTTGCATAAATCTTTCAGCTCTCCATAAGCCTGGGAGTAATATTCCGGTGACAGATGCCTTGGGATTTCAAATAGTCAGCAAATTCCAGACTGGAAAATGGGGTCCATTATCTGTATGAAGCTCACTCAGTAGTCCATGCATAGCCATAATCTGCTCCAGGCGAAGTATGTTCTGACTGGAGTTCAGGGATTCAACTATTTCGATCTTTGGATATTTAGAAAAATCTTTGATGACCACCAACATCAGCACTGGCTTGATGCCAGGGAATTGGAGTGATGGGTTCTGTGAGGATAGGTGCAGACGGTTCAGCTGGACCAGCGGCCTGACACAATGAGCATTGGCGCCCTGTTCGTTCTACCCTGTCGTCAGGCCAGGAAACCACACCTTACAACTGAGTCTGGACTTCGACGTAACCACCCCTTGTTGGTAGTGTGAGCAACATCCACTACTTGCTGTGGTAGTCGTCTTGGTATCAATAGTCTGGGGCCTCTCACCAGACAGCTTTTTGGAATTGCAGCCAGTTCATTACAGATATGGAGCAGCGACAACAGGGTCTGTCTCACCTCCACATAGGTACAAATTGTGACTCATCGTGATTCAGTTTCCTGATGTCACAGCTGATAAAGCCATCTGAAGGCACTCATCCACATTGGTGGCTTCCACAATCTCCTACAATGAAATGGGCAGTGATCTGGACCTCTCGACAACAAGCTTCACATACTCTTCTACTTCCTTAGCACCTGACTCCTCACATACCATAACAGGCCTCGCAAGAGATAGTCCACAGGATTCTGAGTCCCAGGCTGATAAACTACTGAGAAGCTGTATTCCTGCAGCTGCAGAATCCACTTCTCGATTCTCAGGGTGGTTTTGAGGAGGAGCCAGTAAAAAGAGGAATGAGTAGTTTGTGGTCAGTATGGACTGTAAAAGGGTGGCCATAAAGATAGATATGAAAATGAAGACCCGCCCCCATGAATTGCAATGGCCTCCTTCTCGATGTGTAAGTAGCGCTGTACAGTTTCTATTAAAGCACGACTGGCATATGCAAATGGGGCCCACTCACCATTTTCCTGTTTTTGCAAGAGTACAGTCCCCAGGCCAGTGAGGCTGCCATCCACGAGAGTTCTGAGTTATGGCGAGCTTCAAAATAGGCTAGCGTGGTGCGTTCAGAAAGTGCTTGTTTGGTCGCTTGGGAAGCTTCTTCCTGGGAATGGCCCCATTCCTATATGATATTGGCTTTTGTTAGTTCTTGCAGGGGGGCCATGAGGGTGGTGAAATTCTTAATAAACCAAACACAATATGTCACCATCTCCAGAAAACTACATAGTCCTGTGACACTGGTGCGAGCAGGAGCGGATTAAATGTCTTGGACTTTTGCTGGGTCTGGCATGACTCCGTTCTCGGAGAAACAATAACCAAAGAAACAAATTTCCTTCTGTAGAAAGGCAAATTTTTCATTGTGGAGAGTGAGATTTTTGTCCATTTATCGCCTACATGCCGCCCTTAGTCTGTCCAGGTGTTCCAAAGGGCGGGGGGTACGAGTATGTCATCCCTGGCATTGATGACATTAGGAAGTTCTGCTAAAGATGGTATCTTAAAACACTTCGGCAGCAGTGGACACTCCAAAACTCAGGCATTTGTATCTCCTCAAACCCACATGGGTGGAGAATGTAAGTAGTAGTAAGTAGTAATCTCTTTATTGCGTGATTAATTAAAACCTTTGCAATCTGTAAAAACGTGTGTAAAAACAAAACAAAGTCATATAATACTAGAATTAGTTGAATGCATTAAAAAGTAGCAATGGTTACATAAAATTACAAGAAGGATAAACGCTGACGTGCAATACAGTCAATAAAATGCATAAAATGGCATAAAAAGTACAGCATTTTTTGGAATATTATTTCCTGAGGGTTCCTTTGCAATGCCAGTTCCTTTAAAGTTGGTATTTAGGGATTTCGATATAAATAGAATTAAAATCTGTGAGCGGGCACGAAAAGTTCGTTGTTGACAGTTCCAGTTTGCAGTACATCATGTCCTTTGTTCACCCAGTTCGTAGCACCCCTTACCAGGTAATTCCCATGTCTGTGATAGGCTTACCTTAGCCCATATTACTGAGCCTGGGGTGACTTAATAGAATAAAGAATTTTATGTCACCATTGCTGGCCCACAGCCCAAAAGTGGCTGCTGAGGAGCACGAAGGAACCGTAGTCGTAAACATAATTGGCAGGGACAATCTCTTTGAAACAGGATTGTTGTACACTGCGCAGAAGTCGGTGGGCCCAAATTGATGACCAGTTTGTTAAAGGACTTCCAGAGAAAGCTTTGCTTTTGCTGCACTCATAAACCGAACAAGGCTACAGGCCAACCCGACATTGCTGCCCTCGAAGCAAGCCTTTACCGCCTGCCTGCATGTTCGTACCTGGCTTTCAATCAGGCGCGGCTTTAATAGCTGTCTTCGTTCCGCTCCCAAGTCTCTGCAGATACATAGTAGATGTAAAACATCCTCATTGATGTCCCCGCATAATCTGCAGTGGTTTGTTGCGTCTGTGCGTTTCCATGGCGGCAGGTGACACTTTGCGGGTAAAATTCCCAACCTCAAGTGCAAGAATCTTTCTTTGGTGATTCTCGAGAAGCCTGTTCCTAGGTATTGTTGTGGCTTAACCCTCACATAGCTCTGAATTACGAACCAACCATGGGACCTCTTGCTAAGTGCTGCTTTATCTTCTTCGTGGGATACAATCTTTACTGATTTATTTACCATGACCTTGAAACTTTTTTGGGACATACTGGTTTCACATAGGTCCTGTAAAGCAAGCAGCCTAATTGCCGATTGTAGGTAACCCATGGCTGGGCTGTCTTTTTTCCTTGTAATTTCCTTCCACAGATGTGAGTTCATTGTGCCTGGCTCGGCTCCCTTTATTGTATACCAGCACTTGGCGTAAGCGCCCTTCCGTGATATTTGTTGCTTTTGGAGCCCGAACTCTAGCCTTATTTGAGCTGGCGATGTAAACTGCGGGAGATTGAATATTATTCTCACAGCCTTGGTGACCGCATTGTCCAAGGTAACCTCGTCTCTCCCTCTCATTGATTCACTTCCATGAGTGATCGTAGGTAAAAGTCTTGCTCGGAGCACTTCTAATAGAGGAAGAAGATTGGGGCCGGCTATTTTGTGCTTGATATTTTTTAGTGCAACTGCCAGTGTGATCCCTCTGCCCTTGATGGCTGCTTTCTGTTTAATGAACGAGCCGTTCCTATCAAATATTACTCCCAAATACTTATATTCCTCGGCCATCTCCAGCAACCTACCCCCCATCGTCCAACGGGGTTGGTGTTTGTTGTTCCGTCTGTTTAATACCATAACTTTGGATTTTTCAAGGTTTATACTTAACCCGTTCATCTCAGCAAAATCACTTGTGGTATTTATCAAATGCTGCAGGCCTACTGGAGTACGACTGATAAGTATCAGGTCGTCGGCATACAGTAGGTTTGAGAGAGTTAAGCCCCCAGATTCGGGGCGTGATGGTTACAATTGTCCAGCTTAATGGTGAGATCGGAGATAAAAAGGTTGAACAGGGTCGGGGCCAGGACACAGCCCTGCTTCAGCCCTTTGGTGGTTGTGATTCTCCTTGACAAGCAATCCCCTGCTCCCACTTTAATTTGGACCCATGTTTCGGAGTGAAGTAAAATTAACTGGTTCAGGAGATTTGTGGCTATTCTCCACCTCGAAAGTTTCGCCTAGAGTATCCCCCTGTCTACACTGTCGAAAGCAGCTTTAAAGTCAATAAAGCAAACAAATAGTGGTTTATTGATGTTTTTAGTAGCATCTATCAAAAGCGAAAGAGCAAGAATATTTGTTGTAGTCCCCATGCTTTTTTGGAAGCCAGTTTGATTGATGGGAATTAAGGCTTTTTCCTGTGCCCAATCCGTAAGTTCATTCAGTAGGAGGCCTGCGTAATATTTGGCTTCGATATCTATTAATGCAATGAGCCTGTAGTTTTTTGGCTCGGTCATACTGCCTTTTTTATGGATCGGTGAGATAATTGACCCCTTCCAAGATTCAGGAATTCTTTCGAGTTCTATAATATTATTGAAAAGGGGTAATAGCACTTCAGCCCAATAATTCCGGTCTTGCTTATATATGATTGGTGGTAGGCCGTTGGGCCCAGGCGCTCCATCCTTCCGGCTTTTTGAGATTCTATTCACAAGCTGTTTATTTGAAAAGAAGGGGGTGAGTTCCGATCCTTGGAGTTTGAGGAACTGCCGGTCGCATTGGTACAGCGAAGTATCTTGTTTTATTTCGCCGACTTCCGAGTTGAAGTGGCGCTGTAGGTGTTTTACCCAAATGTCCTCCGTTATGTGTGAATTTATTCCCAGAGCTGTGGGATTCTCTAAGCCGTTGACTGTCTGCCAAAACCTGGTGCTGTTGTTATTTTTTGCATCATGTAGCAGTTTTGCCCATGTTGTATCAGCATTTTCCTTTTTAGCAAGCCATATGATTTTGTTTCTACGTACCTTTAGCCTCCTTAGTTCAAGCTGTATGTTATTGACTGGGCCGTGTAGGTGGAGACTGCGCAGAGCTCTATTGATTTCGCTCTTTATTTGCCTTAGTTCGGCGTTCTGGGGTCTTGAGAGATAAATTCTTTGGTTACTTGCCAGGTTGCGTGGAGCCTCCCATTCGTTTTTTGGCCTTGCTTTTTCTTCTGTTGAATCATTTTTGGATTTGGCAGAGTCGAAACTTTTGATGAAGTTCTCCCAAGCTGTAAAACTGTTCTCACTCAGCTGTTTGCTTTCCTCCGATCTTGTTTTCGATAAGGCCAGATGTTTTTCTGGATCACTCGTATTGCATTTAATTCGCCGGTGATTCGATGTGACCTTTAAATTTAAATTTTCAATTGGGTGAGTAGTTGCCGTTCCATGAGCGTCGAGTATGAACTCTTGAGGTTGATGGTCACTGTAATCAAGTGTTCCAATCCTAAAACCTTTTATTGAACTAAACAGCGATAAAGAAGTGAAAGTGTAGTCTATTGCAGTATTTGAGAGTGCATTATGAAAAGTTGCGGCTTGTGGGCGGTCGCCCGCGGATCGGCCGTTTAATGCTACCAGGGACAGGTTCTCCACTTCGTTCAAAAGGTCATTCGAGATCTTGGATTGCTTACCCCACCTGCACTCGTCCTGGCGTGGGATCCCCCATACTACATGTCGGTCTGCTGCCGGCCTGTCCGCGTCGGCACCCCCTGTGAGGCACATATTGAAGTCGCCTGAAACGATGAAGTTTGAAGACGCCTCTTCGGTGACTAACTTGGTCAGTTCGGCTACCAGAAGTTTTGCGCCTATTTTTTTATTGTGGGGGTGTATGTAGGTTTTAACAAGTATTAACTGTTGCTTGGCTCTTAGGCCTGATATTTCTATCTGTATTGTTTTTATTCCATTTGTTTGAATGTTTCTGCTTGTTAATTCCTTCACGGATGTTATAGTCTTAATTGAGGCATAAGTCGTAAGGCCGCCTTTCAAATGACCAAATTTCGAACTTCGGGTTCCCGGGAGATGGTATGATTTAAAACCTTGTAGATGATACGGATCTTCCAGCCATGTTTCTTGTAGAAGAATTAAGTCGAATTGCTGGAGGTACATCAATAGGACTTTGTCGAATGTTTTAGCGCCAAGTCCGTTTATGTTCCAGGAGCAGAATTTTAGATTTGAAGTGTTTTTTGCCTTTTCTGCTCTCTGTCATTGATTCTCGGGTCTGCAGTCCAGGTGTTCCAAAGTGCGGGGGGTACGAGTATGTCATCCCTGACATTGATGACATTTGGAAGTTCTGCTAAAGATGGTATCTTAAAACACTTCGGCAGCACTGGACACTCCAAAACTCAGGCATTTGTATCTCCTCAAACCCACATGGGTGGAGAATGTGGTTATCTCCCACGACTCAGTGGCCAGCATCAGTTGATGGTATCAAGCCGTGAGATCCATTTTTGAGAACCATCTTGAACCGCTTGCTTCTACCACAATATCAACGACTGTGGGTGTAAAATGTCCCTCATGGCAGACTGCCATGTTGGGTAAGCGCATGTCTATGCAAATCCGACCCTCTCCTGGTTGTTTGAGTTTTTGAGTCACTACCCAGGGAGTCAGGCTCTCGACTTTCTCAATAATGTCTGCTTGTTCCAGTTTTCTGAGTTCCTCCTCAACCTTTGGACGGAGGTGGAGCGCCACTCTGTAATTTCGTACGTCAACAGGCTCAATCAATTTGTCTATGTGACGGTGTATCATGTGATCTTACAAACATCTAATGCCCTCAAATAACTGTACAAACTCATTCAGCAAATCGTTCACAGTTAAGAGATGCACACTGAATGCAAACATGACTACTTGGAGGCGCTCGCCCATCTGGCAACTCAGTAGCATCCTGGAGCAACCTTTGGTGACATATACTTGGGCTCTTGTTGTGCGGGTGTCGTGAGTAATGCCAGTTGTGAAAATGCCTGCTAGTGGAAGAGGCATGGATGAGCAAAAAGCATACTCCTGGGTCGATGTGGGGCGCAAAACAGGTTGATGTAGAAGAGTCTGTAGTACCAGCTGTGCCAGGATATTGAGGAAGGCGCCAATGTCAATCAAAGCTGGTATTTGGTGGCCAGCAATGGTGATTGTGGTATGCGTCATACGCGATACTCTTCAGGTTGCATCACATGAATGACGTGCACTATGCTGTCCACGTCATCATCATCCATGTTCACTTGTTATCCAGGGGCGCCTGGTGTTTCCAAGACAATCACTGCCTTGGATTTTTGCACTTTCAGTGACGCAGTGGACAGGCAGACCTTGGCAAAATGATTGAGCTTGTTGAATGCAGAGCATTGTTTGCCTTGTACTGGACAGGTACCTTGATTTGGTTTGTGGCCTCCGCACTCATGGTAGACCTTGGAATTCGTCGTGGATTTAGGGCGAGCTTTCTTTTTGTCTGAGCTAGATGTTGCTTCTGCGTTGACTGGTTCAGCTTTTACTGGTCGCTGTAAGGCTGCATCTATGTGCACAGCATGTGCTGTGGACAGTTCTTTGGATCTGCCCAATGTGAGTATGTTGGCCATGGTCATTCCCGTAACTTGGTAAATGTTCTCCCTCAGTTTTGCAGAGGAGGAACCCTGATTAAATTGGGCCCTGATATCATCGTCGACATCCGGTAGGGTGCAGGTGCTGGCCAAATCTTTTAGATGAACATAAAAAACGTCCACTGATTCATCAGGTTGGTGCCTGGCCTGTCATAGGAGGTACCACTCATAGTCAGGATTTACCAGCGGCTTGAAATTAGCTGTTAACACTTGTTTCAGGGTACTGTATGTGAAAGGTGGTCCAGCTTCCACCTCCATCTTCACGAGTTTGTAAATGTCCACACCACCTAAATGCAGGAGAATGATGTGCCTTCTATCATTGTCCAACGCCACTGAGACAAAATAAGTTTCCAACTGATCTACCCATTCCTTCCACCTTGCCGCCTGCGAGGATAAAGGTCCATCACACACAAAAGGCTCAATAGCAGAGACAGATGCCAATAGTGCCCACCACCTGTTTCACAGCTGTGGTAGTGGTCAGCAACCTGGGCCACGGCCCCAGCAGTAGGGACAAGTCATTCCTTATAGATAAATTCAAGGTGCAATGGGCACAGAGTCATTAAAGGCACCTGCTGACCGAAGATCTCGTAGAGCCACACCACTGGGATAAATTATGCACAGGCGAATGACAAAGTCCCAAATATGGCTCTCCAAATGCAAAAGTCCACCCAGTGGAAACAGTATACCACTACAGACAGAGTGTAATCAGGCAATACACTCCATCCTCTGGTTGGGTAGTATTGGGCATGTACCGCTGGGCAGTGTCCTTGGGTAGCTGTGACTTGATATGGCATATATTCCCCTGGGAGCTGGCAGCTTCGATATGGCCTCAATGGGTGGGATGGCAGGGACCCTAAAAATCCCCGCCTGATGTGTGTGGTGGGCCACTGCGTGGGATGAGAGCAGGAGCAAGGCAGCAGGTGGTGGTGTTGCAGGGCAGCTGGCAAGAAGCAGGTGCGAGGGGGCTCGCATGCCCAAAACGCCTGTGTATCTAGTAGTACCCCGGCCCCCAGACGCAGCAGGAAAACAGAGCAGTAGGCACTTTCTGTGGTGAAGTGACCATGAGGTTCCAGCCCCGGGCCTCTTTATTACTTATTCCGCAGCATGTGACTGCCACACCATTACTAACTGAAACTGAGGGTTGCACCAACAAAACACCCCTCCCTCACTTTACCTGTTGGGATCATCCGTATCTTAACATAACAGAGGTGGCCCTCCAGAAAGGGCTAAATCCAGCAGAAAGGAAGCAACTACATTATAGTTCTAGGACTCATATTTCACTAAGATATTAACTCTCTTTCAGATTAAAATGTACAAGATTTTTAAATAAAGCAGTAGCATTCCAAGTACAATCCTGAAGTCTGATGAGAATAAATATTGTAGCATGGTCAGTGCATAAGTAGCCTCATTTTAAATGTGTGTGGTAAAAAAGCATAGGAAGCTTTGAAGGTTTATCTGTACATTCTAAAGGGCATATTTACAAGCCCCTTGCACCGCCAGTGCATCACTTTTTTGGGCGTACCGGATGCGCAGAGTAGTGATCCATATTTACAAGACCAAGTAAAGTGACCCTGCGTGGCTTTTAGTGGCTTTGCAAATACGGCCCCTTCTCACGCAGCACTTTGCATGAAAGGGGCATGCCATGGGTGTTGCTGCGGGTGTTCCCACACAACACCCCTCTCGACTCCCCCCCTTACAAGCCTCTTACTGGGGTCACATTGCAGAGCCGTCAGCCCGCAGGCTGCAGAGCGCCTCTGGTAGAGAAACAGCGCTACCTTGTGAACTTCATTTCATCTTCAGCTGTACATAGTTTTAATTAGCATTTTAAGAAGACAAAACAAGAGAGTTTAATCACTGGAATAAGCAAATAGAACACAATCGATTGGTTGGAATACATTTCACACCTCACTACATATTAAACAACATATTCATGCATTTATGTAATTCTCTCTTGGTGGTGTAGGGCAGAGTCACTGAAAATGATGATTACCCCTTAGTTAATTATCTAATCAGCATGCGTCCTACGTCCTTAACTGAAGAATTTATAGCAAAAATCGATGCCACCTTCTACAGTTTCTTGTGGCAGAACAAAAGAACGAAAACATCTCTTTTTTCATTTTTATTTGTTACATTAATCACAGACCCAAAATACAAAAAGAAGCAAAATCTCAATAATCAATAATTCTGGAGCAATAAATAGTGATATACAGTAATAATTCATAGATATTATAAAAATACATCTTTATCTTCACAAAATGCATAAGGAAGGCAGAATGTAATAGCCTATAATCCGGCTCTTTATGCTAATATTGATTTATATGGATCTATTTCTCCCCCTCTTCGCTACAGTCCTTAAAGCATTTAGTCTTCTCCCCAAATGTGTTTACATTTTTGGGTTGTCCCTATTCTACGGGAATAGAATTCTTCCGTTTCTTTAGTTTGTCTCATTTTGGCTACCCATTGTGAAAAACTTGGTGGATCTGGTAATCTCCAGTTTTGTAAGATCAAAGATTTGGCTACCAAAAATGTCTCTTAAAAAAAACTAAAACTCTCTAAAGAAAGAGGACAAATAAACCTTCCAAATTTGAGGAATTATCAGAGAGTGTGCCTCTTTAAACAAGGCACTAACTGGTTCCTGGAAGAATCAGACTCAAAACCAATATGGTTTAATATAGAGAAATCTCTTGTAGGTAGGAAACCTATAAGTGCCTTTCTGACAATGCATAATATTCCTCTGCCCCACTCCAAGGGGCAGATTTACGAGCCCCCTGCGCCACCAGTACGTCACTTTTCGTGACGTACTGGTGGCGCAGGGGGCTGCTCCATATTTACAAGGAGAGGAAAAGCCACCCTGCGTGACTTTTCCTCTCCTTGTAAATACGGCCACTTCACACGCAGCACTTTGCGGTGAAGGGGCGTTCCATGGGTGTTGCTGTGGGTGTTCCCACGCAACACTCATGGAACAAGACACATCTCCAGAATTACGAGAAATCGTAACTCTGGAGATGCGTCTGAAAGCTACGCCACCCTAGAGGTGGCGTAGTGAGGCGCAACGAGGTTTCTCCTCGTTTTTCCTCTTCAATGCGTGCTGCATTCTGCAGCACGCATTGAAAGAGGAAAATGCTGTAGTGATTGTTTTTGTGCAGGAAGGTGCCCCTTCCTGCACAAAAACAATCTCTCTCAACGACGCAGGCATCCTTGCACCATGGTGCAAGGGTGCCTGCGCCGGCGCAGGGCTGCAGTTTGTGCGCCAGCGCAGGGGGAAAGCACAGAGATGCGACATATTCTTGTAAATATGTCGCATCCCTGTGCTTTCCAAACTAACGCAGCGCGGCGCAGCAAAGCAACTTGCTGCACCGCGCTGCGTTAGTTTAACGTAAATCTGCCCCAGAGTATATAATAAACAACACTTAAAAAAATATTTAAAAATAGACTACCGTTCCGAAAATAAACTTAGCAATTCTAATATGGCATCCATATTGCTCAACCCCAAACTCAAAATTGATGGTAACTCAATTCTTTGGCACGAATGGTTGGGAGAGGGGAT
This sequence comes from Calotriton arnoldi, assembly GCA_963921515.1. Taxonomy (NCBI): domain Eukaryota; kingdom Metazoa; phylum Chordata; class Amphibia; order Caudata; family Salamandridae; genus Calotriton; species Calotriton arnoldi. Next base: position 1,170,033 of record CAWUFW010006111.1, on the reverse strand, counting down.
TAAGCACGTTATTGAAGACAATCTACCTTTACCCTTCTCCACGTTACAAGCCCAAATCGGACTAGAAAATATGGACTTTTACTAGTATTCAGCTCTGCAACACTCGCTACTGAAGAACAGCCCTACAAACACTACATTGACTAACGGCCTATACAGAACAGGACATATTGTATCCAGAATTTATAAATTACTTCTTCCTAAACCCCGCAAGATACAGAAATGGGAAACGGAACCAAATCACAACAATATATGATACGATTGGACGCGTATCTATAGATCCACTTTCACAAACAAAACATCCCCTACCATGTCCCAGGCCAAATACATGATTATTAACAGAACATACTGGGCCCCAGTTAAACCCCATTAACTCAAACTCATAGAAGATCCCAAAAGCTGGGACTGTAGGCTACATGATGGAGATTCCCCCCACATGCTCTCCTACTGACCCATCCTTAAGGAATTGGGGGGCAGATTTACGTTGAACTAACGCAGCGGGGTACAGCAAGTCATTTTGCTGCGCCGCGCTGCGTTAGTTTTGAAGCACAGGGATGCGACATATTTACAAGAATATGTCGCATCTCTGTGCTTCCCCCTGCGCTGGCGCACAAACTGCAGCCATGCGCCGGCGCTGGCACCCTTGCACCATGGTGCAAGGATGCCTGCGTCGTGGGGAGATTGTTTTTGTGCAGGAAGGGGCCTTCCTGCACAAAAACAATCACTGCAACCATTTTCCTCTTTCAATGCGAGCTGCAGAATGCAGCACGCATTGAAAGAGGAAAAAACGAGGAGAAATGAAAACATTTCTCCTCGGTGCGCCACCTCTAGGGTGGCGTAGCTTTCAGGCGCATCTCCAGAGTTACGATTTCTCGTAATTCTGGAGATGTGTCTTGTTCCATGGGTGTTGCGTGGGAACACCCACAGCAACACCCATGGAACGCCCCTTCACCGCAGAGTGCTGCGTGTGAAGGGGACGTATTTACAAGGAGAGGAAAAGTCACGCAGGGTGGCTTTTCCTCTCCTTGTAAATATGGAGCAGCCGCCTGCGCCACCAGTACGTCACGAAAAGTGACGTACTGGTGGCGCAGGGGGCTCGTAAATCTGCCCCACTGGGATGATATATTTAAATTCTTTACAGAGACCCTGAGCATTACCCCCACCTGAGAGTTCTCATATATAATACTTGGCCAACTAGACCCGCATCTGCAGCCCGCAGCCGACGGATGCTACTTGATCTAATGCGAACACTTGCATGCAGACTGATTCTTAATAATTGAAAGATTTGAATATAGTCTCCTTTCATAAGTGGCGGGAATGGCTCACTTGCCTCAGAGGAGCTGATAATGTCCTGCTGCAACTATCCTGGTGGCGCCCACCACACAGACTCATGTGGGACTCACTGGACACCGCCTCATCACACTTTGAGCCTCTGTAATTCGTGCACACATACTATGTAATAATTATCGACATCAAGAATCATTAGGCACAGATCACCTTCCAGTGGTGCTGCTCGTAACTATACTAAGCGCTATGAAGTAAGTATACTAGTCAACAATCGATATATTGTGACTCAGACTTTCATGCAATGACAGATTATTCCGGTGCGCACAGATCACAGATGAAATGTATACGGAATATGTCATTTCTGAACTCACCAATAATTGGAAGAATGCTCAGAAGGAATAATATGTAATATATTAATATGTATTACTAAAACTGCAACTAGTATAAATGTATGTGGTGACCTGTGCACACCCCTTTATCCTAATCCTTATTTTCTACTCACCCTCATGGATGGATGCTTCTGTACCCTGAATATGCTATGAGGATCTGTGATTTATTTCAGCTTCTCTGTTTTCCTTGTTTCTCATCTGCTATTCTTGTGTTATTGTCTGTTCTAAAAAACTCAATAAAGATTATTTGAACAAAAAAAGAACATATGAAAATGTAAATATTTGAGGGAGGGATGTGAAGATGAGCTTTGAGCCTAGGCGTACACAGAGCCCCTGTCATCTCCGCAGTGAGCAGCTCACACCTTTGAGTGCCATTATCCTGAGTCTACCCTGGAATATTTAAAGATCCTGTTTTTGGGATTAATCAGATTGTGTTGAGTTTACAGAGCTATCATTCCTCCGATTCTAGAGTCCTGATGAGAGATGCTTTCTTCATGAGCGCTCATTGACGCTGGTACCACCGTTTCCACCTTCACTGTGGTCCTCCATCCAGTAGACTTCATTGCGATTTCACTAAGAGACAAAAACAATACAGAATGTTTCTTAATAACATCTTCGCCACGTTTTCTTTCTATTGCTTTTGATTTTATGTTTTCATCTCTATGTTTCTTTCATCATTCCAACAATTTCTGTGTAGTTAACACTTATTTGAGATTTTCTCTGACTATTCATATACATGCATCTTTCCTGGTTATACTTTCTTGGCCTGTGTGCATATATAAATAATCATATGTATACACATAGATATTTGCACACACGTCCATAAATATAGTGCTGCAGCACACAGTGTAAGTACTAGTTTGAAACATTCACACTGACGAGAGCTTGTGACTATTACGAGAGTAATTTCCCTGAGCAAGTTGTTTGAAAAATGCAGCCTCTGACACAATAAGCATGGTTTTTCCAATGACATTTGTGCTTCACAGTGGTAATAAACTAAGGGACACATTTAAGAAAAACATCACAGGAAACCTTCCTGCACAAAAACAATCCTCACCGCATTTTCCTCTTTTTAAGTGTAATGCAGAATGTAAAGCAGTCCCCCCTAAAGCAGAGGTTAGCCTGTGGGTGTTGCAGTTGTTTCAAAGAGCATACGTAGCACTGCTTGGCCAACCCTGGCCTGTTGTCCAGCTAATGCATCCACACAGTAGTGCTGTGTGAAGGTATGTGCTGTAGACCAAGTAGCTTCTTTGCATATTTCAGCTATTGGAATGATTCCTACGAAGGCCACTGATACTTCCTTCTTGTGAGTGGAGTAAGCTTTTGGTGGAACTGTTAAGGTTTTCTTTACTTTGGCATAGCAGGTTTGCAGGCATTTGACTATCCACCTGGCAAAACCTGATTTGGAGATAGCCTTCCCTTCGTGTGGTTTTGAAAAAGCAACAAATAACTGTTGTGTCTTTCTAAATGATTTTACACTATCTATATAATACTCTAGTGTTCTTTTGGCATGTATTATATGCAATGTTCTTTCAGCAACTGAGTCTGGCTGTGGGAAAAAAACGATATTGTATAGGGATAGGTGGGGTGCAGCGGCCAGGGCGGCTGACTCAGGAGTGCAGAGCTCACAGTTTGATCTCTGCGCCGGCGACAGCTCAGCTCAGCACCATGTGACTCTGGGCAATAGCTCACTTAATCTCCCCGACGGCCCCCACCGCCTTGAGATCCATTGGGGTGAGTAGTTTGCGCTTTAAAAATACCGGATTTAGATTTGGATTTAGATTTTAGATTGATTCAGGTGGAATGGCACACCACCTTTGGTAGAAATCTAGAGTTGGTACGAAAGACTACTTTGTCTTTAGGTACTTGAAAGAAAGGTTCTTCTAAGGTTAATGTCTGGAGTTTGCTAACACATCTTAAGGAAGTAATGACAACTATATAAGCCACTTTTCAAGAAAGGTATTGGAGTGGACATAAATGAAGGGGCTCAAAGGGGGCCTCACCAGTCTAGTGAATATGATGTAAAGGTTCCATGATGGTACTGGGAGGTTATGGGGGGAGCGACCCTTGACCTCTGGGTAGGTCGCCCCCCCATCCGCACAGCGCCACCTGTGCGTCCAGCTCCCTGCTGCTGCTGCTGATCTGAGGCCCTCCTCCACCCGCAGGCTACCACCTGCGCCTCATCCCTGGTGGCCAGTGGTAGGCCGTAGGTAGGTTCTTGTCGTTGTGAGCGTCACTGTTACTGTCTTTCCCCTCTATATTTGTGCCCCCACTGTTTTTCCACTGTTTTGACCTTCCGTTCTGTGCCCCCACTGCTGTGACTGTTTTTCGTTCTTTGCCCCTACTGTTTTTCCACAGTTTTTGCCCTTCCGTTCTGTGCCCCCACTGCAGTGACTGTTTTTCGTTCTGTGCCCCCACTGTTTTTGCCCTTCCGTTCTGTGCCCCCACTGCTGTGACTGTTTTTCGTTCTGTGCCCCCACTGTTTTTCCACTCTTTTTGCCCGTCCGTTCTGTGCCCCCACTGCTGTGACTGTTTTTCGTTCTGTGCCCCCACTGCTTTTCCACTGTTTTTGCCCTTCCATTCTGTGCCCCCACTGCTGTGCACTGTTTTTCGTTCTGTGCCCCCCTGTGCCCCTTTTGATTTCTGTACCCCTTTGCCCTCCCGTTTCCCACCGCTGTGTCCCCTGCGGCCCCGCCCCCCTCACTGACCACTCGCTGCCCCTGCCTCCCGCATGCCAGCTGCTCCACCCTCCCACCTCCCCATATATGGCGGCCGCGCCCAGCGGGCGCGCCGCGGGCGAGCCCGTCTGCGCCCGTCCGCGCCTAGACCGCGCCCAGCGCCAGAACCCCTGGCCCCCACATCCGCCACGAAGACCACCTCCGATACGACGCCAGCACCCTCATCGCTCTCAACCCAGGACGGACCTCCACCTGCTTCAAGGCCGCCCCGAAACGCACCCATGGTCCCTTCACCTGCCGGAACTGCAGCTTCACCTGCCTCTGAGAGCCCGAGACTCCCGCCAAGAAGGACCTCAACCATCTCCGGTGCATCCTACTAAACACCCGCTCCGCACGCAAACACGCCGTCGAGCTCTGGGACCTACTCGACACCTCATCACCGGACGTCGCCTTCCTGACAGAGACCTGGATGAACGAATCCTTCGCACCCGACATCGCCATAGCCATCCCCGACGGCTACAAGATCACCCGCAGAGACCGCACCAACGGAATCGGAGGAGGAATCGCCATCGTCCACAAAGACACCATCAAAGTCTCGAACAGCACCGACGACACTCTCAGCACCGCCGAACACATGCACTTCCAGATCCACACGGGTCCCAACACCACCGTAAGAGGCACCCTCATCTACAGACCCCCCGGACCCCGACCCCAGTTCAGCGACTCCATCGCCGACTTCATCAGCACGCACGCCCTGACCTCCACCGACTACATCCTCCTCGGAAACCTGAACTTTCACCTGGAGAACAACAACGACAGCAACTCCTCCACCCTGATCGACAACCTCGCCAACCTCGGACTGAAACAGCTCGTCACGACGCCGACCCACATCGCCGGACACACGCTCGATGCCATCTTCTCCTCAAGCTCCCACGTCTCCTTCAGCCACACCTCCGAACTCACCTGGACCGACCACCACTGCATCCACTTCACCTTCCGGAAACCCGCCGCACACCACCGCACCCTACAGATCCCCCGCCGATGCTGGAGCAAAGTCACCGAAGACCAACTCCAGACAGACCTCGCACTCAGCCCACCCAACGACCCATCCAACCCCGACGCCGCCGCCCGCAATCTCAGACGATGGATGGATGACTGCGCCAACACCTTAGCCCCGCTGAAAAAACCAACCTACAAAGACACCAGCAAGAGAGCCAGCTGGTTCACCCCGGAACTCCTAGCATCCAAGCGCACCTGCCGGAAACTGGAGAACAAATGGCACAGCGAGAAGACGCCGGACAGCCGCGCAGCCCACAAAGACGCCATCCGCAACCACCATCACCTCATCAGGTCCGCCAAGAGGACCTCCTTCAAAGACCGCCTCGACAACAACGCACACAACAGCAAGGAGCTTTTCAGCATCGTGAAGGAACTCTCCAACCCCAGCTCCAACGCCAACGACATCCCGCCATCGCAAGCCCTGTGTGATTCCCTCGCCACCTTCTTCCACCGCAAGATCGCCGACATCCACAACAGCTTCGACTCCCGGACGACCCCAACAGGCCCCGACACATCAGACCCGCCGCACCCCATCGACCACGACCCCCTGACAGCCTGGGTCAACGTGAACACCGAGGACACAATCAAGACCATGGGCACAATCCACTCCGGCTCCCCAACAGACCCTTTTCCACACCACATCTTCAACAAAGCCGGCAGCTCCATCGCACCCCACCTGCGCAACGTCATCAACCTCTCCTTCGAGACCGCGACCTTCCCAGAGAGCTGGAAACACGCCGAGATCAACGCCCTACTCAAAAACCCAAGGCGGACCCGAGCGACCTCAAGAACTTCCGGCCCATCTCCCTGCTTCCATTCCCAGCTAAGGTCATCGAGAAGATCGTCAACAGACAGCTCACCCACTACCTCGAAGATAACAGCATCCTGGACCCCTCCCAGTCAGGATTCCGCAGCAACTACAGCACCGAGACCGCCCTCATCGCCGCCACAGACGACATCAGGATCCTGCTGGACAACGGCGAGACGGCGGCCCTCATCCTCCTGGACCTCTCCGCCGCCTTCGACACTGTCTGCCACCGCACACTACGCACACGCCTCCACGATGCAGGGATCCGAGACAAGGCCCTGGATTGGACCACCTCCTTCCTTTCCGGCAGAACCCAGAGCGTCCGCCTCCCCCATTCCGATCCGAAGCCTCCGAGATCATCTGCGGCGTACCCCAGGGATCTTCCCTCAGCCCGACACTGTTCAACATCTACATGGCTCCACTCGCACGCATCGCCCGACAGCACGACCTCAACATAATCTCCTATGCCGACGACACTCAACGGATCCTCTCCCTCACCAAGGACCCCCTCACCGCCAAATCCAACCTCCACGAACGAATGAAAGCCGTCGCCGACTGGATGAAGTGCAGCCGACTTAAGCTGAACACAGACAAGACGGAGATCCTCATCCTCGGCTCCAACCCATCAGCCTGGGACGACTCCTGGTGGCCCTCGTCACTAGGGGCACCCCGACACCAACCGACCACGCACGCAACCTGGGAGTCATCCTCGACTCAACGCTCACCATCACCAAGCAAGTCAACGCAGTCTCCTCCTCCTGCTTCAACACCCTCCGCATGCTCCGCAAGATCTACAGGTGGATCCCGACAGACACGAGAAGAACAGTCACCCAGGCCCTCGTCAGCAGCAGACTCGACTACGGAAACGCCCTCTACGCAGGAGCCCCGACCAAGCTCATCAAACGACTGCAAAGAATCCAAAACGCCTCTGCACGCCTGATCCTCGACATTCCACGCCACAGCCACATCACCCCCCACCTGAAAAACCTGCACTGGCTCCACGTCGACAAGAGAATCTCCTTCAAACTCCTGATCCATGCACACAAGGCACTCCACAAAACCGGCCCAGCCTACCTCAACAGTCGACTCTCCTTCTACGTTCCCAACCGTCAGCTCTCCCTGGCCACCGTCCCGCGCATCCGGAGAACCACCACCGGAGGCAGATCCTTCTCTCACCGCGCCGCCAAGATCTGGAACACCCTTCCCCTCAACCTACGACAGACAGACCCAAGACCTGCTGACCTTCAGGAGACGACTCAAGACCTGGCTATTCGACCAGTAGCGCCAACACCCCCCCTCCTCTCCCTCAGCGCCTTGAGACCCTCGCGGGTAAGTAGTGCGCTTACAAATCTTGTGATTGATTGATTGATTGATGGGGTGGAGTTACCCTTTTGAGGACTTCCATAAAGGCTTTGTTTACTTGAATCTTGAAAAGAGACATATATTGTCTATTTTGTAGGTATGCAGCCACTGCGGCTAGGTGAAATCTGATAGACATAAATGTCAATCCACAGCTTTGTATATGTAGCAGGCAATATCCTGTAGTGCTGGTATGAGAGGGTCAGTTTGTTTTGAATGACAATAGTGAACAAATAATTTGCACTTTGTCACATAACAAGCACACATAGTAGGTCGCCGTGTGTGTTTGAGAATGGCCATATATTCAGGTGGTAGTTTAAGATAGCCAAATTCTAGGACCTCAGGAACCAAATCGCAAGGTTGAGAGGATACTCACCTGACAGTTCCCTGCCCACACACACCGCCTCACATTCAGGAGCCTGCATGGCTATGGTGGGACTCCGTCCACCAGTCCAACACGTGCCCAGAGGGGGGAAGCAACCAACAACGTGCTTAAAGAGCCTGATGCTGCCCGTAGTGTGGGAAACTCACGTGGCGGATCCCTGCCCGCATAATCCATCTCACATACAGGAGCCTGCACGGCTGGGGTGGGACTTAGTCCCCCAGTCAACATGCGCCCAGAGGGGCAGAGAAACCAACGATATGCTAAAAGCACCTGATGCTGCCCGCAGCGCAGGATACTTATCTGGCGGTTCCCTGCCCGCATAATCCGCCTCACATTCAAGAGCCTGCATGGCTAGGGTGGGACTCAGTCCCCCAGTCCAACACGTGCTCAGAAGGGGCGAAGCAACCAACGATGCGCTAAAAGAGCCTGAAGCTGCCCGCAGCGTGGGAAGGCCTGCAAGGCTAGGGTGGGACTCAGTCCAACACGCGCCCAGAGGGGGCAGAGCAGCCTACATCAGGCTAAAAGTGCCTGAAACTGCCTGAAGCACGGGATGCGCCCAGGTGTGTCCCCAGGTGAACACCGGGCCAAGACGGGCCCATCTGCACCCATCAGCAGGCAGGCCACCCCTCCTGGATCCACGGATTGAAGTTAATACCAGCAGAAGTAGTGCATATGAGCAGGCAATAGAGGGGAGGAAAAGGGAGCTTAGAGAGGACACCAGGTCTGACCTGATGGGGGCCTCAACAGTAGTCAAGTCTGTGGGAGAGTTAATTGCCCTCTTTTTAATGACAATAGAGCCCATGCCACCTCTTCCCACATTTCACCTGAGAAATGGATTGAGCACATTGAGGGCATTTTTGGTTCTGAGAATGGTGTTTGTCTGAATGAGCCCTCAATCATAGCTTTAGTGCCAGAACAGTGCAATTTAACATTTGAGGAGGTTGAGTTAGCAATTAAAGGTATGACAAGCCACAAGGCCCTGAAGAGATTTCTGCCGACCTGTTTAAGATGTCATCTAGTGTATGAACCCTGATTCTAACTTGATAATTTATTCTGGCCATCTGTAAGGGGTTACCACATTCTTGGTCTCAGTCTATCATTATCCTGGTCTATAAAAAGGGCGCAAGGGACCTTCCCTGATATTGGCCCATTTCCTTCATAGACTCAGTCGTCAAGATAATTGTCAGGCTGACCCTAGAAAGGGCCATGACTTGGGCTGAGTAAGGGCCTGTTTTATCTGATCTGCAGTATGTTTTCCGACCAGGGTTGTGCACCTGAGATCAGTGTTTACATTTTTATATGCTGATCAACAAATATACTGTTGCAAAACCAAGTTCAGTATTTTTTGCATATATGAACTTATCATCCACCTTTGATAAGGTGAATAGATCTGAATTGTAGCAGATTGTGCTGGACATAGGTTAGGATACAGCTATTGTTGATTTTCTCAATGAGTTACATAGAGCTATGAGGGCGGTAGGATGCTATGTTATGGATGGGTCTTGTTCTAGCTTCTTTAGATTGAAGAGTGGAGGCAGACAGGGATGTATAATGGCTCCTTTTATGTTCACATTGTACGTGAATGACCTACGTGAATGACCTGGGGTCCAGGTTACTTGATAAGCCAGTGGATTGCCCACTATTAGTTTCTCGCCAGATTCCCTCACTGCTATATGCAGTTTATACAGTTTTAATGGCAAGAACAGCCCTGGATCTCTAGACATTACTTGATGGTTTTGTACAATATATGAACAATTTAGATCTTTCTACTAATAATAGTAAATCACAGGTGATGGTGCTGGGTCCCAAAAAGACCAAGTTGAGATCTTTTCATGTTCAGGGTATCAGGTTGTCCAGGGTCCAGCCTTAGACTTATTTGGGTGTTGTTTTTGATGATCGAACTACGTGGGGTCCTTCAATAAAATCTAAGGGCCCGATTCACAAACGTAATCTGAGACAAAATCCTAACTTTACGACATTCGGTATTCACAAAGGGCATTTAGGAGTAGTAAAGTTAGGAATCCCAACTTTACTACTCCCAAATGCCCTTTGTGAATACCGAAAGTCGTAAAGTTAGGATTTTGCCTCAGTTAAACTTAAGTTTTGGTCTAACTTAAGTTAAGTTTAACTTAAAACTAAGTTAGGATTTTGTCTCAGATTACTTTTATGAATCGGGCCCTAAGAAACTAGCACTGTCAAAAACCATTGGCACCATCTTTTTCTTTACAACAAGAATAGGTAGCAAGCCACTTGGTGCCCTTATCAAGATTTACCAGGCTAAATCTGTTTCTGTAGCTACCTATGGTAGCAATGTATGGGGTTATGTCAACTCAAAGGAACTCCAAGTAGTTGAAAATGGATTTTGTAGGTGCTTATTAGCCGTTCCCGCTTCTACTCCGGCTTATATGGTTCATAAGAAGTTAGGGTTGTCATTCCTATCGGATTTCCTTGATTAGGTGGCTCACTATCTGGGAGCGATCGGAAAACCATGTAGGCAGAGAAATAACTAAGGATAGCTTGGAGCTTGATGGGTGGAGATCGGTCAGTTGGCTGATGTATATCCAGGACACCTTTGTCAAACTAGTCGCCCACTTCCATAACAAAAGCAGACATTGAATGGACCAGGGACAACTTCCTGTTGTGGAGGAAAACTGAGAGGGAGGCAATTGAGCTTAAGAAACCCTTGGTTCGTGGACGTACATTGATTGTAACAGGTCCGCCGCTGAACCTTATTTGCTTAGCACTCTCAACGTACACCACCGTTTCCTCCTCACTAGATTTAGGTTTAATCAATATCATATGGTTTTGCAATACCCAAAACCTGATTCGCAGCATGAAGCTATGTCCCTGTACCTGTGATAATTTTTCCCAACAGGACCTCTTGCATTTTGTCTTTTTCTGTCATTTTTATGAGACCTCTCGAAGAATCTTTTTATTGCCTTTGTTAAAATCTTTGCATTTTGTTCACGTTAGGCCCGCCTTAATGTTTTTACAGCTACTTCCAGACATACACTCAACTTACACTGTTGCTTGCTTCCTTGCCTCATCAGTGAGGCTGAGAAAGTCGCTTGAAATGGTGGGGGATCCCACTTGAGTGTTTCTCTTTTTCTTTCTTTTGCAGAATCCACTTTATTATGTTCTATTGCCTTGGTCATTACCATGATTTTTTAAATATTTTTACAAGTCCATTTATTGACCAAGAAAATAACTGTAATAGGTTTATCGGAAACAACATTTGACAGGCTTAAATTTGATGGTTTTTATATTAATACTTACTGTTTGCATAATTAGCCTGTGAGGTTTAGATGGTCATAATGGGCCCAATTCACAAAAGTAATCTGAGACAAAATCCTAACTTTACGACTTTCAGTATTTCCAAAGGGCATTTAGGAGTAGTAAAGTTAGGAATCCTAACTTTACTACTTTACTACTCTAAATGCCCTTTGTGAATACCGAAAGTCGTATAGTTAGGATTTTGTCTCAGTTGAACATAAGTTTTGGTCTTAAGTTTGTTATTCTCTCTGGTCAGGCACTAGCACCTAGACATAACCTAAGAACACAACTGCTGTTTATGAGCACACATGTCTTGTCATATAACTGAACACAAACGTTTAAGCACAGACACGGAGCGAGGGCTCTGGGACACGATTGCTATGTCAGCCGAGATGTAGAACATTCAACTGTGTATGCTAAGGTATGGGGTCTGCCACTAATCCCAGAGATCTCTGATATATAATCATTTAGCTACAGTAGAAGGGGGTGGGGGTTAGGATATTCTGTCTTATAACATGACGGTGCTTTTTATGGTGTTCGGTTTATTGACCATGCTAACAATATTTTTGGTATGCATTTGTTTTCCAATTGTGGCACTAATACTGCATTTTCGGACACAGTAGTTTAAAAAAATATTCTAAACTTCCTTCATGTCTCTTGTTTATCCTATTGTGGATGAGTATGGGTGAGAGAGCGAAAGGGTGGGTCCTGTTACAGTGATCCCTGAGAGGGTCTAGAGTGTTGTGTTCTGGGGTGACAATTTACTTGCTTATCTGGTAAGGTTAGGAGGGCAAGTGAGGCACTATAGCTAGTTGGACTCGAGCTGATAGGTACTTGAGGTGGTATGGTGACTCAGTCCCTACATGCCGATGTGCTATGGTCCCAAGCATAGTTCTGTTCCTGAGCAGAATTCCTGTAACATGTGCTCTGGTGAAAATTTGTGTTTGTGGGGTGGTATTGTGGGATGTGAGGTAATGAGTTCCAGGCAATATCCTTTTTGTATGATGTCCATTACCCACTGGTTGGGGAGATGTTTCGCCAAATTGGGATGGACTGTTGTGAGTGACCCAGACGGGTGTTATGTGATCGGGGGCATGATTGGAAAGTAAGGGTTTGGTAAATGTGTAAGGGGTAGCTTTGGGTGAGTGATTCTTGCCTCTTCCTCTTGAATTATTTCTCCTATAACACTGCTGGCTGGAATTGTGCAGGCTGAAGTGCTTATGTCGGGCTGGCACCGTCCAAAGTCATTCTGCTGCTGCCATCAGCCCCATCCTGTCCCCACCCCCATCCCTGCCCTCACAGTCGCAGTAGAATGGTAATTACCATTTTATGTAAATTACATTTACCTGCTGAGCTCGCAGCAGGCCGGGCGATGCTCCTCTGCCCTTGAAGAGGAACCGCTCCTGACGAGATTGGTCCAAAATCAAAAGTTAACACTGACTGCAATAGAGCGCGGGCCAGATAAGCGATGTGGATTGGACCCAGTCTCGGCTTACCACCAGACTTAGAGGAAATTTCAGAAACATTCTTGAGAAGGTAGAGTCTCAGAGGGGCAAAGCAACAGGCTGTATCTGAGGCTAAGTCGTCGAAAATGGGGAGCCGCTGGGCAAAGTCTTAGTGAAGCTATCAATGATGGCGGTAAAATCTCTGAGCAGGAAGAGCTGAATTGTCAGGCCCAGCAGGCTGTCATTGTTGATGGGGTGATGGTCATCGTCGAGCCCGGTGTAGATTTCTAACTTCGAACTTAAAGGTTTTTCTGGAGCTTTAAATACCCCAGCAGGAGGAGGTTGTAGCCAAAGAGTGTTCCACGAGGCCAGACACCATCATCGAGAGGTCCTGCTGAAAGGCATTTGCTGCGGTGGAGAAGAACGAAGCGGGAGCAGTGGTGTAGTCAATCCCAACGGCGATGATCCTACATCAGATTGGCTTGCAGGTAGGTGCCAGTCTCCTGTCTATTCTTAGAGAAGTTTTTGATGAAAAAGTTCCTTTTGAAGTGTAATGTTAGGCTGAGAGTAACTGCTACTCCAGGCATACTCCTCAAATGGAAAAAAGTCCCCACCAATCACTCCAAAATCAATTCCTATGATCTTTCTTTAAACAAAATGCAAATTAATTCAATGTATCCGATCCTCTTTTAATTATTATGGCATTTCACCAGAGCATATAGAGTTCAAACATCACACTATTAAAATAGATGTTCAATGGACATCCATGTCTATACAGTCCATTAATTCATCCCAAAGCATTTCGGGACCAGCCCTTCATCAGGGGAAGGTTCCAGAAGAGCTTAAAATGGTACGCGCCAAACAAGACGCCGGCTCCTAGCTGAAACGAAGAATGGCATTCTTCGTTTCAGCGTGGAGCAAGGGTGTCAGGCTAACAGGGTATCTTTGATTTATCTAGCTGCAGATGCTGCTAGACAAAGTTTGGTCATCTATTCACTTTTTAAAACTCATGCACACGATAACAGTCTGCATTTAGATCACTCTCTTTGTTGTCTTAATTTACCATCCCCAAGATCTGAAATGGGTCTTAATCAATATCTCTTCCACTTCCAGTGAAGCACCCGCCGCACACAGGCAGATGCAGAGGAGTATCCACCAGCGGGGTGTTTGCCTCACTCTGTTGTAGAGCTAAATGGTTATGACAGCAAAGCTAGTGTTTACAGAAAATTTGAATTTTGCAAGCTATTCTGGTCTAGTTGGCATCGTAATCATATAGCTTTAAAAAAAAAACTAACTCTACACAAACAAGTCACTTGTTCCGACAAAGCAGAGGCAGTTTATGTTTACTAAAAATGGCTCATTTTCACAACCTGGATGTCTGTGCAATAGGATGAAATCTAAGGCTAGCGCTGGTGAAGACCGCTTTTCCTTCCGTTGATGCTACAACTAACTTTCTTTTGAAAAAGTTACTATAGCATCACATAGCGTAAACTGTATGAAGAACTACTACGTATATATAGCATCCCAAACATGCTGTGTGTGATGATGTACACTTGATTGTGCATTCCACATTCCTTGCTAATAGAATACAGAAATGAAATGCAATCTGAAGTACTAGCGCTATGTGTCTTCTCCAGGTGTCAGTTGGATATTTGAGGCTGTTCGTGACTGTGGACAATAAACCTACATGCTTACAACATATATTGGTTGGTGTAATTTGTGAAATACACTTAAACAAATTTGGTGAGGAGTTGGCCACAGTTGTAACGTCATGCGTGTACTGTATGCTGTGCGGAGACAGCGTTCCTAAGAACAAGACTGTGTTTCAGGGTATGAATTTAAGGGAGCGCAGGATCGACAAAAATCCTTGGAATGGTGCATTGGCCAGCATTTATGTACAGCTTATAAATACATATATATATAGTGTTTATTTGAGGTTGATTGTGATTTTCACTCTGAGCAACCATTTGAGATATATATTTATGCAATATGTCCACATTTTAAAAGGCTAATGACTTAGAAGTACCAAGTTTGAGTATTTGGAGACATCTGGAACTGATTTATTATTGATCTTAAAACTCTTTATTAGAAATTTAGTTGTGGTACAGGTCGTGACACACAGTGATATTACATCATGACCGCGTGTGCCATACCATACAAGTAATTTGCGTAAGTGTTGTGACCTTATATCATTATGCAGAGTGTGTATGCCCCGCCATCATTTCTTCAAACACCAGGTGTTCCTCCCATTCCCTAGAGGAATTGGTTTAGAGAATTTATGAAATACCTTGGCATGATTGGGGGAAACAGGTATTGTCCGGAGAGAAAGAGATTCCTTTTAGAGCACAATCTAGGGTTTGAGGGACAAAATATATGAACATTTGCCACATATGAGGTAGTTGAGGATGACAAGGATATTGATGAATACCAACTGGCAGTGCGTAGTTTGGAAAAGCAATTGGATGTGCAGCCCAGTTTGATAGTGAACAGACACCATTTTTTTTTAACCACAGAGCAACATCAAGATGAATCTATAGATTGTTATGCGGCAGTATTGCGAATTTAAGCAGCTGAGTGTGAATTTGTAAATTTTACATCTCAACTTATTCAGGAACAGATAATAATGTGTTGTTGGGACAAAAAAGTTGAAGAAAAATTGCTGACAATAAAGAACCCCACACTCACAGAAGCTACTGATTTAGTAAAAAGTATTGAACTTTGCCGGAAGTTGTGACACGTAAGGAACAAAATGAGATTGCGGTTGTTAAAGAAAATGTGAGCTCTAAAGAAAAGGGGCAGTTCAAAAAGTTTATTAATAACAAAAGGAAAGTAAAGAAGGATTTTTTAGTCAGAAAAATATGTGTTTTGGGTGTGTGTATCCCAGTCATTTTCCCAAATGGGTGTCCTTGTCCTGTATTGTAGAATGTGTGGTAGGGTGGAACCTTTTGCTATAGTGAGCCAATCTGCTAAGGAAAAGGTAAATTCAGTGCCTGATAAAATAACCAGCAACAGTTTGGACAAAGAAATAGGTGTAGAAAAATATGTTGTACTGGTAGTCCAGCGTGATGAGGCAAATTGTGTAGACCCGTAAAAAGATATTATTGTGGATAGGAAAGTATTGAACTTATTGATCGAGGAGCAAGGATGATGATGATTGCCAAGGAACTGTGGCATAAAACGTGAAGGTGCAGTAAGAAAATATTTCCACCAGATAGACATCCAGTTACAGATCATGATAGAAGAACTGAACTCACAGGATATTTGGAATGCCCCATGAGGTTTATGGGAAGAGAGATTTTTCGTAAGGTGTATGTGTCCAGGAAAGGTTTGAGTATATTAGGATGTTATCATCATGGTTTGTTTGGCATGACATTGATGCCAGGAAGGAAAGTTCAGGTGTCTTTGGTCACGGATGGTGGATCCACTGAATCAGTTACTGTCGATCATGAACACAACAACAAGTGGATAAGAAAGTAGAAGAATACATTCAGTGATAAGCCTGGAAGAATCAGATCATTTAAACAGATAATTAAAGTTCAGTGTGGGGTTTCCCCAATTAAGCACAAGTGAAGAAATGTGCCTTTTAGTGTTCATGAGGACCTAGCTGAGATTCTTAGGAAAATGTGTGAAGAAGGGGTAATTGAACCAATGGACTCATCGTTATGGTTATCCCCTTTAGTTATTGCAAGTAAATAAAATGGTCAACTTAAAGTTTGCATTGATTTGAGGAGCCTCAATAAGGTTATATGGGTGGATTCCCATCTTCTTCCTGTGATTGATTACATCATTACTAAGTTTGAGGGTGCCAAAGTGTTTAGCAAAATTGATTTGGCATCTGCCCACCATCAAATAGAATTGGACGAGTCCTCCAAACATCTGACAGCCTTTGTGTCACCCGTAGGCACATTCCATTTCAAAAGAATGCCTTTTGGATTTGCATCTGCTGCTTCGATTTTTCAGTGTGTGTTAGAGGACTTGTTAAATGGAATTAAACGTGTTGTGACATTCTAGGGGGAAGACCTTCAGAGTCATGATAGACCTATGCACATGATTCTTCAAAGTTTAGAAAAGTGTGGAATTGTGGTGAATGATAAAAAGTGTGAGTTTGCAAAAAAAACAACATGGAATACTTATTCCATGTTATTTTCAAAAAGGAGTGGAACCATGACCAGGTTTGGTGGAAGCTATAATGAAAGCACATAGTCCAAAAAGTAAAGAGCAGGTTGCATCGTTCTTAGGACTGTGTGGATTTAATGCAAAACTCATAAGACATTTTGCAGCATAAACTGTGCATTTGAGGGACCTTTAAAAATATATATATATATATATTTTTTGTGGAGTGAACAGTGCCAAAATGAAATTTCTGCCCTGATAAATGACATAGTGTCTGCTGAAGTATTAGCACCATTTGATCCAACAAAGAAATGCATTATCACGGTGGACACAAGCAATGATGGATTGGGCACCACTCTCACTCAGAGAACAAATATTGGTGATGAAAGGACTGTGGGTTTTGCATCCAGGGCACTGAAACAGAATGAGAAAATAGTCTCAGTCATAGAGATAGAGCTTTTAGTCTGTTGCTGGGCAGTCAAATGATTTAAATGATTTATGTGGGAGAGGAAATGCACCCTTAAAACTGATCACAAGCCTTTGGTTAATATTCTTGGAGGCACTATGATCAAAGACTATACCCCTAGAATGGTTACACTGAATTCAAAACTTTTGCAGTATAATTTCAGCGTGGAACTGTTGGAACCGGCACCGTATGTTTGGCTGAAGGGATGCCCAAGTCAGGCACAATACACCCCTCCCGTCAAGGGCAAGTGATTACACACTCTGTACAACCTGCGTTCACCCTTGGATAGCTTGGCACTGAGCAGTCAGGCGTCCTTCAGAAGCAATGTGTAAAGCAAGAGCACAGCACATGAACACAATAAATATTTGGCGCTACACAAAAGAGAGAATCCACATGTGATGTCGAGAAATGTTGTTTATATTCAACACAACATTCAACAATGTATCATGGAATTCTGGGCATAAGTCGCACTTGGCAATATTACTAGCCCCAATTTGTATTGATCATATCTCGATATTATGCACACATGGTAAAAGACCTATAGTAAACTAGGCCTTGGCAGTGGACTCCGCTCCGTTCGCGGAGTTTTCCGCACTCCGCGGAGCTTGCAGAGTTCCAAAAAACTTGCAGAACTGAGTTTTTTACTCGCTCGCGCTCACCAATGTTAAGTTGGCAAGCACGAGCGAGGAAAACCCAACGCTAGACCACCTCCTAACGAGATTTCTCAACTTGGGCGGTCGCGAATGGTCGCAACCGCTCACATTGAGAAACCTTCCGTTCGCGCTAGGAAGCAGCCGCTCGAGTAGAACATCTACTCGACCGGCAGAAAGAAGCAGTGCCCTCTTGCGCTGCACATGGTGCCATTCACGAAGATTTTCCAGTGTGGGACAAACACCCGGTGCTAAAAATCAGCGCGAATGGCGCTACCTAATGCACTCCACCGCTTGCGGAACTCCGCATTGCGTGGCACAGTTTTTTGGTCACTTCTCAGAGTTCTGGGTAGGGGAACTCCGCAAACTCCGCCCAGGCCTATACTAAACCCCACATAGCACCCGTGTGTGGTGCGACACATTATCAGGCCCCGGCCCAATATCACAATCCTAATAAGGCAATTTCACACGGCTACAGAGTGCACCCTGGGCTACAACAATATCAGTACTATATACATATAGATAATTATAACACTTTTAGCAGCACCGCCGGATGAAGCTACACGGGTCAACCCACTATTGAGATGTAAAATGCTATTAGCAAAAGAGCAACATTTCAACCTACTCTGCTGACCGGTGTTATGAACACAGGCAGTCCACAGGTGGTCACTCCCGCACATGCTCAGTTACTTTACACCACTTGCACATTACGACAGGTACTAGACTGATCCGTATTAGCACTTTCACTCTCACATGCACCCAACACCCTAATGCAGTGCCACTGATACCAAGAAGGTCACCAGGTAATGCTCTGCAGACCCCGTGGCTCCATGTCTCCCCCACCCTCCAATTCACCCCTAGTGTCCCAGACACCCCGGATGAAAGCTCATCAGGCCCTCCCTGTGGACACAAGGTGGTTTAAGGCTGAGGTCACACCTCATTTGGCTCCCAGGAACGCAGTGGGGATAGGCAGTAAGCATAACCAAGAAGTAGACATAAACAAAGGGGGTCTTGGCACCACTCTAGCAGGTCACCAACAAGTTGTGAAGCAGAAACAGGTTAAGAACAACAAATTGTTACAACCAGGGGCCCATCAGGGCCTTCTGGAGTCATCCCAGTTCATTGAAGCAAAGGGGGGTCACCAAATCTCTTTCCCGCTCCCAAAGCTTCTTGGAAATGTCCCACCATACTAGTTAAGTCCTCTCACTTCGACCTGGCAGCATGAACTCTTTGGAGGGTCCAGATGGGAAGAGGGCAGTTGGTCCATCATGATGGGGCTAGTGAGTAGAACAAGCAGCAAATGGGGAACAACACACAGGGGGGCCTCTCTTCTTGAGGAGACACCCCTTCTGGTACACCATGATCTGGGTTGTGGCCGACGATCTGGGCACAGGGTCTGGCACACGACGAGATGAGTCGCGCCAGACACTTCAGGTTACATGAAGTAGAGCTGCAATTCCATACCTCACTGGAAATTTAGCACTATGTCCGGCACACTTTGAAGTCGGTTGCACGAGAAGATTACGGACACACACATAGGAGCAATGTTCAGCTAAGCCTCACGAGGTAGAATGAGACTCTGCGATTGGTGCACCCCCACCTCCGAAGGTCGTAACCTGTGAAACGGACACCGCACGCAATCAGCCTTAAGTCATAGCAGCAAAATTGATGGAGGGGGCCACTTTGGATCCTGCAACTGGTGAATCCACCAACAAGACACTTATGGGTGCTGAGGACCCTGCAGTACAGGAACCACTTTGTCGTAAATGCAGGTAATGTCTTGAGCTGTGCACTGGGCACTCCGGTCTCCAGGCACAAGTTTGTAGTTTAGAGCTCACAACGCGCTGTCAAGCTTTCAGCAGGCGATGTGGGTACTTATAGGGCACTACTCTTAAGATTTCCCTGGTAGATGGTGTGGGCCCCTGGTAGGTGATCTTTGATATCCTTGAGACCTCTGTGAGAACAGGAGACCAGCCAACTGGTCCTTGGGAGCCCACTTCAGGGTGCCACACATCAGCAGGTAGTGGGCCCAAGCCAGCAACTATTCCGGATGGCACGCGGTCCTTTCCTTGGGCAGTTATCCTCTATGTGCACAACAAATTCCTCTGGTAATGTGCACCATGCAGTCCCAGTTCTCGGGTCCTACGTCCCCACAAGCAGATCTCCTCGATCTGCGGTTGGCCCTGAGTAGTTATACTGCATTGGGCCTTTGAAGCTGCGGAACACAACAGATGTGTCCCCTAAATTTCAATCCTGTCTGCCATGAGGCAGTGGAATGCACCCCTTCCTTACATGAGGTAGGAAGAGTACAAGCTCTTCCACACTGCATCACCAGCGGGGAAGGGTCCCAGCCCTACAGCCGCAAAGGAGCCTCTGCACACTTGGGTGGTGTCCCATTGAAAGGAACTAACCTCCGAGGTAGGGGGACTCCAACTAGGGGTTCTCCTCTGTCGGGCAGCTCCCCACACGGTCCCCCATCCGGCTACTCACCTACTCCTGAGCTACATTCCTCGGGATATACCATAGGGTAGCTTCAGCAGTAGAGGAGGCCCCCTTCGGGTTGGCTCACCATGGTGATGCCAACCTGGATATAAGACATAATGAACAGGCGAGTCTCGCGGAGTAGGATGAGTGCCACATGCCCCTAATCGCCAATGCCATATCAAGCCCTGGTTACCTGGTGTACCTTTTCATAGATCACTCCCGGGGACGACACGTAACCCAATGATGCGAGCACCTCACCCTTAACTAGCATAGGGAGGGTGCTCGCACCTTCCCGTTGCAGTACTGTGGGAATTTTCCCCAAGATCTAGGGTCATGAATAGAGAGTAGGCGAAGACTAGGAGGATAAAAAAGCGAAATATTTCAGGGATAGTACCCTTTGAAGGCCATGTCCAACTGGAACACATTCCAGGTGGTAAGAACACCAGAGCTGATTACCAGGTTCCCCAGGCATTAATCAGGAGCAGACTATGAGTTGGGAGGAGGAAGATGATGAAGAATGTTTGATTGCAATGATTGATGTCTGCCAGGATAATACTTTCACCAAAGATGATTGGATGGTAGAAATATCTCATGATAGTTGTCTTGAGGCTGTGAAGAAGTTTGCGAAAGAGGGGTTGGCCCAAGTAGAAAGCGTTACCTGTAAGCATGCAATCTTACTTTAATTAGCAGATGAGTTATCTTTAGAGAAGGGTGGAATGTTGATGAGTGGTGACAAGCGTATTCCCTCTAGTGGTTTAAGAGAGTAAATAATTGTATGTAGACATGAAGGACTCTTGGGGCAAAACATTACATTGTAAAATCAGGGATAGTTCCTGGTGGCTGGGTGTGGACACTGAAATTGTTGCGAGTGTGAAGGCTTTTGTTATTTGTGCCACAAGTGACAAAGGAGTGAAAATTGAAGCTGCCCAATTACAGCCCTGTACTTTACTGAATGAGCCATGGTTGAAAGTAGCAATAGATTTTATTGACCCATTGAATCTTTTACATCGTAAATGTAAGTTTGCCATGGTAGTGGTTGACTATTACAGTAAATGGTGGAAGATAGATTAAATGGAGAAGCC
Organism: Calotriton arnoldi; assembly: GCA_963921515.1. Taxonomy (NCBI): domain Eukaryota; kingdom Metazoa; phylum Chordata; class Amphibia; order Caudata; family Salamandridae; genus Calotriton; species Calotriton arnoldi. The sequence goes on along the minus strand of CAWUFW010006111.1, from coordinate 1,148,558 downwards.
CAACAGTGCCAAGATTATAAAAATTAAAAAAAATTAGTTTTTGAGAGAGGGATCGCCTGAAGGAATTGTATCTGCCAATGGGGTACAATTTGTATAAAAAGAAATGAAGGAATTCTTGGAAAGCAATGCGATAATAAACAAACGCATAGCACTATATCACCCCTAAGCAAATGGTCTTATGGAAAAAATTAACCACACTTTAGTGGAGTGTATTTAGTGGGCCACCCAAAATAAAATTAAGTTGGGTGATGCAGTTGAAAGTATGCAGTGGTCTCATCGCACTTGTCCAAATGTGGCAAAAATCTGACTGGGCATTTTCTGTGGACAAGATTATGTGACCCCGAGTTGAGGTGTTTCAGAAAAAAATGAAAGAAGGTAAGATGCTAGACACAAGATCAAGGAGTTCAGGTGTGATATTAAGGTGGGTGATACACTGTGTTACACCCCCGCACTTTAGACAGACTACTAAAGTGAGCCCATTCTAGGGGTAAATCTCAAGTTCCCATTTGAGCTGGTGGAATTTGCACTGAGATATTTCTCCACCAAAGCTGCTCCTCACACGGCAGACGCAACCACTTCCTTAGCGAAATATTTTCACTTAAGCAGACAATCGAAAACATGGTGGATTTTCACCTGCCACCTAGGCAGAAATAGTTAAGTAAACCATTTTATCGGATGGAAAATCTCCTACCCATATCAAAATGTATCTCATTAGCTTTGACCTAAAGAAATGTCATCCAAAGGTCTTTTCCACATGCTTTATGTTTTTCAGGGCCTTATTTGCAAGGAATTAACGCAGTGCGGTGCCGCAAGCCAGTTGGCTGCAAACGCTGCGTTAATTCCGAAGCGTCATATCTACAACGATATGACTGATCCCTTTTCTCTACCCTGCGCTGGCGCACAATTATCTGCCATGCGCTGACGCAGGCACCCCTGCACCATGGTGCGAGGGTGCCTGCATTATGCAGATGATTTTTTTTTGTGCAGGAAGACACACCTTCCTGCACAAAAACAATCACAAGAGGTGATTTCCTCTTCCTATGTGTGCTGCAGAATGCAGCACGCATAGAAAGAGGAAATAAACGAGGAGAAATTAAAACACTTCTCCACGTTGCGCCTCACGCATTCTGAAGCATTTCCAGGTTTACGATTTCTCGTAAATCTAGAAATGCGGCAGAAGCCATGGGTATTGCATGGGTACACCAACAGCAACACCCATGGCACGCCCCTTTCATGCAAAGTGTTGCATGTAAAGGTGCCATATTTACAAGGACATGAAAAGCCACGCAGGGTGGCTTTACGTGTCCTTGTAAATATGGGGCAGCAAGTTGCGCTGCGGGTGCATCACAAAACGTGACGCACCGTCGGCGCAAGAGTGCTTGTGAATAAGCCCCTCCTTTCTCAAGTCTGACTTTTACCCTCAAACTTACCGAAGGAGTATTCTGCCTTGAAGCCAGCTGCGCTCTCCCAGCTGTCACTGTGGAACTGCAGCAGCAGTGAGTTTCTGGTGGAGAACACATGTGGGACTTGGATATTGCCACAGTATTTGCCTATTGGCTTTGACGTGGAGCGGGCACCATCGCTGATAATCAGGTAATCAGAGCCACATCCAGGGAAGTTTTCAAGATTGAACTGGGTGAAGGTCAATGAGATCTGTGAAATACAGAATCACTGTGAGTACAGCCCTTCCAGCTCACAGCACTTCCCACATCAGAGAGAAAACTCCCTGCACAAACCACTCGATTTCACCACTACCCAACCCCAAACACCACCTTGGTTTCACCCTCAAACACAGCAGAGCCCAATTATTAGAGCACTTGTCAAACTATTGGCAGAATGAGGGTTCTGGGAGCAGGCCAACTGCACATTATTTCCACAAGCGCTATGCTGCTCTCAACCTCAGGCGCCTTCATATTTCCAACTACCAACACCCTGAGCGCACACACAAATGCACTCACACTTACACCCCCTTTTACACCTTTCCCTCTTAGAACAAGTCCCATGCTCTTTTACAAACCAGAGCATTAATCATACTAACAACTAACACACTCCTTTCAACCACTAGCATACTCCTTTCAACTACCACCTCAGTCTTTTTATACCTATGCTAGTACATATCTCAGCTTTTTCTAGTGAAAATGTATACTCATTTTCTGTGCTAAAACTTAGTAGACTGCACATTCAGAGCTTGATTAACAGAAATGGAGCCCAGAATTTGGCAGAGGGCATCAGCCATGTTTGTCCGCCCTCACAAATCTTGTCGCTGCACAAGTCATGCACCATGCTGTTGTGAGGGGGAGAGCTTCACTCCCCGTACTTTAGAAGATGAAATGCATTCATTCATTTGCTTAATTTACAATATATGAATGAGCTCAGAGTAGGCACTCATTCACTGACATGGGTGTTTTGAAAAACAAAATAGAGAGCCTGAAAAGGCTTCTGAACTATAATATTTAATAAAAACACACTGAAGTGGATCTAAAGCTTTGAGACTGGAGGACAGACACTGTATGATTTGCAAATTTCCAAAAGAGCCAAATTCCCAGGTTCTATATGCTGTTGCTATTTGCACAGCACTGTTGTTTTTCTGATCTCTGGAAGCTTTCAAATTAATTAATGTGAAAAATGACAGAAGAGAGGTGTTGTTTATAGAAAGAGACACGTATCGAATAAACAGCTTGTGTACAGAAAAGCTGCAATCCAGGCAAATTGATATTTTGTCTCTAAAATGCTGTTTGTACATGAAAAAAGAGAGTTTTTCAGGCCTTTTGTGGTTACTTGGTGCCACCACAAAGTGGCACCTTAAGACTGCTGCATCGCCTCATCCTCCCTATCAGCGCCTAAGTATGTAGGACATAAGTATGCACAGAAATATTTAAATAAGCATTAAGCAAGTGTTTAAGATGCCTAAAGACTTCTTTCCAGACTGTGCTGCACATACCTTGTATCCTGCAGGAGCCAGAATGACCATCACACAGTCCATGCCATTGGGGTACTCCAGGGGGTACCCGGGTGAGGTGACAATTCCATTGTCCATAGTGGAAGTGCTGTCACATGTCACTGCTAGAAGATGGGACAATAACAAAAAGTTTACATTTGCTTACCAAGGAAACGACAGACTGCAGAGAGGAAAGATAACTCCAAAGAACAGAACTAAGCAGCATCCAAAAGAAATGAGGCAGCAGGGAGGTCTGCTCTCACAGGGTGACTTGAAATACAAAGAATGAGGAAGAACAGGCTTACCTGGTCTGTAGGAGGCTTTGAAACCGCGGGCTGAGACAGCCCCATCACTGACAAACTCCACCAGCATCATGCTTCCAGAAGACACAAGCGCCGGGAGATCCAACTTCCCACAGGCCTTCTTCAGTACAACTGGGGATGAAGTATTGTCGCCGTCGTAAACATTGATGAAGTCAGCAGAGCAATCGGGGGTGAGCTGGACATCAAAATCATCAAACTGGAAAGAAATCTGGCATGGCAGAAACAAAAAGAGTTATGGCCATAAATGTTATGAAGACAAGAAAAGCACATTGAATACTGCCAATAACCTATACTTGACCAGACGCGGGGTGATGAGCAGAAGTCTGCAAACTTCATTGAAATAAGCATTCTGGCTCCCGGAAGGAATATTACAGGGTTTAAGGCTTGCCGAAGGCTTGGCATAGGCCACGTTAGGAATGGTCCCTCCTATGAATGGGGCGTAGTTGTATCCAACTGAGTTTGCATTCACAATGATTAGGGATTAAATTGCTTTGGCACAGACTGATTCAGCTCCGCATTAACAGTGACCAAACGGTGCCCCTCTCAATTCTTGAGCCTTAATCAAATGGACCAACTATGTGTCCCAGGAGACATCAGGAGTTCTTCATTACTGCCAACTTGTACCACTTAACCCTTTCTGGCCCTACAGCACTGTGGAGCCCGAGGGTAGTCTTGGCACTACCAGCAAAACTAAATGTCCCACCACCTGTTGGGACAGTCCAACTCGGGCCTCTAATCTGTTCCACCACCATAAAAAGCATACAGAGTTAGGTACATGTGACCCCACTAATGGAACTACATGTCCCAAGGAGCATTGGGACAGTGCTGAGCTACTGCCCGCTGTGACCCAGGATCCCATGCTCGACAGAAGCATGCTGCAAGGCAGTGCCTTCAGTGAGGTGCTGCGGAAGGATGAGATGATCCCTTGCTAGATCCAGATGATCATTAGAGCTTCTCCAGGAGAAGAGGCATAGACTAACCACACTTCTTCGTCTCGTCATGTGTCTTGGTGTGACACACTATCTTGTCGCCATCTATTTTCTAAAGCTTCAGCTTAGGTAGCTGCTGCAATCTTAGCCTCGAGCTGTGTTTGCTGCTACTCTCAGCTTCCTTGTTATTTTTATGACTTCTGTGTAATAGCTCCCTCTCAAGCTTTGCAGCCCAGCTGAAGAAAAATCAAGAAAAACGCTTTCAGCTCACTCACCACCAAGGAGAATACTTTGATAACTCTAACTTCGATCCATCAAGACAACCGTCAACCAAAGACAGGGCTATTGTTCAGGCCCTTGGCCTGGCCACGTCAGTAGTAACCATAGTTCTTTGGTTGTTCTAGAGTGTAGAGTCTCAACAGAGGAATCCATCTAAGCTAGACATTACATTGCTCCATTTGTGGCGTGGTGGATCTAAGCTCCCTCACTCGTAAAGAGGATACTTTGATAACTCTAACCCCGATCCACCAAGACAACCGTCAACCAAAGATAGGGCTACGGCTCATGCCCTTAGCCAAGCCACCTCGACAGTACCCAAAGTTCTGTGGTTGCTCCAGGCTGTACAGTCTCAACACAGGAATCCTTCTAAGTCAGTCCAAACACCAGACATTACATTGCTCCATTCGTGGCATGGTGGATCTAAGCTCGCTCACCACTAAAGAGAATACTGTGATAGCTCGAACCCAGAGCCAACAAGACAAACATCAACCAAAGGTCAAACTAGACAATCCAGACTGAAAGCAGATTAGACTAGCACCCTCTCCGCCAATAGCAATCGCTCTCAAGAGGAAAACTTGGAAACTACCAACAACAGCTAGTAAAAATCAATCCTAACTTTTGTTGGTCTTTGCCACTGAGACTGCGCCTGTTACAACCACCTGTTAAATGCAATAGTAAATACCTGTACCGTTCAGCAGAATTAGGCCACTCTCTGTTTCAGTTAATCAGCCACAATGGACTTCTCAAGACATAGCATATCTGACTCATCCCAAAACATTTTTGTTAAACCTTTGAAAAGTTGCCACCAAACACTAACAAGGGAGAGGCTCTTAGAGAACAAACTCTTTATTCACCAATGTGTGAAAGTGCCTCTTTTTGCATGGTTAGCCCCCTCTTTCTGCCTGGTTTTGATATGGTTCACAAATGTAGTGCAGAGGGTCCCTGCCAACCAGGTCCCCTGTGCCAGTGCTCCTTCCCTAAAACAAATCCCCAATTGGTACTTCTGCCTTCTGTAAGTCCATAGTAAATTGTACCCTGGGTACCTAGAGCCTGGAAGCTGAAGAGGGTTACCTGGGACCCCCCCTCATTTGGACAATGCAACTGCCCTTGCAGCCTGCATGCCCCTGTGAAGGAGAAGAAAATAAGTTGCTTACCTGTAACTGTAAGTATTGGTATCTTTCATAGATTCACATGCTTGAATCATTCCCCGTCGTCGAAGTGGGAGTCCCACAGTATTATATCAAAGCAACCACATTAGCAGCAGAGGCTACAATGGCACTAGGCCATGAATTTATTATCCTATCAATTACCTTTTTTCAAAAAAGGACCAAACTTAGACACCAACCAATCAGGCAACTGCACCCTCTAGAACCTTCCCCACAGAGGCTAGTTCCCTCCGATTTTCAAGCAAAAGTGAGAACAAATATAGTCCCAAAAGTAATGGGAGAGCCTCTAGGGGAGGAGGGTGGGTCGCATGAGAATCTATGAAAGATACCAATACTGGAGAAATACAGTTACAGGTAAGTAACTTATTTTCTTCTCCAGTATTGGATCTTTCATGGAATCACATGCTTGAATCAGAATAGTTAGCAGTAATATGGATACTTATTATTATTTCTTCATATTGCAAACTTAGCAAATAGTTGCAACACCAATAATGACAGTAATGACATAACCATAGAGGATGGTGGGATAGGAAAGCATAAAAGCAAAGAGGTTCACCTTACTGAAACAGATGCCGCAACCCCGCCTGTTCCACTGCTGTATCAGCTTTATCCGTAGCATCCAGGCAATAATACTGGGTAAAGGTAGGCCTGGTGGACCATGTGGCGGCTCTGCAGATTTACTGGATCGGAAGCCCAGTGAATAATGCAGTGGACGTAGAAACAGCTCTTGTTGAATGAGCCTTGACTCTAGCCGATAAGGGTCATCCTGCAGCGTTATGGCAGAACTGAATGGCTGTTGCAATCCATCTCGCAATGGAAGGTTTAGAGACTGGTAGTGCTTTATTCATATTGCCATAAGCAATGAACAATTGATCAGATCTCCGAAATTGTTTTGTTCAATGTAAATAGAATTTAATGCACCTCTTAACATCCAAAGTATGTAGGGATTTCTCATCCATAGTCTGTGGATTTGGAAAAATTTCTCAGAGCAATAGGGTAGTTGAGATGAAAATCCGAAGGGACTTTTGGTATAAATTTAGGGTTAGTCCTTAATATTACTTTGTCTTTTTTGAATTGCATGAACAGTTGCCTGATAGTGAATGTCTGCAGTTCGCTAACTCTTCTTGCAGAGGTTAGTGCAAATAATAGAGCCGTCTTCCATGACAGAAATTTCAGCTGTGTTTTGTGGATTGGTTTGAACGACCTTTTCATTCGCTGGCTCAATTTAAATGCCAAGATGGAGGAGGTTGTTTCACCGGTGGGAAAGATCCAAATAGTCCTTTGAGGAACTGAATAACTAATCTTGCTGACCATAGAGACGATGAATTCCTCGATCTCCTAAAACGGGAAATTGGTGACTGGTGCACCTTTATTGACAAATGTGGAAGGCCAGTCCTGGCTAAATGAAGAAGATAAGGCAGAATCTGCACTGGCGTCGTGAATAATGGATGTAATTCTTTTTCTCGACATCATATACAGAAATGTTTCCACTCAAATTGGTATGATTTATTTGTGGATTCTGGTGAAACTTTAGAAATAATTTCTCTACACTCTTTAGGTATATTCAATGCTCTAAGCTCATTGTCATCAGGATCCAGGCCTACAAGTGAAGAGAAGTCAGGTTGGGATGCAGTACTTGGCCCTTGTTCATGGATAGCAGCATTGGAGTAGCGGTCAGAAGACTGTAATGTTGCTCCGAGAGAAGGAGAACTTCCATGTACCAGAATTGACAGGGACATTTTGGAGCAATGAGGATTAATCTACATGGCTCCCTCTTCTTTTTCTTTAAAACCCTTGGTATCAGAGGAATTGGGGGAAAAGTGTAAGCAAATATTTTTGACCATCCGATCAAAAAGGCTTTTCCCAGCTTGTGTGATATTGACATTTCTTGTTTGTCTGTGTTGCAAAAAGATCGAGTTTCGGAGTGCCCCACGGAAGGAAAATGTCCTGTAGAACTGTAGAATCAAGCTTCCACTCGTGGCAAGTTGTTGGCAATCTGCTCAATGTGTCCGCCAGCACACTTACAACACAAGGTAACTTGTGTTGTAAGGCCCAATTCCAAATTGCTTGTACCTGATGAGATAGAGCCACTGATTTTGTCCCTCCCTGTTTGTTTAAGTAGTGCAAGCTGGTGGTATTGTCCGTACATTCCCAGAAATGACTTGTACAGTTGGACAGAAGTGTATTTTCTATTGCAGAGCTTTTGGGCCAGTTTTTTTTATCTTGTCTTGCAGTTCTGGAGAGACAAAAGCTTTCTCTGACTGAGTGTTTAAGACTGCTCCTAGAAACATTAATGATGTTGTCGGTTTGAGACCCAACTGTTTGAAAAGGCATTGAGCAGTATCCACTGTGGCCTGATGGAATGAAGGAGCTTTTATGAGCCAATCGTCTAAGTACGGAAAAACCTGAACCCCGTTAAGCCTCAGTCGTGCTTCCACTGGGGCCATGCACTTGGTGAATATTCTTGGAGCTGAGCATAGTCCAGAGAGGAGCACTTTGAACTGAAAGTGTGTGCAAGCTACCTGAAAACGCAGAAACCTCTGATGGCTGTGATGAATTGGGACATGAAAGTGTGCGTCTTCAAGGTCCAAAGCTTTCATGTAGTCCCCATGGTTGAGAAGGTTTAAGATATCCTGTTGGGTGACCATTCGAAATGACTGTTTTTTCAGGTATTTGTTTAATTGTCGAAGATCTAAAATGGTCGCAAGACTACTGACTTTTTCCTGATCAGGAAGAAACTGAAGTAGAAGCCTGTACCCGGTTGAGGCTTTGGAACCTTCTCTATCGACCCTTTTTGCAACATGATAGCGACTTCCTTCAATAGTTGTTTCAGATGGGGAGTAAGCAACCGTATTGGAGGCACATTCGGGGGTTTGCTGACGAATTCCAGGGTATGCCCTTGATGTATGATGTCCAGGACCCACTTGTCTGTTGTTATGCTGGATTATTGGTGAACGTAATAAGAAATACGTCCTCCTAGTTGTGTGATGGATTTGGGGAAGGTAGCCGGCAGTAAAGAAATATCATTGCTTTCTGTTGCCATCTCCCCCCCTGGTGGGCTGTTTTCCTCTGGACAGTGGCAACATGTACTGTTGTACATATTGTTGCCTATATTGCCCTTGATAAGGCTGGTATTGTTGCCTATAATTCTGGAATCTCCCTCAGTAGGAACATGCACTTTTCCCTCTAGCTCCTCGAAAGGGTTGTTTTCGAAACTGCAATAATCCTAGGGCTTTGGCGGTGTCAATGTCTGCCTTAATGGATTGTAGAGCTTCAGCGATATGTTTTCCGAATAACGCTTCTCCGTCATAAGGCATGTCCAGGATTTTCGTCTGGACTTCTGGTCTGAATTTTGTCGCTTTCAACCAACCTTACCTGCGGAGGGCAGCTGCTCCAGCCAGCTGTCAGAATCCTGTAGAAGCTATATCGACAGCACAGTCTATCATCTCCGAAGAAGCTCGGGCTTAACATCCTCTGGCAGAAGATCGATGAACTGTGCCATATCTGACCACATTTGCCTGTCAGATCTCCCTAGGATTGCCAGAGAGTTTGCTGCTCTAACTGTTAATGAAACCATGCTGGAGAAACGTTTTCAAATCGTGTCCAGCCGACGCCCTTCCCTATCTGGTGGTGTTGTGATAGAGGTAGCAGGGTTCCTAGAACATCTCTGAGCTGCTTGACTGATGTCCGAATCTGGTCTTGGTTGTCCAATGAGGCATGTAGGGGCTTCACCTGGTGCCTTGTTCTTTTTATCCAACCTGGGCAAAACAGCCGTGACTGTGGTCGGGCTCCTCATTATACACACTCCTTCAATCAATCATGGGTTTGTTGAGCGCGGTTACTCACCCGTAAGGGTCTCCGGTCTCCTTCTTACCAAATAAAATCTATCATAGGGATGGCCCTTATTGATTTTTTAATCGGTTCCTTAAAATCATAAATGAAACAGCCTATCTGTCTGGTCGAGAAATGCAATTGGAAACGTTTCGCCGTCCTCTCCATGATATTATAGAAACCTCCACTATCATCCAGAGGGGAATCCACCAGAGGAGCACTCGGAAAAGATGATATAGTTATTAAATAATCATCCAACTCGTTGATAGTGGAAGCACGATCTCTGACCCCCCCTTTTCTTCTTCTTGACCCCCCTCTGCAACCACAAGAGAATTCATTCCTCTCTGTCCTTGAGGGTGTACTGTGAGAAAGTGCGACATATTTTGCGACTGTGTGGTCAGGATAGTGGCAATAAAAGCACTTCTTATGAGGATCATCAATGTAAAGTCTCATTTTGCCACAGGTGTTCAATGACCTGAAGAATCCCTTTTTGAATGGTCTGACATGTGCAGACAGTCCCAAGGGGATATAGAAAGGAATATATATCTGACCTGATAGAAGTTTCTTGAAACCGGAAGAAATAATTGAGCATAGCTCAGGGAAACTCACTTCACACGACATGCGGTAGAAAATCCAAGGGAACTAGCCTCTGTAGGGAAGGTTCTAGAGGGTGCTGTCACCTGATTGGTTGTTGTCTAACTTTGGTCCTTTTTAAAAAAATGGCATAGATAGGCTATTCAATTCATGGCCTAGTGCCATTGTATCCTATGCTGCTAATGTGATTGCATTGATATAATACTGTGGGACTCCCACTATGATGACAGGGAATGATTTGAGCATGTGAATCTATGAAAGATCCAATACTGGAGAAAACGACAAAGTCACCATGGCACCCTGCCTGGGTGCCAAGCCAGCTAGCACTGCCTGACAGTATAGGTAAGTCACCCCTCTGGCAGGCCTCACAACCCTAAGGCAGGGTGTATTATACGCCAGGTAAGGGCATATCTGCATGAGCAGATTTACCCCTACAATATTGGGCACCATTTCCCAATATTGTAAGTACCAGTGAATCCAAAGAGAGTACATGGGCTGGGAACTCGACAACTTGAGTTCCACAGCACCATGACGGCTTTACTGAATATAGAAGTGTTTGGTACCAAACTACTCATCTCAATAAATCAACACTGATGCCAGTGTGGGATTTATTGTACCATGTACCCGGAGGGCCCATCAGAGGTGCCCGCTAAATCTTTACCAACCCTGGTCTGGTCTCTGACCGGCTGTAGGCAGCCAGCCACCACCAGACATGTTTCTGGACCCTGGGTAGAGAGCCCCTACTCTCTGGGACCAGAAACAATGCACATCCTGGGCAGAGGTGTCATGCCTCCTCCACCAGGATGGGCCAGTGCTCAAAGATGGAAGCCTTAAAGGCCTGACGCCTTTGTAATGTGACCCACAGCCTCTGCTGCTAGCAGCAGATGGCAGCCCCTGGTTTACACCCTCACTTTGGGCGGGAAAACCGGTGGGAAAATAAAAAAAAAGATAAGAGGTGTGCCAACTCTGCCAACCCCACCCCTAAAGTGGGGAAAAGCGAGGTGAAGCACAACTTTCAGTCCCCGCCATCTTGAGGATGGGAGATCCCTCCAATTAGGGCTAGGTCTATGCCGCCTCCCATAGAAGGGTGGCATAATAGAGGGTGTAGCCACCCCAGGTAAGCTGCGCATTGGCCCCACCTGCTACTCCCCTAAACGCCTTCTAAATTAGGATTTTGGGGGCTCCCCCAGACCTGATCCTCATATCTGCGATGACCTAAGCAAGAAGACGCCCCTGCAGAAAAGACGAAAGACAACAGCTGCCTTGGCCCCAGCCTACCGGCCTGTCTCCAGCTTCTGCGAACCTGTGACCCGTCTTGCAGCCAGCAACCTCTGAAATCCTGGGAGGACTGCTGCCTTTGATAAAGACTCCAATCTCCTGCGGACCTTTCCAAGAATAAACAACTCCAAGAACCACCACAGGGAGGACCGACACGTCTCAACGTGACTACCTGTTGCAAAAGAACTCCAAGAACCAGCGCAGTTGAGGACCAACACTGGTGTCGACGCGACTCACTGCTACCACAGATCTCCCAAAGACTGTAGTGGTAGAGGAGAGGCACTTGTGTCGACGAGACTCTACCCTGCCCGAAGGAAGCACCGCAACTGGACGACCTCCACAATCTCAAGGGATCCTCTTGGCCCCACGACCCGAGTTGCCCACAGCTCCATGCCTGAGAGCCAGTACCCTCCTGCTAGTGGCCCTCTCAGTCGCCACCTGCACTGTCTGCCCGACTGCGATCTCCCGAGGATGATCTGACGACAGCAGACACCCATCCGATCTACAGCCACTGACTGCCAGCGACCGCAAGTGTAACTGGGTTGGCTGCCTGTTGAAACCTATCCCGCCCATTGCCCCCACCGATCGCGAGGGTAAAAAGCATTGCCTGTATCAACCGCTACGGTGAAGATACCGAAATCCACACCTTACAGGTGCCCCAGTCCCCCACGACCGACCCTGCACTCAGTGTTGGTCTGAATACCCGAAGACTGGAACTGTAAGTTGTATACTCGCTTGATACATCCCTCAGTTGATTTCATCCACAGGGTAATCTCGAACTGTTTGAATAGTGCACTGTCGACTTTTGAACGTGAAAAGTATCTTTAATTGAAACGTACTTACCTTGGCAAGAAGGTCTTGGTCTTTAAATAAAATACAAACAAAGTAAAAATTTTCTAAAAATTGGTCTGGATCCCCTTCTTGAGTTGTGTGTCCATTATTGATCACTGCTGTGTTATAAATGTCACACACTCCTCTGTGTTAGGCCTTAGGCTGCTCGACCACACTACCACAAATAGAGCAATTTGGGTTTTTACATTGAGCCCTGTACACTTTTGGGGAACCCCTGGACTCTGTGCACAGTATTGACACCTAGTGTCAGTATCATATCCAGAGCCAGCTTCCTACAACCATACTTGAAAGGGTCCCTCTCCAAACAACTTACAGTAATTGGAAATTGACTGAAAAGTGGCAAGAAGGCACAATGCACAGCACTTAACGTAAATAATTATATGAATTGTGCAGGTAAGGAAAATACACATCAGCAGAACCTAAACTGGACAGACGCCATACTGCGTCAAAGCTGCCAGTCCTGTGACCACCGCAAATAATTAGCAAAAGATGGGGCTGGCGAAAGCCCCAACGACATTTAGTCAGTGGCTGCTTCACCTCCAAATGTTAGTTTGAAGGGTCAGGAGCCCCAGTTTATAAGGGCCTTCTACTCTCCCAACTCTGAAGGAGGGACCAAAATGTATATTTTAGTCCCTCCTTCAGAGTTACACATGAAGATATCCAAACTTTTATTATGCAACTGTTTTATAGTTTTAGAATGTTTTATGGACAATCATCCCAGTAAACTTATTTTGTACTTGTTCTTGAAAGAATGCAAACTTCTGAAGTCACCTTGTTTGATGTAAGACGGATCAGCCACCGGCAGTTCATTCCGTCTTGGTAAGCGCCTGGAAAGTTGGGTGTCGAAAAGGATCCCTGTGGATCAGACAGCAGGGAGCTGCAGCGATCTAATGAAAGACAGCAACCAATCAACAGCAGACAGACAGACATATTATGAGAAACGTTAAAGAAGACGTCCTGGAAAGGCACTTCCACCTCAACAGGGTTAGCGCTGGAAAACACATGGAGCGTTGCATCAAAACAAAGGTACTTTAGCTACAGCTTGCCAAACTTGGACTTTGACAACTGGTTTGAAACAAGCTCTGGCAAAGTCAATAGGTTTGGCTTTACTATGTTAACATACGGAAACAGCATTTGTGCATGGTTATATTTACATGTGTTAGCACATTAAAGCCAGACCTATGTGCTTTTGCAAAGTTTTTTTAAATTTGAAAACAAAAGAAAAACAATGGATAAGCGACAGATGGAGAACACAATTGAAATATCCATAAGGGAATAAACAATGGGAAATGAACATTAATGGAAACCCAATATGAAAAAAAAACAATGCAAAAAATGAAATAGGTCAAAAACACAATGGGGATACAGACAAGAAAACACATAGGGGAGTCCTCACTAAAGCAATAAAGCTCACTATATTGAAGATGACAAAAAATGGATTGCTTGCTGTGCAATGTATGTTTGAGACAAATAACTTAATGTGTGATGATGTGCTGTACCTTTGAGTTGTAAAATAGATCTTCATGCGTGTGCGTGGTCTGACCACCCAAGATGGTAGACGCTCTGTGAAGAGCTCCAGTGCCTGATCCCTGCGTCCAGATTCATCCTACTGCTAGCTTGACTCTGCTTGATGTGATCGAACCCACAGGACTCCTGGCCATCGGCTGCACCTCCCGGAGCTGCTCCTTGCTTGTAGATGTGCCTGATCTGGGCAGGTCAGTGCTCCATGTTCACAGCCACGATGGTGGCGGCCTACAGTTGCTGATTGGGTGTCCCCGGCTGCTCCAGAGCTACGCGTGTTTGGGAAGCTCGTGGAGTGCCTGGCTGTCCGTGTCACTCTCAATCCGCCTGCTGGCTGGGCTGCCACCTGCTGAGGAGACTCCCTGCATGATATGGACTGCCCGCGTTCAGCACGGAGCTCCTGCCCGGGACCAGTGGGGCCAGGTTCGACTGGCCTGGGGCCTCCTGGGATTCCCCCCAATAGTGAGTGGGGCATGCTTAGCTGGCCGTGGCCTAGCCCTGCTCACAGTGTGCACTGGGGTACTTGAAACCCACCGCCCTTCCTCACCGCCCCCTCTTGCTACTTCTTAGTGCCTCAGTGGCCTGGTGCGCTGCACGTGCCCTTGCCTACCTCCGGACCCACAAGGCTAACTGCTTGTTATGCTCACACCAGCCTAGAACTTGTGGTGCAAGTGGGTTGCCCTCATTCACGTGGGATTTTGGGCCCAACTCTTGGAATTGACAACCATCATAGGCAGGGATCGACCGCCCTTCTCACTGGACTGAACGACGATTGAAAGTTACAACACTTCCTCGCAGGGGATCCCTACGTCTGCTGGCGAGGCCCGGTCCTCTGGAGATGGCTAGCATCAATTCTATCCTGCAAGCTATACAAGCCTCCCGTGCAACGCTGGAAACTAAGATCGGTGAGGTCTGGATTGATGTTGCCATCCTGCACCAAGAATTGTGTAATGTTGTGGAAAGGTTTCTGGGGCTGAGGACTGTATTTCAGAACTTGAGGATACGGTACATGAATTGAAGACCACAGCCTGAAACCTCTCTACTTCCGCTAAGCTATTGGAGGAGCGAGCAGAAGATGCAGACAACTGGGTCCGCCGAAATAACCTGAGCCTCTTTGGTTTTCCTGTAGGTGTTGAGGCATCCTCACCCGAAAAATTCCTGGAGGCATGGATTACGTCCTGGCTCCCTGTGAAACAACCCTTTACCTATTTTGTGCTAGAACATGCCCATTGCTCCCTAATGCAGAGGCCCCAATCTGGGGCCCCTCCTAGACTGTTCGTGGTGAAGGTCCTCAACTACTAAGACAGAGACACAATCCTCAAAGAAGCATAAAGGATTCTCTACCAGTCCACCCGTATTCTCATCTATACTGACTACGACTATACTCGTTTGCTTCATAAACAATGGAAACATTTGACTCTGTTAAACAAAAGCTTCAAGCAATGCACCTCTCTTATATACACATGTTCCCAGCCAAGTTGAAAGTTATTTACGAATCCCACTCCTTCTTTTTTGGCACACCAGAGGTGTCCTGGGACTGCGCCATAGAGTGGAAAGAACTCAGATGTCGCAGTCCGATGCCTCTGCCCTCCCAGAGCCCAAGGCGGAACCCAGGGAGTAGGCAGTCGAAGGCATCAGCTATCCAGACAGAGATGGGACATGGTCAGTGGAACACCGGGCTCCTCTGATGTGGAAGGTGACTGCTGAGGAAGTACTGGAGGAGAAAATGTTCTGTCCCTATGGGTCACCGGCACCCCCAGTCTACGTGCCCTGAGAAGGCTCGGCCAAAGACACAAGCTGAAGACATCCTTCCTATCTTCAATACTGTTATATTCTGTATGCTCATGGACATGTTCATCACTGTTAGACCTCACATTAGATTTTGACTTTTATACACTATTAGCCAGAAGTACAACATCCTGCTTAATACACAATGCAGGAGGGGGGTGGCACTGTCCTACCATGCTACTTTATGATATTGTTCCTCAGGGGGAGTTTGGATGACAGACGCTTCCGGGTTGGAGGTGTGGGGTGGAGTGGAAATAGGCAGTCACTTAGGGTTTTGTAAATTTTGATTGCTCTGCTGTTACTCTTGCTTGATGGCTTTACTCATACAGTCCATATGCTCTCACTATCTTGAGCATTTGTCCTGGGACCGGTTTCAGGGTATCAGCCCTCATCAGCCAGACTAGCTTGAATCTGGTGGTATAGCAAGAATGTGATCCAGTTCTGGGCATACCCTTCCCACTCAGGGTGACAAATGCAAAAAGAACAGATGATGGGCGGAATGCTGAACAAATCAAACATTCTCCTCGTCACAACAGATCTGGGTTAGATCCATCGTTTTTTTGCTCACCACGCCATTCCAGTTTGGACCTAGCCATATACAAATCAGTCTAGAACCTGCTCTTTGTGGGAATAGTCCAGCCCGAACTACAAGGCAGGGCTCTCCCTGGACTGGAAACAAGCATCCTGGGACAGGTTTCAGGGTATTACTCCTACATCAGCCAGGCTATCTTGAATCCGGTGGTCCCAGACAGGTCCCACGTCTGGGCATACCCTTCCCACTCAGGTCTACCAATGCGAAAAGGACAGATGATGGACGGAATGTTGAACAAATCAAACATATAAACCACGAGGTGTGCTGTTCCTAGCAGTGGGAAAGAAGATGGAGGGGAGTAGCTCCTATAAGGAGCAAGGTCCCTCACATACCATGAAAGGTGTCATGCTTCATCATAGGGCAGATCCTCGTTGGGCTGGCGTTGCAATGCCAAACTGCGCCCTGCAGGGGGGCTCTTTGCCGGGATCTTTTTATCCATGGTCTTAGCTGTCGATGAAGAGGTTGTGTGTGGGATGTGTGGTGCATATACAAGGTGAGTAGGGTGTGGGAAAAAAGTGGATTAAAAATAACTACGGGAGTCCGCTAAACCAACTCTAATTGGTGGGTTCCATGTCATGATTAAAAACAGTAGTACTTGAACGTAGAGATCCTAGTAGTCTTGTCAAGTTTTTAAGTGAGGATAATGGTCGACATGTTTCATGCCATTGGATGTCAAAATGATTGTGGCATTTCTTCAGGACCTACAAACCCTACTTGCTACTCAAACAGGGATGGTTCACATCTATATATAGGAATAGGCAACCATACCCTCACCAAATTCACCAACTGCAGCCAGGTTCCTCTTCAGTACGGACCCACAGCAGTAGAGAGAAGGAGCCAGAAAGATACGGAGTCCCGGGACGCTCAGTGGCGTCGCATCTGACTCGTCCGTTAGGTACGCTGAGTGCGACCGACCTACCCTCCGTGATTCCGGAGCGGTGTTTGATTTGGCCAAACGGACTTGCCTATGTGGAAAGACACAATGTACCTTTTGGAGTATGTGAGACTATAAAGGACATAGTTCCCCTCGTTGACCATGAAACCAGTATTCCCTATAATCTAGGGTCAATAGATCTACATCTCAACTCAGGTAGAACTCACCTGGGTTTGTGTTGTCTTTTAGCATTAAAAGATTTGGCAACTTTGCCGATTGAAGGTATTTAGGAATCCTTGGCCCTGAAGAATGCCCCAGACCCATTTGGGCTAAACAGTAGGGCAGAAACATGTTGGCCTAAAAGAGACGGTTTGAGCCATTGTCCTCAACAAACCATCTCACCTCGGTTTTTAGACATACCTGTGGTCCCCATTTAATAAAGGTGACACACCGGGGTACCAAAAGGCATTTTTAATACATTGATCTGGATCCCGTCTCTGTCCAGTATCTTTTTATCTAAGAACTCGCTCCTAGTTTGAGTCCATCAGGAAGACGAGTCCGCCCTGGTGGCACTGTCCTACCAGGGTGGGGGAGGTTGCCGATGATGAACCAAGACTCAAATATGTGTGTGAGGCTTCCTCTTCCATAAGAATAGTCTTCCCTTCCCCTGCAATTCGGACAGTAATTCTGTCACTGTGACATCCAAATCGGAAGTTCACTTGTGTTCCTAAATAGGGAAACAGTCAATTTTCTTTTGCCTATAGCTACTGTACTTATTTGTGGTTGATGTCTGTCTCAGGAGGACGTACGGTGGCCTGACCTCCCCCTCTCCAGTTGTGTGTTAAGAGAACATGTGCCTGTTCAAGCAGTAAAAACCCTAAATTGTTGTTTAAACTGTGGAATGGCTCGTAGCCAAATTGGCAAGTATAGAGTAAGGCTAGCACCCCAGCCTTGCTAACTTCTGTATTCTGTACTAAGGTTGGCACTGTTTACTATCAAAAGAATCAGTGCATTAAATTGGATTTAATGGTTAAATCGAATTGAATGCCACTGGTGAGCATTCCTCTAATTCCTTTAGATACTTTGTCTGGATTCGGAGATACAAGTTCCCAGTGCCTGTTTAGAACTTGTCACTTTAGTTGCACAAGTTTTCCAGGGCCCGGTAACTGATCTACACTGATGTACACAGGGCTTGTCTTCCAGACAGCTTTCTGCCCTCCTGGGCAGACGTGCTATAAGGAAAGGACAAAACAGGGGCCTGCCTGGGAGAGAGATGTTACCTCCCCTCTGTAGGAACCCATAAGGGTGTTAGCCCAGAAGGTGAGCTTAAAAAAAAAAGCCACTTTAGAAGGGCAAATGGGTAACACTGGGAAGATGGGCTGCTCTGTTGTTTAAGAAGATAGGCTGGCACTGGGGACAGCAGAGAAGAAACTGTTTTTTCCAGGGGAGTGTAGCCCCTTGGAAGCCTCACCTCTACGGGTGGGCTAGAGAGCTCTGAATGTCTGGAGTGGGGTCTCGCCATGTTGAGAGTGGGCAGAATTGTGCATCATGCAATATCCAGATGCCATACTTCCCAGGAGGTAGTAATGAGGAGGGAGGGAACCTGGTAACCCATTGGCTACCAACTGCATCCTACTCTGAGGGCATTTTATGAAGACAAATAGGTCACCCCTGGCACCCACATCACGACCGACTTGGAAGAAGGGCTGAAGAAGGACTGCCCTGCTGCACCGTGGGAGCAGCAAAAAGAGGCTGCACCTTTGAAGAGTGCACCTGCTGCACCTGCTGAAGAGAGGGACTGTGCCTACTGTGTTCTGCTCAAGGAGACGTCACCTCCTAGAGCCCAGTCAAGCCAGAAGAACTCCCAGGGCCAACTGATTGGCCTCCTGTTCGCAGCACAGGGTCACAGCAGCTGAAGAAGCCTGCTGGGGCAAGTTGGTAGCCCCAAGTCTTTAAGCTGCACCACTGCAGCCGTGCTGCACCGAGGACTGAGACCCAATGCACAGGGGTGTACGTGAATTCGTTTAATCCTGGAGTGTTTTTGGAGGGTTGCTGGGACCCTGAGAAGGTGAGGTATTGATCCAGAACATATTGGCCTTTGACTACAACAATTAGCAACTGGTAGTCCAGTGGCAACTGGACTTCAGCTAGACCAGAGAGGACTTTGTGGGACATCAACTATGCAACCAGGACCCCCTTACCATCTTCATGGATCAAGGAATCCCTGCAGGAAAACCCCTGTCGACCGCATTCCAGCCATGGCATCCTTATAGGATCTTCAGCATCCTTCATCTCTTGCATCAGGACCACTCCATAGACACCCATTGCAACACGGATAAAGAGCCTGGAACTGCTTATGGACTGCTTCTCCTGTGGAGGTAACTGTTATTGAGGACCTTGCTGGTCCTCTTGACTAGCTCCCTGCCGGAGGTGGTCACCCCAAGTACTTCTAACCAGCCACATTGACACTTACCTACGTTTTCTTTGATGTGTTTCTAAGTGTCCGATTCGTTGACTTTGCCAAGGCTTTTTCACGGTTGAGTGAAATTGCTTTGATTTAATATTACTTGTAAAATGTGTTTCTCCATGGAACCCTACAGTTGAAATTTTTTCATTCTAGTGTCTAAATTCTTATAAAAATACAATCTGTTTTTATAAATTGGTGTCTTCTCCAATTGGTGGATAAGCCTTGCTGCTCAGTGCTATAGCTACCGAGGGTTGAGCTGAGGGTTTTACAGATTAAAGCTATTTGACCTAAACGGGTTGGTAAGTGTATTGCAAGGCGAGGTCGCAGGACACAACATTTAATACAGCCCATTTCCTCACAATGCCTCTGGGAGCATAATTAATATCATTTAATATAACACAATACTGGTGTAATGTTGCATGTGACTAAATTGATTTAGGAGTATACATTCACATTTTAGAGAATTACAAAATCAATGTGCTCTCTTAAATTATGTACTTGGTCATTTAAAATAGATCATATGTGGAAAATTGGATTTCTCCATGTGTACTCTTTGTCTGACTATGCCTCAAACTGTATATATGTATAATGGAAATATTTAATAAATATGATGATGTTAATGGGTTGACAGCTAGAAACACGTGTCATCATGTCCAGGTTTCTGTAAACCTGTCCCAACCAAGCACTATACACCATAACATTCGATGTACATCACCTCATGTTTGAGATACTACTGCCAGTGATAAATGTTTTTTGTAAAACCCTTGACGCTATGTCACTTGACAACAAATATATGTAAAGGAGAACTTCACACACATGATCTAGCTTTTGTTCACACTTTTACACCTCAACACTGTTTCTGTGTGATCCATAGTGGTTCATCTTTGTACCTCTTTTGATGGACATGTCAAAGGTTTCATTTCATTCAGAAACAGTTTATCATGGCATGTGAGAAGATGGAGGCCACGCTTATTTGATGAATTCGATGAGTCTACTTGGAAATACTCCAGTAGCTGCACACAGCTGGACATTCAACATACTTCATACATGACTTCTTCGTGAGCCAATCACAGTGCACCATGAAGGGTATAGGTACCTGGTTGGGAGCATGCTTGAAGTGGCCAGAATTGTAAGTAGCAAGTAGCCGCTCAGAGGAGGCTTCCTGGCCTCTTCTCCTATGTATGCCACCTGGTACCACCTGTCTTATTGCCCTCTACGATTGCATCTCACCATCCATGGTTCTCCTTGCCCATGCTGCTAATGCACCCCCATGCCACTGTTGAGTAGATGTCCCATTGGCATTATGAATTAACTTTACATTCACAATGACACAGTCACACCTTTCAGCTGATTTAGAAAATGTTAAATTAGAATTCACCATGTATAAATATCGATTGCGATCAGCTATTGCTGCTGCGAGCCCCAATGCAAACACATATTACGAGCTCTTTATGTGTCACAAGAGAAAGGTGGCACCAACAGGGACATCCTCCCTCCTTGCAACTCATACCGCAATGGACAAAACCTTGTGAACTCTCCTGGACTTGGAAGGGCTGCCTGAAACTACCAATGTTTACTTTTCACCAGAACAGCCGGTAACCCCTCACCAACTGAAAGCTACCCTTTTTGTACAACTTTCACTGCGCATGTGCAAACTTATGGCTTTGACTGAAGTAGACAGCCATCCCTAGGAACCAAGGACACCTGCAGACTCCCTCCCGCCACTAATGTTGCTTTCAATTTGCTGCACTCAGCTGATACAAGCGTCATTATTATTGTGGAGGGAGGCCATTTTGTCTTGAGCCCAATTCAGAGATCAGGAGTGGTGCAGAGGGCTTTTCGTAACGCAGCCCCACGCTATGATAAGTTAGCACAACAACAAAGGCTTGGTCCTACATGTCGATGCTATGTTTAATTACAAGAGGTGAGCACTTACTGCAGTTGTACAGCTTGTTGACTTTAGCCACGTCCAGGTTACTGAGTCCATACCGTTGTCCAATCGCTACTGTGGGGTCCGGTTTTGGAATCATGCTTGGTTGCCCAGACGTGTTTGAATGTGCATATCTGCAGGAATCAATCAAAAGCTTGCATCACAAACTCAAATCTGGTTCATCTGGAAAGAGGCCAAGAGAAATGCTAGATAGGAAAGGTTGTGGCGTTAGGGTCAGAACTGCTGACTTCGGAACTGGGGAATCAAGTCTCAGTGTCTGCTCAACATCCTGTGATTCTGGGCTAATCAATTAATCTCCCCTTGTGTGTGTAATGTAACTGGAGCACATGAAAAGCACACCAAAACCTTCGGGTCTAGTTTGTGCTACATAAAACTGCAAAAACAAATGCTAGGCTTTGAATCACCTCATGTTTTAAACACAGTGGAGAAAATAAGCTTCATCAAGTTGAGTTGTAGCTTAAGTACAAGGAGGCTAGACCTGGGGCTAGACAGTCAAATACCTTGCAGTTTAAACATAGTAAAGGAAACAGGCTTCCGCTAGCGGAGCTGTGGCTTAAGTGGACAGGGTTATGATATGTGACTGGTAAATGCACGGAACCACCTTCCAGCAACAATTACATTTTTGTTATTTATTTAGTTCATTCATGAATTTATTGAGCAAGAGACAGCACAAGCTGAAACTCCAGAAGGCCAGCTACGAGTGTAGTCTGCTGTGGTTTACTGTGTCCACTAGGTGGGATATAGGTTTTAGACAGTGAAACTGCGATACAGAATATTGCAGCTCGTCATAGTTATAGTTTAGAACTTGCAATTAGTGTCCAATGGCATCTATTGATTTAATTGGTATTTTTAACTGCTAGAACTTCCACACTTATTTCTGTGGAACATCTATAAACCAATATAAAAACCGACTGACTGATACCGCAGTTGGTGTTTGCCCTTCGCTGGGAACACACTCTTTGCGCCTCCGCTGATAAAGACAGCCTTTGCTGTCAACAAGGTTTGCAGTATCTCTCTTCTCCCTAAGAAACTCTAGACTGCAAGTTGCTCTGCCTTCAATGCTCTCATAGTATGGTGCATAGAAGTAGACGTTTGGGTGTTAGGTTCTTGGTGACAGTTTGAATGGCATTTAAACAATGCTGGAAATGGTAATTATATTCTCATTATTAATGTGTCTTATTGCTGTTTTTATAATATTCTGTGTAGTTGTTTTAGATGTACTGAGAAGCAGATTGAGAATAATGAAATAAGGTTTGTTGCTGTTTCCACGGTGCCCCTGATCCCTTTTTGGGATTGTTAGTAACCCAAAAGCAATACTTCTATGTCAATTACACATTGAATAGTATCTTGCGGGGCTACAAGAAACTTCTCTTTCCCATTCATCGCTGGAGCACTGATAAAAGTTCACCCGTGTCAACCGTGGGTGGGAAAGCACACCTTGTAGTATTACGCCAAACTCGTTACTTACACAATAGGCCGCTTGCTATTCATGTTCTGTTGCAGTTACCACTATTTCTTAGCACAAAATGCATCCTTGTGGCCGTTTTGTACATGAGGGGCCATTTGGGTGCTTAAAAATAGCGTTAGATGCAGAAATAACATTCTCGCATAATTAAAGCGAAATCTCTCTGATTTCTTAGGTAATTATGTGTGATTACGCTACACAGAATTGTGTGATTTATTCCAACACCAAATCACAACATTGTTGCCATATTAGAGTATGCTTAGATCCAAGAGCACAGGATACAATACACAAATCCCACCTTATTTCTGTCACAACTTTGGCCTTACCTCGCCCCGGTGCTTAATTTGTAAAAGTATAAGTGCTGGGGCACAAATATTTGTTCAGAGCCCGCGACCCGTGTTATGAAGGTCAGGGTGCTCAATACCGAGACTGAGTAATCTTGATTCCACTTCATGCCTCTTTTATCCACCCCGGACACTCTCTTCCCCTTTATCTCACTCTTTCAAGTTTCTTTTTTATCTCAGTTTTCTTCCTCTGTCACTGTTTTTCCGTTTGTCTCTTCCGCTGTTTGTGGGGTATTTTCTCTTGCTCTGGAGCAAAGTTTGTTCAGGAAAAATACTTGCTGGTCCCAAAAAATGAGTGCTGGTGGGCCCCACCTGCAAGCACCGGCTCAAATTAAACACTGCTTTTCCTATTCAAGTCTTTTCTCACAATTGTCCATTTGTCATGATAAAAATCACTAATACTACCACAAGCTTTCTCACTGCTCCTTGGTGAATATGTTTATTGCAGTGTATTGGTCTGTGAATCCTACCATAAACTAAAAGTCAACAAGAAACAATGCAGTGATCCGCACCATATTTTAAGCCTCTCCCGGCCATAATCGTGATTGCCGGTGCATTGTTATTGTCATAATGCATTTCTAAAAATCTGCTGGTTTAGAAGATTCAAACAATCTACATTGGCCCAGCACAGCAATTCCTCCATTAGCTTCTTAGCATACGTTATTGCTCTGGGTCAAAGCAACATAAAGGGGCATCAGTCATGACTTGAATTGTAGAGTTTCCCTTTTTTAGGCCTGGCCAAGGGACAGTTTTAGTTATCTCACCTGTATCATGTTTTTAAAATGGTTAAAAAAAAATAGAGAGAGAGAGGTTTTTAGCCAGCCCTCTTCTTGGAGTGGCATTCACATTTTCCCTCTGTCCAACACGGCATGGGGGCAACGGGTCAGCCCACTTCAACCACTGGCAGTCTTACACTGTGAGTGATGGCATTTGCCTGGTCACATGTATACAGCTGCATCAAAATTGTGCCCACTAAGGCTGATGCTAGGTCCATGACTGCTTTCATATTAGCTTTTCATTTTTCTTCTGGCTTTACCAATGCTTTTTTGTTTTTGTTTGTGAGAGCAAAGAATCTGCAGGCAGCCCACACAGCAGTGCTTCAGTCTGCTTGCGGCCAGCAGCAAGGGTGCCTGACAGCCACTGGAATCCATCTTCACTTTTCACTGCTATGTAGGGAAAACCAGCCTTGGCGTTATAAGAAGCTCACTAGATCGGATATACCTTGATTAATATTCTGCTCAGTTAGAACACCATCAGTAAGTAGACCAACTGTGATCCTAGCATTTGGTTTGCATAAAGTTATAATAACATCTAGAGTATGAGTTAAGATTCGTCCTAGAAGTAAAGCTCAAGAACCCTGGAGGCTGCCCTAGAGCCATCCACACCTGGAGGTTGATAACAATTCACAGTGAGCCCAGTTCCTATAGTTGATTTGACTTAGAAAGCCTGAAACTGATATCAAGAGTGCCCAAGTCTTGACTGGCGAAATCAAGAAACATCACCAGGTCTCTCAAAACCTGCAACTCTGATCAGACTTTTCTTCCATTGGCTGCTTGTCATGGAGCAGATAATCTGAGACACTTCACCACCATCAAGATAAGCATGGCGACAATGAACATCATTCTTGGCCTTACTGGACTGGTTGTCCAAGGGATATATCAGCTATATCCCACGCCGCTCTACAGAATACCTTCTGGGGCAGTGTTATTGAAGCCCAGTTCTGGAGCATCTAGTTCTTTATCTTGAGAGTGCTTGAGAGGTTTGCGCCATCTTTAATCCCTTCGAAGAATGGATAAGATAACACTTGGAACTCTCAATGCAGCTTTGAAGAATCATGGGGGACAGGTTTAATGCCCCGGTTACTTACCGGTAATCTTCATTACTCCGAGTCCTGTCTTCCTTGCCACAGTAATAACGAATGAGCATTCTGCTCCCACAGAAACTCCAAGCAAAAGTTAACATACTAGTCTCCCTATCCCTCCAA
Source organism: Calotriton arnoldi (assembly GCA_963921515.1). Lineage (NCBI taxonomy): Eukaryota > Metazoa > Chordata > Amphibia > Caudata > Salamandridae > Calotriton > Calotriton arnoldi. The sequence continues at coordinate 1,123,382 of CAWUFW010006111.1, read as the reverse complement.
TATGGCCCCCAGTGGCTAAAACCAATCAGATAAAAGGATACATCAGCCAGAGCACGACCTGTAAACAAAGCCATAGACATGAAGCCACAACAGAGGGCTGAGAGGGAAGGGAAACTATACTGTGGCGAGGAAGACAAGACTTGGAGTAATGAAGATTACTGGTAAGTAACCGGGGCATTACCTCCTCGTCCGTCTTCCTCACCACAGTAATAACCAATGAGCAGATACCAAAGCAATATCAGCTTCATGGATAGGAAACACAGCCCACACATGGAAGGCAGTACAAAAAAAACTTAATTGACAACAATGGAGAGAGACACACATCTCAAGAAACCACAGAGTCCAGGAACGAAGAGGCAAAGGCAACAGAAGCACCACCCCCAACCTCAAGCCGGTAATGAGACAAGAAGGTATGAGGAGAAGACCACGTGGCCGCCCTGCAAACATCCTCCATGGAAACACCTTTAAAGGCGGCTCAAGAAACAGCAACATATCGAGTAGAACGCCCCAGAATAGGATGAGAGGGAATCACAGACTATGCCAAAAGAATAGCCTCCTTAATCCACCCACTGAGAGTGGAAAGAGACAGCTTCAGGCCCTGCCGAGCCAGACCAAAAGTGACAAACAAATTGTCCACCTTACAAAAAGAAGACGTGCAAGACAAATAAATCACCAAACCACACTTAATATCCAAAAGGTGCAACTGAGACACCTCCTCCGACGAAGGAACAGGAAAGAAAATAGGGAGTACCACCTCCGCAGAACGATGAAAGAAAGAGTCCACCTTAGGCACAAAAGTAGGATGAGCCCGCAAGACCCCTCTATCTGCAAAAAAGGAGCAGACCGCAGGAAAGCCCCCAACTCCCCAACACGTCTGGCAGAGGCAATAGCCACCAAAAACACCACCATAAGTGTCAAAAATTTCAAGTCCACCGACTCCAAGGGCTCATAGGGAACCCCTTGTAAGGCCCACAACACTAACAGAAGGTCCCACGGGGGAGAAGACAACACAGGACGAGGGCGTTGAAAGGCCAGAGACTTGAAAAGACGAGCCACCAAGGGCTCCACAGATACAAAAGGGAGACCATGAAAAGCTCAAAAGGCTGCCCACTGAGCACGAAGGGTAGAAAGGGCTAAGCCCAAATCAAAACCTCCCCTCAAAAAATCCAGGACCCGAGCAGGATCCAAACGCTCAACAGACCAACCATGGCGCAGACACCAACTAGCAAAGTTGTCCCAATGCGTAGTGTAAGACTTCAAAGTCGAGAGTCGCCTGAACTGCTGGATAAGACCCGCAACCTCCACAGAACAACCACTCTGGATCAAGGAACACACTCAAGAGCCACGTCTGCAGACCCATGGACCGGAACACCAGAAGAGGAACCAGAGGGCCCATCAAGGGATACGGATGGAACGGCAACGTCCAACCCAGACGCACCGCCAACTCCAACAGCAGAGGAAACCACGGGCGGCGGCTCGAACCCGGGACAACCAGAAGCACCAATGCCCCCTCACTCCTGATCTTCTGCAACACCGCCAGAATCAGGGGAACCACGGAAAGGCATACAACAGGCCCCTCGCCACAGGAAGGACATCGCATTCGCCCTCCAAGCTTCTGGACAAGGCATAAATGTGCAGAAACAACGGATCTTGGCAGTGTCCGGAGTCGCAAACAAGTCCACCACCGGACACCCAAACTTCCTCTGAAATGTCAGAAAATCACCCATGTCAGAGACAAAGACCACATGGAGGGAAAGACCCTGCGCAGACAGTCTGCCACCACATCCTCCCGGCCCGGGAGATAAACTGCCGACAGGGATGCCAATTTCGATTCTGCCCAGGAACAAAGGAGGCGACTGAGGCAACTGAGGGAACGAACCCTGCAAACCCCCTGATGATTGATGTATGACATGACCGCCTGGTTGTCCGTCCGGACCTGAACATGGTGATCGTCCAGCAAGGCAGCGAACGCCAAGAGACCCAACTGAACCGCCTTCAGTACCCTGCAATCAGAGGAACCAGACATCAGAGCCTTTGACCACTTGCCCTGCACCGAAGAATCGTTCAGAGTAGCCCCCAGCCCAACAGACTGGCATCTGTATTGACCACTGGAGAGGGAACAATCAGAAACGGACGACCCCTGGACAGATGATCGACGTTCAACCACCAACCCAGATCCTCCCTCACCTGGGTTGACACAGGAACCCCATGATTGAAATCCTGACCACAGGGGCGCCAATGAGACAAAACATGGTTGACCACAGGATACAAATGGAGACGAGCCCACGGAACCACTGACAACGAGGTGGACATCAGACCCTGGACCCTCAATCACAGTCCCACAGGAGGGCAAGTCCCCGACAACAGGGACCGAATCTCCGACATGAGAGACAAGTGTCTTGCAGGAGGCAGGAACACCAACCCCAACTGAGTCCAGAAGTGAGCCCCAATGTACGTTAGATCCTGAGAAGGAACCAGGCAGGACTTTCTCCGATTCACCAGAAATCCGTGACCCTCCAGGACCTGGCAAACCTCCCGGACATGGATCTCTGCCTTAGAGAAAGAAGAAGCAGAACCAACAAACCATCTAGGTAAGGAAAGATCTCAATTCCGCTCCCATGCAAATGCCCCATCAGAGGGGCCAGAACCGTAGTAAAGACCCGGGGGGGAGGAACACAGGCCAAAGGGTAATACCGTGAACTGAAAATGTTGCCCCATAACGCAGAATCGTAGGAGAAACTTCTGAGAGTTCAGATGGACCAGCACATGGAGATAAGCATCCCGCAGGTCGACGGAAGCCAGAAAATCCCCCGAATGAGCAGAGGGAGGATCACCTGTAAGGACAACACCTTGAACTTTATGGGAGGAATGAACCAATTCAACCACTTCAGATCCAACACTGGACTGAGTTCCCCGTGTGTTACTCTACCAGGAAGAGAACAGAGCACACTCCCAGCCCCCGCTGATCCACGGGCACCGGAACGACAGCGCCCTTTTCCACAAGACAACAGACGCCTTCCAACAGAGCCACCTTCATCAGAGTGTCCATGGGGCAAGGAGTGACCCGAAAACAGTCTGGGGGAGTCTGGACGGACCCAAGGCAAAAACCTACCAACACCACCCGAAGAACCCATTGATCCGACACAGTCCACCTCCAGCTGTCCACAAAGAGAGACAGTCGACCCCCCACAGGACCCACTCCTGGAGCAACCCAGAAATAACTTGGAGGGAGCAGAAGAGGAGGAAGAGTTGGCAGGGAACTGGGACTTGTCCGAGGAAGGAGCACCCCGGGCACGCCCCCATCCACGAAAGGGCGGAGGAGCCCGTCCTCAACGAGCAGGACCAAAGGCCCTACAAACCCCAAAAAAGTTTCAAAGCCCAGCACTCTCTGGAGCCAACAGTTTACGATCCTCTGCAGAAGTCTTGACCATATCCTCCAAGGGAGCACCAAAAAGCCTAACTCCAGAAAAAGGGATTTTCATGAGTAAACCCTACTGCGCAGCATCCGCCTTCCAAGAACGTAACTACAATTGGCGACGAGCCACCACAGAAGACCCAGCCTTAGAAGCCACTGCACCCAAGGAATCAAAGGAATCAAAGGATATGTCAGAAAGGAGCCGCACCTGTTGCTCCATCAGGGCGAGAGTGGGAGAAACGTCCTCGCCGTGGTTCAATAACTCAGCCAACGACCGGAATATTTTCAACACAGACTGGATGGCATAGGAGGAATAGATAGCGGCCCTAGCGGAAAAATTGGCGTTTTACCGCCGCATCCACCTTCATATCAACAGGATCTTTGAAAAGAAATCCGTGTCTTCCACAGTAACATCAGACTCCGGAAACAACAGGTTGGAGTGAATGTGCTGAAGAACATCCTTAAGATCCAACCCCTGTACAAAATGACCCTTAAGTGCCACATCCTCCTCCCCATCAGAGTCCTGGGAGGGACCAGGGTCACAATTAGCCTTTTTAGAGGGAGGAACAGACTCCCTGTCACACAAAGCGGCAGCCACAGCAGTATTAATCAACCGTTGGATTATATCCAGGAAAGGGACCGTGTCCGCAGACCCAGAAGACTCTCCAGCATGAGTAGAATGCAAAGCAGCACCTTCCACCTTGCCACAACAAAAATGCCAGAATAATCCACTACGGCAGGCTAGGACGCTCAAAAAGCGTACAATTGCCATGGTAACCATGAAAAAAACGCTCCAGGCCGGCCATCGGCACGCCCCAAGTGTGTACGCTACGTTAATTAGCCGCTGCATAAGGCGCCGTCCCAACGCGCCGACCCGCAAGGAGCTGGCATGAAGCCATGCCCCCACAGGCTGACGACCAGCTCAGAATAACCAAGCCGCCATCCCGCGGAAGCCGGTAAGATACGGGCGAGGAGGGAGCCATGCGGAGACTCAGGGTCCCTCCTAACCCCACAGGGAGCCAAGCAGCAACATCCTAAGACACACGCAAGACCTTCTGAGTCCGCTAGAGCAGGACTCAGCAGATTCAAATGCATGTAATGCATAGCCCAACACCATGGCACTTCTGAGAGTTCGTTATCGCAGGACTGAGGAGTAAGTGCCCAATAAGTGCCAACAGAAGGGGGAGACGTGCAACACAACCCCCCCCTTACACGGGGCCCAAGAGTCCGCTGAGCAGGACCGCCGCCCCCACCTACCTGATCATTGGAACAGGAACAGCACTCGGAGTAGTGCAGAAAAAAAAAAATAGGTCGTGCTCTGGCTGATGTATCCTTTTATCTGATTGGTTGTAGCCAGTGGGGGTCATATTGGAGGGATAGGGAGAATTGTATGTTAACTTTTGCTTGGAGTTTCTGTGGGAGCAGAATGCTCATTGGTTATTACTGTGGCGAGGAAGACGGACAAGGAGGTAATGTAAGATCTCCCACTGATAGACCGTTGGTATTCTGGGCCTCCTCCACTATCTGAGGCAAGGAATCTGACTTCACATTCTTCTACTTAAGTGACTTCGCTCACAGTGTATCACGGCTCAGGATGTGAGGTGTTCCGCAGTCAGATCCTGAATCCAAACCTGCACCTTCATCGGTTCTACTTGCTCTAAAGGAATTTAATATCTCGGCTTGTGATTACTCTGACGTGTATAATGATTACAATATTTGCTACACTCTAGGATAGTTCACATCTTTTTCTTTTTTAGGCAAAGGGATTATTTAAGTGACACATAATAACTGTAAAGTGGTGTAGAGGGCCTGCGAAGGAAGATGAGCACTCCTCACTAGCCAGTCATTAATGAGGATGCCCTAGGTAGGTACTACTGGGAACACACGCACTGTATTCCATCTGCCCCTCGCAGAACTGACACAAGGCTCTCAGAGAGTGCTAGCCCTGGGGCTACTGCTCAATGCACTATATGATAAGGTAAATAATTCACAAGCAAGCATGGTTAGGACACAGCTCAGAAACCATATCATGACAGCAAACCCTGGACAACACTCAACAGATACAATCAATGCTACTGCAGCAGATACAGGCGTGCACAGGCAGAGGGGGTGGGCGCCTGACCTATGCACCTAATAATATTTATGTCAGCACCTGGATAGCCTCACGAGTAATAAACAGCGCTCTACAAATCCACCTTACATTACATGACAGTGATTGGTAGCAAATTAAATGAAAATGTCTTTACTTGTCTCGCCTAAATGTGCCTGTCAACAATATCTCCTACACATAGCAGTGATGCTAATGCTTCATTGAAGATGCGAGTGCAGAACGGAGGGGCCAGGGACAGATCATACACCCTACATTATCAATACTATGGGTATGTTCTTCACCTCAGAAGAGAACCGTCTGAGATGAGTAGATTTATTGAATATGTGGGTCGTGCTTTGGTTACTAACAGCTTGATAGCTCTGTCCACATGATCTGGAATATCAGAACTAACAATTATTAACAAAAGGACTTTATATGCCCTTTTGTCGCAGCAGGAGCACAACTGGCCCGGGGTAGATGAGGTGGTCCCCTCCTCTGTGTTGCCTGCTGGGTGGAACTGAGCCATAGAAGGTGGGCACCAGGTGTCTTTCCACCGGTTTCTGTATGGCAAGTGTAGCCAGGTGAAGGCCTTGAGCAATGCCTACGCTCGCTCTCTCCCTACAATGACCAGCAAATACACCGACCCAACCACACCATTGGTCTGGCCAAGAAGATTTGTATGGAATGGAGGTGAAGGTGGTTTGTCAAAGGTCCTTCTGGGCAAGTAGGGGGGTAGTCCCCACATTTCTTTCGATCCGGGTCATGGGTACTGGCTTGAGAGGCTGTGATATTTCTACACGTGGGCACTCCTCAAACATCACCATAGATGGTGGGAAACAGTTCAGGTAAAAATAAGATAATGGGGAGCAGGCTTCATGCTTGCCCCTCGTCGGGGAGGTGGGGGTGGATAAACTGAAACTGACAATGAGGCCAGCTGCGGAAGTTTGGGTGTGGGGCCTGAGGTCAAAGGGTCTCTCTGGAAGTGGAGAACAAAGGGGAGAGAACAGCCAGCCCCTGTGAGTGTGGGTTGAAATGTTATTGGGTGGGAGGTTCTTTGGTTATAATTATGTAAGGCAGAGTTGATTATGGATTTTACTTTGCAAGGAGGTGGGGACACAGTTAGCTTTTGAGCTCCTCTAATAAACACAAGTTTTAATAACCTGATATCTCTTCTCATTCACACCCCCAACCCAACCCCATGAGCAGTGCCTTACCTGTCATAGTGCATCACTGACGCGTAGTCATATGGAAGGCCCAAGGTATTGCCGTCATCTTTCGCAAAATTGCTCCAGTCACCTGCATCGGGTGAAACAAACAATTAGCCATCGGTAAAGTAAAACTTTTATTTTAACACTGCCCAATGAATAGGAGGCCCCCTTCTAACTGAAGGCTCCCCGTCTGTCAGAGGGTGAGAGAAGGTAAGAACTAAAACGCATATTTTTTAACCCCATGAGACTTGGAGCAGGGATTTGCTTGTCTTGTTTCATGCACCATTTCTCGTGTTTTGTGAGAGTTCAAATCTGGTGTTTGCAGATTGACATCAGATGGCACTGAAGCCTGTGGTTTGTCCTGGTTGCAATATATTTTGAATGGCTGCAACTATGTAATCTTCTTACCATTTCAACACAAAAAGACTAATAGCACCACAATTAGTGGTGCACTTTAAGCAAATGATGAGCTATTTATAAAACAGCGCAAACATGGGTTAATGGCTACCAATCAGGTCCGTCGCCGCGATGACGTCAATGCAGTGCAATTTTGGCTTGAAAATGAAAGATCAATTGGTAAATACCAGGGTTAAAGACTGTCACCCAATTTAATGCTCAATTAACATTTTTAAAATGCGAAACAAAGAAGTGTTCATAAACTGTAGAGCTATTGACAGCACATACTTTAACTTCGGACTGAAATTGAACTTAAAACACAGCTTTCTATGAAATATTAGGTTTTAAAATACAGCTGATATATATGATGGGCCTCATTTATGAAAAGTGACGCATCCTTGCGAGAAAACAGCGATGCGTCACTTTTCATTGCGCCCTCCTTGCGACACCAATGATGCGTCATATTTACAGTATGACGCATCATGATGCAAGGAGTTACAGATATGTCAATATTGCAAGTCCCATGTTAAATGTACCTGTGTCAGTCTTAAGCCTGCCATGAGGCGTAAGATATTGACGCATTTGGGTCCTAGAAGCGGCGCAGTGAAATTTTATAGATTTCACTGAATCACTTCCATGACCCTTTCATGCGTCGGAACGCCGCCCCCCTACATGCATTATACCTGGCACAGGTATAATGTGGTGCAGGGGGTTACAAAGTGACGCATCTACCTAGATGCATCACTTCGTAAATATGGTGCAACATGGCGCTTTTTCTACACCGCTGCGTCACAAAAAGTGACGCACCGGCGGCGCAAAAGTGAAGCAAGGGCCCGTAAATAAGCCCCGATATATGCAGATGTCCATGGTGTACTATGCTATTTATTTCCACTGTTGAGTGTGGGGGAGGGGCTCTGACTCATGAGAGTCGAAGCCTTGAGTAAGTCATGATATCCACCCACCTTCAACTATCGTAATCTATAGCTTATTATACTCTTCTCATCTCTATATACAGCTCATACAATGGATTTTTATTCATGGGTATTTTTACAACAAACGCATTTTACCAAAACCTGAATGCAAGGGCTTAAATTTGTGCAGCAAGGCAAAATCACACTGAAGAGAGGAGATCCTGTCTACTATTAGAGTTGCTTCCCAGTGTAAAGTAATTCTTACATTCTATCTGTGAGGCAGTAGAAAGTGTTTCCTAATGTCATTTCTGTAGTAATAAAGACAAATCTGACCTTTACACTTAAAAGCGCTGGCTGTGTGAATGTATTGTATTATATTGTATTGTATTCAGAATTTATAGAGCGCACTGCGACCCTACGGGTATCCTGGCGCTTGAGCACGTGGGATCAGTTATCCTAGAGTGTGATGACGGTTGCAGAAATAAGAAACACTGAACTACACCCTGGGAAAGAGCCAAGTTTTCAGCTTCTTTCTAAATGGCAGCAGATCATCTATCTGTCTAAGTTCGGCTGGTAGTTTATTCCACGCCGAGGCTGCTGCGATGCTGAAGGCTCTTCCACCAGATCTAACTCTTCTAAACTTGGATACTCTCGCCAGTTTAGCTGAGGAAGAGCGAAGATTGCGTGAGGGAACATACCATTCAAATCTGCTCTGTAAAGGCTTGGGCCCAATGCCATGTAGAGCTTTGAAAACTATACACATTGATTTGAATTGTACCCTCTGTACAACTGGAAGCCAATGGAGCTCAGCCAAGGCCTGAGATGATGAGGACTGGCGAGATCTCATAAGTGCCAGCTTGGCTGCCATTGACTGAATTCTCTGGAGTTTCCCCATCAAATATTTAGGAGACTCCAGCAGTAAAGCATTACAGTAATCCAGTTGGCTAAGAATAATGCTTCTTACTACCAGCGGCCTAGCCTGCTTAGGCAGCAGTGGGAGGATTCTTCGTAGCACCCTCATAAATGTGTGTTTATTAGTACAATTGCTCTAAATAATATGTGTCATTGGGCCACATTTATTTTCACTGCTATGACATAAGCATATATATTACGCCTAGATTAAATTCCACCACTCATAAACCAAAATGTAAACACACAGTCGTCATGGATATTACACTTTCTGCCAGGTAGAATTCATCACTGACCCTGATGTACAGGTACAGGCATTGCAAGAAGGGTCATAACACATCCAAAAATAGAACACTTCTGAATCTTTTGTTCCTTGGAGGACACGAGCTCCAATGAAAATGTTTGACACATACATTATTTGATACTACTCTCATTGGCACTTCACACTGTCAGGTTAACTATAACAATGGCGGATTACATGCTTAACCCTACCACATCTTCAGGACAAGAAATATGTTTCACTTTCTGTTTCAGTGGAACTTGTTAAGTCCTCATTGTCTGAAAGTCCCCCCGTTTGACATGGTCACCCCCACTTTTTGCCTTAGTACTGATGTTTTTCGACGGAAAGTGCACTGGATCCCGGCTAACCAGGCCCGCATGCCTGTAATCTTTCCCTTATAACAGGCAAATGTCTAATTGTAACTCCATTGGCAAGGACTTTAGTACTCCTGTAAGTCCCTAGTAAATGGTACTCATGGTACCTAGGGCATGGGTACTAAAGAGGGTCCCTAAGGGCTGAAGCATGTATTGTGCTAGCCTAAGGGACCCACACAAATTGCATGCAGACTGCCACTGCAGGCTGCGTGAAATGATGCACACCATTTTGAAAACACTACATGGCACGTTCACTGTGTGCCATGCCCATGCACACTGCATGTACTATATGTTAGTCACCCCTACAGCAGGCCTTAAATCCCTACGGTAAGGTGAATTATATTATATGTGAGGACATATCTGCATGAGCAGATATGCCCCTGTGATGTCTGGTACCATTGCCACGACATTGCAAGTGACCAGGAAGCCAGTTTAAGCATGGTCTTTTCAAATCACCCAGCAACATAATGGCTTCACTGAAAATAATGGTGTTTGATATCAAACACCTCATCTTAATAAATCCACACTGATGCCATTGTGGTATTTATTATGACATGCACCCAGAGAGTCACCTACCAGTCTTTTATGTGCTGGCTGACTGGACTCTTCCAGCCTGCCACCACAGATGAGTTTCTAACCCCTTGCTTGGGAGAGCGAACACTCTCAGAGGTCAGAAACAATGCCTGCTCCCGAGGAAGGTGATCACACCTCCTCCAGCAGGATGGCTAGTGAATTAGCATACCCAGGCCAGAGGCTTCAAAGCCTCAACTGCCTTTGATATGAGATCCTGGCTTCCTCCAGGCCTGGAGATTGCCACCCCCACCCTGGGGCCCATTTGCCACCATAGCAGGCAGGAAAATTAGCTAGCCAGTAGGTGTGCCCCACAATCAGGCCAGGCATACTCCTAAGATGGGCCACCCAAAGTGGACACTCAAAAAAAGGTTTCACCATCTTGTTTTTGGTGAAACTAGGAACTCTGAGTAAGGCTTATGTCCACTCTCCACAGGAAGTGGTCATATAGGGGGTGTAGTCACCCCAGGGGTAAGTAGCCCATTGGCTACTACCTTACACCAGTGAGAAGGCTTGTTCAATTTCGATTACCTGAGCACCTGATTCTTCCATATCAGATTCCTCATGCTCACCAAAGATGTCTGGAGTGTCTTCCACTTTTCATCTGTGTGCCACGGTGACCGAGGCAAGGCGACGAGTATGTCAGTACCGTAGAGTCTTTTTATTACGGAACGCAAGACACACCAAACAGGAGTCTTCTCTGTGGTCAGGAGACAAGCAGAGATTGCAAACTGTGTGAAGGCCGGGCCTCGGGTCCTTGGCGTGGCAAGTAAGACACAATTAGAAAGCAGTCCTTTCCATCACAAATACATTCTCACACAAGATAGTGGGAGTCAAGATGTATGCACCAGGCATGGAGTTGAAACGAAGCATGACGGTTGAAAACCTGTGAAAGCAGTATTGTTTTGTAGAACCGACAATGGGACGGATCCAAGGGCCCGGCAAGAACACAGCACGTTGTCGAACAGGAGCTCACGATGACACATCTGAACCCGATGGTGGTGAAAAAACAATCTAACAATGGAGCCGATGCCCATGTGCAATACCAGTAACAGATGGAGTCACTAGACCCCATGACTCAAAAAGGGCATATTTACAATGGAGTGACAGAGCCAGCGTTAGCCTTCTTGGCTTAACACTGCACTCCTCCCCTTCTCAAATGCAGGGCTGCACCATATTTACAACAATATGGTGCAACTCTGCGTTTCCCCCTGCGCTGGTGCTAAATTTACCTGCCTAGCACCAATGCAGGCACCCTTGCACCATAGTGCAAGGGTGTCTGCCTTGCAGGGGGAAATTGTTTATGTGCAGGAACGTGTCCCTTCCTGCACATAAACAATCTTTAAATGGCTTTTTGTAACTTCTATGTGTGTTGCTTAATTCACAATGCAAATTATTACAAAACTTTAGACATGTATTAAACATGTAAACAAATAAATACCAATTGAAAACATAAATAACTAACATTTTAATAAATTAAAATTCATTGTTATGTAATTTTAAAAAAAAACACTCCTCCCCCAAACTCCCTATGAACCCAACAATCTGAAAAAATTATGCATTACTATAATCTAATATTTAATATAGATAGTATACAATGCATTTCACAATAACATAAATAATGAAATAACAACTTAATCCAATACAATTAAACATCATAATAAAAAAACTATTTTATAATGAACAATATTTTTAGCTTCAATAATAACAGTTTGAAAAAATATATAGTCTTACAGTTGATTTTTTCATCCACAATATCTTTTGTAGCCACACTACCTTGAACATGATTTCATGGTCAGCTCGTATGTTATCTTTAATGGAGAGCTTTAAGCATATCTGCTGCTCATGTTCTACATTCCCCTGAAGCCCATTTCCAAAGACACAAGATCAACCAACAGCACATCTGCAGGTCCTGTATACTCAGGTGAAGTTGGCCAGATAATGGTCTTGCAGGAGATTTCATAAACACACTTTGACCATGACTAGGTGTTCCCAATGAGGAGGTGTAACAATTAACCACTGAATGGCATGGCCCTCCACACCACAGTCACAGCTAATGTCCAAGTGCTTTGACGTCCTCTCCTGACACTACTTTTTCTAATAGCCAAGCTGACTCCCACACATCACCTAATCTACTGACCACCTAGTCAGAACCCAAAACTTAGTGCAGAAATATTCAAACTTGTCATGGCTGCCTGCACCTCGATTTAAAAAATCTTATTTCATGACTTCAACCTTAAAGACTCTGGGGCAGATTTACGAGCCCCCTGCGCCACCAGTACGTCACTTTTTGTGACGTACTGGTGGCGCAGAAGCTGCTCCATATTTACAAGGAGAGGAAAAGCCACCCTGCGTGACTTTTCCTCTCCTTGTAAATACGGCCCCTTCACACGCAGCACTTTGCGATGAAGGGGCGTTCCATGGGTGTTGCTGTGGGTGTTCCCACGCAACACTCATGGAACAAGACACATCTCCAGAATTACGAGAAATCGTAACTCTGGAGATGCGTCTGAAGCTACGCCACCCTAGAGGTGGCGTAGCGAGACGCACCGAGGAGAAATGTTTTCATTTCTCCTCGTTTTTTCCTCTTTCAATGCGTGCTGCATTCTGCAGCACGCATTGAAAGAGCAAAATGGTTGTAGTGATTGTTTTTGTGCAGGAAGGTTTCCCTTCCTGCACAAAAACAATCTCCCCACGACGCAGGCATCCTTGCACCATGCTGCAGTTTGTGCGCCAGCGCAGGGGGAAGCACAAGGATGCGACATATTCTTGTAAATATGTCGCATCTCTGTGCTTCAAAACTAACGCAGCGCGGCACAGCAAAATGACTTGCTGTACCCCGCTGCGTTAGTTCAACGTAAATCTGCCCAAATCTGTTGATGTTGACCCTGAATAACGCTCTTTTTGTGCTGCTGGCCACCACCTTTATCTCAGAGCTAGTCAACGAGCCAAATCATAGTGAAGGAAATATCCTGGACCTCAACTACACATGTATGTCATGCATAATCTTCCTTCCCTCCAAAAACTTTATTGGAGCAACCACGCCATAATTATTTTTTATTGATTTTATTGTTACATAAGAGCTGCATTTGTATTTTCATACATGATTAAGTACAGACAATAGAAAATATCATGCCGCTTACTAGTGTTTCCCTGGTCTCCCTGGCTGTAGTAGTCTCCAAGGTAGACTGCTCATCACCTGCCGCCACCCATAGTTTACGCTCTGTGTGTATATGTCTCATTCTTCCATATGTGATAGCCAACATCCCCATATTTTGGTCTATTTAGTGGGACAGACCCATTCTTCATACATTGTCCTCTCGGCCAACATGCACCAAAGATGTCTTTCACTACTCGTCTGTGTGCCATGGTGACCGAGGCCAGGCGACAAGTATGTTAGTACCGTAGAGTCTTTTTACTACGAAACGCAAGACACATCAAATGGGCGTCTTCTCGGTGGCCGGGAGACAAGCAGAGATTGCAAACTTTGTGAAGGCCGGACCTCGGGTACTTGCCGTGGCAAGTAAGACACAATTGGAAAGCAGTCCTTTCACACAAGATGGTGGGAGTCAAGAGGTATGCATCAGGCATGGAGTTGAAACGAAGCATGATGATTGAAAACCTGTTGAAAGCAATATTGTTTTGTAGAACCGACAATGGGACGCTTCCAAGGGCCCGGCGAGAACACAGCACAGTGTTGAACCGGAGCTCACGATGACACATCTGAACCCGATGATGGAGAAAAAACAATCTAACAATGGAGCCAATGCTCATGTGCAATACCACCAACAGATGTAGTCACTAGACCCCGTGACCCAAAAAGACTTTGGTGCATATTTACAATGGAGTGATAGAGCGCAGAGTTAGCCTTCTTGGCTTAATGCCGCGCTACTCCACTTCGGAAACGCAGGACTGCACCATATTTACAACATCATGGTGCAGCCCTGCGTTTCCCCCTGCGCTGGTGCTAAATATTGCTGCCTAGCACCAACGCAGGCCGGTGTCTGCATTGCAGGGGAAAATTGCTTATGTGCAGGAAAGTGTCCCTTCCTGCACATAAACAATCTTTAAATGGCGTTTTGTGACTTCTATGTGTGATGCTTAATGCGCAATACAGTTTATTGCAAAATGTAAACATATATTAAACATGTAAACAAATACCAATTGAAACGTAAATAATTAACATGTTAATCAATTAACATTCATTGTTATGTAATTTTTAAAAAAACACTCCTCACCCAAACTCCCACTGATCCCAACAATCTGAAAATATGATGCATTACTATAATCTAATATGTAATATAGATAGTGTATAATACATTTCACAATAACATAAATAATGAAATAACTTAATCAATTCAATTAAACATCATAATAAAAAACAGTTTTATAATGAACAATATTTTAAGCTTCAATAATAACAGTTTGGAAAAGTGTATATACTGACAGTTGATATTTTTGTCCACAATATCTTTTGTAGCCACAATCCTTGACCATGATTTTATGGTCAGCTCGTATGATATCTTTAATGGAGAGCTTTAAGCATATCTAATGAAATGAACATAATCTATATTCCCCTGAAGGCCATTTCCAAAGACACAAGATCAACCAACAGCACATCTGCAGGTCCTGTATATTCAGGTGAAGTTGGCCAGAGAATGGTCTTACAGGAGATTTCATAAACACACTTTGACCATCACAAGGTGTCACCAATGAGGAGGTGTAACAATTAACCACTGAATGGAATGGCCCTCCACACCACAGTCACAACTAATGTCCAAGTGCTTTGACGTCCTCTCCTGACACTTTCTTCTTCTAATAGCCAAGCTGACTGCCACACATCACCTAATCTACTGACCACCTAGTCAGATCCCAAAACTCAGTGCAGTCATGGCTGCCTGCACCTGGCTTTAAAGAATCTTCTCTTTTGACTTCAACCTTGAAGACAATCTGTTTATGGCGACCCTGAATAAAGCTCTTTTTGTGCTGCTGGCTACCACCTTTATCTCAGAGCTAGTCAACAAGCCAATCCATAGTGAAGGAAATATCCTGGACCTCGATTACACATTTCTCTCAAGCATAATCTTCCTTCCCTCCAGAAACTTTTCTGGAGCAACCACGCCATTGTTATTTTTTATTGATTTTTTTGTTACATAAGAGCTACATTTTATTTTCATACACGATTAAGTACAGACAATAGAAAATATCATGCCGCTTACTGGTGTTTCCCTGGTCTTCCTGGCTGTAGTCTCCAAGGTAGACTGCTCATCCCCTGCTGCCACCCATAGTCTACATTCTGTGTGCATATTTCTCATTCTTCCCTATGTGATTGCCAACATCCCCATATTTTGATCTATTTGGTGGGACAGCCCCATTCTTCATATATTGTCCTCTCGGCCAACATGCACCAATCCATGTCTCTTTTCCATTTGTTTAATTGCAGTGGATCAGGAGCCCCCTATTTGCAGGTGATATTTCTTTTGGCGGGTATTGGTCCAAGGGTGATTAGCAGTCTGGGACATTTCGGTGAGACCTCCAAATGTTCAGCAAATCCACCTTGGGCCAATCTGATAGTGCCTTCCCATAGCTCTGTCCAGACAGGCTCGGATATCCCCCTAAAGGGTCCCAGTGCTGGGCACTCCCACAACAGGTGAAGAAAAGTGTCCCGCTGTTCACATTCTTTTATACATGGCGCTCTCCCCATTTTGAACGGCGCAACGAAAAGTGGTGGCCCACACAGGATCTCATCAAGTGCAACTGCAGGAAACAACCTTTACCAAATGTAAATCCAGTACTTGTATAGCGCACGAATCACCCCGAAGGGGTATCTCGGTGCTGGGGGCCATTGGGAAGATTAAGCAAGCTATTGCCCAGAGTCGCATGGAGCCAGGGATCGAACCGTGATCCCAAGTGTCCAGCGTCAGTCGCCCTGGCCGCGGCGCCACACCTCTCCCAAGCAGTCATAACTACGCTTTACCATAGCCACACAGTCCTTACCACACAATGCCTTTACCACACATCGCCTTTACCACGCAAGTCTTTACCATGCATATGCCTTTACCACGCATGCCTTTACAACGAAAATGTAAGTATATCGCAGGTAAATAAAACCGCTTTATAAGTTTTGGTCTTAAGTTTAACTGAGACCAAAAGTTTGGTCTCAGTTAAACTTAAGACCACAATTTAAGTTTAACTGGGACAAAAGTCTAACTTTACTACTTGTAAATTCTCTATGTGAATACCGATAGTTGTAAAGCTAGACTTTCGTCTCAGTTTACATTGGTGAATCAGGCCCTTAGTGTAGAATACACACTGGACATTTATCCAGTGAGGTAGCACTTATTAATTAAGCCGTAGAAAGTACTCCAGTTGGGTAGATATATTTTGTCAAAACTGTGGATTCTTGTTGGATAAAGGTGCAGGTGAGGTTTTGTTCTGGCCCAGTCACTTACACAGCTACTGACACACTCACACATACACTCAGACACACACTCACACACCCATTCAACCACTCCCACATACACTCACAGACCCACACAGGCACTCAAACACTCACTCACACACCCATAAAGCCAATCACACACCCACAAAAAGACTAACATACCCACTCACAAACCCATACAGCCACTCACACATCCAGTCACACACCCAAATAACCACTGACAGACCCATACAGTCACTCACACATCCATTCACACACCCAGAAACTATTCAAACATCCATTCAAAAACCCATGCAGCCACTCACATACCCACTTACAAATACCTACAGCCACTCACATGCCTGCTTACAAAACCATACACCCACTCACACACCAATTCACAGACCGATACAGCCAATCACACACCCACTCACAGACCCATACAGAAACTCACAAAACCAGTCACTGACCCATACAGCTACTCACATACCCACTCACAGACCCATACAGCCACTCACCCACCCACACAGCCAATCACACACCCACTCACTGAGCCATATAGCCACTCACACACCCACAAAACCACTCACACACCCACTGCCAGACCGATAGAGCCACTAACACACCCACTCTCAAAGGTTACAGTTCAGAAATAAAAATTCTAAAAACCCACTCGGGGCTTTCACTTATCTGTGATATACTTACATTTTCGTTGTAAAGGTATGCGTAGTAAAGGCGTATGCATGGTAATGACTTGTGTGGTAAAAGTAATACATGGTAAAGCTACATGGTAATGTCATGGTAAAGGCATGCATAGCAATGGCATGCATGGTTCCATCATACATCCACAACTGCACATACTACACAGATCCTAAAACACCATCATAACTATTGACCTAAACTTCCGCTATGAACATCCACTCCAAGCCGTAGAAGTAGATTTCCATCCCTATTTTCTTTTTCTGTGTTTCCTCTATTGTATTATTTTGTTTCAGAAGGTTACTTAGGGGTTTTGATGTGTTATTATTATTATTATTATTATTATTATCAATAAAAGCCTTTGTATTTATATGTAGCCAATGACATCCAAAGCTGTCAAAGCATAGATACGTGTGACTTTTGCAGCAACTGTACAGGAAGAGTTTGCTGTTTTGTGTTGGATGGTAAGAAATAAATAACTGCTATATACTGTACACCTTCCCATCTCTGCTTCCAGGATCCCCTTCATACTTTGACAAGCAGAGAATTCTATATGTAACACAAGCATTACCTACAATGTTACAGAACACAACAGTGGATAAAATCCATACCCTCAGCTATGTTGCGCCACAGGATGTTCAGATATTGGTCGCGGTCCGGTCTTGTGTGCTCATGGTTGAACCCCAAGGAGTGTTTCATCTCATGCTGTATGACGCCTTTCGACATGCAACTACCTTCATCCAATGAGAGATACTGAGCCCCGCCAATCTTCCCAATGTAGGACCAGCAGCTGAAGAAAGACAATAAACGTGAGGACTGTAGTCCTGCAGAAGTACAACTGATCTCTTCTCCACAAAACACAAACTCAGAGCCTCATTTACAATGATTTGGCGTAGGGCATTACCGCAAGTCTTTTTGCTGCGCTGCCCTGCGCCAAATCGAAAGGGCAGGAATTCACCATATTTAAGAGATACAGTGCATTCCTGTCCTTTCAGCCAGCCCCAGTGCACGCTTTGGTGCCTAGCACCAATGCAGGCAACTTTGCACCATGGTGCAAGGGTGTCTGGGTTGTTGGCAGGATTGTTTTTGTGCAGGAAGGAACACCTTCCTGCACAAAAACATTCCATTGAGGCGTTTTCCTCTTTCTATGCAGCACACCTAGAAAGATGAAACAATGAAGAGAAATAAACCTATGCCTCCTCGTTACGTCTGTCCTGGGGATGCATACAGTTTTGACACATTCCCAGGTTTACAGATCCTCGTAAATCTGAGACTGCATCAAAATCCATGGGTGTTACATGGAAACACCTGCTGCAACTCCCTTGGAACGCCTCCCTCATGCAGTGTAAGGCTACACAGTGACTTGCAATGAGTTGCCTTACACCATATCTACGAGGCCATGAAAAGCCACGCAAAATGGCTTTGCGTGGCCTCATAGATATGGGTCTGCACTCAGCGCTGCTGGAGTGTCATAAAAAGTGACACACTGGTGGCGCGAGGGGCTTGTAAATAAGACCCATAATGTTGTGGTATTTGCCATTCTTTATTATTGGTCAATTGTAATGCATGTGTGGGCTGTTCAAAGCATGTAATAGTATGGGGAGTAGGAGCAGGGATAGGAGTATATGTAGGTAAATCTCGCAAATTAGACATAAACCACGATAACGAGAAGAGGGATTTTGGGGCAACTGATTCTTTTAATGTAGAAAAGCACAAATTGTGGAAAGGATTGGGATTCTTTTTAAGTGTACTTTAGTTTTAGTTATGAAGGTTTACCCCTGAAAATACATTTTCTTTAGTTTGTTTTTTAAAAAGTATGTGTCAGAAAATACTCTGTAAAATCATTCGTCTGAAGAAGTCCCTCACATAAAAAGTAGAAGAAAATGTGCTTGTAGAAGCTGAAAAACTGGACAAACTGTGTAAATTGAGAAGAGGGTAAAGTTTGATTATTTGGAACACCTTTAAAACTCTGCCTGCCACTAGATTATCTCTGACCTTAGGAAAATCAGATTGGTCCTGAAGAGATGGCAAGAAAGAATACATAGGACACTGCAGAGAAGCTGTGGTCAAAATGCCTCTCCTGGCATGACCCAGAGAGCTGCTGGTGAGTGGTGTTAGAGAACCAGTGTTGTTTAGGCAAGTGTGATTGATGATCTGTTAATTGCCTAGCTCAGGGGTACTTGTTTTTCAAGCACAGAAAGATAAAATGTTGAGTTGAAGTCTTCTGGCCTACAAGCACATGGTCTGTAGGCTTCACATGTCACTACAGCAGGCACTCTCCCCAACCATCCACCAGAGTGAGGTCAAAGCAAAAGAGCAATCAGAGATTTATGAGGGGCAGCGTCATGTCATGTCTGAGCTGCGTGATGGGTTTGCCATTATAATTATAATGCAGTGAAGAGGACCAGCCAGCTTTAGTATGGAGACCATATTGGAGCTGACAAAAAGCATGTTTTACTCTCCATTAACCATCATGTATTCTAAACAAACCAAAACTCTGCATAGTTGAGCCATAAAATGTGCTCTCCTACAGAGGAGAACTTGTCGGGGCAGGCATTTTATGGCCAGTCCTCTGTGTGCAGATAGGTAGGGCCGCCACTTCCTAGATCTGAACTCTGGTACAATCTGTTAACACCACTATGTCAAACTTACCTCTGCTAAAGCAAAGATGTGTTCCTTCTAAAAGAATGGCATCCTTGTACATGTACTATCCCATTAGTAAAAATGGACACAAGGATACAGCATGAATAAACCCGATGATTCTGACATGATGCAGAATACAATGAAGCCAGCCAGGGCAACCCTTGTTAAAATGGTAAGTCCTGAAGACACCCAAAAATGTGCGGAATCCCTGAACATGTTTTAAAATATATATTTCATTAATACATTCCTTCAGAGCAGCCACATTTAAAAATATATTCTTTTGAAAGCCTATCTGAAGGCTATTTTGGCCAAATTTAGATTATTTTGAATAATTTTGAACAATCACTAGCATCGAATAAGTAACAAAACAAACTCTTTTTCCCAAAAATTTTTAACGGAAACTGGTGCAGTATACCAACTTAGAATGTTCTACCTTTAGAGGCTGCTAACTGACATTTTCCCCACCTGCGGAGTTTCCCTATGGTAAAGACAGGGAAAAGTTTATTGAACACAAAGAAATGTAGTAAAACTATTTTTATGTTAAATATTAGTGTATATTAATTGTATATATTAATTATAAATTTAGAACAACATTGAAAAATGCTCCAGCGCTATTACCTTCATTATGAATTAAATCTTTAATTAATTTAAATATATTAAACTTAAAAACGTTTAAATTAAGAAATAAATACCCACCTAAAGTAATAAAAATACATTTTTTAATATAAAAGAATAATTAATAAAAGTGATGTACTAAATTATTTAAAAGTAATTTATTTATATATTAATAAAATGTATGTTACATTAATTCATGAATTTGAAAAAAGGTTGCTAAAATATTTTATATTTAAATAATAAATATGATCTATTTTTAGTAGTTTTTTTAAGATGAGATATATATTTATATTTTTATTATTTTAAATATTGTAATATAATTTAACATTATTTCCAATTAATTTGTTAATGTTGCTACCTTTATTATTTTCTATGGTAGGGTGTTGCAGCACCAGTGGTTGGCCATGTGTGGTGCTGGTCTCAGTTGGAGTAATTTGCTACTGTTTTGGGTCTCTTTTTGGCTGTCATAACTTTAGAAATACAGGGGTTTATTTACAAGCCCAGTGCACCGCCGGAACATCACTTTTAATGATGCTCCGACAGCGCACAAGGCTGACCCATATCTATGAGGCCATGTAAAGTCACCCTGTGTGGCTTTTCATGGCCTCGTAGATATGGTGCGAAGAAACGCAGCACATGTCACTGTGTTGCCTCACAATGCGATGGGGAGGTGTGCCATGGGTATTACGTTGGGTGTTAACACGTAACACCCATGACATTTGGCACATTCCCAGATTTGCAACAAACTGTAAACCTGGGAATGCGTCAAAAGACTACTCCTCCTCAGGGGTGTAAAGCAGAGACCCTTGTAGCACGAACACCCAGGGCTCATCCCCTAGGAGCAAGAGGCACCCAGTGCTCACCCCCTAGGAGCACGGATTGCAGGGGCTCACCCCTAGGAGCACAGGCAGAAGGGACTCACCCCCTGGGAGCACAGGAGGCAGGGGCTCTCCCCCTAGGAGCACAAGGCCCCCGGGGCTCACCCCCTAGCAGCACGGGTGGCAGGGGCTCACACCCTAGAAGCACAGTTATTGATAAGCAATCACAGACATGTTGACTGCAGCAGGCCACGATCCCTGTGAGTTTTGCGATTCTCAGTGGGTCGCAAACCGAGACCTAACTCAAGAATATTAATGAGTTAGGTTTATTTGCGACCCGCTGGGAATCGCAGAACGTGTAAAGCATGGTTGTATGACGGAACAACGAGTTCCTCACAACCGCATACCTAAACAACGCGGTCTGTATAACGACTGCATTTTAACCATGCATTGCTTTACCACGCATGACTTTACCACGATTTTTCGTGGTATTGGCATGCATGGTGAAGGGGTATGCGTGGCTAAGGTTCCCACCCCCTTGCCCCTCCCCCTCCCCCTAAAAATGACCCGCCCTCCCCTAATCCCTAAATACTACCCCAACCCCTAAAAAAATACCCTGAACCCCCTGAAAACTACCCCGAACCCCCACCCCTAAAAAAAACTACCCCCGAACTCCCACCAAAAACAACCCAAACGGCCACCCCTCAAAACTAACCTAAACCCCCCACCTGAAAACTACCCCAAAACCCCACCACCACTGAAAACTACCCCGAACCCCCCCAAAACCAACCCCGAAACCCCCACCCCTAAAAACTACCACAAACCCCCTCCCCTGAAAACTAACTCGAACCTCCCCACCCCTGAAAACTACCCCGAACTTCCTCCACCCCTGAAAACTACCCCGATACCCCTCCACCCTTAAAAACTACCCCGAACCCCCACCCCCTAAAAACTACCCCGAACCTCCACCCCCCCTTAAAACTAGCCCGAACCCCCACCACCCCTAAACACTACCCGGAGCACCCACCACACCTGAAAACTACCCCAAACCCCCACCAACCCATAAAACTACCCTGAACCCCCACCATCCCTTAAAACTACCCCAAACCACCACCACCCCATAAAACTATCTCGAACCCTCACCACCATTGAAAGCTACCCCCCCCCCAGACCCGGCCCCAGCCCCACTTACCTGTCTGTGTCCACTTCCCGACGCTCCTATTTCCACGCCCATTCCGAACACTAGAGCGCATTTGCCTTAACCACGCATGTGCGTGGTTAAGGCAAAGTCGTTGCTTGGGCAAGCGTGGTTACGTTTGCGGGCTTCCGGAACTCGTGGCTCTGGCCTCGTTGTTCTGGATGTTTCCCGTAAAGCACACTTTCCTACATAGGTGTTTGTGAATACCAAATAGCAAATCAAAAAAATTTGCTATTTGGTAATCGCGATCCCTCACCTACGTACATCTGGCCCAACATGCTTTGCAGCATCCAAAAATGAAAGGAATGAAGAACCCCCTCAAGCCCGAATTCTGTCAACATTCAGAGAGAAGAGAAGAGAAGTCTGGGGTGACCAGCTTCGTTAGGGGCCCTGTTAGGTGGCAGCTTCTGCTCCCCTGAACACGTTAAAGACCCAGGGCATGTCTACAAACCAGTGCAAAACAAGTGCCAGGGCTCTCGTCAGGAGGCCACTGCAGCTTGCACCACACATTGCCCCTGCCATGCTGCTAATGTTAATAACCATACAACTACTAACGATCACACTCTTACAAGTGTGAAGTTCGGACTGTTTCAGGCCCCCAAAGATATGAGTGGCTTGGGCGGCAGGCAATAGTAATTTTTCACGTCTATTGAATTAATAATAAACTGTTGTTGTGGTCATCTCAAAATTAGCCAGACAGCGCCATGCTCCGGTCTTGACAATCAAGTACCACCGGCTCAAATTAAGCACTGCTACAGACAGGATAGTATGAAATCATTTGACATTTTGCGTAGTGAATTTGCTAAAGAGGTTTAGAGACTTGGGCACATACAGCCGAACAAGCCCATGGGCACACACACAGCTAAAGTGAGGGAGTTTCAGGAGTAGTATAATAGAGAACTTATGGAACCACTAACAGTGAACGCTGTTTCAAGGACACACAGATGCTCAGAAAAGGCTTAGGGTTAGGTGGGAGCTTGACCTGCAGCCTCAGGAGGATAAAGATGTTTTCCAGTACCTCAGAGAATTACCTATTAAGCCATACTTTTTGATAGTTGCCGCTAAACATTACCCATCAAATCTATTAGTCTTTTATTCAAGTGTTTTTGTACACACCACCACCCAGACTGGCCGGCGAGGATGGAAAGGTGGAGAAACCAAATCCTCCCAGGAGACCTACATCCACTAATAAACCCTTCCCACCATCCCACTCAAGGCCATCCACTACAGGTCAATAAATGAGAAAATGTGTTCTCAACTGTCCAAGTGATACGACATAGGCAGGAGTGTCACTCTTGTGTTGTGCTAAGAATACAGCCCAGCAGCTCCTCTGCGATCTTCGAAGTCTTGATACTTGCCAGAGAGAGGCACTTGCCTATTCATCAAAGAAACAGAACTGTGCAGCTTGAAAGTAGATATGTAAATGTTAACGGGTAGGTCTGTAAAAATGCACTGTGGTCACTCTCGTTCGAGGTTTGTAAGAAATTGGGTTGTTGGTGGACTGGGGTGTGAGCCCTAGTCAAGGAGCAATCACAACTTTTCTTTCTCAGGGTGAAGTCACAAGCAAACCCTAAATTAGCCTGTGCTCAAACTTTGGGCAGCTTGGCACAGACCAGTCATTAACTCAGAGGCAATGTGTAAAGTATTTGTGCAGCACTTCAAACAGTGACACAGTTAAAACACACCAAAAATGGATCTCACAACAGATTTAGAATAACAGAATAATTTTTAATGAATAGAACAAGAACAAAACGACAAAAAATCAATTAGTAGAACCAGAGAAATTACGTTTGAAAGATTTTAGTGAAAATAGCGCCAAAAGGCATACAGGGTCTACTGTGGATAAAGTCAGAACATCAGGCTGACTGCAATGGAGTGCGGGCTGGCCAAACAGAACCCAGTTAGGCTCATTGCACAATGTACCTTAAATCCTGGTTCACGGAGCGTTGCGAGGATCTGCGTTAAAGATGCACCAAGCAGCTGAAGCGATGCGTCGGTTCAGAGATGCAGCGAGGCTGTGGTGCGAGGTCCTGTGTTGCCGAGGATTTCGTTGACTAGGGCTTGCGATTTGAAGTCCAGAGTCAAGGTTGCGTCTTGCAGCCAGGCGATGCGTTGTGTCCGAGGAGCTGTGAGGCTGCAATGCGGAGCCTGACATCGTCGGCGAGACTGCCATCAACGAGGGATGTGGGTAGGTGTACCGAGGATACGTGGCGCAAAGGCGGTTCTGATGATGCGACAGACTGCAATGCGGGTCTTTGCGATGGATCTGATCCACGCAGCAGCAGCGACGCGTCAGTTCAGCTCGGAGTTAAGTCGCGCAGCAGAGGCGATGCGTCGGTTCAGCTGGATCCATAAAGGCTGGCAACACATCAGGCCCACTTCCAAAGGTTCAGGACTGGGGTGGTACTACTTGGCAGATTAGACTCAGAGATGGCAGGGTCCAGGTGCAGAGTTGGTAGACTGACCCAATTAGTCCAGTAGTTCTGAATCCTCAAGTAGGAGCGGTGAGAACGCTAAATGTATTGTGAAAGTCGTTTTGCGGACTTCAAGCAGTATCGGGGTAGGTCGTCAGGTGAAGTCCACATAACGACTTTCACGCTACATTTAGCGTACTCACTGCTCCTACTCAAGGAGACAGAATTACTGCACTAATTGGGTTGGTCTGTCATTTCAAATGAAACAATGTTAAGGTATCTATATTATACTTCGGCTATTGAGTATTAGATACCAATTGACATAATCAGATTCCAACCATTGTGTAGATTAGGATAACTTGGGTCCTGACGAATTGCCAACTGGTCATCAATAACTACCCAATGGCAAAAAACATGCTTACCTTTCATAAACTACCTTAGATCATTGCGTCTGGTGATAGTCGCCACATTAAGTAGACTCATCCATTAAAATATTCTGTTTAGAGGACTACCTAGTCTATTTTAAACACACCCTTCCCTACAGATATGCACTTTCATACACAAATCTACACGACAGGGCCCTACACTCACACTTCACATATGGCATTGGGAAAACAGATCTGACAAAGAGCCCCCTTGCAGGTGTCTGTTGGGCATTGCAGCGCCGGCCTGATGCGGAGCAAAGACCTACGATCAAGCATGACACCCATCTGGGTGTGTGAGGACTCCCTTTCCTAAGGGAGGAGACCCCTGCCCACTCCCTTAGGTTTTGTCTGACCCCTTTATCTCCCTCATGGAAGGAACTGCATACTCCCGTTATATATTACATTTAATGATCCACCATGAAATGCCTGATTTAGAAATGGGCTTGCGTTTGTGTGGTTTGTAGATTGCAACAAAGAATTGTTTCTTTCTAAATGACTGAGTCTATCGATATAGTACATAAGAGCTCTTTTTACATCTAGCCTGTGTAAAGCCCTTTCTGCAACTGAATCAGGTTGTGAAAACAAAACTGGTAATTTGATAGATTGATTTAAGTGGAACTGAGAGACTACTTTTGACAGGAATTTTGGATTGGTACGTAGTACCACTTTGTCTTTATGAAGTTGGAAGAATAGTTCTACTAAAGTTAATGCCTGAAGCTCACAGACACGTCTGAGTGAAGTGATTGTAATGAGAAATGTAACCTTCCAGGAGAGAAACTGAAGAAGGCAGGAGTGGATAGGCTCAAATGGAGGACCCATTGATCTTGTTAACACACTGCTGAGATTCCAATTTGGGGCTGGTAGTACCCTAGGTGGAATCACTCTTTTGAGTCCCTCTAAGAATGCTTTAACTACAGGGATTCCGAATACAGAAGTGTGTTGTCTGGTCTGCAGATATGCGGTGACTGCTGCTAGGTGTAGTCTTCTAGAAGTAAACGCTAACCCAGCGGTATGTAAATGGAATAGGTAGCAAGCAATGTCTAGAGCCTTTGCTGTTAAAGGATCAATGCTTTTTGAATGACAATAGCAGACAAATTGTTTCCACTTTGCTGCACAGCAGGCTCTAGCAGCGGTGGAAGTGCATTAAAAAAGTAAGGGAACTGTGATGCTATGCAGAATGGGGGTGGGCGAGTAAACGTGGGGTGGGGTCAAAGGTGTTGCTAAAAAAACAAAATATGCTGTAACTTTTTTTGGTCTTTCATCTTCAGGTATGTATATATAAAATAACACATAGCTTAAATGTAAAATAAATAAAAGTTAAGTTAATCAATGGGAAATGCACTAACGTACTTTATGAAACCTCTATTAGTTAATGCACTGCAGGGGTCTGATCTGTAACAAGAGAGCCACAGAATTGAATCCTGGATGAAGGAGAGGAGAATAGTTAGGGGCTAACACAGGGCCCTGCAGCCCCTCCAAAAAGCACACACTTCACTGCTCAGCTGGTAACTCCTTCCCAATACCACTCAAAAAGAATAAATCTGTGTCATCAGGAAACGTCAAGGGACTTCGTTAATCTAAGATCCCTTAGAGTATTGTGGTGAGCATAGAACCATAAAAACAAGGTGCCACATGGTGAGTGCACAAGGTGATCTAAAGTGAACTTCAACCTAGGTGGCACACAGCAGCATAGCACAGAGAGCAAATGTACTCACCCCAAGTTGTGGACTAACCAGGCATCACAGTACCCGGTAGGTTTGAACACAAGGAGTTCCTCATGTACTGGGGTAAGAAATAAAGGAAAAACATAGAGGAAAAACCATGGGATAATAGCTTAAATCTGCAATTGGGTACAGCAACCAGCTCATCACTCACAGCAGGAGCGATCAAAAACGAAAGTGACACTTTTTGCCATACAGTAATAGGTCAAAAGATCCACAAGCATTCATCACATGCTGATTAGTTGCATGCTGAGGCGTTAAATGTAGCCAGGCAAGCAATTCCTCACCAGACGTTCAAGGAGCGAGTATGCTGGATAAAAAGAAAATAAGTGTGCTGGAACAGTATCTCGAACTCCGTATACCTCGATCTGCGATTCGCACCGAGTGGTGAAGGAACGGGTATGTCATGAGTGGCACTAACATCGCACACCTAATCAATCGAAATTGTTTAAACCTCGAGAACCACGCTCTGCAATATGTATTGATGCTTATAAACAATGTTCCAATAAGGCCGCCAATTCTATGCCTCACAGAAGGGCTTCCCTCTCCCAACATGGCGGACGTCAAAATAGTTTAACACGCACTAGCTGTCCTACCACTTGCACCCCGCCTCCCGGAAGTGCCTGCTCCCAGGAGAGCTGAAATACGTTACCGGCGTTTGTTTCTCCACCACCCGGTCCCGGTAGTAGAGGGTAGGTCAACTGACGACGTGCTACTTGCACACCAGTGAGTACCAGTAGTTTGTTGAATTTGGCAGGTTTTTGGACACTATGTAATCGCTAGCTGTTCGCCATTAAATAAGAATGGGGACTTATTATTTGTTAAGTGTGTGATGTCTGTGCCATGGATGGCATACCCGTATGGCATACCCGTCCGCTCACCATTCTGTGTGACTTGCACGTTTCTAGTATTGAGCTACTTCACTGGCACGCCAATCTTCTTACGTTTAGCAAACTCACTGCTCGAATGTTACGCTTAATTGCCGAGTACTTGCCACTAAGTGCGATTGGGGAGTACGACGTTACCCTGGTGGTTTGAGTTTTCGATTGATTAGGTGTGCGATGTTAGTGCCACTCATGACATACCCGTTCCTTCACCACTCGGTGCGAATCGCAGATCGAGGTATACGGAGTTCGAGATACTGTTCCAGCACACTTATTTTCTTTTTATCCAGCATACTCGCTCCTTGAACGTCTGGTGAGGAATTGCTTGCCTGGCTACATTTAACGCCTCAGCATGCAACTAATCAGCATGTGATGAATGCTTGTGGATCTTTTGACCTATTACTGTATGGCAAAAAGTGTCACTTTCGTTTTTGATCGCTCCTGCTGTGAGTGATGAGCTGGTTGCTGTACCCAATTGCTGATTTAAGCTATTATCCCATGGTTTTTTCCTCTATGTTTTTCCTTTATTTCTTACCCCAGTACATGAGGAACTCCTTGTGTTCAAACCTACCGGGTACTGTGATGCCTGGTTAGTCCACAACTTGGGGTGAGTACATTTGCTCTCTGTGCTATGCTGCTGTGTGCCACCTAGGTTGAAGTTCACTTTAGATCACCTTGTGCACTCACCATGTGGCACCTTGTTTTTATGGTTCTATGCTCACCACAATACTCTGAGAGTCAGTTTTCACAGGGAATATGAGAGATTACACATATATACAACTGTAACGTATTCATCTATGTGATCTATTCTCTCTCTCTGTAGGTAGTTCCAGTACTACCAGGTATCTGACTAGTGAGTCCTATGGTTGATGTGAGTGTGCAGCCACAACAACCTTTGAGTTTTAAGTTGTAGATAGTAATTTTTAGTACAAACCTGTTTTTTGGTCCTGACGAATCGCCCGTAGATTATTCATTTGGCGAGAAACATGTTGACCTTTCACCTATAAGAGCGCCATAACTTGAGACATAACCCTCAGCCTAGCGCCTTATATTCTTTGTTTTTACTTAGGGTAGGAGACCCCTTGATTAAAGTTATCGTTGTTGGTACTCCCAACCCTATTTTAGATTCACTATTAATACACATTCATCTACACATACTAGACCCCTCACCCCCACATCACCTAAACGGCTGTTGGAAAAAGATCTCCGTTAAAGTGCCCCTACTATAGGGAGCCCGTCGGGTATTGCACCGCCGACCCGACGAGGAGCAGCCCGATGATGAAGCATGACACCCTGTCAGGTGTGTGAGGGCAATATAATCCAATAAAATGGATTCCCAACTTTGAACTATTCTTGTCAGGTTGGCAAGTATTCCCTTTATTTAACTCTTTATTTAACTCCCTCATCAAAGGAACAGCATTAACTTGTTTTTCTAGACTTCTGTTAGGGCACTTATGCTGGACCTGTCCAAAAGCCCTTTGTCCCCACTTTGATTCCTGGTTCAAGCACGGGCTACCCCCGTGGGACTTGTCTGGTGGGTAAACTATTGTTGTCCCCCAACTCAACATCTTGACACTACTAACTTTTAGTCCGTGTCCCGAGCATTCGAATTTTTTAATTATTCCTCCTAGACGCCTGACCTCTACAGCATGGAGGGTCAAGGTCTGAGTTATGGAGAAGATATAGCAGCAGAGATACTGAGGGCACCATCTATTCTGGGAGCAGATGGAGGTGCAGCAACAGGGAACCAGTCGGAGGACTGGCAATCCCTTACATCTATGAAAAGAGAATGGGTCAGGATTACCTTACATGGAGCCCTTATGACCGAATATCTGAGGGCCAATGTAGCACCCAATGGCCTACTAATAAAAAACTTTCCCCGCATCTTTCTCGAAGATGGTACATTCAAAATAGAATGGTCCCAAATTTCATGGAAGTGCACTAGGGACCTACTTATATTAATAATCAACACAGAAAAAAGACTTGCTGACGATTTGTTAGCAAGGATTCAAATAGCTGAA
Organism: Calotriton arnoldi; assembly: GCA_963921515.1. NCBI lineage: Eukaryota > Metazoa > Chordata > Amphibia > Caudata > Salamandridae > Calotriton > Calotriton arnoldi. Next base: position 1,093,371 of record CAWUFW010006111.1, on the reverse strand, counting down.
AGTGCTCTGAAAAGCTCTATTCCATCGGCCAGCTTCAAATCTAAGCTTACAGAATTGAACAATGAAATTGCAGAACATAAGGAATATCTTATGAAGCAAAAAGTAGTGAAACTACAGAAAGATATCCGTAGATTTGACAAAGAGATAATATATCCATACCTGAAACAGGACTTTGTCCCTCCAGATAACAACACCTCTGACACTAGCTCTAATTCTACCAGGAGGGGCTCATCCAGTAACAGTGATTCCAGCACAGAGAACTGGACTAATAACCACACCAGAAGGGGTGGCCGACAAGGCTTCCAAGGGTTCCCCATGCCCCATCATCAAGGACCAGCGTATTGGCAATACCCCATGTTCCCTCAGGGCCCTCAACCCCTTTACCCTCCCAGGAATGAACCAACCTTTTTTAGGCAGAGGTTGGGGCAAAGGGCGCGGGCGAAGAAGAGGCAATGAACAAGACAAGAGGGTACAATGGGAAGAACCACAACAACGTGTGGTGGAAACCCGGAGCTACACCAAGAGGAGACCTTGATTGTAAACCTTTCGCCCAGGGCTCTAACAGAGATGGAAAACAGAGTCCTACAAAAGGTTTGGGGTTTGTGCCCACCCCTAGGGTGGACAAGTTCAAACAACATTGCGAATTACAAATATTCTTTCGCAAGGTACGGCTCAGAGCCTTCTTTGACGGGACACCCTCCCAAGAATCTAGTGACTCTGGCCTACATAACCCCTCCACTTTACTCCAAACACCAATATGGTACCCCACGAGGTTATCACTTTTGAACAGGCCGTTCTCAAAGATCTACAGAGGAGTCTAACTCGAGAAAACCCTGCAACATCACCAGAGGAGAGTTGGCGGCTGTCACTTCCCTGGCAAATGATCCTTCCATCACAATTAAACAAGCTGACAAAGGTGGGGCCACAGTAATCATGGCTACTACTGATTTCGACACCGAATGTTTAAGACAATTGAGTAATCAACGATATTACACCCCCATCACCAGTAGTCCAGTGACATGATTAACTACAACCATAACTGCACTTGTCTTTGAAGCCGAAACTCAAGGCTGGATAAGCAAGAAGGAAGCTGATTTCCTTACGAAAAAAGACCCCAGGACCCCTTATTTCTATATTTTATCCAAAATACATAAGGGGGTTACACCCGTACCAGGCCGCCCCATTGTATCGGGCATAGACTCTATACTTGAACCTTTGTCACAATTCTGTGATCACTTTTTGCAACCATTGGTTAGGCAGATACCGTCCTACATACAGGACACTACTGACGTGCTGCGCTTACTATCAGAATTCCAGCCCACGAGCAATATTGATTTCCTCATCACTCTAGATGTTGAGGCGCTCTACACCAACATCCCACAAAGAGCAACTCTAGATGTGATAGAGGAGACATTGAGCTTGGCACCTTGGGATTCCCCCACACCACCTAGTTTCATCCTTGAATGTGCTACCTTGGCCCTAACCGAAAACTTTTTTGAGTTTAAAGGACAGTTATATCACCAAACGCAAGGTACTTCCATGGGGAGTACCTTCGCTCCTAGTGTAGCCTGTCTGTACATGGCGGCTTTTGAGGGCCAGCTCATTCTTAATGATTCTAACCCCTACCGTCTGAACATACGCCTATGGAAGAGATTCATAGATGACATTCTTGTCTTCTGGTCTGGGGACCTAACATCATGCGAAGAATTTTGTGTATGGATTAATACACTCAATCCATACCTAAGATTCACTAGCACTGTTTCACAGAACCAGATACCTTTCCTGGATCTCACTATCAAACTTGAACAAGGGAGTTTAAAGACCACGATGTACAGAAAAACAACAGATCGCAACAGTCTGTTACTCTTCAGTAGTCATCACCCCCGTACCCTAAAAGAGCAATTTTTAAGGGTGAGAAGAAATTGTAGCAACACTGAAGACTACAGAACTGAGTCAGAAATACTGGCAAAAAACCTGGCGGCACGGCGATATCCCCCACGAAGTATAGCCTTCAGCAGAAAGAGGGCCAGGAATAATAATCGCGATGCACTTCTGGAACAGAGAGAAAAGATCCCTAACGATATACTCACTTGTGTGACCACGTTCACACCTGCTTCTAACACACTTAACAAAGTAATTAGGAAGCACTGGGGCATACTCAATACTGGTTCCTTGACCCTGGATTCACCACGTTTCGCATTTAAACGCTCGCGAAATTTAAAAGATATGTTAATTCACACCAGGCCCAAGACAGTGAAACCAGTTGTCCAAAGAACTTTATGGGATCTACCACCGATCATGGGCCATTATCCCTGTGGGTCATGCACTGCGTGCACTTTCACCTCAATACACAAGACCATCACTTTTACCAACTCCTTTGTCTGGGAATTGCGGGCACATACCAACTGTAACACATCCAACTGTATTTACCTAATCACCTGCCCCTGCAACTTGCGATATGTAGGGATGACCACCCGCCCCATTAAGACACGCATTGCTGAGCACCGCAGAAACATCCGCTGCCAGAAACTTAACACGAAAATGTGCTCCCATTTTTTTTAATTACGCCATACGCTTGATTCATTAAATTGGGTGATCTTAGAGGCGTTCACTAAAATCACCAAGAATGCTCTCTTTTTGAAGGAGCAAAGATGGATACATCGATTATCCTCTCACACCCAAGGATTAAATGATGATATACCTTGGAGTGCGTTGAGGGTATGATTTACCATTGTGTCATCTGTTACTTAATACATCCATTTATTTTATTGAGCCCTGTACTCCATGGACACCATCCAGTCACAACTATATTCATTGTGATTTTCCAGTAGCCTCATATATCAATACCTAGGTCCCTGACATCACACCATTTTAGTCACATGGTTCACTCGGATTACTCAATATATATATATTTTTTGACTTAAAGACATCATTACTGATAAAAATAGGGAGAATATCCAAACAACAATCGTGAATAGTGGCATAATGCATTGCCATTCCCCCTATGTAATCATCACCACGATGGGGTTCTTATGAATACCAGTCCATAATGATGAATATGGTTGTTATAGTCCATACCTCGACTACTACTGAACAATATGAGGTTTTTTATGGGCAATAAATTACTTACTACGAATTGTTTAAACCTCGAGAACCACGCTCTGCAATATGTATTGATGCTTATAAACAATGTTCCAATATGGCCGCCAATTCTATGCCTCACAGAAGGGCTTCCCTCTCCCAACATGGCGGACGTCAAAATAGTTTAACACGCACTAGCTGTCCTACCACTTGCACCCCACCTCCCGGAAGTGCCTGCTCCCAGGAGAGCTGAAATACGTTACCGGCGTTTGTTTCTCCACCACCCGGTCCCGGTAGTAGAGGGTAGGTCAACTGACGACGTGCTACTTGCACACCAGTGAGTACCGGTAGTTTGTTGAATTTGGCAGGTTTTTGGACACTATGTAATCGCTAGCTGTTCGCCATTAAATAAGAATGGGGACTTATTATTTGTTAAGTGTGTGATGTCTGTGCCATGGATGGCATACCTGTATGGCATACCCGTCCCCTCACCATTCTGTGTGACTTGCATGTTTCTAGTATTGAGCTACTTCACTGGCACGCCAATCTTCTTACGTTTAGCAAACTCACTGCTCGAATGTTACACTTAATTGCCGAGTACTTGCCACTAAGTGCGATTGGGGAGTACGACGTTACCCTGGTGGTTTGAGTTTTCGATTGATTAGGTGTGCGATGTTAGTGCCACTCATGACATACCCGTTCCTTCACCACTCGGTGCGAATCGCAGATCGAGGTATACGGAGTTCGAGATACTGTTCCAGCACACTTATTTTCTTTTTATCCAGCATACTCACTCCTTGAACGTCTGGTGAGGAATTGCTTGCCTGGCTACATTTAACGCCTCAGCATGCAACTAATCAGCATGTGATGAATGCTTGTGGATCTTTTGACCTATTACTGTATGGCAAAAAGTGTCACTTTCGCTTTTGATCGCTCCTGCTGTGAGTGATGAGCTGGTTGCTGTACCCAATTGCTGATTTAAGCTATTATCCCATGGTTTTTTCCTCTATGTTTTTCCTTTATTTCTTACCCCAGTACATGAGGAACTCCTTGTGTTCAAACCTACCGGGTACTGTGATGCCTGGTTTGTCCACAACTTGGGGTGAGTACATTTGCTCTCTGTGCTATGCTGCTGTGTGCCACCTAGGTTGAAGTTCACTTTAGATCACCTTGTGCACTCACCATGTGGCACCTTGTTTTTATGGTTCTATGCTCACCACAATACTCTGAGAGTCAGTTTTCACAGGGAATATGAGAGATTACACATATATACAACTGTAACGTATTCATCTATGTGATTTATTCTCTCTCTCTGCAGGTAGTTCCAGTACTACCAGGTATCTGACTAGTGAGTCGTATGGTTGATGTGAGTGTGCAGCCACAACAACCTTTGAGTTTTAAGTTGTAGATAGTAATTTTTAGTACAAACCTGTTTTTTGGTCCTGACGAATCGCCCGTAGATTATTCATTTGGCGAGAAACATGTTGACCTTTCACCTATAAGAGCGCCATAACTTGAGACATAACCCTCAGCCTAGCGCCTTATATTCTTTGTTTTTACTTAGGGTAGGAGACCCCTTGATTAAAGTTATTGTTGTTGGTACTCCCAACCCTATTATAGATTCAATATTAATACACATTCATCTACACATACTAGACCCCTCACCCCCACATCACCTAAACGGCTGTTGGAAAAAGATCTCCGTTAAAGTGCCCCTACTATAGGGAGCCCGTCGGGTATTGCACCGCCGACCCGACGAGGAGCAGCCCGATGATGAAGCATGACACCCTGTCGGGTGTGTGAGGGCATTATAATCCAATAAAATGGATTCCCAACTTTGAACTATTCTTGTCAGGTTGGCAAGTATTCCCTTTATTTAACTCTTTATTGAACTCCCTCATCAAAGGAACAGCATTAACTTGTTTTTCTAGACTTCTGTTAGGGCACTTATGCTGGACCTGTCCAAAAGCCCTTTGTCCCCACTTTGATTCCTGAGTGGTAATGTACCCATTTTACACCCTCCTGAATAAGATTTAGATGCTCTCCACAGCTACCCCTTGAGAGCTTGGGTTATCAGGTACAAGTCTAAATATCACTAAGGATTACCTGGACTCAGTGCAGAGGTCCTCAACAAAAGGTGTACTCTATATACTGAGCCAGCCTCCTACAAACCCTATAGTATCCTCCTGGGGATGATGTTTGGGTGTAGGTTTTATGATAGTATGTAGATGTCTCAGGGGAGGTTGTCTTGGACTCTCTACAATGGGATGAGCGGCGAAAGGAGCCATGTTGTGATGATCTTTGTAACACTCCCATTGTTTTTGCCGTCTCATTATCTTTCTTTATATTTTCTAGATGATGCTCCCGTCAAAGGAGAGCTAATAAGTTATGTTGAACTTCAGCTTAAAGCCTGATACCATTAGACAGGCACATCTTCTAAGTAGCAGACTTGAATTAATGCCCCTAGCTGCTGTGTCAGCTGCATCCAGGGCACAGCATATTGTGTATGGATTAATACACTCAATCCATACCTAAGATTCACTAGCACTGTTTCACAGAACCAGATACCTTTCCTGGATCTCACGATCAAACTTGAACAAGGGAGTTTAAAGACCACGATGTACAGAAAGACAACAGATCGCAACAGTCTGTTACTCTTCAGTAGTCATCACCCCCGTGCCCTAAAAGAGCAATTTTTAAGGGTGAGAAGAAATTGTAGCAACACTGAAGAATACAGAACTGAGTCAGAAATACTGGCAAAAAACCTGGCGGCACGGCGATATCCCCCACGAAGTATAGCCCTCAGCAGAAAGAGGGCCAGGAATAATAATCGCGATGCACTTCTGGAACAGAGAGAAAAGATCCCTAACGATATACTCACTTGTGTGACCACGTTCACACCTGCTTCTAACACACTTAACAAAGTAATTAGGAAGCACTGGGGCATACTCAATACTGGTTCCTTGACCCTGGATTCACCACGTTTCGCATTTAAACGCTCGCGAAATTTAAAAGATATGTTAATTCACACCAGGCCCAAGACAGTGAAACCAGTTGTCCAAAGAACTTTATGGGATCTACCACCGATCATGGGCCATTATCCCTGTGGGGCTTCCAAGGGTTCCCCATGCCCCATCATCAAGGACCAGCGTATTGGCAATACCCCATGTTCCCTCAGGGCCCTCAACCCCTTTACCCCCCAGGAATGAACCAACCTTTTTTAGGCAGAGGTTGGGGCAAAGGGCGCGGGCGAAGAAGAGGCAATGAACAAGACAAGAGGGTACAATGGGAAGAACCACAACAACGTGTGGTGGAAACCCGGAGCTACACCAAGAGGAGACCTTGATTGTAAACCTTTCGCCCAGGGCTCTAACAGAGATGGAAAACAGAGTCCTACAAAAAGGTTTGGGGTTTGTGCCCACCCCTAGGGTGGACAAGTTCAAACAACATTGCGAATTACAAATATTCTTTCGCAAGGTACGGCTCAGAGCCTTCTTTGACGGGACACCCTCCCAAGAATCTAGTGACTCTGGCCTACATAACCCCTCCACTTTTACTCCAAACACCAATATGGTACCCCACGAGGTTATCACTTTTGAACAGGCCGTTCTCAAAGATCTACAGAGGGAGTCTAACTCGAGAAAACCCTGCAACATCACCAGAGGAGAATTGGCGGCTGTCACTTCCCTGGCAAATGATCCTTCCATCACAATTAAACAAGCTGACAAAGGTGGGGCCACAGTAATCATGGCTACTACTGATTTCGACACCGAATGTTTAAGACAATTGAGTAATCAACGATATTACACCCCCATCACCAGTAGTCCAGTGACATGATTAACTACAACCATAACTGCACTTGTCTTTGAAGCCGAAACTCAAGGCTGGATAAGCAAGAAGGAAGCTGATTTCCTTACGAAAAAAGACCCCAGGACCCCTTATTTATATATTTTATCCAAAATACATAAGGGGGTTATACCCGTACCAGGCTGCCCCATTGTATCGGGCATAGACTCTATACTTGAACCTTTGTCACAATTCTGTGATCACTTTTTGCAACCATTGGTCAGGCAGATACCGTCCTACATACAGGACACTACTGACGTGCTGCGCTTACTATCAGAATTCCAGCCCACGAGCAATATTGATTTCCTCATCACTCTAGATGTTGAGGCGCTCTACACCAACATCCCACAAAGAGCAACTCTAGATGTGATAGAGGAGACATTGAGCTTGGCACCTTGGGATTCCCCACACCACCTAGTTTCATCCTTGAATGTGCTACCTTGGCCCTAACCGAAAACTTTTTTGAGTTTAAAGGACAGTTATATCACCAAACGCAAGGTACTTCCATGGGGAGTACCTTCGCTCCTAGTGTAGCCTGTCTGTACATGGCGGATTTTGAGGGCCAGCTCATTCTTAATGATTCTAACCCCTACCGTCTGAACATACGCCTATGGAAGAGATTCATAGATGACATTCTTGTCTTCTGGTCTGGGGACCTAACATCATGCGAAGAATTTTGTGTATGGATTAATACACTCAATCCATACCTAAGATTCACTAGCACTGTTTCACAGAACCAGATACCTTTCCTGGATCTCACGATCAAACTTGAACAAGGGAGTTTAAAGACCACGATGTACAGAAAAACAACAGATCGCAACAGTCTGTTACTCTTCAGTAGTCATCACCCCGTGCCCTAAAAGAGCAATTTTTAAGGGTGAGAAGAAATTGTAGCAACACTGAAGACTACAGAACTGAGTCAGAAATACTGGCAAAAAACCTCGCGGCACGGCGATATCCCCCACGAAGTATAGCCCTCAGCAGAAAGAGGGCCAGGAATAATAATCGCGATGCACTTCTGGAACAGAGAGAAAAGATCCCTAACGATATACTCACTTGTGTGACCACGTTCACACCTGCTTCTAACACACTTAACAAAGTAATTAGGAAGCACTGGGGCATACTCAATACTGGTTCCTTGACCCTGGATTCACCACGTTTCGCATTTAAACGCTCGCGAAATTGAAAAGATATGTTAATTCACACCAGGCCCAAGACAGTGAAACCAGTTGTCCAAAGAACTTTATGGGATCTACCACCGATCATGGGCCATTATCCCTGTGGGTCGTGCACTGCGTGCACTTTCACCTCAATACACAAGACCATCACTTTTACCAACTCCTTTGTCTGGGAATTGCGGGCACATACCAACTGTAACACATCCAACTGTATTTACCTAATCACCTGCCCCTGCAACTTGCGATATGTAGGGATGACCACCCGCCCCATTAAGACACGCATTGCTGAGCACTGCAGCAACATCCGCTGCCAGAAACTTAACACGAAAATGTGCTCCCATTTTTTTTAATTACGCCATACGCCCGATTCATTAAATTGGGTGATCTTAGAGGCGTTCACTAAAATCACCAAGAATGCTCTCTTTTTGAAGGAGCAAAGATGAATACATCGATTATCCTCTCACACCCAAGGATTAAATGATGATATACCTTGGAGTGCGTTGAGGGTATGATTTACCATTGTGTCATCTGTTACTTAATACATCCATTTATTTTATTGAGCCCTGTACTCCATGGACACCATCCAGTCACAACTATATTCATTGTGATTTTCCAGTAGCCTCATATATCAATACCTAGGTCCCTGACATCACACCATTTTAGTCACATGGTTCACTCGGATTACTCAATATATATATATTTTTTGACTTAAAGACATCATTACTGATAAAAATAGGGAGAATATCCAAACAACAATCGTGAATAGTGGCATAATGAATTGCCATTCCCCTATGTAATCATCACCACGATGGGGTTCTTATGAATACCAGTCCATAATGATGAATATGGTTGTTATAGTCCATACCTCGACTACTACTGAACAATATGAGGTTTTTTATGGGCAATAAATTACTTACTACGAATTGTTTAAACCTTGAGAACCACGCTCTACAATATGTATTGATGCTTATAAACAATGTTCCAATATGGCCGCCAATTCTATGCCTCACAGAAGGGCTTCCCTCTCCCAACATGGCGGACGTCAAAATAGTTTAACACGCACTAGCTGTCCTACCACTTGCACCCCACCTCCCGGAAGTGCCTGCTCCCAGGAGAGCTGAAATACGTTACCGGCGTTTGTTTCTCCACCACCCGGTCCCGGTAGTAGAGGGTAGGTCAACTGACGACGTGCTACTTGCACACCAGTGAGTACCGGTAGTTTGTTGAATTTGGCAGGTTTTTGGACACTATGTAATCGCTAGCTGTTCGCCATTAAATAAGAATGGGGACTTATTATTTGTTAAGTGTGTGATGTCTGTGCCATGGATGGCATACCCGTATGGCATACCCGTCCCCTCAACATTCTGTGTGACTTGCATGTTTCTAGTATTGAGCTACTTCACTGGCACGCCAATCTTCTTACGTTTAGCAAACTCACTGCTCGAATGTTACGCTTAATTGCCGAGTACTTGCCACTAAGTGCGATTGGGGAGTACGACGTTACCCTGGTGGTTTGAGTTTTCGATTGATTAGGTGTGCGATGTTAGTGCCACTCATGACATACCCGTTCCTTCACCACTCGGTGCGAATCGCAGATCGAGGTATACGGAGTTCGAGATACTGTTCCAGCACACTTATTTTCTTTTTATCCAGCATACTCGCTCCTTGAACGTCTGGTGAGGAATTGCTTGCCTGGCTACATTTAACGCCTCAGCATGCAACTAATCAGCATGTGATGAATGCTTGTGGATCTTTTGACCTATTACTGTATGGCAAAAAGTGTCACTTTCGTTTTTGATCGCTCCTGCTGTGAGTGATGAGCTGGTTGCTGTACCCAATTGCTGATTTAAGCTATTATCCCATGGTTTTTTCCTCTATGTTTTTCCTTTATTTCTTACCCCAGTACATGAGGAACTCCTTGTGTTCAAACCTACCGGGTACTGTGATGCCTGGTTAGTCCACAACTTGGGGTGAGTACATTTGCTCTCTGTGCTATGCTGCTGTGTGCCACCTCGGTTGAAGTTCACTTTAGATCACCTTGTGCACTCACCATGTGGCACCTTGTTTTTATGGTTCTATGCTCACCACAATACTCTGAGAGTCAGTTTTCACAGGGAATATGAGAGATTACACATATATACAACTGTAACTTATTCATCTATGTGATCTATTCTCTCTCTCTGCAGGTAGTTCCAGTACTACCAGGTATCTGACTAGTGAGTCGTATGGTTGATGTGAGAATGCAGCCACAACAACCTTTGAGTTTTAAGTTGTAGATAGTAATTTTTAGTACAAACCTGTTTTTTGGTCCTGACGAATCGCCCGTAGATTATTCATTTGGCGAGAAACATGTTGACCTTTCACCTATAAGAGCGCCATAACTTGAGACATAACCCTCAGCCTAGCGCCTTATATTCTTTGTTTTTACTTAGGGTAGGAGACCCCTTGATTAAAGTTATCGTTGTTGGTACTCCCAACCCTATTTTAGATTCACTATTAATACACATTCATCTACACATAGTAGACCCCTCACCCCCACATCACCTAAACGGCTGTTGGAAAAAGATCTCCGTTAAAGTGCCCCTACTATAGGGAGCCCGCGGGTATTGCACCGCCGACCCGACGAGGAGCAGCCCGATGATGAAGCATGACACCCTGTCGGGTGTGTGAGGGCAATATAATCCAATAAAATGGATTCCCAACTTTGAACTATTCTTGTCAGGTTGGCAAGTATTCCCTTTATTTAACTCCTTTATTTAACTCCCTCATCAAAGGAACAGCATTAACTTGTTTTTCTAGACTTCTGTTAGGGCACTTATGCTGGACCTGTCCAAAAGCCCTTTGTCCCCACTTTGATTCCTGAGTGGTAATGTACCCATTTTACACCCTCCTGAATAAGATTTAGATGCTCTCCACAGCTACCCCTTGAGAGCTTGGGTTATCAGGTACAAGTCTAAATATCACTAAGGATTACCTGGACTCAGTGCAGAGGTCCTCAACAAAAGGTGTACTCCATATACTGAGCCAGCCTCCTACAAACCCTATAGTATCCTCCTGGGGATGATGTTTGGGTGTAGGTTTTATGATAGTATGTAGATGTCTCAGGGGAGGTTGTCTTGGACTCTCTACAATGGGATGAGCGGCGAAAGGAGCCATGTTGTGGTGATCTTTGTAACACTCCCATTGTTTTTGCCGTCTCATTATCTTTCTTTATTTTTTCTAGATGATGCTCCCCGTCAAAGGAGAGCTAGTAAGTTATGTTGAACTTCAGCTTAAAGCCTGATACCATTAGACAGGCACATCTCCTAAGTAGCAGACTTAAATTAATGCCCCTAGCTGCTGTGTCAGCTGCATCCCTGGCACAGCGTATTCTTGTATTTGATATAAGAGTGCCCTCTTAGGCAATCTGATATGCCCTTTTTTTGTGCTCTTTGGGAAGATGCTGGGGAATCTCCTCCATCTCGTCCCACTGGGCCCTGTAAGGGACCGATGGAGTTTGCAATCCTTATATGGTTAGCAGATTGTGCAGCCACTCTCTTACTCTCAGCATCTATTTTCTTACTCTCTTTATCTGGTGGGGTAGCATCACCAGATGTCTGAGACTTTGCCCTTATATGGGCTGTGGCCACGACTAGGGAGTCAGGTGTAAGTTTTTCCTTAAAGTTTGTAGGGTCAATTGGCGAGGGCTTGTATTTTTTTTATCGACACTGGAAATGATAACTCTAGCCGTAACGGGGTCATTGAAAATGTCTTGAATATGCCTGAGCATTTTCCTAAGCATTGGCAGATATTGTGCCGAACATTGATTGGACGAGAGGGTTTCAAACAAAACATTGGCCTCTACAGGCTCCAATTGTAGAGGATCTTTACGGAATGTAGCGGCCCTACTTATCAGGTCATGATAAGCTGTTGTATCATCAGAGGGAGAAGGTCTGGGCGGATATAGATCCAGGTCAGTATTATCAGGTGGATCTGCGTCATATAACTCCCATGGATTGTCTTGAGGTGGTATTGAGTATTGGTTTCCATCCCTCCATCCCCTGTGTAGGGGTCTAGTGAACCCTCAGGTGACTCTGTAATCGGGTGAACAGGTGAGAGTGGTGGTGATGGGTGCACACAGCAGGCTGTGATGGTGGTGAGCTGGTGTGCAGTGGGCTGGTAGTCTTAGCCTCCTTTATTCCTTTATTGAAGGAAGTGGAATATACAAAGCCTTCTCAAAAGACAGCTATCTTTTTGTAGTTTGTGCCCCTGAGTTACAGGGTCTGGTGAGGATGTGTCCTATATCTGGGTGAATCATTGGGTGTTTTTGCCTTCAGTCCAACTCCTGGTGAAGTCTGTCAAGCACTAGTTCTGCTGTATCCACTGAGTCTTTGGAAACAGTGAGTTTCCGGCTCCGACGCTGGTTTAGCCAATGGTATTTTAGGTGCCGATGCTTTGGGCTTCGAAGTCAATTTTCTCGGTGTTGAGGTCGTCTCGAGTCCGATGTGGTGGGCTTGGGGTTGACGACCTGCTGTTTAGGCTATTTTTTAAGTGCCAAGCCGAGGCTGGACAGCCAGTCTGTGCTAACCATGGCCCGAAGGCAGTGGTTGCCCAACAACAATATGTTTTTTTTGGTATGGAGGCAGTTGAGTTTTCGTCACCGTTTGAGGTGGCCGGGGAGGAAGTGGAGAGGGTACAGTACTGATGGTTTTCCCTGAAGTGATGTTGAATATAATATTAGGTAAAAGTGCCTATAAGGGATTCTTTTTGGCAAAAAATCTTATACACTTGAAAAAATTATTTGTAAATCCCTCATTAGAGGCTTTTGACAAATGAATTCACAAAATTAATTGAAATAATTCAAAGCAAATATATCAGCAACTCAAAAGGCAAAACAAGAACTCAAATTACTGAAACATAACTTACACAAAAACGGGTGTATACTGTTTAGAATGCAAATTTATGTAAAAAAGTCCTATTACAAAGAAGGGGTACGGAATACAATTCACATAAATACAAAAGTGGCTGAGATGGATTTTTTCACAGCAATGTTTTCTCATGGACACTTTTGTTATAACCCATTTTTCATATTCTCGAATAAGGAAAACATCATTGGAAATACAATGAAGAATTCCCGAAAGCACATTTGCAATGAAAATGGGTTCGATAGTCGACGTTTTGGTCTTTTCTGTGCTTTCATCTATAAGACCATCTTCAGGACGAAGTATTCTTGTGTGGACTGAAGACCCTTGTGCAAAAAGAACCTAATCTGTATGCTCATAAATTATATATGAATGATGTTGCACGAGAATGGATAAATTAATGCCCTCCAGGAGATCAAGTCTCGTGTGGTGACGACTTCCCGATTACATACGCTCACAACAAAACTGTATTTAATATCAGTAAGTAAGACGTCCCTCTGTAGTCCTCTGGTAGTGTCAGGATAGGACAACATTCGATTTAATCAGAAGTTTGTCCAGACCGTCACGGATTAAGTCGCAGTAAACCTGAAGTGATGTTGTGCATTTCCATGTTAGACCCGGAGCTCTCATCAGGAGAAAGGTTGCCTTCATTGCAGCCAATGGATGGGCCTCTACCTCGAGCTCTGGGTCTTCTGAACCAAAGAGGTCTGGTTTGTCTTTAGTGCTGCGTGGAGACATTTCGAGTCATCAAGCCCTTCGATCTCTGAGTGTCTTTTAAGAGCGAAAAGACTTGCGGGCCTCGCAGGTTGTCTCCTCATATTCGGGGACAGGAGCAAGTTACACACCTGATGTAGGTCGATGTGTGGAAACAGCATGGTAAGATTGGGCAAAAGCAAAAAGGCGTCTGTTCCATCACCAAGTGGACATCTCTTGGAGAGAACACCGAAGTAAAACTCCACCCCGAAGGGCGAAGGCCTAATGGGGCCATGGCCAAATGGAATCCCTCGGACTAATTCGAGGTCGACAGTGTAACTAGGGAGATAGGGATCAAACCGCGATCTAAAACAATACTGACTGTATCAGAGAAATGACCAACGACAATGTCGAACTGGGGCAGAGGAGGACACATCTGAACCCGGTGGCAGGAAAAAACAATCTTACAATGGAGTTGAGGACCATGCACATTGCAAGCAAGAGGAGGAGTCACTACTGAACGACAAGAAAGACTTCTTCCAAGAAAAACAACTTGCACACATCCGAGCCCAACACTAGATGGCAGACTTATGCTAAGCATGTGTATCTACAGCCACACAAACCTCAAACATAGGGTTAAGGCAATAGAAGGGACAATCTCAAGCGGACAGCCTAAAACAAAGAGAGCCAACAAATAGGAAGCAAGCAAACATGGGTTACAAACCACAAAGCCAATAGTAAGCATTGGCGGAATGTATTGCCAGGGAAACATTTCAAATGTCTCCAAGATGCTATTAGCAAAACGGCTTCAACCTAGAAATAGGGTAGAATGCCAGACCAGTGTTTTGTGCAATATTGCCTTATATTTTTGGACATTTTTCATTCTTTCCTTTGCGGATAATACTCAAAGTTCAGAAATAGACAATGTTAGCACATGTAAAGCAAGGAAAGAAGGAAACTACTCACTGCTCAGAAGTTCTATATTTAGCTGTTTCACCCAGATGTGGTCCTAGGGCACACTTATGATATTAACTGGGAAGACTCAGCTCTCACTTTTGCTGTGCCCTACATATAAACCTTAGACAATCGAACTAACCAGCAGCATGCGGAGCAGCAGCAGGAAATGGACTTGACGCCCTTTGTACAGCACCTTGCCAATTAGAAAGCTATCTCTCTAATGAGGGAAACAGGTTCCAGGAGTTTCTCTGCTTACAGAGTAGAAGGTGTCAGCCCTTGTCTCACCAAGATGCAAACGGTGACCAATGTGCATATATAAATCTGGCATATGGCCTTGTGTGTCACTTTGTGACAGTAATAAACCTGTCAATTCAAGTAAGCTTTCATGGCCACTATTGTGGGGCTGACACCACAAGGGTTTCTCAAATATATGAGTTAAGAGGTAAAACCTAGCCCTGGCATTATGACCAGGTGAGATTGTGTTTGTGTATGTAGGGTCTGAGAAGACATACCCTCCTCCAGTGCCGATGTTCAAGTAGTCGGTCTCCATGTTGCGGTCAGTGAACTGGACACAGGTCAGCGTATTGAACTCCTGTAGTGCCGCCCGGATCAGAGCCTTGGAGCTATCGCCTGGGGGAGGGTGAGACAAAAGGGATTGAAAGCAGAGTTAGGATGGAAGGAGGATGGCACTGCCGCTGGTAGATCTACACCAGGACTTCCTGGAGGTCACAAAACACAAACATAGCAGCTGCACTGACAACCAGCATAGTCGTCAGTGCCAGATCGATTTATAGAAAAATCAGATAACTCTTGGGTGGTAATTAGCATGGCCTGTGATTGATTCCCCCCAAGTTGCAATCGTCTTCAAAGCCCCCAGACATCTACTCCACCCTATATTAGCCAATACTGTGGAGGTGTTCTCCATCTACTGATACTACAAAGACGCCTTAACCAGTATTTGGAAGGAGCCCGGGTGTTCCATCAAGAGCTATCAATAACCACTGTGTCGAGGAGACCCTCTGCCCCACTGAGCTTGCACTCTATGTGATGACCCCATCCAATCACCACTGTTCGAAAGCGAACCCATACCTTTAGAAGTCTGTAGAGTGAATGAGGACCCTCTCCAATGGTGCAAAGGAGACCTCATATCTCTATCAACATGCAAGGCAAACGAAGACCTCCTCCAGTAGCCCATGCTATGAATTAAGACATCCTTATTCTATCAGGATGGCCTGTGCTTCAAGTACTTCTGCATGCTGTTGTGTGGAAGAAGCCCTAGCACCCATCACCCTGTATTGTGAAGGAGAACCACCAAGCTGTATTATGAAGAAGAGCACCCAATGTCCCATAAGCCTGAATTGTGAAGAAGAGCCCCTAACTCCCATCAACCTGCACTGTGAAGGAGAACCCCTAAGCCCTATCAGCTTGTGCTGGGAAGGAGAATCCCTAAGTCACATCAGCCTGTATTATGAAGGAGAGCCCCTAAGTCCCATCAACTTGCACTGTGAAGGAGAACCATCTGCCTGTATTGTGAAGGAGAACCCCTAAGCCCTATCAGCCTGTGATGTGAAGGGGAATCTCTAAGTCACATCAGCCTGTATTATGAAGGAGAGCCCCTAATTCCCATCAGCCAGTCTATAAAGGCCTTAACAAGCACCTGAGATAATACAGTAACACGCCCTCTTATTACACACATCAAGCAGTAATGCAGGAGTACTTGCTGCTGACGTCACCAAGTAAAAGGCCTCCCAACCAGTGAGTTTTACGTGAGGACTTTACAAAAGACAGTGATAAGTAGAAAGCCTCAGATGCCACTGCTGCATACACTCCCTAGAGATGATATGGTTAAGGGGCTTATCCCCCTCTACCAGGTGCCCAGTCATAAGTCACAGTGCTGTAACCACCTAGAATATGGAAGAACAATACATATATCTCACTATATTCAGGAGCTAGAATGAAGGGCACAGTGACGGTCCCATCTGTAGAGCTTGGCCAGATGCATTTGTTACACGTCACAGCACTGCGGGTCACCTGCCTCCTGATGTCCCCCTGGAGCAAAAGGATCGAACTTCCTGAAAGAAAAAGAGGAAATGAGAGATTGGGGGGAGGGGGACTGTCACTTGCAAGCAGTAACATCTTAGTTTGTAAAACACTCTTGCTTCACACACTGATATTCTGAAGATTAAGGGACAGCATTCTTAATCAGGCAGCAGAAACACTGATGTATGACGGAACCACGCGTTCCGTTGTAACTCATGCCGTTACAATGAGGCCGTTACAATGCGAATGCCATTACCACCCATTTTTTTACAACGCATATGCTTTTACCACGCATGCCTTTACAACGAATTTCATGTAAAGCATGAATTGTAAAGGCATATGCGTGGTAAAGGTTTCACCAGTAAATATAAGTATATTACAGGTAAGTATAAACCTATATATATATATATATATATATATTCCATACATTTCCTTAGCGTTGCGAAATAATGCACTCTCAGGACACGCATCAAATTTGCAGTTCAGAAATATTTGTTAGAGGGTTAGACGCGCGGTGAAGACCACGCGCCTTTTCCGATTTTCGGGGGTCGGGGCACTGTTTAAGTTCATGTCTCTGGGTGCGGGAGTCATCTTATGGAACCCCATTGGAACTGTCGAAGGGGGCAACACATTAAACACCTTACTGCGGCAAAAGGAACCCGATATCTTATCGGGTGGACACACATTCGGTTAATTTACTAAAATCAAGTTCAGAGTATAACATCTACTGTGATTTTTTCACCCCAATATAGAGGAGGACACAGAGAGAAGGGCAACAGCACAATCGCTGTTTTCGAGAGCACCGGGGATTAATGCTAAAACGCCAGTTGTCATCAGCAAGGACAAGAGTAAAGAAGAAAAATAAAGAAGTTGGAGAAACTACGCAAATCTGAAGTCTCTAAGTGGTGGGAAGCCATATCCTAGCACGACTATATTGACAAGGGTATGGTTCCCAGAGGCCTATGTATATACACCATCTTATGAGAAACCTAACCCGAAAATGCTCGAGGAATGGGCAGAAAATTCGGCGGCAAGCTCCAGAAGAATGCTAGAAATTCTAGTTAAATACGCTTGGCTAGACAGAGAGACACTCCTGCAAGACATTAAAAGAACCAGAGATGACCTTGAACAATCTCTAGAACAAGCAGTGTTTAATAAGGAGATGGAAAACATGAAGATAAGAATACTGAAACATGAGGACGAGATCAAAGAACGTAAACAATGGAAGTTTCACACGGATTGCGAGGATTACGAACATGGCCAGATATTGACATTCAGCAGGAAATATGACCATATATACAAAAATCAAATGCCGTGCACGGGACTCTCTCCAAGAACATCAGAGAGTTCAATATCAGAGGATGCATTGATTAGTGGCAACAAAACTGATAACTCGGCCACATCAAGTAACATTTAGTCAGAAAAGGAACAAGGCAGTAAACCTGTTACTTTTTTAGACGAGTACAGGCTCCTACGACGGGGCCGCCAAACGCCAAGAGGGACACCAACGACGAAGCCCAGAGGACAAAGAGGTCGAGGAAGAGGAAGAGGCGGAACAAGGAAAGAAGAAAAAGAATCAGACAAAGGTGGAAAAAGAGGCAGAGGAAGGGGGCGCATGGGACCACAGGCGAAAAGCTCTGCAGCAGCAGTATGATAGACACGGAAATGGTGAACAAAACGATAATTAATTTGTCTGAGAGACATATCAACGAAGTAGAGAAAAAAACACTTTGCTTAGGTCTCTCATTCTACCCCTCTCAACCATTTAATTATCCAGAAACCCGCATTGACCTCTTCAAATTTGTTCGGAAGCTAAAGTTAAAAAAGTGGCATTTACTCAGGCCCAGTGGGACCCGAGATAAACAGGATGGTGACAACAGAGACAGGGACCTGGATTTAAATATCAGTGATATTGATACCCTAGATACTCTCCATCAACTAGAGACTGACACAGAAGGAGATGTCAATGAAACTACTATTGAAAATGTACTTGATGATTTGAATATACCTTATGATCACACAGCCAGAACACAATTCAGACCACGTTCCACGCTCTTTCCTTCACTTGCACATGACAACATAGATACCTTTCATGATGTCGTTAATACTACTTTGATTAAATTCAGACACAAGAAATAGTTTAGAGAACAAACAAGCCCATAATCTTACTTTCCCACAAAGACAAGCGCTCAAGTCCCTGGCAGAGGACAAAAGTATAGTGATCCGACCAGCGGATAAGGGAGGGAATGTAGTGATCCTTAGTAGAGAAAAATACGTCACAGAGGCCTTATGCCAACTGACGAATGAAAGATTCTATACAGTCATTAACAGGGAGATCTATTCCCAAAGTGTTGAAGAAATTTGGGACAAACTTAAGAACTGGAAGGACATGGGGATATTAGAATGGGAGGAATACTGTTATCTGAAAAGGGATTATCCCATTCTTCCTGTGCTTTACCTTTTACCAAAGGTACATTAAGATACAATCAATCCCCCGGGTAAACCCATTGTATCCTCGAGGAGTAGTGCCACTGAAAATATATCTAAGTACGTCGATCATTTCCTACGGGATTTTGTGAGTAATCTCCCATCCCACGTAAAGGACACTAAAGACTTTCTTAGTAAAGTAGAAGGCCTGCACTGGGAAAAGGACTTTTTATTGGTCACCTTGGATGTAAACTCACTTTACACCACTATTGAGCATGACCAAGGTATAGATGCATGTAGGCAATTCTTGCAGAACAGACACATTAGATTTAAAGCTCATACGTCCATGGTCTTGGAGATGATCAAATTCTGTCTCACCAATAATATCTTCATCTTTGATGGGACCCTATACAAACAGATTATGGGGACCGCAATGGGGACGTGTTTCGCCCCAAGTTTTGCTAATCTGTTTTTGGGCCAATGGGAGAAGGAAATCTTCATGGATAATCCCAACTTTCCCGAGGTAGAGCAGGTTGTGCTCTGGCTCCGTTACATCGATGACATCTTTATGGTGTGGAAGGGAAAGGAAGATGATGTTAATGACTTTATTGACAAGCTCAATATCAACAATCATAACATCATCCTCACCAGAACAGTCAGCAAAAACTCAGTGGAGTTTTTAGATGTCAAAGTCGAAATCAAGGGAGATACTGTACAGACCAAATTGTTCCGGAAGGATACAGCTGGTAACACCTTGCTTCATGCCCTCAGCAGCCACCCTGATCCACTCAAATGGAGAATACCGTATGGTGAACTGCTGAGAGCAAAACGCAACTGTAGTACCGACACAGCCTATAAAGAAGAAATGACAACCATGACCAAGAGATTCAAGGCGAGAGGGTATCCACAGTGGGTACTTAAAAAAGCCATCATAAAGGTTGAGCAGGTACAGAGACAAGACACGCTATTCACGAAAACAGACAGTGACATTGACAGTAATGACCAGGAGAATAACACCAGGATCATCCTTACGTACAACAGAAGTGCCAACAAAATCAGACAGATTCTTACCAAACACTGGGACATTCTAACTAGTGACCCCAATATCGGTCACTTAGTCAGCAAGAGACCCAGTATTACCTATAGAAAGGGTTACAGCTTGAGAGACAAATTGGTACATAGTGACATAATACTCTACAACACTAAAAGAGATCAAGGGCTGAGCGGTTTCTTTCCCTGTGGGCACTGTAAGGCCTGTAAAAATAGCTACAGGAAAAAAGAATTCACCACAGAGAGAGGTACCAACAAAAAGATCACTCAACTCCTCACATGCGGCACACCTTTTGTAGTATACGTATTGGAGTGCCCATGTAGACTGAGATATATTGGCAGTACCATTCATCCAGCTAAGAAACGTGTACTAGAGCACATGAGGGCGATTAGCAATAGAGACCAGCAATACCCAGTAGCACTTCACTTTCAACAACACCATTACTCGAACAGTGCCCTTCTCAGTTACTTTGTGATTGAGCACATCCCGAGACCGCCCAGGGGGGGTGATAGGGCACTTAAACTGAGACAACGAGAATCTAAATACATCATTGATCTCCAGACCAAAAGCCCAGGTGGAATCGTGATGAAGAGTTAGGAATACATTTGTATGAAGCTTGAGGTGCTCTTTGCTCCTTTCTAACCTCCTTCTGCTTCTAGGGAATGTAGTAATGTTCAGTACATTTGCTTTCTAATCACTTGTGCAATTGAGATGCTTTCACTTATATCTGATTTTAACCTAGCTTTTTCTTTCCCTTTTTCTCACTGCAGGAGGAAAGGAAAGGACCCACACTACTTCGGTAGTTCACCTTCACGGGTACCCTAACCTTTTCTTCAGAGGCACATGGCGACGTCAAGTCACTACAGTCAAGAACATGCACCTTGTGGTTTGATTTAGTTTTGTCCTTTTTCCAGTCTTATGATTTTGATTGACCTGTGATCTTAATGGGGCACTGACCCAACATGTGACAATATCTGTGGTACCGTGCGTAACTTTACACTTTGTTGTGTAGATGTGTATACTCGAATTTGACTTTGGGCACTGGCCCCTTATCACATGTTACAAGGTTTACAGGTACATCTTACATTTACGTGTTCCCCCTTGGTTCGCAGCTTCAATGTACTGTCCAGAAAATACCAATATAAAGATATACAGGCACCAGGTCACATTGGACAGTTATTCCTTAGGTCAGGGCGGGGGACATCCCCTGTCGGGTCCATCACCTTGGCTGACATCCAGCTCAATTTTGGTAGGTGGATGTCACGAGGTGGGAACACCCAACCTTAGATAGATACCCCATGACATATATATAGGACTGGGATGGTCGCTGTTTATTTTGTTTTACATTATGGTTTTATTTCTCTGTCACCAATTTCACGAGGTTTTTGCACATACACACAACCTAGACTTTACATCATATACTGACACAATCGAGTTCCTTATCTTGGTATATCCAGTGAGACAACCATTAGGTTTAGAGTTTACATTGTTAAGATATTGCCTGGGTCTCTCTGTCCATATGGCTGATGCATGATATATTGCGTATGACAACTGTCCTTCCAAGATGGTCGTTCAAATTCTCCTGTTTTTAGTCCTTGCACGCAGGTTTGTGACTATTTGACACATGTCTTAATTGTTGTTCTAATTTTGAACCTCTTGTGTGTAGTACAACCATTGAATTTACCTATTGGGTTTTGATATTATTTCCTCGAGTTGTATGCAACAGAATCCAATATGTTTACTTTAACATGCATGGACAACATGAACGTTACAAGATGGCCGCCGTACTTCATAGTTACTTTTCATGATCATTGTGTCCGTTGTTTATGTTGTGGACTCTATGTGTATATGGTTGGGGCTGTTCGACAGCTTCTTACGTGTGAGCAAGGCTTCATTGCCGAAACGCGTAACGTAGAAGCAGATTAAATATTTCTGAACTACAAATTGGATGCGTGTCCTGAGAGAGATATATATATATAGGGTTTATATTTTCCTATTAAATACTTACATTTACGGGATAAATAACGCATGGTAAAGGCATACCCTTGCTAGAAAAACTGTAGAGGTAGGTACAAACACTTGTTTTGCATACATATACATATATTTATTTTTATATATATATATATATATATATATCCAACAAAACTCCCTCTCGATTAGCCAGTTTCCAGGGCCCAAAGAAAGAGCGCGGACCACCGAAGTTCGTCAAACTGCAATGTTTATTTAAACTCCCAAACAGATGCAGCTGCCATGACGTGTTTCGTCCCTCTCCAGGGACTTGATCACATGACGCGCTATTAGCCTTGACAGTTTTAAATACGTTTCACTTTTTTTTTCCTTTTTTTGTACCAGTGTCCTGTGCATTTAAACAAACTAAGAACTACAAATAAATAAAAGGGAAAACTACCCTTCATCCATTACATTCACATAAAACAACTTTTGGCAGCAATTGATCACCATTTGCCAATGTAATCCGTTGTGGTATTATACATAAAAGAGTAAAAGAGTAAACAGTACATAATACTCATTAGTACCTGCATAAATGCATTTTTAAACAACCAATCGCATAAAATATATATATATATATATATAAATAAATAAATATATAAATATATAAATATACCCATCATTATAAAAATTCTTAAATACAAAATGTTGTCTTGTTTTCTATGGGTCCTGGTTAAAAATGCCTGAACCCCTCATCTGTATATGTACTGGACCAAAATGCGGCCTAAGAATAGAATTAATTCATTTATGTGGCTACCACAACATACCTTGTTTGATTAGTATTACCTGTTCTTTGTTTGTTACTATATACTAAACCTGTGAAAAAAAGTGACATGTGCTATACAACTCTCTGTGTGTCAACTGTCCTAAACTAAATGATTAAAAAGAGAGAATATAAAAGAATATAATTGGGGCGGGTTAGACGGTTTGGCTATGCTGTAGAGAAACTTTTTTTGAACAAATCGAAAAGAAACCTGAAGAAATATATATGAATATATATATGTACATGACTAATTTGATTACTTTGTTAATAGGTTCACGGTTAAATACCCAAGTGCAAACAAAGAGAGGAATTTTATTATTTACAATGAAACTTTTTTTCTGTCTGAGGTTTCAGTTATATAGACTAGCGTGTAATTCCTCCGTGGCATTCAACCCCTTAGGGTAATTGGTGTCGAGATTTAAGATGTATTGCATCTCCAATTTACGGAGTGCCGTCTCTCGGTCACCTCCCCTTTTTATTGATTGGAATAGAGTCGATCAGATAGTATTTGAGATCTTTGGGGTTGCCAGCATGTATTTCATTAAAGTGGCGTGCCACCGGGTATGCTGGATCATTGTTCTTAACGGGCCTTATGTGCTGGAGCACCCTTTTGTGGCCCTGTAAAATAGTACTGCCTACATATTTCAATTTACAAGGGCACTCCAGCACATATACCACATGATCGGTTTTGCAATTTAACGCTTTGTCTATCATCATTTCTTTTTTATATATAGATATATATAAATATATATAATTACACATGCATAAAAGCATATGAATGTGCATGTATATATATATATATATATATATTTATATTACCTACTGGCGGTTGCCAGTAGATAGTTATAGTTAGGACCTGGTTTCCATAGGAAAAGCATTTTTTGACTTGCCTATAACTTTGGCGTTATTTTCATTTCATGAAAGTTTCCAAATAAAGTGCCAAAGTAGGTTCTGGTTTTCATGGAAAGTATGGGGGTGATCCGTGCAGTGGGGACCGAGAAATAGGGGCGCGAAAAAAGGGTGTGTTTGTAATGTTAATTTCTTAGGAACGCGCTGTCAAACCTACAGCCCAAACCCCTGGACAGAATTACACCAAATTTGGCAGAAAGGTAGGTGTTGTTATGCAGATAGTGCTTTTTGTTATTTGGTGCAAATCCGTCCAGTAATTTTTAAGAAATTTAGGCTCAAATTTATAGATATATCTCTGGCTGCAGATATTTATAGAACAAGGTCTCCGTTAGACCTGAATATGGGTGAGAAACTAGGGGTGCATCTGTAAATAGGGTTTTAATTTATGGAAGCAGGCGGATATGTTATTCCAGAGATATTTCTTGAGTGGTAGCGTGAGGAGAATAGGCCCATTCAGGGCGTCATCGTGGATATAACTGCACTGCATCTTGCATAGTTAGCGAGGAGGGGGTCCTTTAATGAATAAGAGCCCATATAGGGCAGGATGGTGAAATTCTTACCCATAGGCAGAACAAGAGTGGCATCTTGCAGAATTGGCAAGGTGGGGGGTTCCTTTTGGGGGCGGTAGCCCATGCAGGGCATAATGTTGTATATATCTGTTTATTTTACCTCACCATCGCGGTATGTTAATTATGGCATTTTTGCTGACTGCTTTGTTTCCCGTAGGAACTACTAATGAGACTGCCAGCGCTTGTTGACATGTAATTTTACTTGTTAGGACAAGCTATTATAGTACTAAACAGTAAAGTGACCCGCTGTTGATTTAAATGTATTTTTAATGACGTCACATACCAATCTAGTATGGCGGAGGATAATGTTATCTCAAAACCAAAGGGGATGATGGACGGAGTGTTGAACATTGCAAGCACTCACCCCCAGTCAACTGATCTGGGTTTAATCCATCATCATTCTTTAGCTCACTCCGCCACCCCAGTTCAGACATGGCCATATGCAAATCAGTCTGACCCTGTGCCTCATGGGAACAGTCCAGCCCGAACTGCCAAGCCATGTCTTCCCTGGACCGGAAACAAGCATCCTGGGACCGGTTTCGGGCTCACAGCCCTCATCAGCCAGGCTATCTTGAATCCAGTGGCAAAGTGAGCAAGGGACCCACGTCTGGGCATACCCTGCCAACTTAGGGCGAACAATGCAAAACCAAAGGGGATGATGGACGGAGTGTTGAACATTGGAAGCACTCACCCCCAGTCAACAGATCTGGGTTTAATCCATCATCATTCTTTAGCTCACTCCGCCACCCCAGTTCAGACATGGCCATATGCAAATCAGTCTGACCCTGTGCCTCATGGGAACAGTCCAGCCCGAACTGCCAAGCCATGTCTTCCCTGGACCGGAAACAAGCATCCTGCGACCGGCTTCGGGCTCACAGCCCTCATCAGCCAGGCTATCTTGAATCCAGTGGCAAAGTGAGCAAGGGACCCACGTCTGGGCATACCCTGCCAACTTAGGGCGAACAATGCAAAACCAAAGGGGATGATGGACGGAGTGTTGAACATTGCAAGCACTCACCCCCAATTCAACTGATCTGGGTTTAATCCATCATCATTCTTTAGCTCACTCCGCCACCCCAGTTCAGACATGGCCATATGCAAATCAGTCTGACCCTGTGCCTCATGGGAACAGTCCAGCCCGAACTGCCAAGCCATGTCTTCCCTGGACCGGAAACAAGCATCCTGGGACCGGTTTCGGGCTCACAGCCCTCATCAGCCAGGCTATCTTGAATCCAGTGGCAAAGTGAGCAAGGGACCCACGTCTGGGCATACCCTGCCAACTTAGGGCGAACAATGCAAAACCAAAGGGGATGATGGACGGAGTGTTGAACATTGCAAGCACTCACCCCCAGTCAACTGATCTGGGTTTAATCCATCATCATTCTTTAGCTCACTCCGCCACCCCAGTTCAGACATGGCCATATGCAAATCAGTCTGACCCTGTGCCTCATGGGAACAGTCCAGCCCGAACTGCCAAGCCATGTCTTCCCTGGACCGGAAACAAGCATCCTGGGACCGGTTTCGGGCTCACAGCCCTCATCAGCCAGGCTATCTTGAATCCAGTGGCAAAGTGAGCAAGGGACCCACGTCTGGGCATACCCTGCCAACTTAGGGCGTAACAATGCAAAACCAAAGGGGATGATGGACGGAGTGTTGAACATTGCAAGCACTCACCCCCAGTCAACTGATCTGGGTTTAATCCATCATCATTCTTTAGCTCACTCCGCCACCCCAGTTCAGACATGGCCATATGCAAATCAGTCTGACCCTGTGCCTCATGGGAACAGTCCAGCCCGAACTGCCAAGCCATGTCTTCCCTGGACCGGAAACAAGCATCCTGGGACCGGTTTCGGGCTCACAGCCCTCATGAGCCAGGCTATCTTGAATCCAGTGGCAAAGTGAGCAAGGGACCCACGTCTGGGCATACCCTGCCAACTTAGGGCGAACAATGCAAAACCAAAGGGGATGATGGACGGAGTGTTGAACATTGCAAGCACTCACCCCAGTCAACTGATCTGGGTTTAATCCATCATCATTCTTTAGCTCACTCCGCCACCCCAGTTCAGACATGGCCATATGCAAATCAGTCTGACCCTGTGCCTCATGGGAACAGTCCAGCCTGAACTGCCAAGCCATGCCTTCCCTGGACCGGAAACAAGCATCCTGGGACCGGTTTCAGGCTCACAGCCCTCATCAGCCAGGCTATCTTGAATCCAGTGGCAAAGTGAGCAAGGGACCCACGTCTGGGCATACCCTGCCAACTTAGGGCAAACAATGCAAAACCAAAGGGGATGATGGACGGAGTGTTGAACATTGCAAGCACTCAACCCCAGTCAACTGATCTGGGTTTAATCCATCATCATTCTTTAGCTCACTCCGCCACCCCAGTTCAGACATGGCCATATGCAAATCAGTCTGACCCTGTGCCTCATGGGAACAGTCCAGCCCGAACTGCCAAGCCATGTCTTCCCTGGACCAGAAACAAGCATCCTGGGACCGGTTTCGGGCTCACAGCCCTTATCAGCCAGGATATCTTGAATCCAGTGGCAAAGTGAGCAAGGGACCCACGTCTGGGCATACCCTGCCAACTTAGGGCGAACAATGCAAAACCAAAGGGGATGATGGACGGAGTGTTGAACATTGCAAGCACTCACCCCCAGTCAACTGATCTGGGTTTAATCCATCATCATTCTTTAGCTCACTCCGCCACCCCAGTTCAGACATGGCCATATGCAAATCAGTCTGATCCTGTGCCTCATGGGAACAGTCCAGCCCGAACTGCCAAGCCATGTCTTCCCTGGACCGGAAACAAGCATCCTGGGTGACCCTTTGGTTTTGCTATGTTCACCCTAAGTTGGCAGGGTATGCCCAGACGTGGGTCCCTTGCTCACTTTGCCACTGGATTCAAGATAGCCTGGCTGATGACGGCTGTAAGCCAGAAACCGGTCCCAGGATGCTTGTTTCCGTTCCAGGGAAGACATGGCTTG
This sequence comes from Calotriton arnoldi, assembly GCA_963921515.1. NCBI lineage: Eukaryota > Metazoa > Chordata > Amphibia > Caudata > Salamandridae > Calotriton > Calotriton arnoldi. The sequence continues at coordinate 1,065,962 of CAWUFW010006111.1, read as the reverse complement.
GCAGTTCGGGCTGGACTGTTCCCATGAGTCACAGGGTCAGACTGATTTGCATATGGCCATGTCTGAACTGGGGTGGCGGAGTGAGCTAAAGAATGATGATGGTTTAAACCCAGATCAGTTGACTGGGGGTGAGTGCTTGCAATGTTCAACACTCCGTCCATCATCCCCTTTGGTTTTGCTATGTTCGCCCTAAGTTGGCAGGGTATGCCCAGACGTGGGTCCCTTGCTCACTTTGCCACTGGATTCAAGATAGCCTGGCTGATGATGGCTGTAAGCCAGAAACCGGTCCCAGGATGCTTGTTTCCGGTCCAGGGAAGACATGGCTTGGCAGTTCGGGCTGGACTGTTCCCATGAGGCACAGGGTCAGACTGATTTGTATATGGCCATGTCTGAACTGGGGTGGTGGAGTGAGCTAAAGAATGATGATGGATTAAACCCAGATCAGTTGACTGGGGGTGAGTGCTTGCAATGTTCAACACTCCGTCCATCACCCCCTTTGGTTTTGCTATGTTCGCCCTAAGTTGGCAGGGTATGCCCAGACGTGGGTCCCTTGCTCACTTTGCCACTGGATTCAAGATAGCCTGGCTGATGACGGCTGTAAGCCAGAAACCGGTCCCAGGATGCTTGTTTCCGGTCCAGGGAAGACATGGCTTGGCAGTTCGGGCTGGACTGTTCCCATGAGGCACAGGGTCAGACTGATTTCATATGGCCATGTCTGAACTGGGGTGGCGGAGTGAGCTAAAGAATGATGATGGATTAAACCCAGATCAGTTGACTGGGGTGAGTGCTTGCAATGTTCAACACTCCATCCATCATCCCCTTTGGTTTTGCTATGTTCGCCCTAAGTTGGCAGGGTATGCCCAGACGTGGGTCCCTTGCTCACTTTGCCACTGGATTCAAGATAGCCTGGCTGATGATGGCTGTAAGCCAGAAACCGGTCCCAGGATGCTTGTTTCCGGTCCAGGGAAGACATGGCTTGGCAGTTCAGGCTGGACTGTTCCCATGAGGCACAGGGTCAGACTGATTTGCATATGGCCATGTCTGAACTGGGGTGGCGGAGTGAGCTAAAGATTGATGATGGATTAAACCCAGATCAGTTGACTGGGGGTGAGTGCTTGCAATGTTCAACACTCCGTCCATCATCCCCTTTGGTTTTGCTATGATAATGTTATCTCGCCTGACCTGCTATGCCTGACTTCCAATTGAATGACGATGTATATATAATGAGGTGAAAGCGCGGTGGCCGTCAACACTGAGGAAGGCGTACCGCTGAAACGTGTATGTTTGTTAATTTTGTGTGCAAATAAACCCTGACCTGGATTATACCCCCGCAAGTGCTCGTGCTAGTTCTTGGAGCATAGGTATTTTCACGAGTCTGCCCTCGTGAACGAGGCACCCGATAGTGAGTGCAGGAGCACTTGGCAGGTTTGGAGCTCTGATAGATATATATATATATATATATATATATTCACTGAAAAAAACGTAGGTTTCAGGCACGTTATAGTTACAAATTAGCATTTTAAAAACCTTTGAAATTCACTGAAAAAACCATAGGTTTCAGACACGTTATAGTTAGAAATTAGCATTTAAAAAACCTTTGAAATTCACAGAAAAAACCATAGGTTTTAGGGACAGTTATAGTTAGTTGGACATTGCACTCGTACAAAACCCGTGAAATTCCCCCGTTATAGTTAGTTCAGCTAACTATAACTCGCGCCCCCGCAAAGCACTGCTGATGACGTCACATATTACATCACTTATGACATGGTCAGTGACATCACTGATGACATCACTGATGACATCTCAAATGACATCACTGATGACATCATCCAGTGACTGTGTGTTTCTGTAAAGTTTAAATATGTTTAATATATATAGGGAAAGGCGTATTGAAGAATGAGTGGGTGTATAAGTGTCTGAATGGATGATTTAGTACGTGCGTGACTGACTCTACAAGTAAGTGATTAAACGTATCTTACTGAATGCATGGGTTAGTGACTAAACTGTGTGAATGTCTGTATCCGTCTGTTGGTGTGTAAGTGGATGCATGGATTTGCGAATAGCTACATGAGTGTCTATATGGGTTATTGATTGGTTCTATGAGTATCTGTATGGGTGCCTGAGTGTTTGTGTGGATGGGGTGTGTGCGACTGTGCATAGATGTGTGAGTGGGTGATTCACTGGGTGGATGGTTTCAAGAGTGCATCTGTGATAGACTGTATGGGTGGGTAAGTGTGTGTAAGAGTGTGTTAGTGAGTGAATGTATGTCCCAGTGGTACATGTGTGAGTAACTACATATGTTAAAGGCAGTATATATGTGTATTGGAGTATATAAATAGCTATAAGCGAGAGTGAGTGATTGTGATAGTGGCTGTATGGATGAGTGTGTGCTTGTATCAGTGATTGTATAAGAGCGTAACAATGTGCTAGTATTTGTATGATTAAGTGAGCTGGTGTGTGTATAACTGTATAGGTGAGTAAATGGCAGTGTGTTTAATTATTTGCATGACTGACTAGGTGTGTGAGTACCTCTATGGATGAGTGGCGGTGTTTGAGTGTCTATATAGGAGTAAGAGTGCATATGATAGTCCTGTACTGAGTGACCATAAGTATGAGTGACTGTACGGGTGAGTGAGTGGATGTGTGTGTGTAGACCTAAGAATCAGTGAGTGGGTATGTAGTTATTGGTGTTGGAGTGTCTATGGTTTTGCGAATGGCACTCTGTAATTTAGATTGGGTGTATCAAAGGTTATATTAGGGTGTGAGGAGCTGCATCAGATTATCACGTGGATGATGTCATCAGTGATGTCATTTGAGATGTCATCAGTGATGTCATCAGTGATGTCACTGACCATGTCATGAGTGATGTAATATGTGACGTCATCAGCAGTGCTTTGCGGGGGCGCGAGTTACAGTTAGCTGAACTAACTATAACGGGGGAATTTCACGGGTTTTGTACGAGTGCAATGTCCAACTAACTATAACTGTCCCTAAAACCTATGGTTTTTTCAGTGAATTTCAAAGGTTTTTTAAATGCTAATTTCTAACTATAACGTGTCTGAAACCTATGGTTTTTTCAGTGAATTTCAAAGGTTTTTAAAATGCTAATTTGTAACTATAACGTGCCTGAAACCTACGGTTTTTTCAGTGAATTTCAAAGGTTTTTTAAATGACAATTTTTAAATGTATTAATTTTTATATTAATTTTTTTCATACTGATTTACTACATTTTTAGAAACAATTTCTTTTACATATTTTATTTTTTAAATTACATTGTAATTACATTATACATTACATTACAAAAAATACTTTCTCAGAATGAATTACTTTAGTTTAAATACTTTGCACATAGGCAATAGACTTTTAAGTACAGTAGTTACAGTTGTTGCAATGGGCAACACATTTTCAAACACAATGCAACATTCAGCTCAATGTGAATTTCTAGTTAAATGCAATTAGTTACTTTATGGATTACTTTTCTAACCACAGGACTGGATCCTAGATTCAGTCCTGGTACATCTCCTGTAAACAGTTGAGTAAAAGCGTTTTGGTTACAGTCGTGATTTTTAAGGAATATTATTGTATTTTAAAAGTTGACACTTAGAAACTTTTTCTCATAGAATCACCAATGTTATCCTATGGAAGGAAATTCACTTAGCAGGTAAAAACTGTTATCGTTACTTTTTCTTACTCAGTGTTGGATCCTGGATCCAGCACTGGTGCATCTCCTGTAAACAGTTGAAAGAATGCGTTTAAGTCATACAGGCGATTTTTAAGGAATATTTGTAGTTTGTGAAAATCGACACGTTGAAACTTTTCTGCTGAAAACCAGACAATGGATTCCTATGGAAGAAAATATAAGTTACTGGTAAGTACGGTTAAAATTACTTTTCAGGACCAGTACTGGGCTGAAAGATACAGCACTGAGGTCTCTCCTTATAACAGGTGAGTAAATCGGAATTCGTATTTCGGCTGATTTTAGAGGAATATTTGTATGTTTCAAAAATCAACACTTAGAAACTTTTTCAGCAAAAAGCAGGCAATGATATCCTATGGAAGGAAATTCAAGTTACTGGTAAGTACGGTTAAAATTACTTTTGAGGATCAGTACTGGGCTGAAAGATGCAGCACTGAGGTCTCTCCTGATAACAGATGAGTAAATCGGAATTCGTATTTCGGCTGATTTTAGATGAATATTTTAAAGTTCCAAAACTCCACACTTAGAAGAATTTCCAAGTGAAACCAGTCAATGTTAGCCTATGGAAGGAAATTCAAGTTACCGGTAAGTACGGTTAAAATTACTTTTCAGGACCAGTACTGGGCTGAAAGATACAGCACTGAGGTCTCTCCTGATAACAGGTGAGTAAATCGGAATTCGTATTTCGGCTGATTTTAGAGGAATATTTTAAAGTTCCAAAACTCCACACTTAGAAGAATTTCCAAGTGAAACCAGTCAATGTTAGCCTATGAAGGAAATTCAAGTTACCGGTAAGTACGGTTAAAATTACTTTTGAGGATCAGTACTGGGCTGAAAGATGCAGCACTGAGGTCTCTCCTGATAACAGGTGAGTAAATCGGAATTCGTATTTCGGCTGATTTTAGAGGAATATTTTAAAGTTCCAAAACTCCACACTTAGAAGAATTTCCAAGTGAAACCAGTCAATGTTAGCCTATGAAGGAAATTCAAGTTACCGGTAAGTACGGTTAAAATTACTTTTGAGGATCAGTACTGGGCTGAAAGATGCAGCACTGAGGTCTCTCCTGATAACAGGTGAGTAAATCGGAATTCGTATTTCGGCTGATTTTAGAGGAATATTTTAAAGTTCCAAAACTCCACACTTAGAAGAATTTCCAAGTAAAACCAGTCAATGTTAGCCTATGAAGGAAATTCAAGTTACCGGTAAGTACGGTTAAAATTACTTTTCAGGACCAGTACTGGGCTGAAAGATGCAGCACTGAGGTCTCTCCTGATAACAGGTGAGTAAATCAGAATTCGTATTTCGGCTGATTTTAGAGGAATATTTGCACAATGGTGAAGGGAGGGGACGGGTCCGATCGTTTTTTTTTTTCCCTCTGAAGGGGGGCTGTGTAGCCCCCCTTCCTTTTTCCTATTTTTAGGCCCCGGGGACCCCATCCCCCAGGGCCTTACCCCTTTTTTTTAAATTAAAATAAAATAAAAAAAACGGGAAGGGGGCCGCGTGGCCCCCCTTCCCTGGGCCTGTATTGGCCCCGGGGACCCCATCCCCGGGGCACGGCCTCTTTTTTTTTATTTGGAGGGGGCTGCCTGGCCCCCTCCTCAGGCCAGGCAGCCCCCTGGCCGGCCTTGCACTTTTTTTTAAAAAAAAATCCATTTTTTTACTTTGGGGAGGGGGGCTGCGTGGCCCCCCTCCGTTGCCACTTATGGCCCCGGGGACCCCATCCCCCGGGGCCTGGCCTCTCGTTGGGGACTGTGGGGGGGTCCCCAAATCCCCCACAGTCCCGCCGGCTCTCCGTGTCCTACGGGAGCCGGCATTGCTTTTACACATGGGGAGCAGCTAACATGCTGCTCCCCATGTGGAAAAGCAATCAGCTTTGGATATTGGAAGAGAGAGCAGGTTTCCTGCTCTCTCTTCCAATATCCAAAGCAGTTTGCAATGACAGGACGGGAGCCGCGAGGCTCCCAACAGCAGTGTCCCGGGGGTAGGCACCCCGGGACACTGCAGGAGCCGGCCCTGGGGGGTGGTGGTCCCCAGGGCCATCAAGGGCTCCAGGAGGGGGCCGCGCGGCCCCCTCCTTACATTTTGAAAGCCACGGGGAGGTGGTGGTCCCCGGGGCTTGGGGGTCCAAAACGGACCCCCATTTTAATTTTTCTTAGTGCCCCGGGAGGTGGTGGTCCCGGGCGTGTGGGGGCTGGAGCCCCCACACAGGTTTTTAATTTAAAAAAAAGAAGCCCCGGGGCCCTTAGAGGCCCCCCACACATAAAATTAACCCCCCAGCATGCCCCCGGGACTTGGCCCACCCGGGGGCCATACATCGAGAGCGCGGGAGACCGCGCTTCGCTTTTTTTTCGGCAGGATTCGCGCTCCCTGAGCGCATCCTGCCGATTTTTTTTTTTTTTTAAAAATATATTTTTTTTGCCCAGGGGGTCCTTGTGGGACCCCCTGAGCAGACCTAGGGGGTCAGGGTGTTTCTACCCTGCCCCCTTTGTGCGCTTTGCGCACTTGTTTCTGACCCTCGGTTCTACCGAGGGACAAAATGGCTGCCAACACTTCCTGATTTGGAGTGTTGACAGCCAATTAGCATGCAGCTCGTGATCGGGAGGGTGCGCGAATCCGACGCGGCCATAGATATATATGTACTTTTACTTTTGATTTTCTCAGCAACTACTGAACGGATTTACACCATTTAACAAAAAGGGTTCTTTTTGAACCAAGAACTACCTCTTTGCCAAATTTGGTGTAATTCCGTTCAGCAGTTCGGGCTGTAGCCGTGTCTAAAGTTTCCTATGGAAAATTGCATGGGGAAAACGCGTTTTGGGACCCCCTTTTTTCTCGGCCCCCGCTTGACGAATCCCCGAGACTTTCAGGGTAGGAGCGGACCGGAGCGCCCCACAAAGTTTGAAAATTTTGCGAAGATACGTCAACCGGCAAGAGAGTTATTTCAAATAGAATGTCGCGGATTTCCTATGGAAAATAGGTTGTAACTATAACTATCTACTGGCGACCGCCAGTAGATAATATATATATATATATATATAACGACATTACGCTTTGAAGTACAAAAACCATAGATATTGAACCGGCATAGTTAACAGAGCTAACTATAACTAGCGCCCCTGCCATGCACTGCTTATGCCCCCACATATTACATCACTTCTGACTTGTTCTATGACATCACTGAAGACATCTCAAATGACATCGCTGAGTGATGACATCACTGATGACATCATCCAAAAAGTGTGTTAGCTTGTTTTAAACTTTACATAGTGGCAGGTAAGTATCAGCCTAATTCTCTACCTAATTTTGTACAACCTCTTTCCTGCTAATGGGTTTAAGCGTTTACAAAATGCTTGTGCTCCTTATGGGTCATAGGTGTATAGAGGTATCGAGCACATTATGAATGTTTGTATACAGGACTAATGCTGTGTGCAGATAACAGTTGATGACTCGTGTCCACTATGTTGGACACAGGTTTTTTGGTTTTGTGGGCCAGATTTATCAAAGGATTGTGTTGCTCTTGCACCACCTTGCTTGGTCTGCATGGCTTGATTAATCTGGACTAACACAAGGCAGCACAAGTCACTGCCTTGCGTTACTCTGTACCAGGAAGGCTTACATTGGTGGATGGCACATTCCCACATTTACCAACACAAGTAAACCTAGTAATGCGTCAAAATTGTATGCCTTCCTCATAGAGGCACAACAAGGAGACAAATCTTTATTCCGTCTCATTTTTTTCCTTTTTCTAATTTTGCTGCATTCTGTTCTACTCTTAGAAAGAGGAAAACACCTGTAAGAATTGTTTTTCTGCAGCAAGGTGTCCCTTCCTGCCGAAAAACAATCCTGCCTGCAGCGCAGGCTTCCTTGCACCACAGCACAAGGGTGCCGGCATTGGTCAAAGGCAGCCCACAGTGCAAACAGAGAGCAGAAATGCGCCATATGTTAGTAAATATGACACAAACTTGCCCTCTCCATGTGACGCAGCACCGGACGTTGTCTTGCTCTTGTTGCGGTGTGTCAAATATTTATAAACTGGGGACTGAGTTTTGTTAAGAGCATTGACTATTTTGAGGAAGTTGTCTCAGTATGACAATTTCTCATAGGAGAGATGATGGTGTGCACCACATACTTAGCCATGTACATGTGTAATTATTCACGGAAGGTGATCTATCTTTAATATTTTCAGCAGAGTATGAAGGATGTGGGTAGCATGACCCTTAGCACCTTCAGGTCTTGGGTGTTTACAGTGAGTAGTCTCTCTTTGGAGAGGTTTTGCATAGAGTGAATACTGTTCTTAGTAGATACTTTTTAATAATCTGTGGTGTATTCCTCATGAGAGTTTGGCTGTCTGCAAACAGTGTGATACAGGTGAAGTTTCTACGTAGGGTACACACTATTTATAGCACTCACTTTTCCACTCATGTCTGCTTCATATTTCACAAGAACTTTGTAAACTGTGAAAGGTTTGATAAAGGCTAAAGGCTGTCCAAAGCAGGGCATTAGTTATGTAACAGGGCTTGTTGAGTGGTGGAAGTTGATTTTCTCTGAAAAGTTGTACACAGATTGAACACCATGTGGAGTAGAGGGAACCCATCTATATGTGGTTGATTGTCAACATGAAGTCGACTACTCATGAAGTGAATGGTATAGGGTCATTGATGGACACATAATAGAAACTTGCTTCTCCTAAGGGGGTTGTATGCGTGATGGCATTAATGATGCTTTACAGTAGTCTGAGCTATTTGGTACTTACTTTCATATCTCTAATGTCATACTCCTTTATAGACTAATGTGTATAAAAGTAGCTTGAATGATGTCATCAGTGAAGTCATCAATGTTGACATTTGAGATGTCATCAATGATGTCTTAACCCAAGGCGTGGGGTTGGTCGCAGAGCCCGGCCAATGAGCAGCCAACCCTAGACCATACATGGCCTTCTGCAACACCAAAATACAAAAAGTAAGCTTGTTAGCTTTATCAAAGCATGAGCAAACCAATATATATATTGGAGATGTATCATCGTTCTCTAAAAATCATCAATATTTTTCATCAAATGTATATTTTTCATCAAATGTATATTCACGCACTGCAATGTTTATTAGTATTGATCAATAGAAACATTTAATAAGGTTTTTATATAAAAGCATGTCTGTGATGCTTAGTTTTACATAGTTTTTCTTATTAAATTTAACGGTGAAAAATGTAAAAATACGAAAAATAGTCAGAGACATATATTTTTTTAATATAAAACAAACCTACCTCTGAGACTTTTTTTCAACATTTTTCTGCCCGAAAAATGCAATCATAAAAACAACCACAAGAGGGCCTTGCACTCCCACTGATGAGCATAGAACTTTAGCTAGGAGTGCTTTAAAAAACATATGGTAAGTTCTCCTGGGGTCATGGATTTAATGATTTTTTTAATCGTGCTGGGGGGCTGCTGAACGCCTTAAAGCCCCAACAACATTAAAACAAGTATTTGCAATGCAATAGGTCTAGCATTATTCTGAGTTAGAGCTATTGGCGTTGTATTGTAAATGTTTTTTAATTATGTGTTTTGGAGTGAAGAGGATGTATGTGATTGCTATTATGTGTGTTACAAAGCATCTAAAAGGAAGGGATCTGGGAAATTGAATGTGGCGAGATGTGCCAGGCTCAGATTGCCGCTCTCCGAGGCACATTTGATAAACACCTTTTGTCTTTTAGAATACCTTTCACGGGGAAACAAAAAAACACATTTCAAAAGAGAGGCATGAAACCAGAACAGCTGTGTGCAGACCAGAAGTACAAGCATCAACTGTTACAGACTGGTTTATCATGACACTTTTTCTTCTATTTAACATGACAGAGCTATGGGTTTTAAAGTGCAATAACAAACAGATCCGAGCACCAAAATATACGTCGATCACAGCTAAAGATGCAACAGTGATAGTATTCCTATAAGAGTACCAAAATACAACACAGTTCAATATGATCTATCTGGTTTTAAACAGAATCTGTGTAAAAAAAAAAAGAAACATGTTCACCCCGCTGGAGCCTCCTGGCACAATATAACAGCTGATGGAAGTTATCCATTCAATGGGACCGATTTTACTGAAAGGTGAAAGGACACGCCAGGATTTAAACTCATGCCCTCATGGTAAAACACAGATGATGGATGCGAGTGCATTCATTTGATTCAGCGGCCAGGCCCAGCGAAAGTACAATCGCATGAGGAAAAAAAAAACAGGTAATGGGAAACCCGTCGAGATATGCATACAGACGCCGGCATGTATGTAAAAATAGGACGTTAGAAACACACAAAGCTCCATCTCCCCTTTCTTTGAAAAGCATTTTGTGAACAACATGAGGGAGGAGGGCGGCAAAGTCATCGGAGGGCGGAGGGGGTGTAGAGTTAAATTACAGGGAGTGGGAGAAGTGCGCGGGGGTGCCAAGCACAGATTGTTCTGAAACTTCCAAAGATTTAGAGTTTCCAGCTGTCACTTTATTGCTGTGTCAAGCTAGTTTTGGTGAATACATTTATTTTTAGGTCTCACCTAGCGTTGCAGCGCGCATGCGCTGCCCACTTTGCGAGGCATGCAGTATACACTATAGCGGGGAAGCTTCGTTTAAGCTCCGCCCACTCTCCGCCCATCTTTTTGATTGGCTTACATCTTAAATGCTGCATTCTGATTGGTTTTCGGCTTGTTAGTCCCTCCTCCTGACGGCCATGTCGTCATTTGTGTCCTTCCATGGCTATTGGCCCCTTTACTTTAAAAAGTATTTTGTTCCCCTGCCCCCCCGTTCCCTCCCGCAGTCCGTGACTTCTCGGCGCACCACCACCCCCCCCCCCCCCACTCCCGTTCATGCCTTTTTGGATGCCCGCACTTCCGTTTCGAATGCAATAGGTCTCGCGTAAATACGAGTCCTATTGCATTTTAAATGCTTGTTTGTCCTCTGATTTGCTGGCTGAATTCGCACTCCTTTTTATGTCTCGCCTAGCGTTGCAGCGCATGCGCTGCTCGCTTTGTTTGTCTTGCGCGCTAAGCCGGAGAGCAGCAGGAATCACTGGCGGAGCCGGCCGCGTCGCAGGGGTCCATGGAACACAGCTTGCCCGACCTCCCCCGATGTGCAACTCCAACGCGCTGAACAACTTCTGCAACGGTAAAGTACGGCGTGCGCCTGCTGCCTTTCCGGGCCTGGGGACATCTTGTTTTGTGTAGCGTAGTGTTCGGGCTCTCAAGCCGTATACATCCTAAATTGATCCGGCTGCCTCCAGCCTTACACGCTAAATTGGCACAGTAAAAATAAACACTTGAGAGACACAAAAGGTACGCCGCAGCCTCTGCAGTGGGAAGGATTAGTCCAAAACAGAGGTATGAGCGAAAATGGACAGCAGAGCTACCTCTCAAGCTTCAAACCTGGGTGGAATTTAAGGGATGCAACAACACATCCCACGCTTAATTTGCACTGTTGTTTCCTGTTTTTAAAGTAAATGTGATTTGTTCTTGAAAAAACAAATACATTCACTAGATATTCCCTCAGAGTCATCAATAAAAGGTCAACACGGCTCTGCAGAAGCATAACAAGTATGTGTTCACGAGTTGACTGTTGCTGCGGACCAGCCGGGGCAGTTCGGATCAATGGACGAGTTTGGGGGCGCGTGGAGGCTGGTCACGAGCGCAGCGTGTTGTAAGCATGGAGGGGGTTGGATGTTTTCAGGCTCTTGCAATCCCAGGTCAGAGGTGCTGGCAGATGTCCTCGTGCAAATATTTGGCGGGTATTCTCACTTCATTGCAGAAGGAAATGGAACTGAGAGAACCTCAGTCTGCAGGAATAGACACGTGGGTGTTGTGTATTTATGGTGGCAGGGCGGGCTGGGTAGAGAGTACCAAGGACCAGCCTCGCATCCGGGCAGCAGAGCTCCGGGCTTGCGCACAGCTGGGCAGGGTACCTTGAGTGGGTAGTTTTGTCTGCACGGGGAGTGTGTGCTCCTCCCGGCAGACCTCTGGAGCTACAAGTACTCTGCACCCTAAAGTTCCTCCACATACGTGTCAGCTTCTTATTCTGAAAGCGATTGTGCCCGTAACACCGCCTATAGATGAGACGAGAACTTATGCGCTTCCGATCTTTGGTCTCTCTGCTGAAATTGATAACTTGTGTTTATGTTTACTTAGCACAAGATCAAAAAACTCACCCTATATTGCAATAATATGCGATAATTGCTGCATCGCTAAATACTTACAAGGTCCCAAAGGCGAGACCGAATGCATTGCAAATGCTTGTTTTTAAAACACGCACTCATCTCGCAATTACGTGAAAACCAAAAAGCTACTACCCAATAAAACATTTGTAACTTCCAAGCTGCCAAATTCCGAGTACAATTAAATCTTCAGATCAGGCAAAATCTTGCTCCGACGCAAATCATAGACGAATGTTAATAATATTGATCATTCACATGCACAGCTCTGATTTAAATGTAGTTGTGAAAAGATGCACTTTAAAAATATTACAAATCCTGCTGCACCAGACGCTATCGTTTCTTGGTGCCTTAAGTAGCAAACGTTACTACTAGGTGCTCTTTTCAGAGCAAATAACGGTGAAAGGTGACTTCTGCCCTGGGGAGATTTAAAACAGTGTTTATTCGTTTACAGAACCATCTCTCTGCAGCACTCGCTCAGCCCAGTGGGTTGCAAAATTAAAGGCATGTGATTTGCGGGGGAGCCAAACCCGCCTAAACATAGTAACCTGGGGGCAGATTTACAAGAAAGTGCCGCAGCACGGCACCGCAAGCCCTTTGGCTGCGCCACGCTGCAGCACTTTTAGACCACAGGAATGCGACATATTTACAATATGTCGCATTCCTGTGCTCTCCCCTGCGCTGGCGCACAAACAGCTGCCATGCGCCTGCGCAGGCACCCTTGCACCATGGTGCAAGGATGCCTGCGTCATGGGAAGATTGTTTTTGTGCAGGAAGGAGCAACTTCCTGCACAAAAACAATCACTACAGGCATTTTCCTCTTTCAATGTGTGCTGTAGAATGCAGCACGCATTGAAAGAGGAAAAAAACGAGGAGAAATTAAAACATTTCTCCTCGTTGTGCCTCGCTATGCAACCCCTAGGGTGGCATAGCATTCTAACGCATTTCCAGGTTTGCGATTCCTCGTAAATCTGGAAATGTGTCAGGTTCCATGGGTGTTGCATGGAAACACCCACAGCAACACCCATAGAACGCCCCTTTCACGCAAAGTGTTGCGTGTAAAGGGGCCATAATTACAAGGACAGTAAAAGTCACGCAGGGTGGCTTTTCCTGTCCTTGTAAATATGGGGCAGTGAAATGCGCCGCCGGTGCTTCACGAAAAGTGACGCACTGGTGGCACAAGGGGCTTGTAAATCTAACCCCTGCTTTTCAGGCCTTAGACCATTTTCTATTTCTGTGTGATTTTTGTCCGAGCGGAAGCACAGTTATGTGGCAGGAGCAGCTCGCACTGAAAAGTCGCCTTTTCCAGGGCTTCCACTCTTACCTTGAAAACCTGTCGCTGGCCATTCCTTCGCAGGTAAAGTACATTTGCTGTCAGTTCCCCACCACTCTCACAGCTCTGCCAGTGCCATTACCCTGCCTGTATTCTGGGTCGTATCACCGGGCTGGGGAGTGGGAACAAGCCCCACTGCAGTTATCGCGCCCAGTGCTCGTTCGCTTCAAGTGATGACTCATTGACCTCTTTTATGCGTTTAGCTGCTGGGGAGGCTTACGGGAGGGAGCGGTGTCTGTAGCAATTCGGAAGAATCTTCCGCAAGCACTGACATACAAAGGTCTAACTTCCTGATACGAAAGATAGGATTGCTGAAGGCTCAATGCGCTGAATAGACATCGGACCATTCACCTGAGGACTAGTTCAGTGTTCTGCTCTTCACCACCAATAATGAGTACTTAATAAAGGAGGACTGAAGAAATGCTGATTAGAAATTAAACATGGCAATAAAAACAGCAAGAATGGTGACAAAAGAATAATAAAAACTGCAAAACTGGATAAAATACACTCAAAATAGAAAAGCCAGCAAAGTATAATTCAGTACTTCCTATAATCCTTTATTCTGATCTTCACACGGTCCCAAAAAAACAAAACACGAGAAGGTGAAGTAAGCAGCCGATACTCCATTGCTCCGGTGAGTAAAACAAAGATGGCCACCGAGCAAGGTCACGCCGCGTGACTCCGCATGATGACATCACTTCCAGGTAGCACGGCCTGCACTTCCGAGGCCACACGCAAGATAGAAGGTTCTCACAGTAGCGATCGTGGCCTCCTCCTGGAACAATGCCGATTATGGGCGCAGCACGGGATCGCTCGCAGTTGCCTCCTCGAGCGATGCCAGTTTAAGATGTCGCGTGGCTGCAATTCAAGAAATGCAAGCCTTAGAGGACGTCACCAGGTAAATCCGAAAGGAATAAAAACTGACCTGAAGTGCCACAAAACCCAATAGAGTACGTAGAATCCAAATCTTCCTTAGCACTGCAAACGAGGTTTAGCAATTAAAAAGGAATGGCGAAGTAATCTACAGCAACACGATTCACCATTCCTGTAAAATCCAAAAAGCTCCTTGTTCGTGCAGCTCCCCAGCACTCGTCGCCAATATTGAAATGATACACTGAATCCTCCAATTTAGCAAAAGGGTTTATCGGCTGAGGAGCACGGAAGGACACGGCTACCATCTCCAGTGTCCTTCCTTCAACTGCCCCTAAGAACATCCACCAGTTGAACATAAACAATCCAGGAATGCTTGCTAGTCAAGGCATTCCTAGTAGTCAAGCAACACAACAGAAACAAAATAGGCCATTTGTCACTACATAAAGGCACATGTCCTACCTTTTACTTACACAGCACCCTGCCCATAGGGCTATCTAAGGCCTACCCTAGGGGTGACGTTTGTGTAATAAAATAGGGGGTTGAAGTGGCAGTAAACTGCGCACACAGGCCCTGCAGAGGCAGGCCTGGGCAGTTTTGAAATGCTACTTCTGTGAGTGGCACAAGTAGTGCTGCAGGCCTACTAGTAGAATTTAATTTACAGGCCTTGGGTATATGGGATACTGCTTTACAAGGAACTTAGAGGTAAATCAAATATGCCAAACATACCGTGTTTTAGCGGAGAGAGCACCTGCACTTTAGCACTGATTAGCAGTGGTAAAATGCCCTGAGTCCTAAAGTCAACAAAAAGAAAGTCAGAAAAATTGGCAGAGGGAGGCAAACATTTAGAGGTAACCCTGCAAAAAGGCCAGGTCCAACAATGGGCCATCTCTGTCAGGATGAGGGGGGAGCTGTCACCTACCAAACTTGAACATCGCAAAGCCTGTGCCTCAGCAAACTCACAAAGGGCTCCATACTAGTCTTTTGTGCCCCCAGACAAGCTGGGGCCAGGGCAGGGAGGCAGGACATTCCAGACACGGGTAGGGAGGGCTTTAGAAGCTTCTCCCACTTCAAATGGGCATCAGGTATAAATAGTGGACTCCCAGTCCCAACTTTTCAGTACACTTCTGGGCCTGTGGAAGACTCAGGACTGCTGTGCTCCTCTGTTGTCTGCTGTCCTGCTACCCTGCTGTCCGAGTAGGAAGGACTGGACCTGCATGTTGAACCCAGGGCTATCAAAGTGACCACAAATGCTAGATAAACAAAGGTTGGTGCTTTGTGCTTTTAAGCACTACTTTTACCTACATCTTCAAAATTGCATCACTCTGGTTCTACTAATTGGAATGATGTCAAATAATTTATTTAATTTTACTCTATTTTACTGTAGTAGTGTGGGATTTTTATTGTGTTGTATTTTCAATGTATTACTGTTTGACGTTCTGCATAAATACTTTACACATTGCCTCTAAATTAAGCCTACCTACTTTGTACCAAGCTGCCAGAGGATTAAGCATAAGTTAATTTGGGGTTTGCTTTTGTTTTGCTCTGACAAGAATTGTCTGACAAGTAGGGTTTCCCATCCCTCATCCAGTAACCCAACGTCCTACAATGTCGAATACTCTCCACCACTCACTCAGAATGTTCATGTTTTGGGCTCTTCTTTGTAAGTAGTGTTGTCTCTTACTTTTGTTGGATTCCAGGATTTGAGTGGAGGTGTATTTCACGCTGCTTGTTGCTGCACTCTTCTCCTCTGCCAGTCTCTGGAGCGATAAGACGGCTTCCTTTAATTCTGTAGAACCTACAAACATATAAAGCAATACTTAATCTCTGTCATTTGTGTAGGACCAAAGAGGGCTGGATGTGAATTTAGATGTACATCTTTCCGTGCATTTCCACGTGTAACTTAGTGATATATGAAAGTAATGGTTCTGGTATACTTATTGAATAAATACTGTGCTGGTGTGTCTTCCTAACTACAATAGCAGTGTGTGCAAGTAATCTCACAGGAGATTCATGTTAAAATATGGTGTACTGGGGAGCAGGTGGCATTTAATACATAGAGGTAATCACTCCACGAGTGTATAAAACACAATGTGACCAAGTAGGTGCATTTGCACGATACATATTATCACTAGTGCGACTCACTCTTTAACAGCTGTCTGTTTATCTTTCTATTCTGTTCCATCACTAGGACCAATGGAAAGTTAAAGGTCAGCAGGGAAAGGATAGAGGTCACCCCACACCTCTCTCTTGGGAAAGGTGACATGAGGTTCATGCTTGCAGGAAAGGACTGTTCCATCTGAATCCTAGGACAGGTGCTTGTTTGAGGTTGAATCTGCTGGTGGGTGAAGCTCTCTTGGTTAATATAAATGTTGATTTCTTCTGGAAGCAGGAACCGGTCACTGGTTCGACCACAGGCACGTGGCATGCTGCAGGAACATTATCTTTGCACGTATTAGAATCTTGATGCATTTATCCCAGAATGCAACCCAATAATGGTGCTAATAATTACACAACAGAGTGTTTATACTGCTAGAATCTCTCTGTCCCTCTCCCCTCACCCTCAATACCTGATTCTCTGCCCATCGCTCTCTCTCGTTCTCTCACCGCCTCTCTTTCTATTTGTCTCTCTCTCTCTCTGCAGTTTCTCTCTCGCTTTCTATTCCTCCTTTCTCCCACAATCTCTTTGCCTATTCTTCTTTCTATCTCACTCGATCTCATTTCTTCTATCTGTCCTCCTCTCTCTATCTTTCTCTATGCTTCTGCTTCTGGCTCCCTCTCTCCCATTTTCTCTGTAACTTTCTCAAACTTCTTCTCTTTCTTTCTGTGTCACCATATCTCTCTCTCTCCCTCTTCCTCCCCCAAAGAGATCAGCTGTGGAGTGCCCCAGGGTTCTTCCGTGAGCCCCAGCCTCTTCAACGTCTACATGGCCCCCCTCGCAGCAATCGTCAGAAGCTACAAACTCAACATCGTCTCATACGCCGACGACACCCAGCTGATCCTCTCCCTCACCAACAAACCCACAACTGCTAGAACCAACTTCCACAATGGAATGAAGGCAATTGCTACCTGGATGAAAGACAGCTGCCTCAAGCTCAACTTGGACAATACCGAAGTACTCATCCTGGGACCCACCCCTTCAGCTTGGGATGACTCCTGGTGGCCAGCCGCTCTGGGATATCCACCCACCCTGACGGACCATGCATGCAACCTCAGCATCATACTGGACTCATCGCTCACTATGAACCGCCAAATCAATTCATTTTCCTCAGTCTGCATACCACACACTCCGCCTGCTTCGAAAGACATTCAGATGGATCCCCACAGAATCCAGACAGACGGTCACTCACGCACTCATCACCAGCAGACTCGACTACGGCAACGCACTCTACGCCAGCGTCACCCAGAAACAGCTCAAGAAACTACAGAACGCCTAAAACGCTGCAGATGGACTGGTACTCGACATACCCCACCGCAGCCACATCACACAACACCTCCGACAACTCCACTGGCTCCCAGTCAACAAGAGAATCACTTTCAAGCACTTCACTCACGCCTACAAAGCTCTACACGACTACAAAGCTCTACACGACGAAGGACCAGCATACCTAAACCACCGTCACGTATTCCACGTACCTGTCAGACAACTCTGATCCTCCCAACTGGCCCTTGCCTCTGTCCCCATGATCCATTCCCTATGAACCACAAAACCAGAACCGGAGGAAGGTTGTTCTCCTACCTCGCCGCCAAGACCTGCAACACCCTCCACCTCAGGCTACCCGCGTGCTGACCCAATTCAGGAAGGACCTCAACAACTGGCTCTTCGACTGTTCCTCCACCCAGTCCGACCAGCAGCCCCCCTTCCCCAGTGCCTTGAGACCCTCACGGGTGAGTAGCCGCGCTGTACAAGACCCTGACTGATTGATTGTTTCTTTCTTCTTCTCACTCCCTTTAAGTCTCTGTTACTGTCTCTCTTTCCCATCTTCCTGTCTTTCTCCCTCATTCTCCCTCACTCTCTCTTCCTCACTTGCTCTCTTCTCTCTCTCTCGCTCTTTTCTGGTAGCTCCTGTTTCTCTCTGTTTTTAGTCTCCAGTTTTGTGTATTCTCTCTTTCGAGCCTTGGTTTCTCTTGCCTCTAATCCGGAGACGTGGATGCTGTCTCAGTCTGGAGCTGTCTGTCCCCTGCTCTGAGGACCACCCTAGAGTCCTCTCTTTGAAGAGATGCCTCTAGGCGAGCCCTGGAGTCCTCTCCTTGAAGAGATGCCTCTAGGCGAGCCCTGGTTCTCTCCTTGGCGGTCCCTGATTCACTGCTGCTTTTGTTCATGTGGTTTTACTTTTCCTAATTATCTGTCACACTTTCTCGGTGTGTGGCACATATTTCACAGGACCTATTCAAGAGTTATGTGATTGTCAGAACTACTGAACAGACACTTGATTTAGCTAAGCATTTGAATATAGTTTATTGAGAATTTGTCATGCCATCAAACAGCATCATTGCGTCATCTTCCGTTTTGAGAAGCTGGTAATATGTAGCGGCTCCTCCGCTAAGGCGGAGGAGCATCGCCCCACTACTCAAAAGGAAAACAAAAATGAAAACAATGTATTGTTATTATCATCTTAGTTTTCAGTGACTCTCGGGCAGGGCGGGTTGGCAGGAGTGGTTTGCACTCTTTAAGTGCGCAGGACTACTTGGCAAAGAGTCCTGCACACTTTGCATCTTCCCCACCTACTGCATCACACAGCCTTGTGAGGAACATGCAAAGGCTCCCCGTCCCGATCCACGGTGCTCAGAACAATTACAATGCTGCATTGCAGCATTGTGATTGGCTCAGGGGAGCCTGGGTGCTTCCTCCTCCTTACTGCTGCCAGACCGGAGACAAGAAGAAGAGGACGGAGGAGAGGCGGCGGCTGGCCGTCACAGGTAAGTGTTTTTTTAAAACTTTTTTTGTCTTTCCCCCCGACACGCCCCCAACCACACCACCCGGGTACGGTAGAAGCAGCTAGGTTTCGATACAGCATTGTCTACTGCAAATAAACATGCTTTTCCTAGAACACAAGCACATTTCATTCCCTTTATCGAGCTGAAATAAAACATCACCACTTTGCAGTGGAAATGAAATGGAGGCGTGCAACAAGAGATGAAGTATGGAAAAGGTTGTAACCAGAAGTGTTGGGGGGCTGACAAGTAAAGGCATTGTAGCATAGTCTCACACTTACAGCCGCTTGACATTTTTCATTTTATCTCTCAATAAATCTAGTTTTTTGCTTAAATCTGGGCATGAGAAATATATATATAAATAGGCACCTGACCCCTTCCCAACCCTAAGCGCTGACATGTTATTCACCAGACCCTAAACCGATGTCATGGACGTGTACAGCTGTATCTGCATTTAGAACTGATATAGGATGCCAAACTCACAGTATTACAATGACTTGTGACAATTGTCTGGAAAAAAATATATTTTCATGACATTACATTTAAGAATGCTTTTCTGGTTTAAGTTTTTATGAAACCCTTTTCCTCTCCTCCGCCCTCATCTTCTCTCCTCCATTAGCAACTCAGCTCCTCTCTCTTCTCTCTTATCTTCTCCTTTCTTTTTTAATACTCTTCTCTCCTTTATTCCCATCTTCTTTCTTCTGCTTTCCTCACCCCTCTCGCCTTTCCTATTAACTTTTCTCTTCTCCTTCCCTTTTTTCTACAGTCCTCTTCTCTTGTCTCTTTTCTGCTTTTCTACTCCACTCTTCTCTTGTCTCTTCTCCTTTCCTCTCCCTTTTCCCTCTCCTCCCCTCTTGCATCTTCCTTGCTTTCCTTACCGCTTCTCCCCTCGCATCCTCCCCTCTTTCCTCTCCTGACTTTTCATCCGTAGTCCTTTCCTCTCGTGCACAGTCCTCTTCTCTTCCTCCACTCTTCTCATTACTTCTCTGGCCCTCTCCTCCCTTATCCCCTCACCTTCTCCTCACCTGCTCCTCTCCTTTCTTCCTCTGTTCCTCTGAACCTTTCGTCTACTTGTTCTTCATCAGTACAGAAGGCTTATCTCAGGTCCTTGCATGCTCTCAGTCACTCACCTTTCTGTGCCTTGATGATTGTCCTAAGGATGTCCTGGGCCTCCTTGCAGTCTGCTGGGATAGACTTGAGGGCTTGTAGGACCTGCCCCAGCACCTTGGAATCTAGGGACAAAGTGACATGTGACAAGTGTTGTAAACTGGATGTGAGAACACGTCAGAGAGTGTGACACCCTTCCATCAACTGAGGGCTCAAAGTGACCGTAATGTGTTCACATAGGCACCAGAATCACACATAGATTCCAGGAAGTGAATCTACATCCATATAACCTCACTCTTCCACTGAAACCACTCCTCCACGTCAACCTCACCCTTCGCTTGACTTCGGTTAAAGTTGTGCGAAGCGCAGGACTGAGTTTGTGGGCCAATATGAACACAATCTGACACAGTAATTACAATAGACTCCATGTCTAGAAGACCTTTTTGAAAAGTGCTGTTACTGCCCACACTTATGACTGGAAGCTCTTTTGTGAAGTTATGTTACTGTCCGCTTAAAGGCACAGAATGCTTGATTAGCTGTGTTGGTACTGTGCAGAAGCCCTGATGAGAAACCACATTATGAAGGGTTGAGACTGTCCATTTAACAATACAGAAGACATGATGAGAAATGTTGATACTGTCCATGTAAAGATACTGAAGCTCAATCGAAGAGTGTTGGATCAGTCCACCGGAAGGAACAGCAAACCCTAATGTAAAATGTTGGAAGTGACCACTTAATGCTATAGATCCTTCTTGGGAAGTATTTGTACTGCCCACTTAAAGGTACACAAAGCCCTTATGCTACTGTCCACTGAAATGTATAGAAGGGCTGATTAGATGTGTTGGTTCTGCCCATTTTAGGAACCCAACTGAAAACTGTTGGTACTGTCCTTTTAAATGTACAGAAGCCCTAATGCAATGTGTCTGTACTGTTCACTTAAAAGTGGTAAGTCCTTGATAAGAAATGTTGCTACTGTCCAGTTAAAGGTACAAACGTCACATTGAGAATTGTTGGGACTGTCTTCTTAAAAAGATTGAAGCCCTGATGGGAAGTGATTCCTCATGTATTATTATAGACATGGTTTCTGGTAATGTGCTTTCTGGTGGATGGTTCGGCTCCGACGGATTCCTTTCACAAACCTCCAGGTGGCAGACTGGATCCTGAAAGTTTGAGGAGGAAAGCTTGCCTGAGGAAGACCCTGTAGAGTGGCCCCCAAGAAGAAGATGGAGAAGAGCTCTTGGATCTCTCGTGCTTCATATGATGGCTAAAGGAAGACTGCTTGAATGGGTGTGACAATGTTCCTGACCTCTAGACCTCCACGGCGACCTCAACTTAGATTTCCAGATAGATGCCTCCAGAACTTCGCCTCACTTTCCATTATAGCCTTTGAATGCATAGGGGCAGTCAACTCACATGAAGTGCCAGCATCTGGTTGACCCAAACACCAAAGGCACTCCATCAGCGGGCCAGTGACTTACATCTGCTTCCCTCAAGTACTGCAGCGCTTAATTAAATACTTACACCACCGAGGAGGACATGCTCCCAAATGTCCAAATTTTCAATGAAAAACAGTGAATCAAAAACAAAAAACATATCAGCACCCAACGATGGCGTCAATGTCAGAGACCACGTGGTTCCACTCCATAACATTTTATAGCACCACCTGGTGATGATGAATGAATTTGCAGATACAAATTTCCAGATCTAGTCTGTCACCTGGAGGGGGTTCACGTAAGGAGTCTGCAGGATCACCAACCATTAGTATATGTTTTGGGATTTGGATGGTTCATGGGCGGCACACGAGAATCCTTGCTCTCCACTACATTAGGATGGAAGGTTTAGCGGTACAGCCCAAGGGGAGAGGGGCAGTTGGGTTTGATCAAGTTGTACATGTTTTGTGAGGGTTTAGGGTGTTTCCAATGTCTCTGGGTCTGATTGTCATGTGTGCATTGCTGAAGGGGTCCCAATGGGTGGTGGGAACGCAAAAGGTGGGATGGGTGAGATGGGAGGAGATGCGAGTGCTTTATGATGCATGGCTTCTTGCGTAACAAAGCTGCTCATGTGGAATGCCTGGGGTATAGCAGCATTTGAGAAACGCAGGCAGGTCTTTGCATATCTGAAGTGCTATAAGGTGGCGATCGCATGGTTGCAGGAAATGCATGTGTGGGAAGAATTACTGTCATGTATACGGTGGAGGTGGAGAGCACAGGTCTATGCTACCTCTTATTCAGGCTTTGCACAGGGGCCCTCTATACGGATAGCTCCAGCGGTTCCGTTTCAGCACCTATATCATGTGGCAGGCCCCGAGGGAAGGTATGTTATTCTACATGGTAAGCTGGTGGGAAAGGAAATATGCATCCTTAATGCATACACCCCTAATATTGACTGCCCTGACTTCCTCCTGGCTGTACAGGTGCAGAAATAATCATGGCAGGTGACATTAACTGCGTACTGGATGGGGTTTAACACAGTGAACTCCTCCCCCCCCCCCGGGTGCATACTAAACATCAAATGACAAGGGCACTGAGGGACATCATGTAAGGCACGATGTGTTATGTCTGGAGGGATCGCGACCCTACCAAGAGATTGTTTTCATGTTTACCCCAGCGGCCGGCACTTTCAGCCAGTTTGATTATTGTTTACTTTCATCCGAGCTTTCTCCTGAAGTGGAGGGGATAACTTATCTTCCCTGGTACCTCTCTGACCATTCACCTGTTTTGCTGTGTTTTTGGAGAGCCCGTGAACAACCTGCAATACCCTTATGGTGTCTTAGGGCGGAGGCATTGTCGGATCACCCCTTTGCAGCTACGGTCTCGGATACCTTGTCTCGCTACTTCGAGAAGAACTGGGGGTCCGCTTTGTGTCGGGCACTTGAGTGGGAGGCCATGAAGGTCATCCTTCGAAGGGTCTGTATAAAAACAACGTATAGGGTAAGACGATCGTTGGAACAAGATATACGAATGCAGGACCAAAAGCTGGGCACATTAGAGGCGGAGCTTCCTACAGCCCCCCATGTTATGGGGGAGTGATGCGCTGCCTGAGAGGCTTTAGTGGAAAACTGGCGGCAACTAGAAAAATTCACATATATTGTGTATCGGCAACGCTTGCATATGGAAGGTGATAAAACTAGGGCTCTGCTTGCCCGACTTGTGAAACGAGAGTCACCTGTGATGCCTATACTGCACAGTCAAAGCAACAGCGGGGAAATAGTGTATAACCAGCAGGCGATCCTTGAAGGCATGGCTACGCATCTGGCCACGGTTTATGGGAAACCTATTTCCCACCACAGGAAGTTGTCAGGGACTTCCTATCTTCTGTGGCACTGCCAAGGTTGGAACAAGAGGCAGAGGCTGCGCTGGGGGCCTGATCACTAGGGAGGACCTGTTAGCAGCCATACAGCGTCTCAAACCGGCAAAGAGCCCTGGGAGTGATAGTGTCCCGGCAGAGTTTTACCAACAGTCTGCTCCTCTGTTGGCCGAACGCCTCTTAGAGGTCTATAATGAGGCATGGAAAGCTCAGTCTTTACTGGCCTCCATGCCGGAAGCAGTGGTGGCTATGATACCAAAACCGGGAAGAGACCCCCTTGCTGCCTAGTTCTTATAGGCTGATCTCTCTTTAGAATCTGGATGTGAAAATCCTGAGTGGGATTCTGGCAGCCTGACTCCTTCTGCATATGCCTAACTTTATAAACAAAGATCAGGCCGGAATCATCCCAAGAAGCAGCACCACTCATAATTTACGGCGCTTAGCGCATGTCTGGCATGCTCCATGCCTCATGGAAGATGATTATGCCTCGGCACTGCCTCACATAGAGCAAGCCTTTGATTCTGTGGAATGGTCGCATATCTGGTTGGTTATGCAGCAGATTGGGGGGGCTCGGGTTGCCTCAAATGGGTTCAACTGCTCTATACTGCCCCGGTAGCCCAAATAAGGGCTGGGGGAATAGTCTCTAAATCATTTGCACTAGGCCCAGGCACCCGCCAGGGTTGCCCTTTATCACCGCACATTTTTGCAGCTGCAGTGGAACCTCTGGCGGCTGCCTTGCGGGAAGATTTGGGTACATGGGGGATAACTTTTGGGGAGACTAAGCATGTGGTCTCCATGTACGCCGACAATACCCTGGTGTACATATGCCAACTGTCAGTGTCTATCCTTCTTATCGTGCTGCGGAGGTTCAGGGAAGTCTTGGGTCTCCGTTTAAACCCAGGGAAATCTAGACTAATCCCATTGGGGAGATTGGCATTGGGTCCGAAGGAAGCAATGCCTATGGTGTCGCTCCCTTGGGATAATGAGGGAACTAAGCATCTGGGTATCCGACTGGCGACTGCGACCCCCTCCTATCTAGAACTTAATTTGGGTAAAGTGGTGGGGCGTATACATGGTTCCATAAGATTTTGGAAAGACTTACCTTTGTCCCTTATGGGTCGAATAGCAATTGTAAAAATGATTATTCTGCCCTGATGCCTATACGCACTACAACACTCCCTATACAGAGTCCCCCGATACTATTTCCAAGCATTAGATGGGCTGCTGGTGGAACTCTTGTGGGTCTCCAAACGCAAAAGTGTACGTCTAACAACGTTACAGAGGACATGGGGAAGAGGGGGGCTCGAGGTACCCTGCCTAGAGCTCTATTAAATGGCCTCCCAACTTGAACACAAGTCCACGGTCCAAAGAGTGGTACGACGCGCGCCCTATGCCCCGGTCATGCCTTTGTGGGTGGTGAAGCCCTTCTTGTGCATAGCAAACTCCATGTCGGTGCGGAGATGGAAGGAGGGTGGGTGCCAGCTAATGGGAGACCTCTACGACAATGGACGCTTTATAACGCGGGGGAGGCAGAGGCCTCCTTCGCTCTGGGAGCGGGGCAGTTCTTGCAATATGAGAAGATCTCACATGTGGCTCAGGAGATTTGGCCGTCCATCCCGAGGAACCTCCCTGCACCAATATACTGAACCTAGTGCTCTATATGGCCCAGGGAAGACGATTGGTGTCTCATCTATACCGGGCCCTCCGTGATGACCTTACAGGAGGGACTCTTCCTGTGCAGGCGAAGTGGGATGCTATAGCTGGGGAACCCCTAACGGAGCGCGAATGGATAAGAGTCCATGAGGGGGTTCGGGTGTAATCTCTAATGCACGATTTAAACTCGTTCAATGCAAATTATACATCATACATACTTTACCCTGCGGATGCTAAGTAGAATCTGTGTAACCCCGTCGTGGAACGACAGAGGCCGAATTTCTAAATATAGCATGGACCTGTCCAACCCTGACACCCTACTGGGAGACTATACTTGCATGTTTAGAAGGAGCTACAGGTTGGGTGGTGCCCAGAGAGGTTTGAACGGTGTTAATGGGGCTGCTTCCAATCCTGCCCCAAAAATAAAAATTCAAGCTGAAGATTTGTACTGTTGGGATTGGTAACAGCAAAAAGAAGCATTGCAATAGCGTGGATGCGTCCCACGCCCCCGTGGGCTGAGGCATGGCTGAAAGACGTGTGAGTGGGCGACTGCGGAAGTGGTCTGAATGAAGCATGTCCGAAAGGATGAGAAACTTGAAGACAATCTTAGAGCATGGGCATCTATGCTGGCAGACTTACGAGACTTCCAGACCCCGGGTGAGCCTGAGGATTCGAATGCATAGGTGGCATGAATGCTCACAATGTCTGGAGTGATGGATGGTTGATGATGGGAAGACATTTGAGCCACCCTGTGATATCTAAGATGCACATAAACAATACAACCGGCGGAAAGATGGGAGACTTGGTCACAGAGACTGAGGGGTGGGGAGGGGGAGCTACATGGTTTCATGTTGGCATGAGAATCTATGGACAGAGCTAAGGGAGAGGATTTCCTTACAGACTGTATAATTTGACTGCAAAAGATCCTGTTTGCTGTGTTATGGAGTGAAGGGAAGGGAGGGGGAAGACGAATATCTCTTTGGTGTCCTCCCATATTAAAACTGCCTGTCTGTGATTCTTAAAAGCCAATAAAGTTATATTAAAAAAAACATTAGAAAATGTTGTTTACAACCTGAGCCAATAGAGCACAATTTAGGTTTCAAATGTAAAATAAAACATTTTTGTCAGCAAAGACAATCCACCTTTCTCCGACAGTCAATGTACATTTCTCGTGTAAAGGTATTCTTGTTTTCTTACCAGTTATTTGCTCACTGATGGTCAACTGTGGAGGAAACAAGAGAGATTTATTACAATCCGCACCTACATGCTCAATCATACAGTATATAGAGCAGGCGGCTCTCAAGGCAAATAACAGGCCAGAGAGTTCCCTGCATAAGATTGGTTATTATGCTGAAAGTTCTTCCACCCATATGCAGGAGCACTTTTTCTGAATTTACACAATGCCGAAGTAGCGGGCTAGCAACTCTGACTGACTGCATTGTTTTAAAATATTTGTATTTTTAAAAAAATGAAAACCATTGTCCCTGACACACTAGGGTTATTCTTCCAACGCTTGGGGACATTGTTTCTTTCCTGCTATGAAAAAAGCATGGCGGACATTGGGTCAGAAGCCCCACCCTAAACAGCCATGTGCTCTACCGAATGCCCATGATTGCCGGTGGGTCTGTCACTTCCGGAGTAAGCTTTCTGGTAAATCCACAACAACCCACAATAATAAACATTCACTGCAATATTCAAAGTGGGCGAATCTCGATGGCTTTAATCATTCTAAATTCTAAAGAATTTGGAAAAGCAGTTTCATGTTCTCCTTTCCAGACAAAATAGTGGGCCATATTATCAAGAGCGGCGATAAGGGGCTTGATAATATGCCCTATAGAATTCCAATAGAAGCCCAGGTTTGATGTCCTTCACACCAGAACCTGGGCTTCTATTGGAATTCTATAGGGCATATTATCAAGCCCCTTATCGCCGCTTTAGCGGCAGTTTCCTGCCGCTAAAGCGGCGATAATGTTATCGCCGTTCTTGATAATATGGCCCATAGTATTCTGTCCTGGAAGGGCATGCTTCCAGTACAGACTGCTTTACGAGACACACCTCTGCACCATGGTACACAGGCTCTACATGTCACTAGGAAGCTCTAGATGTATCAAGAACTAAGCCACCATTAGCAGCCCGTTAAAAAGAATTCACAAAACAAGGCTGCAGGTTCGAGTATACACAGGAATGGGAACAAATCTTCAAAGGCATCTAGGGGCATACTTACAAGGGGATTGGCCACCGGAACGTCACTTTTACCGACGTTCCGGTGGCGCAATGCCCTGCACCATATTTACAAAGTGGTGTTAAGCCACTTTTTGTGGCTTAATGCTGCATGCGTGCAATGGGCGTTCCATTGAAACACCCATTGCTTTTTGACGCTGCCCCAGATTTACAAGGAGGTGTAAATCTGAGGCAGCGCCAAAAGTTAGCGCCATGCAAGAGCAGGCATTAGAATGGCCCAATGAGGAGAAATACTTGTATTTCTCCTCGTGTTTGCTTTTTCTATATGTTCTGCATTCTGCAGCAACACATAGAAGTAGCAAATTGCCATTATGGATTGTTTATGTGCGTTGTAGGGCATGATTGTTTTTGTGTAGGAAGGTGTCCCTTCCTGCACATAAACAATCATGTCCTGCAACGCAGGCACCCATGCAGTATGGCGCAAGGGTGTCTGTGTTGGAGCTAGGCAGCTATTTTTAGCACCAGTGCTAGGGAAAACACAGAGGTGCAACATAATGATGTAAATATGGCGCATCCCTGTGTTTTAGAAATGGCAGAGCGCGGTGCTTATTTTATTTTTTATTTTGCTGCACGATTTGCCGCAGATCCACGTACCGCCATTTTCTTGTAAATATGCCCCCTAGATGGAAGCCAGTTGCGCCACTAGCATGCCTTAGTTCGACTCCACACTATGCACAGAACTTGCAGTCGTTGCCAGCCCAGCAGGACTTTGTGCCAAATTGGTTAAACCCAAGAAAGGACTGAAACAGAGGCATGTCGTATCCTACGGTAGCCAAAGTCTCACAGGCACTGAAAGAGCATATTCACAGCCGAAAACGTCAGCCTGGCCATCATGCGGGCCTGCAAACAGTATCATGTCTTGGTGTATAGGATAGAAAAGACTTCACCATAGTAACAGACCACCAAGCCCTCACAACAATCGTCAGGAACCCAACAGCAAAAAATGCCACCACGCATGAAGAGGGGGGAGATTCGCCTACAAGAATACATCCACTCTATGATCCACAAACCTGGAAAACACAACAACCCAGCCGACTACTTCTCATGACACCAGTAACTGACCTACAATAACAGAAAATCCAGAGCCAAAGACTACGTAATTGTCATCATCAACCAAGACTCTGCGTGATCTGTCCCCGTCCAAACCATATGAGAACAGAAACAGTGACGCAACCCATAGGAAGTAAAGGAGAGAAAAAACAAGACGAATAATGACACCTTGAAGAGACAACTGGAGTCGATAAGCAATGAGATCTCCACATTGTGCCACATGAAAGATGAACTCTCAGTCACCTCCGTTTTGCTCATACTCAGAGAAAAGTGTCTCATAAGCCCAACAAGTCTACACCAACAGTTGTAGACCTAGCACACGAGGGACATTGAGGGATAGTTGCCACAAAAAAGAGATCCAGGACAGCAGTTAGCATCCCACAACCTAGACACCCTAGTTGAAGAGACACTGTGAGACTGTGCCCCTTGCAAGCAGTTAAGGGAAACTCTATTCCCTCCTACTGCAGAGGTTGTCTCTTTCCAACAGAGTATGTCAAAATATTTTAACCAATTTCTTTAGCTCATCTCCCTGACGTCAGGCAAATACATCCTTGTCATAATGGACGAGTAATCATGCTTCACGCTTCACTGTAGCTAGGTCAATGGCATCACCCAGCTCAAAAGCTGTCATCCATGCACTAGATGAGATGTTTATTGTCTGGGGAATTAAACAGGTCATCAAAATTGAAAACTGGAGACCATTTACCACCCAATTCTCGATGCACCTGAACTTCAAACATTGCAGGGTCACACCCAAATAGCCACAGGTGAATGGGACGGTCGAAGTCTTCATGGCAACCATCAAGTAAGCACTTCAACAATCTGAAATGAGACAAATGTCTGTCCAATAGACTCTCAACATTATTCTGAGGGTATATCACAACACCCGGCATAGTTCCACGGGGCAATGACTGATGCTGGGACAAGAGACCGGCAACTACATTCCTAGCAGGATGTGGGAACCATGCATCCAGCACCTACAGGTGAAGCGGTACGTCTGCAAAAACGGAAGGCCAAAAAAAATGAAAAAATATGCCAACAAGAGCAGGCATGCACACACCGCTACATTGGTGTAGGCAACTGGGTACTGGTGAAGCAAAAAAACACAACGAAGAGTGACCCTCAGTACTATACTGAGCCGACGCAAGTCATAGACTGGAAAGGCTGATAACCGTGATGATAACCATGGATGGCGAAGTCCGAGAGCTGACTTGAAACATTTCCTACTCCAAGACATACCATGGTACTCTGGAGCCCCAATTGAGTTAGAATATGTAGACCTGGAAACCAACTAGAATGACACCAACCACCCTGCTCGAAAAAATGACAGAAACCCACTGTGACTGTCAGAAAGGGCCTCAAGAAACCTACAAAACGCATCAAGGAGACATAATCAAGGAAAGAAAGGGACAATCACTGAGCCTCGTCCAATGTTTGCGGATCTGAACAAATATTCTAATCTCTAACTCTGTCAGTGGGGGGAGATGTAATGGACCTAACTGAAGAGACAATGGACCACATATGTCAGTGCTCTTACTGACAACAGGGCACTGAGGCCAAAATAGGTCACTCCTCCGGCTGACCACAGGGCACTGAAGTCACTGTTCTATCTGACCACGGGCACCGAGGCCCTCATAGGTAAGTGCTCTAGCTGACCACTGGGCACTGAGACACATATAGGTCAGTGTTCCATCTGACACTCGGGCACTGTGTCACACATAGGTCAGTGTTCCACCTCACCAAGGGGTACTGAGGCCCTCATAGGTCAGTGCTCTAGCTGACCACTGGGCACTGAGGTTTACCTAGGTTAGTCCTCTAGCTGACCACAGGGCACTGAGACACACATAGGTCAGTCCTCTAGCTGACCACAGGGCACTGAGACACATATAGGTCAGTGTTCCACCTGACACCCAGGCACTGAGGCACACATAGGTCGGTGTTCCACCTGACCAAGGGGTACTGAGGCTCACATAGGTCAGTGCTCTAGCTGACCATGGGGCACT
Organism: Calotriton arnoldi; assembly: GCA_963921515.1. Taxonomy (NCBI): domain Eukaryota; kingdom Metazoa; phylum Chordata; class Amphibia; order Caudata; family Salamandridae; genus Calotriton; species Calotriton arnoldi. The sequence continues at coordinate 1,035,587 of CAWUFW010006111.1, read as the reverse complement.
GACGCACACATAGGTCAGTGCTCTAGCTTACCACAAGGCTCTGAGGCACACATAGGTCAGTATACTACCTGACCAAGGGGTACTGAGGCCCACATAGGTCAGTGCTCTAGCTGAGCACAGGGCACTGAGACACATATACGTTAGTGCTCTAGCTGACCACGGGGCACTGAGGCACACATAGGTAAGTTATCTAGCTGACCATGGGGCACGGAGGTCCACATAGGTCAGTGCCCCAGCTGACCATGGGGCACTGAGGCACACATACATCAGTGATCTTACTGGCCATAGGGCATTGAGGTTCACATAGGTCAATGCTCTAACTAGCTATGGGGCACTGAGGCTTACATAAGTCACTGCTCTAGCTGACCACAGGTCACTGCGGCACACATAGATCAGTGCTCCAACTGACCAATGGGCACTGAGTTACACATAGGTCAGTCATCTAACTGACCACAGGGCACTGAGGCACACATAGGTTAGTCCTCTAGCTGACCACAGGACACTGAGACTCACATACGTCAGTGCTCTAGCTGCCCACTGGGCACTGAGGCACTCATATGTCAGTGCTCTAGCTGACCATGGGGCACGGAGGCCCACATAGGTCAGTGCCCTAACTGACCACAGGACATTGAGGTTCACATAGGTCAGTGCTCTAGATGATCACATGGTTCTAAGACTCATAATGATCAGTGCTGTAGCTGACCACAGGGCACTGAGGCAACATAGATCAGTACTCTAACTGCCCATAGGGCCCTGAGGTGCACATAGATCAGTCCTTTAGCTGACCAGAGGGCACTGAGGCACACATAAGTCAGTCCTCTAGCTGACCACTGGGCACTGAGGCACACATCGGTCAGTGCTCTAGCCAACCAAGGTGCATCGAGGCACACATACGTCATTGCGCTAGCTGACCACAGGGAACTGAGGCACACATCGGCCAGTGCTCTGGCTGACCACAAGGCACTTGAGGCACACATACGTCATTGCGCTAGCTGACCACAGGGAACTGAGGCACACATCGGCCAGTGCTCTGGCTGACCACAAGGCACTGAGGCACACATAGATCAGTGCTCTAACCGACCGATGGGCACTGAGGTTCACATAGGTCAGTCCTGTAGCTGACCACAGGGCACTGAGGCACACATACGTCAGTCCTGTAGCTGACCACAGGGCACTGAGACTCACATACGTCAGTGCTCTAGCTGACCACTGGCCACTGAGGCACACATAGGTCAGTGCTCTATCCAACCAAGGTACACTGAGGAATACATACGTCAGCGCTCTGCTGCCCACTGGGCACTGAGGCACTCATATGTCAGTGCTCTAGCTGACCATGGGGCACGGAGGCCCACATAGGTCAGTGCCCTAACTGACCACAGGACATTGAGGTTCACATAGGTCAGTGCTCTAGATGATCACATGGTACTAAGACTCATACAGATCAGTGCTGTAGCTGACCACAGGGCACTGAGGCACACATAGATCAGTACTCTAACTGCCCACAGGACCCTGGGGTGCACATAGATCAGTCCTTTAGCTGACCGGAGGGCACTGAGGCACACATACGTCATTGCTCTAGCTGACCACGGGGACCTGAGGCACACATCGGCCAGTGCTCTGGCTGACCACAAGGCACTGAGGCACACATAGATCAGTTCTCTATCTGACCGATGGGCACTGAGGTTCACATAGGTCAGTCCTGTAGCTGACCACTGGGCACTGAGGCACACATAGATCAGTGCTCTAACCGACCGATGGGCACTGAGGTTCACATAGGTCAGTCCTGTAGCTGACCACTGGGCACTGAGGCACACATAGGTCAGAGATCTAGCTGACCACAGTGCACTGAAGCTCACATAGGCCAGTGCTCTAGTTGACCACAGGGCATTAAGGCAAACATAAGTCAGTGCTCTAGCTGACCGCGGGAACACTGAAGCACACTTACTTCAATGCTCTAGCTGACCACAGGGTACTGAGGCCCACATATGGCATTGAGACCGACATTGGCCAGTGCTCTATCTAGGTGGCCACAGTGCATTGAGGTTTTCTTGGTCTACCTGACCACAAGGCGCTGAGGCACACACATGCCAATGCTCTAGCTCACCACAGGGCACTGAGGTACCCATAGGTCAGTGCTTTAGCTGACTACAGCATACTGAGGCTCACATAGGTCAGTGCTCTAGCTGACCACCGGGCACAGAGGCATATATAGGTCAGTTCTCTAGCTGACCACGGACTCTAGCTGACCACTGGGCACCGAGGCCCAGACAAGAACTGTCTTGGGACAGGTGTGAAAACAAGATGGATTCAAAGGGGGACGAATAAGGGAGAGGGGAAGTAAGAGGCAGGTAAGTAAAGGGTGGGAACTATGCAGGCGCTCTGCAGCTTGTTCTCTGAAAATAATGCAGCTTCCACACACCTTGGAGCATTGCATAAGATTGTCATTACCCAGACACTACACACACTATCACACTTAAAGTAGGAGTGAGACTACTGAAAGCCTTGAGAACCCGTGATGTCTAAGGCAAAGGCAGGCTTGTAAGCTACGCACTCCTAATGTACACAGGACTGCCAGTGTGTATTTACATTCTCTGTCTGAAACATCCTGGTCAAGAAGATGGCATTCTGGTATCAGCCACTTCTCATGGCCAGATAAGAAGCAGTAAAATAAGCAAAAAACACAATAGTACTTACAAGTACCGAGTCAGGCAGCTTTAACACACTGCCTGAGCTTACATCAGGGAAGCTGAGGGGCATTAGCAAGTATAGGGGGCAAGGGGACCCGTTTGCCACACCACCATGTGTATTATCACTTCTTTAGGTACACAAATAGTAATGGCCCACCTCAAATGGCTAGCCACTAAGTTAAGCCATTCATAATTTAAATTTTATAAACGTGGTAGTGAGGCAATTTCAACTAATAAAGCAGCGCAGAACTTTTTTTTACAGTCAGAAGACTCTGAATAAAAAATCACAAAAACCAAGTAAAAACCTCTCGATTTATCTGTTACTGACAATAGCGTAGCATTCAGCCTTTACTTATGTATCCTTTGAAATTGCCTCTCTACCACTTTTATAAAACTGAGGGGCATATTTACAAGGAGCTTGCGCCGCCGCAGCACCATTTTTTTGAAGCTGCAGCAGCTTTATTTTTTTGGTGCCATATTTACAAAATGACGCTAGAGGCCTTTAGCATCACTTTTTTACCTCCAGCGCCTATTTTTCAGAGCGCTATATCCTTTTGCTGCAGTTAGCAATATTGATATGCGAGGTAGCCGTTCCCCCTTAAAAATCCATGCAAAACTAATGCAGCCGTATTTAGAACGAAAAGGGAAAATGACGCTATTTAGGCAAATGACAAGCAAAGGCCCAATAGCGGCAGAATTTTACTGCTACAGAAAACCAGGCGTAACAGTGACTCATTTCAACTGCTATAAAAGCAGAGCATACCCAAATAACAATGGCAAGCTCAATGGCACTATGGACCTACTCCAGCTGCAGGTCAGAGCACCAAGAAGACCACCACCCCCACCACCATCTCAACCACCATCACCATAGAGGCAGCACAAGAGATGGGAAGGGACATACTGCCAGAGGATAACCCTCATTGACCTCAGGGAGGATGAGGTCTTTGCCATTTACAGGCTCAGGAGGGGGTCAATTGTCTGCCTTCTGCACCAGATTGCACCAAGGCTGCAGCCAACATCCCAGAGGTGCCCCAGCATCCCTCCGCAGGCCAAGCTACTGGCTGTCCTACACATGCTGGTGTCTGAAACTTTCCAACACACTACAGCCAGAGTGGCAGGAGTATCCCAGGCATCCTTCTCTAGGTTTCTCCGCTCCGTCCTGGATGCCATTATAAGCCTCACACCCCAATATCTCTACTTCCTCAACACAAAGCAGAACCAACAGCAAAACGAGCAAGGCTTTTATGCAATTGCAGGATTTCCATGTGTGTTGGGGACAATGGTCTGCGCCCATGTGCGACTTGTGCCTCCAGCGGCTACATCACACCTGTACTGCAATAGGAAGCACATGCATTCTATAAACGTGCAGGCAATCATAGGCCATCTGGGCCATCCTCGCGAAGTACCCAGGTAGTGTTCATGATTCCTTCATCTGCTGGTATTCCACTATCAAAGAGCGCTTCCAGAATGGGACATATGGGAATGGCCTACTGGTTGGTAAATACTTCTCAAGCACAAGACAGACCACATGACAGTCAATTATTTTGTAATATGTTGTCATATTATTGTTGAGTTGAATAACGCAGTGCAGATGTAGAAGGTGTGGGCCTACATACTTGTGCCATACTACATGGCATATGTGCAACCAAATCCTTCAAGTAACACATGTTGAGACCGCCAACGCCACTGTGGGCCACCAGTGAACTGCGCTGCTGGAGCATCACTGTTCATGATGCTCTAGTGGAGCAGGTCTCCAACTCATATCAACAAGGCAATGCAAAGTCAGCCTGCGTGCCCTTGCCTGGCCTCATAGATAAGAAGTAAGGCAAGTCAGAGTAAAGTGCAGCATTCATTCACCCTACGTTAAGGATGTGTTTCATGGACCTTGCAGTGTCTTTTCCCATGCAGATCTCACACATTTCCACATATCCAAAGTTCAGGAACCCTGGGACTGGTTGCAAATAGTTTGCCTCTGAAGGGGAGGTGAATTGAGGATACATAATCACATGTCTCTTTGTCATGTCCAAATATGATGTGTCCTGCATTCTCCAGGACACATAAAAAGAGGAAATAGCATAGATTCTTTGCATTTGGTACAGGATTATGCCCCTCAAAGCATTAAGTTATTTGAGGACACAATGCTTACTCATGCACTATGGTGTAAGGGGGGATGTTGGCGCTAGTCACTACTATGTGATAGTGCATTTGTAGACGAAGCATAGATGTGCTGTATGTTAGTTATATGGCACATTCCAGCCCTTCACTTTGGATGCAGGTCAGCGCAGCCAGATGACATCCAGTGCTGCCCTGTGGCAATAACTTCTACATGAGGCCCTGTGTGGGCATTCAATAGTGTGAAAGAGCCTCACTAATGCAGCACTATGTGAAATGCTGCGTCCAGACACTGTATTGAAGGGCGGGATTCCCTGGCTTTAATCTGTGTGTCTACAGGTAAATCCATGGTCACGAGGCATGTGATGTATCCCAGACCTATGAAACAAGTTAACTGTAGTCATATTTTAACCTCGCAAGATTGTGTCTACCGTGGTACATAACATCACTCATTTTATACATACATCACATCCGATGTGCACACGGTTTAGCAGCGCACAAACCACTCTATCAGTCCTCTGGAGCAATGCTGCTCATTTTCTGCCAGCGCAGCCAATAAACCCTGGACACAGAATCATGTGGAAAGTATGTCCTACACTGTCCCCAAGCACTGTGGCACCACAGTGTAGTCAGACTACCAGTTGCACTGTACAGTGCAAGATTCCCACTTATCTCAAACCCTTTGTGTACTGTCAACATAGTGGACACTGTGCACTGCCATGTTTACACTATCATGTCCCACATTGATATCCACTCACTATCCTTCACATGGCAGTACAAATTGAACAACATTGACTCCAACTCTCACTGCCAAATATGTGTGACTGAAGTACGCCACATCACCTGCTGCAGCTACAGGTTTTAAATGAAGGTATCAGTTCAGGAATGGCAATAGTAGCCTATAATAGACACAATAGATGACTGTGAGAAATGTGTCTACTCAATGGGTAATTGACTCTCCTTACTGGTGACAAATCATCACTGTCATGGCCTTGGCACTCACAAGTATGACAAATGGTAAGTGAATCACAGAGGACAGCACACCTGTATGTGTAACACAGTGTTAGTATTATCCAATTCCTACTTGCATCATAGCATGTCTCTTACATGTTTCTTACAGAAGGCAAGGTGATTGAGTCATTGAGGACACATAACCGAATGGACATGAATGTGGGGCCATCCCCTGTCATAACTCTTAACCACTTTTACCCCTCCTGTCTTTGCAGCTGACCAAGGATATGCTCTGGAGCAGTGGGTGAGGACTCTTCTTAAAAAACAACAGACAGAACCCCAGCAGAGATACAATCATGCCCTAAGCAGAACCCAGTTGATAGTCGAGCGGACATTCGGCGTACTAAAATCCCACTTCAGGAGCCTGGATATGTCTGGGGGCCGATTGCTGTACTCGCCACAAATGGTGTGCAAAATGATTCTTCTTTGCTGCATATTGCACAATATTTGTGTCAGGACAAATGTATCATGGGCTGATGCAATGAGGAGCAGGAACCGCTGGACGATGAGTATGAAGTAGAAAAGGAGCCACATGGAACAGTTCTATTAGTAGCCGCAACACGACGGAGAAAGCATATTATTAACAATTATTTAATTGATGCACGAGTAACTTACATGACATCACAAAATGATGGCACGTAACTGTGTACATATACATGTAAATAAATATATGAGCACGACCGCTGTGTATGCATGTATGCATTTTTATTCCATAGTCAGAGTAAACATCAAAACATTTACATCACATCTCCTACTAATTGTCACACAGAAAATGTATGTAGCTATGTGTAACAAACAGCATTCAACAACATTGAGTACAAACAAAACAGTGTGCATATCAACTACCTCTAGCAAATAGTCCTCCATTGCCAGCCACAATTAACATGGTGTGGCAACATAGTTAGTGTGCTATGACTGTGTGTGTCTCTCTCCTACAGCTAGCCAATTGTACGGCCTCATACATGTAGACTATAGTAGAGTCCACTCATAGTGTGATGACTGTGAAGTGAGCCACACAGAATGTGCATGGGTACACAGTCCCAAACCTACAGTCTACATAAGCTACATGAAAAACTGTTGGGCTTATTTACAAGAAAATGCCGCAGCACAGCGCCACAAGCCCTTTGGCTGCGCCACGCTGCGGCACTTTCAAAACACAGGGATACGTCATATTTACAACAATATGACGCATCCCTGTGCATCACCCTGCACTAGCGCACATTCAGCTGCCATGCGCCACGCAGGCACCCTTGCGTCATGGTGCAAGGATGCCTGCATTGGGGGGAGATTGTTTCTGTGCAGAAAGGTATACCTTCATGCACAAAAATAATAACAAAAAAATAAAAAGAGGTGATTTCCTCTTCCTATGTGTGCTGCAATATGTAGGAGGTCACGCCAAGGCATGCATGTTGATCTAGCATGGCACCATCAGCATGACTGAGAATCATGTTGCCCACAAATGCTGACACTGTTACTGTTACAGGGTATGACCCTTGAAAATGAATAGCCTCACCTGTGCTGACGCGAGTGAGGGGGAGGAGCCCCACTCGCAGACAAGAACCGCGCCAGTCTCCCGCAGTGCGGGACGCCATGAACATTGCTTTTGCTGGGGTGGGACTCAGTCCCCCAGCCCTCTCCTGTGCTAACGTGAGCGAGGGGGAGGAGCCCCACTCGCAGACAAGAACCACGCCAGTCTCCTGCAGCACGGGACACGCGCTGACGCGCCCGGGCCACGCCCGGTTGAAGCCCGGGCCAAGGGCTGGCCCGTCTGCGCCCATCAGAGTCAGGAAGAGGCTGGGCTGGGCCACCCCTCTAACCCCTGGTCTTCATGGATTCTTCGCTCAAGGTATTGTTCTGTGGAGCTCCACATAGCACGGTTGGTGAAAGACAATGGGAAAGAGAAAACAAACAATGCCCATGACAAGTGGAGGGGGTTCTGTTACGACTCTTGATATGTTCTTGGCCAGGGCGGCAATTGTTTTGTCGAGCGAAATCGCCCTGACCGAAAGGAGACGTTCGCAGGAGATAGCTCACCTTCCACATAGCCCATTACCCCTCGGCAGCACCTTGTCAATAAATGTGCAAAGTGAGATGGCACCCACTTTGCCATCCACCACTGTCTTATCAGAGGGAGCGGAGGGCAATCAAGTGGAAGGTACATTTATGTTGGAACCGCTAGTCAAAAAGAAAAGAGGAGGGGGGAAAAAAGTCCTGCAGGCTCACAAATGGACCGCAGTACCAGTTGTCCTTGATCTAGATCAGGTGGATTCAAGCCAGACTCTGTCAAAACTGCTGCTAAAAATGGAAGATATGCTAAAGATACTTTTAGCTCCCATTAACTCACGGCTGAAAAAGGTGGAAGCCTTGCTTTGTCAGTCTAATGAGCTTTACGTCCGCCACTTAGCCAGTAGCCATGTTATAGTGCTCCTGGGGATGAAGGAGGGAGCAGGGCATATACAGCAGGGTAGACCTGTACCTATAGCTCCCTCAGCTAGCAATGGTCCGCAAGCCAGCAGTGGCCAGCATTTAAAACACAGGGGCAGTTCGCAGTCAGACCCAGGGCATAAAAAACAACCATTGGGAAAAACGAGTCTTCAAGGGAGCCAGAGACCTTCCAAAAACAACAAGGAGGAGGGGAGTGGTATAGCAGTAGCCTTGCAAAGGTCGTTATTTGTTGATCAGATAGACCCCCGGGCCAATCAGGGCCCAAACTCCTCCAGTCCCCCTTCACAACTGGAAGAAAGAACAGATATTTTAAACCTACCCCCCGATTCAGGACCGTTAGTGGCTATTTTGGCAGTCAAGAGGGGCACTAAGGAGACAACGGTAGATCTGATACATAAGGTGACCGACTGGCGGGATAGATCTTTGATAAATGGACGTCAAATAGCTCCCCATGTTATCACGGCTAGAAGAGTGGGTTGGGTGGGGAGTGCCACAAAAAAAGATAGGTGGGGGGATTGTAATGTGGTTAATTTAACACACGCATCGCACACAAGGGCCACGATCCACAGTCTACTAAGACAAGAATCAAACACAGTAATTCAGGTCCTCCCACTTCGCTTTTTCTATCCTGACGGGGACCAATACCAAAGACTCCAGAGTAATAATTTAAGTCTTTCTCAGGAAAAGGTGTTACAATGCCCAAAAGTGTGCCCACATATGAGTACGTCCATTCCTCTTGCAAATAGATTTGCTCCATTGAGGGACCTAGATAGTATTGATTGACTACCAGCTTCAAGTGAGGTTATGGTTACAACAGGGTGCCCCCTGTCACCGAGCGAGGTAAATGATATTCGTCCACATTCTGTTCCCTCCCAGATGGGTCCTTGTATCTGTAAATGTATGTCCTGGAACATTGCAGGGTTGAGGGCTAAAAAGGACAACGAGCAGTGGTTAGCTATAATAACGTTTGGTCACATTGTCTCACTGCAAGAAACCTGGGACCTGTCAGATTCATTCATTATTTATGGTTTTGCATCTTTTGTTAAAGCGGCTTCCCCTTCCGTTATAGAACGTGCTAAGTCTGCTTATTTTAATATCACTCAAACTGGCTTGCACAATGAGGAACCTGTGTAGCCCTTCCACACATTTGTTAGCAGTGAACCTTTACCAAGCGTCCCACATTGGTGGTAATTAACCTCTATAACTCCTTTTGCAGGAATGATGACAGTGAGTATATAGCTGCACTCGAAGACTTTCTAGAGCATGTTGGACAGGATAGTCGCTCCCATTGTGAATCTGTTATAATGGGGGATTTTAATGTACATCGCTGCTCCCTTAACTGTTTATTGGATAGGTGATCACTGGATAGCTTGGCTGCTTCAGCCCATTTTGAACATTCGGCCCAAGGTAATTTGTTAGCGAGCTTATTTGCTTGTAATAATCTACACTGTCTTGAGCACACGGACAAGACTGAGCTGGTTCCTTCCTTTATTGGGAGGGGATGTTGCTCAACCATAGATTATATTGTGGTATCTGCTCCTTTGCTCTTAAATATACTGAAAGTAAGCGCATCCTGGACCATAACCCAACGATTGCAGAAACTATGGGGGTGCTGGTCTTTCGTGGAGACGAATCATAGAGCCTCTCAAATAGGGATATCTACCCAACAGATCAGGTGCGTAAACGTAGGTGGGGGAAGATCATGCCAGAGGCTTTTTTTAACAAGTTTTATACAGAGGGCAATGAAGACATTAAGCAGTGTCTCAATAATCGCACTGAGCCCGATATGGTAATAGAAGCTTTTGGCAAGCTGGCAAAGCTGATCACAAAAAATCTTACAGGACGAGCAAGACTAGGAGATACTAAGGGGGAAAATGGTTTAATGCAGATTACTCTAAAACCCATAAGGCTCTTATAGTTGCATTAAAAAATAAACCCAGGGATGCTGAAATGATTAAAGCATGTAGAAAAGCGTATAAATTGGCTCTAAACCTAAGGAAAGAGAAGATACGGGAACAGGCATGGGAGGTTTTAAATCAGACTAGTATCCTTGCCAATAGCTCAAAATTCTGGAAAATTGTAAATAGTCCATTTTTTATAGATAATAACTCGCTGAGAATAGAGTGTGTTATTCCCGCCGATAGATGGGACAGCCATTTTGGGCAGATTTACACAGATGTGGATTTAGAAAAAACTGTTACACCATGGGAACCCAGTGCTGAGTCGCTCCCGTTATGTTTTGGGGTGGATGAAGTACAGAAAGCGATTATGGCCATGTCAGCCCAAAAAGCCCGGGGCCTGATGGGGTCCCTGCGGACCTTTAAAAGTCTGACCAAAGGGCAAAGATCCTAGTGAGGGTTTTTAATGCTCCAACAATGGTTGGCTCACCTTCATCATGGTCCACGGCGGTGATATTACCAATCTATAAAAAGGGTCCCAGGGATGATCCTGCATGTTATCATCAGGTCTCTTTACTAGATTAGCCAGCCAAAATTATGGGGAAGGTGATTCTAGATCGACTAAGCAATTGGCTAGAAGACAGCAATGTGATATCAGATTTGCAATTTGGTTTTAGAAAAGGCATGGGCACAGTGGATCAATGCACAAACCTACTTTTGATGACCAGCAAATATACAGTTGCCAAAAAGGGACATATGTTTATGGAATTCATGGTTCTAACGTCCGCTTTTGACAGAGTGAACAGGTCTAAACTATGGCCTTTACTGCTAGAAATAGGCATGGATGCTGACCTGGTGGCTTTCCTGCATTGGTCTCACCTAAATTTAACTGCCTCTTCCAGATATGATGGAACTGGCTTCCTTACAAAATCATGGGAGGTCAAGAGGGGGGTGAGGCAGGGATGTATATTGGCTACAGTCTTATTTACACTATACATCAACAATCTGGGGGCTGTGCTATCCACTGCCAGCAAGGATACCCCTAGAGTAGGCTCTAAACCCATTCCTGCCCTTTTAAATGCCAATGATGCAGTTTTATTAGCTAGGACTCCATTAGGGCTGAAACAGCTTGTAAATACTTTTATTGATTTTATGGTTGCACTCCACCTTTCCATCAATTTTTCAAAATCTCATGTAATGTCTTCTGGTAATATAAAGTGCGATAAGCGAACGCTTACATGTAAAGATGGGGAATTGACCAATGTTGCAACTTTTCCATATTTGGGTATTTTATTCAATGAAAAGGGGTCATGAGTGGCCCAGCGTACACTTGAGAAAAATACCTTATCTAGGGCAGCAGGAGCGACAATGGATTTTGCAAGGAGATTGGGGAACAAACCTCTACGACCACTACTGAAGGTTTACAATGAGAAATGTATCCCTATGACTACGTATGGTAGCGAGGTTTGGGGCTATAAGGAGGTCAAGGATTTGCAAGGGGCTGAAAATAAATATCTACGGAATCTTTTATCTGTACCTCCGAAAACCCCTGCCTTTATGGTGCATGAAGAACTAGAGCAGGGTTATATTTCAGATTGTATAGCAGTGGCCCCCGTAATATGGTGGCTAAAAATATGGTCTAGGCCCACACCATGCTTTTAAATCAAATTATTTTAGAAGATTGTATGAGGTTAGATAGGGCCGCAGATATCTCCTGGTTAGGTCACATCTCACAACAACTAGCGGAACTAGGGCGCCCTGAGCTTTTTAGACACCCTAGACAGTTGGACCTTGGAGAGGTGAAAGATATTAAAAGTCAATTTTAACTAGGAGGAGGATGGAAAGGGAAAACAGCAAACTTAGCAAACCCATGATAAGACAATATATGATATTAAGCCCTGAGATTTTAGACCAACCTTTTTGGTTTCTTATCAAAAACTTGCATCATCGTTTTCTTTTAATTAGATTTAGGTTTAATTATATTCATTGGTGTCTTTCGGTCCCCAAGGGTTTCTCTACGACAGGGACCCTAAAGCCTTGCTCTTGTGATGATTTTTCGGACCAAGATTTGTTGCATTTTACGTTTTTCTGTGGCTTTTATAGTGATCTCTGGTCAAAATATATCCTACCTCTTTTAAAAAATTGCCACTTTGCACAAATAAGACCTGCCTTGATATGTCTGCAAATGCTGTCATTACCCTTGATATGTTATGGGGTTGCAAGTTTCTTAGCAGGGGCCGTACGCAGAAGGAAAATCTTTGATTAGCCGTTGAACTGGGACTGGTACTGTAATCTTGTAGGAAGCACTGCTTTTAATTTCATATGAGTACTGGATCAAACGCACTTTATTCAGGCTTTGGCCGTTACTTTTATAATATTTTTTCATTTTGCACAAGTGTGACCTGTTGTGATATACTCGTGATTGATGCCCTCTTCCTCAATAGGTTAGGTAGTGGAGAGTTCCTCAGCATGGGCCTTATGCTGAAGGAAAATTTCGAGTGGGGACTGAACCAGGTCCAGTAATGAAATCCTTTAGGAAGTACGGTTTTTAATTTTGTGTTGACATTGTATAATATGCATTTTATCTAGGACTTGGCGGTAATTCTAGTTGTCATGAAAAGCTAAACATATATAAGGGCAAAGACATTTTTACACAACTATTGTACATGAAATAGTAGCTTTGCCCTTTTTTTATTATGTATCTGTAGAGTTTTATCGGTCTACTCTTTATGTAAATGTACTTTTATGGCCATAATGTGGCCGAATAAAGTTTTATTGATTGATTGATGGAATGGCCTGCACTCAACCGATCATATGGCGCCATCCATACAACCCCTTCCAGGTGGTTGCAGCCAATCGCAGCACTCTCCTGGAAGGCAAAATGTAACCTTGCCAAGTTTCCACACAGCCTGCTGCCTCCACTGTGGTACATGTTGCAGATTGGCAGTAGGCTGCGCTGTTGTAGATGTGAGTGCACCGACCCCACGGCAGTGCTAGTTTGTGGCATCCCTGGGGTAAGCTAAAGCAATGTCATTGGGTGCTAATACTAATTTACCACATGGGGCACCTCTTGTAAGGTGTGCCCTTGCGATCCCAGAGGGATTGGGCCCTATTCGTTGTATGAGCCCCGAAAAGCATGAGCTCACACATATGTACACTGTCAACACACATAGTAAACATATGCAAAGACAGTATGCAGGTCAACTCCACTATTCACAGTCACCACAACAATCCCTGTAAATGATAACATGCGTTGCACATCATAATACACCAAAATACACACATTTGCCCTATTGTGTGAAAAATAAGACGCATGAGCCGAATGCGTGAATTTTGCACCCACCACATCAGAAGAAAATGACGCTTCCTAGCCGACACGTCTGAATGACTGCATGGCGCCTTGTCAGGCCTTGCCTTGTGTGAATTCGAAGCACTAACTGGTAGCATAAAAAACAAGCATTTGCAATGCAAATTGGTCTCGCATTTGTGAGACTTAGATCTATTGGCGCTGTAAATGAGAATGCGTTTTACTCTTGTGTTTTGGATTGGAGTGTATGTATGTGATGTGGAGTGGAATTATTTGGTTTGGAATTGTTAGTTGTGGAATTCTGTGTGGTAGATTTAAGGTTAACATAGCACTATGTATAAACTCAAGCCTGGTGTATTTTCATGACTAGCAGTTGCCTGTCATGAGTCATAGTCCCTCCCCACACAGTACTAATAGCATATTACACTGAACATCACAACAAATACGATGCACATGAAGGTGAAAATACGGCTCAGGAAACTATTCTTTGGTGCATGGCCACTATTGAGTTCATGCCTTTATTACTACAGCTCAAAAGCTGAAAGAGTGCATAAGAACAATATCACAGCCAAAGTTGAGAATCTCCTGTGTCAATGTGCCACAGACTGCACGTTTCAATGTTTTTTTGCAACAGAAAATATTAGCCTATTTAATGAGATGAATCACATACTTGGCCCTGTTCTGTGGTTCTTATTACAGATCTGTTTTTCACATCTGCACAGAATCACTGCATAAGCCTCACATGCAAAAAAACATTCACCCCATGGGCCATCTTAGCGCTAAAGACAATAAAACAAACTAAAATAAACAGCAATCTGGTGTTCTGGTGGGAACATGGGCTTCTATTGGAATTCTCCAGGGCATATTATCAAGCCCATTATCGCCGCTTAAGTTAAACTTAAAACAAACTTAGGTTTGACTGACTTTAGACCAAAACTTAAGATTGACTGAGACAAAATCCTAACTTTAGTACTCCTAAATGCCTTCTGTGAATACCGAAAGTCGTAAAGTTAGGATTTTGTCTCAGATTACTTTTGTGAATCAGGCCCTAGAAGTTTACATTTACTAGCTTTCACAGTCATGCCCTTTTCTTGTAAAATGTATAAAACTTTCGTCAAGACTTGCAAGTGCTCATCCTTGGTCTCTGTATGAATCAATATGTCATCCTGGAAAGCCTGCACCTGTTGAATGTCTCCAAACAAACTATCCATTAACTTTTGGAAAACGCTCGCTGCAGATGCCAGACCAAACGGTAACCTCAAATACTTGAAGGCACCAAAAGGTGTCACAAATGCAGTGAGCGCTTGAGAATCTTCAGAAAGTTGAACCTGGTGGTAGGCAGAATGTATGAAAAATACTTAGATTTACCAATGTTAGCTATCATTTCTTGGATGTGGGGAAGGGGATGGCAATCAACTAGAATATTTTGATTTAGAGATCTCAAATCCACACATAACCTGAGATCCCCAGTCTTTTTCTTGGTCAGAACCACTGAAGAAATCCATTCTGAGGCATCAATAGGCGAAATTAACCCTTCGGATTGTAAATTTGACAATAACAACTTGAGTTCATCTCGAATACTGAGTGGAACTGGCCTAACTTTATGCCCAATTGGCACAGCGTTCTTCTTGAGTTTT
Source organism: Calotriton arnoldi (assembly GCA_963921515.1). NCBI lineage: Eukaryota > Metazoa > Chordata > Amphibia > Caudata > Salamandridae > Calotriton > Calotriton arnoldi. Next base: position 1,020,490 of record CAWUFW010006111.1, on the reverse strand, counting down.
ATGCCATGCTCAAAACCCTTTACAGTTCCCACTGCATCCTTGAAAACTTCTGGATAAGACTGAACTAATTTATCTACTACACATTCCTGTTGTTCCAATGTTAGAATGTTAGTGGGTAGAGTTCATAAAATAATTGGAGGATCTTGCCTGGACATAATATAATCCCCAAAAGCACAAGATCCTTCCAACCAACAATATCCCTCCCATTAACTGCCACATAAACTTTGGTTCTCACAGATCTACCTAGACATTCCAGAGTGTCCCAGAAGTAACCCAACAGGTCAATGTCCTGTTCCCCGCATGCTTTGGGAGAAATATCAGGAGCTAAAAGAGGGGTATCTTCTGTCCAGAACTTGTAAAAAGTGCGATCAGCAAGAATAGTAACTGGAGCTCCAGAATCAGCCATAACTAAGATAGATTTCCCATCAATGATGACATCCACCAATGGCCCTTTAATTTGCTTCCGAGTATAAGTGCTTGAATCTGGAATGTCAACAGTGAGTAAAACATTTGCGAATTTGGTGGTGCACTCTTCCACAACACACTCAGTACTATCCAAGCTTATATTGGAGACCTTAACTCTACTAAGATTCGTGTTTCCACTGGATGCTCCACTCCACTGGATGGTCCCAGGATGCTTGTTTCTGGTCCAGGGAAGACATGGCTTGGCAGTTCGGGCTGGACTGTTCCCATGAGGCACAGGGTCAAGACTGATTTGCATATAGCTGTGTCTGAACTGGGGTGGCAAAGTGAGCTAAAGAACGATGATGGATTCAACCCAGATCTGTGACTGGGGGTGAGTGTCTGAAAAGTTTCAGTGCTCCGTCCCTCATCTCCTTGTGTTTGCTTTGTTCGCCCTAAGTTGGCAGGGTATGCCCAGACGTGGGTCCTTGCTCACTTTGCCACTGGATTCAAGCTAGCCTGGCTGATGAGGGCTTTTAGCCCGAAACCGGTCCCAGGATGCTTGTTTCCGGTCCAGGAAAGATATGGCTTGGCAGTTCGGGCTGGACTGTTCCCATGAGGCACAGGGTCAAGACTGATTTGCATATAGCTGTGTCTGAACTGGGGTGGCAAAGTGAGCTAAAGAACGATGATGGATTCAACCCAGATCTGTGACTGGGGGTGTGTGTCTGAAACTTTTCAGTGCTCCGTCCAACATCTCCTTGTGTTTGCTTTGTTCGCCCTAAGTTGGCAGGGAATGCCCAGACGTGGGTCCCTTGCTCACTTTGCCACTGGATTCAAGCTAGCCTGGCTGATGAGGGCTGTTAGCCCAAAACCGGTCCCAGGATACTTGTTTCCGGTTCAGGGAAGACATGGCTTGGCAGTTCGGGCTGGACTGTTCCCATGAGGCACAGGGTCAAGACTGATTTGCATATAGCTGTGTCTGAACTGGGGTGGCTAAGTGAGCTAAAGAACAATGATGGATTCAACCCAGATCTGTGACTGGGGGTGAGTGTCTGACAAGTTTCAGTGCTCCGTCCATCATCTCCTTGTGTTTGCTTTGTTCGCCCTAAGTTGGCAGGGTATACCCAGACGTGGGTCCCTTGCTCACTTTGCCACTGGATTCAAGCTAGCCTGGCTGATGAGGGCTGTTAGCCCAAAACCGGTCCCAGGATGCTCGTTTCCAGTCCAGGGAAGACATGGCTTGGCAGTTCGGGCTGGACTGTTCCCATGAGGCACAGGGTCAAGACTGATTTGCATATAGCTGTGTCTGAACTGTGGTGGCAAAGTGAGCTAAAGAACGATGATGGATTCAACCCAGATCTGCGACTGGGGGTGAGTGTCTGAAAAGTTTCAGTGCTCCGTCCATCATCTCCTTGTGTTTAAAGAAGTTCTTAACAGCAAGGGTATTAGGCTTGGGTCGCAGTTGGGTCAATCACTTATATGGGGTCCAGAGGGCGCTCAATAACATGCCAAGAAAATCTCTTGGTGGTCATACTCCATATGAAATCCTGTTTGGTGTGAGAATGTGGGTACCAGACCTCGATTATGTCAGCACAGTGGCGGCAGAAACACTGCTTCACATCAATGAACATTTGGCTGTTTTACAGGAACTCAAGGAATTCTGGGGCGCACTAAGCAACATCCAAGTAAAAGGCACTGCCACCGGGGAAGTGAAGGTTGCACTAGCAAGACCCAACTGGGTCCCGTAGCTCGGGGATCTGGTCGGGGAAAAAATTGGGGACAAGAAAGAAGTTTGCCCATCTTATAGAGCGCATGTACCTGTCCTGGCTGTCGAAGGTGCCAGAACTGTACTTCTGTCTCTTGCCAGCCGCAAAGACAACAGGTTTGTCTCAATTGATCTGATCAAACCACACTATGTGGCCGATACTCAACAGTAGGCTGCATGGGCTCCTGGGTAGCCGCCGCACTCCTCTTGCTACCATTCAGGAAGGTCAAATGGAAGCTTTAATAACTACAAAAGATTCCCCTCTCCAAAGGGAAACTGTAAACAACAATGAAGCATTCCTTCTCCCTATTGAGACATTTACAACTGTACAATCAACAAGCACAGAAACACAAATCTAAATTCGGAAAATTAACGACGTATATGTGAATATGCCACAGATTGAGTCATCTCCCAGTTCTACAAAACCTGCTGAGTTGCCAAAAATAGACTGGACGGCATGTGGCTATTTCATGAATTATGGTGACTTCTCATCGAATTCAAGTGAACCTGAGATACCACTGCCTCTCCCTTTCAAGCTGCAAGTGCATGCTCTCTATCTTTGGCTGAAAAAGACATACTTTGTTACTCCTTAGTTACATCTCTGGATTACAATCAGATTACTATTCCTGGTCCTCTGGATTGGTTTGATGACTGTCTTTTTCCTGCTTCTGAACAGACTCTATCTTCCAGAACACTCTGCAGTTCAACTAGTGAACTTGGTTCTCAAAGCGCATGCATCATCGCACTGTGAACTAAGGGACCTGTCCCTGGTGAACATTACAGCAGTTTCAGTTCTGGAGGGAATAGTATAGGACAGGGTATCGTATGATGTATCTGGTCCTACTGAACTTTTACAAATACCATATTTGTTTAAAATTTCCTTAAATGATATTATCACCTCGAGTACTTTCTCTGATGATTGGGACATTGAAACAATGACAATTTGCTTGCAGATTTGGAGCAATCGGATGCCTTTTCTTCTGATGAATTGTATGATGGTACATTTAATTTTAGTGATAAGTTTTGCTATCTCCATTATGGTCACCATTTTTTACACAAAGCTAGTATCCCACGTGCTGTTTATAATTACACTCAACGGGAACACTGTCCAACCCACCACCGCTTCTGCGTCCCCTCTGCTCCACCAACTCCACTGGCTTGGTGTTGACAAGAGTATTAAGTTCAAGGCCCTATGTTATATGTTTTGCCCCTTCTTATATTCAAAGTCTGGTTACACCCTATGTTCCGGCTCGACAGTTGAGATCTTCCATCCTCTCACTGTTTTCAGTTCCAAGATTTTGACTTGCCCGTATCAGAGGTCGTACATTTGCCTGTCTTGGCCCCAGGCTTTGGAATTCCCTTCCAGTTGCCCTTAGGAATTGTCAATCCCTGTTATCTTTTTGTAAAGGCTTAAAGACGTTTCTGTTTAGTAACTCGGCTTGATCTCTGTGTGCTCCATTTATGCCTGTCGCTTATTTTGGTTGTTTGCCTCCACATGCTCTCAGCGCCGGGAAACCCTATTGGGTAGCTGCGCGCTTTACAAGTGTGATAAATAAATAAATAAAGGTAGTTCAAAAACATTTGCACAAAAGTTTGCTTATTTTTCTGGTTTTGACACATCAAACCTAGCCTCTTACTACTATAGGCTTGCACCTACACCTGCAAAGAAAAATATGCTAACAAGCACCAAGCTGATATACTCTGCTTCCTTTCTTTCCCAGCTGTCTGTACAGGGTTTCGACTTTTGGAAAGACACCATAGTTACAAAATCTGTCTGGGGGACAAAATATTGGCAGGTTCAGGGAACTGTTTAGAGCATGCCTCATACCACATCAAATAATTTTCCTGAATAAAACAGTTCAACAAACTTCCTGTCTCGGAATAGTCAAGATGAAGGATTTGAACACACCTCGTATTCCTGCATTTTCATGTTTTGAGAACTGACAGCATTTTACACAATACAGTGAGGATCCACTAGCTATCATGATATGCAATGGTTCTTACAATTCATCAGACCCCAATTGGAAGGGATGGTTGGTTTGGCCTGTGGACACTAATGGGTGTCAGTCTAGATTCCTGGACAATACCGAAGGGCTTAGAATCAATAGGCCTGACCAGCGATATGTACAATCAGAACACTCGGGGGTAGTGGCATCATATACTGTTGGGAAGTTGTGCCTTGATTGACTAAAAACCTCAACACTTTCTCAGGTGAAGCAACACTTGTCCCTTCTTTCTGGTGACATGGATCTCAGGGATTTTTTGTTAGGTCCCCGGAACCCACGTCACAAGTGCTTCTTGTTTGCAATATACAATGAGCTGTGGAAAGTTTCTCAACAGGAGGCTGCTTAGAGACTGTGCAAGATTGATAGGGTTAATTTGGAAAAGGCTTTGGCTGTGGTTGACAACGGTATGACCACATTAACATCCAGAATGTATTCACTGGGCAACATAGTATCTTCTGTAATTGACATAATACAGCAAGATATGTCTATTTTACAGCATCGACAATCATAACTACAGTCCATTGTATTATTAAGCTGAACGTTGCAACCATAACATTCTAGCCAGGTGCCCTGGCGTTATATCAATAGCACAAGTCTGTTTTCTACATATGATCTAACTGAGAGACAGATAGTAATGGCACGAAGAGATGCAAAATATACCATGCTGCACATTGAAAAGTTAGACCAATTACCTTTCACCGTGGCTGAGACACCATCCACAGAATGGATAATCCATGGGTACATCACCCTACCAGTCATGGCTTTCCAATTCCAATATTGTCTACAATACCACCAAGAAGGCCAAGAAGCACTTGGGGAAGGTTATGTGCATGAATACTGGGAATTACCAGTCAGGTTTAGAAGCAGGAATGGGGACACAGACGTTTTCCTTAGTGGTTTCGAATGTGGGGATGCATTGAGCAGGTCGTTAGTATGCAAGGACATTTCATATCATGGGGCATGCAATGCTTCAGTTGCGAACTTGTCCTGTTATCTGAAGGGATTGTCAGCTGCCGTGATTCATCCATTTCAAGCTGCTCCCTAATGGGAGCTATTTGATACTGAATGATCAAGGTTGCTGTGGAATGGAGCCGGGCATCGCTTATGGTAACGGTTAATTCCATAGTCACTTGTTGCACTCAAGTACTGTTTCCACCTGCCCGCACAGTTAGAGAGGCAACGCTATGGCCTTCGATAAACGTTTCTGACATACGCTTTGATTCTCTGAGCAAACTGATAGCCATACTTTTTCAAAAAGATGTGGCCTTACCATCAGCCAGAGAAACGTTTGATCTCCAGGTTGCAAGGTCCTTGTCCAAGATACAGGCGCTGCTTCATACTAACTTCCTGCTGCATTTTGGGGAGCTAGTCCACCGTATCTTTATCATGTCTGATACGAATGGAATCGCAGCCTTTTTAAATGTATTGGCTCTGGACTGGTTAGCACCTTTCAGATGATTTTCGGATTCATACCATCTTCCATACATTCTGTATTGGGAAGCGTTTTGGAGGTATCTCGCTTGTCCTGCTACTTGTGGGGGGAATTCTGATTTTATTTTTCTGCTCCTCAATGGACGTCCCAGTTCAACACAGAATGGAGACAGCACTCGCTGTGCTTTGATGCCATGAGTGCATGATACGCTGCTTCGGCACACCTCGACTTTGAGAACTGAATGAGCACTGGTTCTTGTCCTTCAGGCCTGTTTGGCTTTACTGAGTACAACCTGTATTCCGCTGTCTGCTTTGCAGCCATGAATGCGTATTGGATTTATCCCTCGGATCACAATCGGTTGCGCCACTGGACATTGAAGTACTGATGGACCCCTTAAAAGGCCCTTGGTTATTGTTGTCCCCAGCATATTTCATTGCTGATGAATGCATTCTTCAAGCCACCCTGGGAGGGTTTTACTCCTATTGAACTGGATACCGGCTCAGCGATATGCTTAGAGGATGCAGTCCCTCCCTCAGAAGCTGCTGTGGGACCTGGTTTGAATCACCTTTGCTCCATAAACCTGCTGTTAGACTTGGCATCTTTTGGCGTGTTTCCCCTGACTTTTTGCTTTCTGACCTCCCGGTTTTGACTCTGTTTTTGCTGGTGTAATGATTCTGCGCACTTTCCTCACTGCTGTCCAGTGGGAAAGTGCAAGTGCTCCTGTATAAAATGTGTTACGGATTGGCGTTTCCATGATTGGCCTATTTGGTTTATGTGTCAGTCCCTTGTAAAGTGCACTACGAGTGCCAGGGCCAATAGACCAAATGCTGTTGGTGGGCTGCAGCACTGGATTGTACCACCCACGCAAACAGCCCGTAAAGTGTAACTCGGGCCTGCCATTGCAGAGCCTATGCGCAGCCTGGGGCTGCCATGTCGACTTGGCAAGTGCACACACTTGCAAGTCCCTAAACCTTCCCTTTTCTACATGTTAGTCACCCCTAAGGTAGGCCCAAGGTACCCCTGTGGGCAGGGTGCGTTGTATGCAAAAGGTAGGACATGCCCTGGTGTGTGTGGCATGTCCTGATAGTGAATTACAGCCTAGTTCGTTTTTCACTATTGCAAGGCTACCTGTTTCCCCTAGGCCAGAACGGGCAGTTTTGATTATTACAGCTTATAATCCTAACTGACCCCGGGAACATGGTAGAAATTCGAGTTTAGTATGCCTGGACTCAGAATGATAAAATGCATCTTTTAGTGAAGTTGGTTTTAACATTCTGTGTTTGAAAATACCACTTTTATAAAGTGGGTATTTTCTTGTCTAACCATCCAAGCCTGCCTCTGCGAGGTTGTGTATTCCTTGTCTGGAGTGTGAGTGACAGGGGCTGGGGGATGCCAGGAGACAGGGTGAGTCAGCACAGGGCTCAATAGCAAGATCTACATGTAGATGGGTGGGAGGAGTTGCACCTGGGCCCTGAATAGGACAGTGCCTTCCCTCCACAATGCTGGCTCCACCTCCTGTGGTGCGTCTGATGTCCCTGGCCTACTCACTGAAAGAAGGGACGGAGACTTGTCAACAAAGTGCTCCAGAACTGGTTTGGACTAGGCAAAGGCCTCTCTGCCTTCAGAGAACAAAGGAAATTGGGATATAAATATTGGGGCCCTGACCCCATGAATTTAGATCTCGCTGGAATCAAGGAACCTGCCAAGACGAAGAGCTGGAAGAGCTGCCAGGAGGAGTACTGCCCCTTTGCTGTGTTGTTGCTTTGTTGGGTTGGCCTGCAGCTGCTGCTTCTGCCTTGGGCAGTGAAAGGACTGAACTTTCTACAAACTTGTCCTGAGTATCTCCAAGGGCCTGGAACCGAGCTGGCCTCCTGTTAAGAAGTCTCAGGGACTACAAAGACTTCACAAGCCTCTGGGTACCGCTTCTTGAACGCTGTTTCAGTTGCCACAGAGGAAGGGAACTGCAACCGACTCCGTCAACCGAATCCATCACTGGCCGGTGACCTGTTTGCACCGCAGACCGCATCGCCCCACTTCGCATCGCAACCCTGGTCTCACCGTGGGCGACGTCCGACGCCGCCAACACTGAGCCGCTGCTTGCACCGTGACCTGTGGGCACCGCAGTTCGCATCGCATCGCTTCACTGAACCAGCCGGACCCGACCGACGCGGTCGCTGCAACTGGCTCAAGAGTCGTGACCGCATCGCATTTGGGGCACCGCTCGCACGTCTGCGACGCACCGCTCCGACTCGCACCGCTGTCCGACGCCAGCTCCCGCACTCCGGCTTGGTCGCCTGCATCGCAACCTGTCAGCACCGCATCGAGCATCGTCTCACCCTGCTTCGCACGCCTTGGACTCACCGACTCCGTCTGCACGACGCTCATCGAGCCGCTGCCTGCACCGCATCGAGGGACACCGCACCTTGCATCGCTCCGTCTTGCACCGCAACCGCGACGAACGCCGACCGGCTCATACACTCCGTACCAGCCACAACGAGAAAGGTACTGTGACCGAGTCTGTTCACGACTCTGCTGGCCCGTATCGACGCGGTCGGCTGGAACTGTTAGACTCTGTGGTTTTCAGCATCGCGGTAGGCTCGGACGGAGCTACCGACTCGTACGAACTTTGTTTTTGAACTATTCTTGCAAAGAAGAAGTTACCTTATCAAGTATTCGTTTTTAAAGTATAGTATTGTGGATTTTTGTCGTAATTGGTCTTGTCTTGAGTATATAAAATATTGGTTATTTTTCTAAACTGGTGTGGTGTCCGTTTGTAGTGCTTACACTATATTATTGTTGGTTATGTGCAAATGCTTTACACACTGCCTCTGAATTAAGCCTGACTGCTCGTGCCAAGCTACCACGAGGGTGAGCAGGGGTTACTTCACGAGTGTAACACCCTTACCCTGACTAGGAAGAAGGGTCCCTACTTGGACAAAGGTGCAAGCCCTTGCCAACTAGAGATCCCATTTCTAACACTGGTTGTCAGCGGTGAGGATAGGACTTGTGTTTGCACTTGACTTACAGTGATTGGTGTGCACTACTACCATATCGCAGACCATTACGTACCACATACTGGTTCTTTTTCTTTTGGCCTATTTTTGATCTTGCCAGTTTTCAACTCACTACTTTTGTCATGCCTGAATCAACTGCATCATCCGTTGCATCTCTGGAAGTTATCTTTGAGGAGGATAGGTTGGAATCCTACGCCGTAAAGGAACTACGAGCGATTTGTAAAAACCTGAAAGTCCAAATTAAAGGCCTCACAAGGAAGGAGGAGCTACAGAAGGCGCTGAGGGCCTGGGTAGCAGCCAGACATGCCAGTGGGCAGCCTGGTAATCTCAGTGAGGAGGTGGAGGAGCCTATTTCCAGGGTGGATATGCTTTTGGGTAGGGGGAACCCGCCAGGTCAGGCAGCAGCAGTCTGTCCCCAGAGGAGCTGGAGGACAGGCGGGAGGCAAGGCAGTTTGAGCTGCAGAAGCTCAGGCTGGAGAGTGAGCGGGAGGAGAAGAGATTGGCCATAGAGGAGAGGAAGATGCTCTTAGAGCATGAAAGAGAACTGAAGGTGCTAGAGCTTAGGAGTAAGTCAGGCTCAGATGGTGGCAGCAATTCGTCCAGAAAGGCAGACAGGATTGTGCACATTCCCAAGAATGTAGGCAAGGAGTTCAAGAAGGGGGATGACATACAAAGGTGGTTTCAGGGTTATGAGGCAGCCATACACATGAATGGGGTCCCTGAGGAGAATTGGGAGCAGGATTGTGGCCACTTTTCCCTGAAGAAGCAAGGGATGCTCTGATAGCTTTGGGTAAGGGGTATCACCTCACCTATGCTGACATGAAGGATGCCCTTCTCACTAAGTATGGTCTTACTCCTGAAAAGTACAGGGATCAGTTCAGGTCCAGTAAGAAGTCTGATGCCAACACTTGGTTGGAATGTGTGGATGTGTTCTGCAGGTCTCTGGATGGCTGGGTAAAGGGCAGTAGTGTAACAGATTTTCAGGGGCTCTACAACTTGATTGCATGGGAGCACTTGTCTAGTCTATGTTTTGCAGATCTGCGCCAGCACCTAGTTGATAGTAAGCTAACAGACCCCAGGAAGCTTGCTATGGAAGCGGACCGCTGGGTGAGTACCAGGGTCCACAAGAAAGCGTTTGTGGGAGACTCAGCCAAAGTTGGGCAGGGTCCCCAGCAGAAAGGTGGGGGGGACAAGGGTAAAGCACAGGAGTTCTCTAAAGGGCACCAAACTAGTACCCAGGGTAAAGGTTCCCAGCCCCCCGGTGATAAGAAGAAAGGGGTCTCTACAGGGAAGCCTGTTGAGACCGGCCCCCGCAAGTGTTATGCATGTGACCAGGTAGGTCACTTTAAGGGGGACCCCAAGTGCCCAAAGGGGACACAGCCACCCACCGGTGGACAGTCCAAAGTGTTGGCTAGTGTAGCGCTTGGGGAGGAGGGGTGCCCACAGGAGGGTGGGGATCCCGCAGAAATGACCCTTGTCTCACTAAGGGACAGTGAGATGGTCCCAGGAAACCAGGTGCCCCCTAACACAAAGAAATATAGCACCTGGGTGACCATTAATGGGAACAGGATAGAGGCTCTCAGAGATACTGGAGCCAGTGTGACCTCAGTCCGGTGTCACCTGGTGTCTGAGAAGCAAGTAGTCCCCGGAGCATTCCACCAAGTAGTTGCTGTAGACAACTCAGAGCGCCAATGTATGGTGGCGCAGGTTCCCTTTGAATGGGGGGGGTCTCAGGTCCCTTGAGGGTGGTTGTGAGCCCTACCATGCCTGTAGATTGTCTGCTAGGAAACGACCTGGAACAGTCCTTATGGAAGGAGGTTGAGCTCAGGTCTCACTTGGAGATGCTTGGGTTGCCAGAGTGGGCATGCGTGTCTACTCGGTCAATGGCAGCCAAAAGGGTGATCAAGAGGACTTGGAGCCTGGAACAGTGGCCCAAGTCCCTGCCAAGAGAAAGGGCAGGGGCGCGGAAACCGGCCCCCGAAGTTCCCACGGACCGGGAGGAGGCGGACCTCGAGGGGACGCCCCGGTGCCTACAGGGGAACAGGTAGCCGAACTGGGAGACATCTCTGAGCTGACCCATTGGCAGCAAGAAGGGGTCCCACCAGGGAGGAGTTCTGCAGGGAGCAGAGCGAGTGCCCTACTCTGGAGGGTCTGCGGCGGCAGGCTGCAGACCAGGCAGCTGGTAATCAGTCCGGGTCACATCTGATCTACTGGGAGAGTGGTCTCCTATACAGTGAGCCTAAGGTTGCTGAGCCTGGGTCAGCCCGTGTGCTGGTGGTACCCCAGCGCTTCAGGACCTTCCTACTGGGTCTGGCTCATGACGTGCCTTTGGCAGGACATTTGGGGCAGGACAAGACCTTTGACAGGCTTGTCACCCACTTCTTTTGGCCCCAAATGCGAAGGCAGTCAGATGCACACTGTAGGTCTTGCCAAACTTGCCAGGCAAGTGGTAAGAGTGGGAGGAAGGTCAAAGCTCCTCTCCAACCTTTTCCTGTTGTTGGTACACCCTTTGAAAGGGTAGGGATGGATATTGTGGGGCCACTGGATCCCAAGACAGCCATGGGCAACAGGTACATCCTGGTCTTGGTGGACCATGCCACCCGGTACCCGGAGGCAATCCCTCTCAGGACAACGACGGCGCCAGTGATGGGCCGGGCGTTAATGGGGATCTTTTCCCGTGTGGGATTCCCCAGAGAGGTGGTTTCTGATAGGGGGACCAATTTCATATCCAAGTATATGACATCCCTGTGGAAGGAGTGTGGTGTAACCTACAAGTTCACCACTCCTTACCACCCACAAGGAAACGGTCTGGTGGAGAGATTCAACCAGACCTTGAAAGGCATGATCAAGGGTCTAACAGAACCCATGAGGCGTAAGTGGGACGTCCTCTTGCCATGCCTACTCTTTGCATACAGGGAGGTGCCTCAGAAGTCTCTTGGGTACAGCCCCTTTGAGCTCCTGTATGGCCACCCTGTCAGAGGACCTCTGAGTTTGGTAAGGAAGGCTGGGAGGCAGCTCCCAGGAAAACTCCCCAGGATGTGTTTAGCTACATGCTGGCCTTTAGAAACCAAACTGCCCGCTTCAGGAAACTTCGCTCAGGCGAACCTAGAAGCAAGCCAGGAAGAAATGAAGAGATGGTATGACCAGAATGCCACTCTTGTCGAATTTCAACCTGGGCAAAAAGTGTGGGTCATGGCCCCAGTGGCACCTTGTGCCTTGCACGACAAGTGGACTGGGCCATATGAGGTGGTGGAGCGCAAAAGTGACGTCACCTACCTGGTGGATTTGCAAGCTCCAAGGAACCCCTTGAGGGTCCTTCACGTGAACCGCCTCAAGCCCCACTTCGAGAGGTCCGAAGTGAGTATGCTCTTGGCGACAGATGATGGGGTGGAAGAGGAGAGTGAGCCTCTCCCTGACCTCCTGTCTACCAAGGAGCATGATGGGTCAGTAGAAGGTGTGATCCTCTCCCCTACTCTGACTCAGGAGCAGCAGGGGGACTGTCACCAGTTGTTGGGACAGTTCGCCCCACTGTTCTCTCTGACCCCCGGTGTTACTCACTGGTGTACCCATGACGTGGACACTGGTGACAGCCCTCCTGTGAAGCACAAGATTTACAGGTTGACTGACCGGGTCAGAGCCAGCATCAAGGAGGAGGTCTCTAAGATGTTGGCGTTAGGGGTGATTGAGCCCTCCCACAGTCCTTGGGCCAGCCCAGTGGTCTTGGTCCCAAAGGCTGCGGCGCCCGGTGCCACTCCAGAACTCCGGTTTTGTGTGGACTACCGTGGGCTCAATGCCGTCACCAGGACTGACGCGCACCCCATCCCCAGAGCTGATGAGCTCATTGATCGGTTGGGAGCTGCCCGGTTCCTCAGCACGTTTGATTTGACGTCTGGGTACTGGCAGATTGCCTTAACCGATGGGGCCAAGGAGAGATCAGCATTCTCAACCCCAGAAGGTCATTACCAATTCCGGGTGATGCCCTTTGGGTTGAAGAATGCCCCTGCCACCTTTCAGAGGTTGGTCAATCAGGTGTTGGCTGGGCTGGAGGATTTCAGTGCCGCCTACCTGGATGACATTGCTGTGTTCAGTTCCAGCTGGGAAGAACATTTACAGCACCTTGAGAAAGTGTTGAGGGCTCTGCAAGGTGCAGGCCTCACGATCAAGGCCAGTAAGTGCCAGATCGGGCAGGGTTCTGTGGTGTACTTGGGACACCAGGTAGGAAGCGGCCAGGTGGCGCCCCTACAACCCAAGATTGACACCATTCTGGCTTGGGAGCCCCCAAGACCCAGACAGAGGTGAGAGCCTTCTTAGGTCTCACCGGCTACTATAGGAGATTTGTTAAGGGCTATGGCACCATCGTTGCCCCCTTAACAGAGCTGACCTCTAAGAGGCAGCCCAGGAAAGTGATCTGGACTGAGTCCTGCCAGAAAGCTTTTGATGCCCTGAAGGCAGCCATGTGCACGGTGCCCGTGCTCAAGGCACCTGACTTCTCCAAGGAATTCGTCGTGCAGACTGACGCTTCAGAGCATGGTGTGGGAGCGGTGCTCTCACAACTGAACGAAGAGGGCCTGGATCAGCCTGTAGTCTTCCTTAGCAGGAGACTACTTCCCAGGGAACAGAGGTGGAGTGCCATAGAAAGGGAAGCTTTTGCTGTGGTCTGGGCGCTGAAGAAGTTGAGACCATACCTGCTTGGGACTCACTTCTGGGTTCAGACAGACCACAGGCCCCTCAGATGGTTGATGCAAATGAGGGGTGAGAATCCAAAACTGCTGAGGTGGTCCATCTCCCTACAGGAAATGGACTTTACGGTGGAACACCGTCCTGGTACAGAACACGCCAACGCAGATGGTCTGTCCAGGTTCTTCCGCCTTAGTGAAGAGAACTCCAATGGGGTTGGGTAGTTCTCCCTACTTTCAGCTGGAGGGGACATGTGTTAGACTTGGCATCTTTTGGCGTGTTTCCCCTGACTTTTTGTTTCCTGACCTCCTGGTTTTGACTCTGTTTTTGCTGGTGTAATGATTCTGCGCACTTTCCTCACTGCTGTCCAGTGGGAAAGTGCAAGTGCTCCTGTATAAAATGTGTTACGGATTGGCGTTTCCATGATTGGCCTATTTGGTTTATGTGTCAGTCCCTTGTAAAGTGCACTACGAGTGCCAGGGCCTATAGACCAAATGCTGTTGGTGGGCTGCAGCACTGGATTGTGCCACCCACGCAAACAGCCCGTAAAGTGTAACTCGGGCCTGCCATTGCAGAGCCTGTGCGCAGCCTGGGGCTGCCATGTCGACTTGGCAAGTGCACACACTTGCAAGTCCCTAAACCTTCCCTTTTCTACATGTTAGTCACCCTAAGGTAGGCCCAAGGTACCCCTGTGGGCAGGGTGCGTTGTATGCGAAAGGTAGGACATGCCCTGGTGTGTGTGGCATGTCCTGATAGTGAATTACAGCCTAGTTCGTTTTTCACTATTGCAGAGGCTACCTGTTCCCCCTAGGCCAGAACGGGCAGTTTTGATTATTACAGCTTATAATCCTAACTGACCACGGGAACATGGTAGAAATTCGAGTTTAGTATGCCTGGACTCAGAATGATAAAATGCATCTTTTAGTGAAGTTGGTTTTAACATTCTGTGTTTGAAAATACCACTTTTAGAAAGTGGGTATTTTCTTGTCTAACCATCCAAGCCTGCCTCTGCGAGGTTGTGTATTCCTTGTCTGGAGTGTGAGTGACAGGGGCTGGGGGATGCCAGGAGACAGGGTGAGTCAGCGCAGGGCTGAATAGCAAGATCTACATGTAGATGGGTGGGAGGATTTGCACCTGGGCCCTGAATAGGACAGTGCCTTCCCTCCACAATGCTGGCTCCACCTCCTGTGGTGCGTCTGATGTCCCTGGCCTACTCACTGAAAGAAGGGACGGAGACTTGTCAACAAAGTGCTCCAGAACTGGTTTGGACTAGGCAAAGGCCTCTCTGCCTTCAGAGAACAAAGGAAATTGGGATATAAATATTGGGGCCCTGACCCCATGAATTTAGATCTCGCTGGAATCAAGGAACCTGCCAAGACGAAGAGCTGGAAGAGCTGCCAGGAGGAGTACTGCCCCTTTGCTGTGTTGTTGCTTTGTTGGATTGGCCTGCAGCTGCTGCTTCTGCCTTGGGCAGTGAAAGGACTGAACTTTCTACAAACTTGTGCTGAGTATCTCCAAGGGCCTGAAACCGAGCTGGCCTCCTGTTAAGAAGTCTCAGGGACTACAAAGACTTCACAAGCCTCTGGGTACCGCTTCTGGAACGCTGTTTCAGTTGCCACAGAGGAAGGGAACTGCAACCGACTCCGTCAACCGAATCCATCCCTGACCGGTGACCTGTTTGCACCGCAGACCGCATCGCCCCGCTTCGCATCGCAACCCTGGTCTCACCGTGGCGACGTCCGGCCGCCGTCAACATCGAGCCGCTGCTTGCACCGTGACCTGTGGGCACCGCAGTTCGCATCGCATCGCTTCACTGAACCAGCCAGACCCGACCGACGCGGTCGCTGCAGCTGGCTCAAGAGTCGTGACCGCATCGCATTTGGGGCACCGCTCGCACGTCTGCGACGCACCGCTCCGACTCGCACCGCTGTCCGACGCCAGCTCCCGCACTCCGGCTTGGTCGCCTGCATCGCAACCTGTCAGCACCGCATCGAGCATCATCTCACCCTGCATCGCACGCCTTGGACTCACCGACTCCGTCTGCACGACGCTCATCGAGCCGCTGCCTGCACCGCATCGAGGGACACCGCACCTTGCATCGCTCCGTCTTGCACCGCAACCGCGACGAACGCCAACCGGCTCGTACAGTCCGTACCAGCCACAACGAGAAAGGTACTGTGACCGAGTCTGTTCCACGACTCTGCTGGCCCATATCGACGCGGTCGGCTGGAACTGTTAGACTCTGTGGTTTTCAGCATCGCGGTAGGCTCGGACGGAGCTACCGACTCGTACGAACTTTGTTTTTGAACTATTCTTGCAAAGAAGAAGTTACCTTATCAAGTATTCGTTTTTAAAGTATAGTATTGTGGATTTTTGTCGTAATTGGTCTTGTCTTGAGTATATAAAATATTGGTTATTTTTCTAAACTGGTGTGGTGTCCGTTTGTAGTGCTTACACTGTATTACTGTTGGTTATGTGCAAATGCTTTACACACTGCCTCTGAATTAAGCCTGACTGCTCATGCCAAGCTACCATGAGGGTGAGCAGGGGTTACTTCACGAGTGTAACACCCTTACCCTGACTAGGAAGAAGGGTCCCTACTTGGACGAAGGTGCAAGCCCTTGCCAACTAGAGATCCCATTTCTAACACCTGCTTTGAGCAGCGCCTCTGGGAACGTCGTCTGCGGTTGCCTGCGACAGCAATGTTGTGACTACCACTCGGAACACATAAGCAATTGGCTTTTTCGTAAGGTGGAAACGATCTGGCCTGTTTTTTAAACAGAACAAATTAAAACAGTTTTTGCTTTAGTTTTCTATGCACCATGGCTTTCTGAGTACTTGGGATTTCAAATAGTATAATGACTTTTAATGGCTTTTATGAATATTTAAAAGGGATGCTTGCTTTTAGATGATTTTAAAAGTGGTTTTAGACCTTTTTAGTTTTAATTTCATTTTGACCTGCTGACTTTTTAGATAGCTTCTATATATCGACCCTTAGAATGAGGAGTGGGTGTTATGTGCCCGGGTTAGGCCCATGTAGCGAAGATGCTCATTTCTTACATTGTCCTCTTTTTCACAATAACATTTCTGCTTTGACCGTTTGCACATAGTTGTGCATGTGACAATGTTGGATTAGTTTCTCTGAAACTACTTCTGTTTAAGAATCTGGCTTCGCATAACATTATCACAATACCTCGAACACCAAGTACAATGCCTCTACGCACGAATGTACAAATGTCGTTCTATCTTCATCCACAGGGCGACAAGGTTATCTACATATCCACAACATTGCTAATATATACGTACCTGTGCTCAGCCCAGCGCCGGTGCAAAACGGCATTAATGATTGTTTATGTGCAGGTAGGGATGAGCCTTATTTACAGGACTAATAGTCACCCCAGTGCTCACGCCTGCGCCGGTTGCAGGGATGATTGTTTATGTGTAGGGAGGTGTCCAAAGGGTCCCTGCATTAGTCCAAGTCTTTTCTTTTTGCACCGGCACAGGGGTGAGCACAGGAGTGCCCCGTGTTCCTGTAAATACGGCACAACGCTGCATTTTTTAAATGACGCAGCTCGGTGCAGCTAAATTATTTGCGGTGACGCGCTGTGCCATTTCATTGTAAATATGACCCATGGTCCTCTGGTGTACATCACTTGCATTCACCGCCACACCCGGTCAGATTCAATACATAAGAGGAGTTCAGGTGGTCCCAACCATTGCAGCTGAAACCTGTGTGCTCTGACCCTGCATGCCAGGACATCTGCGTGAAATGTGGTTTAATCTAGGCTACTATGGACAGGGCTCCTTAAAAGTTCCAATGTGTAGATACTTCCCATGGCCCACATATCACAATGGTGCAAGGGTGCCTGCATTGGCTGTCGGCTGCTGTTTGTGCACCAGCACTGGCAGAAGGACAGCAATGCGCTGTTTCTTGTAGCTATGGGCATTCCTGCCCTTTTCTTTTGACATAGTGCAGCAAAGCTAGAAGGCTTGTGGCACAGCCCTACGGTAAAATATTGTCAAAATGCCCATGAGACATCCATTTATGTTATGTTTAACCATATATGAGCCAGCATACTACCCTCTGGCCTGCAGGCAGTGCTGCAGAGCGCTGGGACATAGCTGCCTGCACTGCACAGCATGACCTAGGTACCCACATTGCCCCTTGTTGCAACTAACTCTGCTGCTATTGTAGTTCATCATAGCCAGCACTGTCCTGTCCAGCAACTTTTGTCACTGACACCTTGGAGAGGACAGCAGACACCTGCTCCTCCAAGGGATCCAGCTGCTCCTAGGGCGCTGGACTTCCACCTCCGGTCTGCAGTGCTGCCTTGAGATTGGTTGTCTGTTTCTCCCTCGTCCTGCGCTTGCAATCATGCCAGCTCTTTTTGCAGTTGTTTACTGTCCTATTGACTTCTGCAACACTGTTCACCCTGTCCACAATGGTCTGCCATATGGCCTTTTTCCTCCCCAGTGACATTTTGGAGCTCGTGTTCCATCACCTCCATGATCAAGCTCTCATTCTCCTCCTATTAAACTTGCACTTCCTCGTCCCCTGGGACTCTGGCTGGTCATCCTGGCTGGTACCTGGGTTGCTGGGGTTGTTGTCCGGGGCTCTGATCATGACTGGCTGCTCCATTGCTGCTTTCATGTAAGTGTGCCATTTTTTTTTTTACGGTACGGCCTTTTTAATATTTTTTTTTAACCGCTAGGTGCACAAACGTGATGCTAGGACGGCTTGTGTCTATTTTCTAGATGCTAATTGGCCGAACGTCACATTTTCAGCATTAGCGTAAAATTTCCTAACGACATGGCATACACAACAGCATCAGTTTTCACGACACCAGCTTCTTCCTAACGCCATGGTGCACCGTATTGTAAATACAATGCAGATATGGTGTTTTAATCTGTCGTACCGCAGCAGTAATTTTTTTGGCGCACCGCTGTGGCACAAACTACTAGGGCAAAAAGTACTTCACACACTGAGCTGCCTTAGCAGAAAGTGTAGGGCACCAAAGCACTGCGCACCTTTATAGCGCCACCAGAACGCCACCTTTTATGGTGCTCTGGTGAAGCAATGCCCTTCTCCATACTTGCAAAGCGGTGCTAAGCCACTTTGCATGGTTTAACGCCACCTTATAAATATTGTATCCTTTGACGCAGGTTTCTGAGTCAAAGGGGCGTTCAATGGGTCCCCATGCAACACCCATTGCTTTTTGACACTGCCGCAGATTTACAAGAAATGGTAAATCGGAGGCAGCGCCAAATACTAACGCCATTGAAAGGGTGGCGTTAGAATTGGCCAACAAGGAGAAATACTTTTATTTCTCCTAGTTTTTTTGCTCTTTCTGTGTGCTGCAGAATGCAGCACGCATAGAAGGAGTAAATTGCCATTAATGATTGCTTATGAGCAGGAAGGTATCTCTTCTTGCAAATAAACCATCATCCCTGCAATGCAGGCACCCTTGCACAATGATGCAAGGGTGCCTGCACTGGCGCCAGGCAGTTTTTTTTCAGCGCTGGTGCAAGGTAAAACACAGGGGTGTGCCTTATTTTTCTTAATACAGCGCATTCCTGGGTTTTTTAAATGAGGCAGTTCAGCCCGGTGCAGCTAAATTGCTTGCGGCGTCTTGTTGCACCATTTCTTTGTATATATGCCCCACTAACTGTAAAATAATGATTCATGAAATCCTTGCCCTCTTTAAATTTCTTTTTTCTTTTTGGTTTCAAATATTTTATTACATTTTTAGAGCATACAGAAAACATTGAGGTAGTTCATTTCGTCTTATATATCAAATCTTGAACAGTGAGGAAGTGATGGGTAAGACTTTTTAACCAAAACGCCGCTGCCAGACTGGTCCTCGACATCCACCTCCACAGCCACATCACGCAACACCTCCGACAACTCCACTGGCTCCTGGTCAACAAAAGAACCACCTTCAAGCTCCTCACTCACGCCTACAAAGCTCTCCACGACATATTATTATTATTATTAGTTAGCTTGTAAAGCACCTGGTTACTCCAAACGGAGTGTACCCGCGCTAGGACATCAATGAAAAACCCAGCGACAGTCCTGAACTAGCGACCTTCCTGCGCATAGGACTGACAGAACAATAGAAGGCAAGAATATTACTTCCGTCCACCAGAAGGGTATCGCAAGAGCCAAGTTTAAAAAAGAATTCGGAACAAAGACTCCGACACGACGTAGGGCCAGCATACTGGAACCACCGCCTCGCATTCCACGTACCTGCCAGACAACTCTGATCCTCCCAACTGGCCCTTGCCTCCATCCCCAGGATCCACAAGACCAGAGGATGTTAATTCTCCCACCTCGCCGCTAAGACCTGGAACTCCCTGCCCCTCCACCTCAGGCAATACGTGTCGCTGACCCAATTCAGGAAGGATCTCAAGACCTGGCTCTTCGAATGATCCTCCACGCCCAGAGGGACCAGCAGCCCCTACCCCCAGCACCTTGAGGCCCTCACGGGTGATTAGTAGCGCTTTGTAAACCCTTGATTGAGTGATTGATTGATTGGGAATAAGGCATAATAAACTGAAAAGGTAAGTGCCAACAAGAAGAAATCAACTGAACACTACCGCTTTTCCTTCAAAATATAGGTCAGGGCAGCAGGCTTCCTCGAAAGACTGCTTCTCAGTGGTCGCTCACACCTAGGTGACAGCGTGGCCAGCAGCCTTGCCTTTGGTGCTGTATTCATGCACTGCCTGCAGCACGCTAGCACACTAGCATTAGCTAAAGGGCCTCCTCTCCAGGTCAGGCAAGTCACACTTTGTTTTAGAATTCCTACCTGGCAATGGTTGATGGGGCTGACCTTTGGCCCACGGGCCCACGTGCCCACGTGGTATATGATACTTTGGCATGAATAGCTTAACTAACCTTCATTCAGTGAAATCTACAAACAACATCCCAGCACAAAGGGGAGACATAGGATTAACGGTGAGGGGCTAAACTGACCTAACATAGATTGAGAAGTTGGCAGCTGTAGTCGTTATCAGCCGTCAAATTGCTTATTTTGAACAAGTAACCAGAGACCTTGAAATCTGTAGATTGTTCATGCAAAATGTGCTTGTGTAGTACCAGCATGTGGACACTGGAGGGCGAAAGGATCCCTTCTAATGTCCGATATACTTATTTTACAAAGAACAGTCCAACTGCATCCAATGCATTCGTTCATCTGTGACAGGAATTATACAATGATTGGAAACACAAGAATCGTGTCCAAGTACGCGAGGAAGTGCACCTCTCCGCTTGAATGCCCTTTGACCCTTTTTTGCAGTTCAGGAGTCAGTCCCAGCAGCACCCCTGCATCGCCTTCCAGGTATACAGCTGGAAGGTCATGGGCGTGTCCCAGGGTCATGGGACAAGTTCACTGCTCAGCTGACCCTATGCCTCAGTGTACAGAGCGCACATGTATGCACCAATGAAATGCAGTTCAAGGAGCAAATGCAATTTTTTTTTAAATTATTTCCTTTTTTCTCAATAGGTGAAAAATTATTGCCAACTGAGAAATTCCATCATCATGCACCCCCTCGCCCCCAAATGTCAAGGTCATCGGTTTACCCCCACTTTTGCTGCAGCAATACTGCATCTTTTTTCCAGTGACAATTGGCAATATTCGGATTTTATGAATGGGGACAAACTCACAAGACTGTAGGCGTTCGTAAATGTTCAAGGCGCACCGAGACTTGTTCCACCTCCCCCACCCCTTGATTTGTTTTGAATTTTTTTTATTGAGAGTACAAGCAGAGAAAAGTAAAGAATACACATTAACAGCAGTTTAAATAAACCCGGAGAACATATAAATTATAAAAATCATAACCAATTCACAATGCTCAATGACATCGTGGAACAAAAGAGAATCAACATCCTCAAAATAAGAACCAACTCCTGGTCTATCGCTAAATAGTCTCTCAAGTTCACCCAAATACGATAGATAACGCTCTCTCCGCCCGCCTCATGTTTTGGCGGAAAAGCAGTTTTCCAATCCCTTGAAATGTCTAATCTAGCAGCGGAAAGGGCATAAAAAGCCCAGCCAGTAGTTCCTGTACCCAGCAGCGTCATTTTTGGAGTGATTACCCCTCAGAAGGTTGTGCAAAAGATGCGTGCCGCTGTACCGAGGACCAGAAAGATGTACGTTTGGGACACGTGGCAAGGATGAAGGTCACCCGCGGCTCCCCCTGGGCGGCATGGGCAGTTCTCCCCCTGGGCAGCGTGGGCAGCTCTCCCCCTGGGCGGTGTGGGCAGCTCTCCCCCTGGGCAGCCTTCCCCCTGGGCGGCGTGGGCAGCTCTCCCCCTGGGTGACGTGAGCAGCTCTCCCCCTGGGCGGCGTGGGCAGCTCTCCCCCTGGGCGGTGTGGGCAGCTCTCCCCCTGGGCAGCTCTCCCCCTGGGCGGCGTGGGCAGCTCTCCCCCTGGGTGACGTGAGCAGCTCTTCCCCTAGGCAGCTCTCCCCCTGGGCGGCGTGGGCAGCTCTCCCCCTGGGCGGCGTGGGCAGCTCTCCCCCTGGGCGGCGTGAGCAGCTCTCCCCCTGGGCAGCGTGGGCAGCTCTCCCCCTGGGCGGCGTGGGCAGCTCTCCGCGTGGGCAGCTCTCCCCCTGGGCGGTGTGGGTAGCTCTCCCCCTGGGCAGCTCTCCCCCTGGGCGGCGTGGGCAGCTCTCCCCCTGGGTGACGTGAGCAGCTCTTCCCCTGGGCAGCTCTCTCCCCTGGGCGGCGTGGGCAGCTCTCCCCCTGGGCAGCGTGGGCAGCTCTCCCCCAGGGCAGCGTGAGCAGCTCTTCCCCTGGGCGGCGTGAGCAGCTCTTCCCCAGGGCAGCTCTCCCCCTGGCAGTGCTTAGTTTGTAAAATATTAAGTGCCAGGGCTCTGACCAGGAGGCCACTGCAGCTTGCACCATCGCCCCTATCATCGCTACCAAAACAACTACTAACCATCTCTCTTGCATGTAAAGGCAACAGTTCAGATTATTCCAGGTCCTCAAAGCTAAAGGAATGGCTGGGGAGGCAGGTATTAGCAATTTTTTAATGTATATTATTTTCCTAAACAACTGTTATACTGCTCATCTCTAAATTACATGAGCAGCGCCACCTTGTGGCAGACTGCCCTAAGTGTGGTGTTGACAATTAGGTGCCGGTGCCGAGCACCGGAAAACAATTAAGTGCCGGTGTTCAGCACCGGAAAGCTCAGGCTCAAATTAAGCACTGCCCGCTGGGCTGCTCTCCCCCTGGGCAGCACAGGCAGCTCTCCCCCTGGGTAGCTCTCCCCCTGGACAGCGCAGGCAGCTCTCCCCCTGGGCATCGCTCCCCCTGGGCGACGTAGGCAGCTCTTCCCCTGGGCAGCGCGGGCAGCTCTCCCCATGAGCAGGGTGGGCAGCTCTCCCCCTGGGGAGCGTGGGCAGCTCTCCCCCTTGGCAGCTCTCCCCCTGGGCGGTGTGGGCAGCTCTCCGCCTGGGCAGCGCGGGCAGCTCTCCCCCTGGGCAGCGTGGGCAGCTCTCCCCCTGGGCAGCGCGGGCAGCTCTCCTCTGGGCAGCACGTACAGCTCTCCGCCCGGCCAGCTCTCCCCCTGGGCAGCGTGGGCAGCTCTCCCCCTGGGCAGCGTGTGCAGCTCTCCCCCTGGGCAGCGTGGACAGCTCTCCCCCTGGGCGGCGTGGGCAGCTCTCCCCCTGGGCAGCTCTCCCACTGGGCAGCGCGGAAGCTCTCCCCTGGGCGCCCAGTGCCCTCTTTAAATCAACGACCTCCGCCTTCTGCACTCCTGTCTGATAAATCCCATCCATGAATATTCAACGCAGGTCGGACGTGACATCGTTCATACACTGCTTCCAGTGGGCAGCTCTCCTCCTGGGTGGCACGGGCAGCTCTTCTCTGGGCAGTGTGGGCAGCTCTACCCCTGGGCAGCGTGGGCAGCTCTCCCATGGGCAGCTCTCTCCCTGGGCAGCGCGGGCAGCTCTCCCCGGGCATCTCTCTCCCTGGGCAGCGTGGGCAGCGTGGGCAGCTCTCCCCCTGGGCAGTGCTGGCAGCTCTCCCCTGGGCAGCTCTCCCCCTGGGCATGGTGGGCAGCTCTCCCCCTGGGCAGCTCTCCCCCTGGGCGGTGTGGGCAGCTCTCCCCCTGGGCAGGGTGGGCAGCTCTCCTCTGGGCAGCGTGGGCAGCTCTCCCCCTGGGCAGCGCGGGCAGCTCTCACCCTGGGCAGCGCGGGCAGCTCTCCCCTGGGCAGTGCGTGCAGCTCTCCCCCCGGGCAACTTGGGCAGCTCTCCCCGGGCAACGTGGGCAGCTCTCCCCCTAGGCAGCTCTCCCCCTGGACAGCGCAGGCAGTTCTCCCCCTGGGCAGCTCTCCCCCTGGGCGGCGTGGGCAGCTCTCCCCCTGGCCAGCGTGGGCAGCTCTCCCCCTGGGTAGGGTGGGCAGCTCTCCTCTGGGCAGCGTGGGCAGCTCTCCCCCTGGGCAGCGCGGGCAACTCTCCCCCTGGGCAGCGCGGGCAGCTCTCCCCTTGGGCAGCTCTCCCCGTGGGCAGCGCAGGCAGCTCTCCCCCTGGGCAGCTCTCCCCTGGGCAGCGTGGGCAGCTCTCCCCCTGGGCAGCTCTTTCCTTGGGCAGCTCTCCCCAGGGCAGCTCTCCCGCTGTGCAGCGTGGGCAGCTCTCCCCCTGGGCAGAGCGGGCTGCTCTACCCCTGGGCAGCACGGGCAGCTCTCCCTCTGGGAGGCGCGGGCAGATCCCCCCTGGGCGGCATGGGCAGCTCTCCCCCTGGGCAGCATGGGCAGCTCTCACCCTGGGCAGCTCTTCCCCTGGGCAGCTCTCCCCCTGGGCGGCGTGGGCAGCTCTCCCCCTGGGCAGCGCGTGCAGCTCTCCCCCCGGCCAGCTCTCCCCCTGGGCAGCGCGTGCAGCTCTCCCCCCGGCCAGCTCTCCCCCTGGGCAGCGCGTGCAGCTCTCCCCCTGGGCAGCTCTCCCCCTGGGCAGCTCTCCCCCTGGGCAGCTCCCCCCTGGGCAGCTCTCCCCTGGGCAGCTCTCCCCTGGGCAGCGTTGGCAGCTCTCCCCCTGGGCAGCATGGGCAGCTCTCCTCCTGGGCAGCACGGGCAGCTCTCCCCCTGGGCGGCGCAGGCAGCTCCCCCCTGGGCGGCGTGGGCAGCTCTCCCCCTGGGCAGCGTGGGCAGCTCTCCCCCTGGCCGGCGTGAGGAGCTCTCCCCCTGGGCGGCGCGGGCAGCTCTCCCCTTGGGCAGCTCTACCCTGGGCAGCTCTTCCCCTGGGCAGCATTCCCCCTGGGCGGCGTGTGGGCAACTCTCCTCCTGGGCGGCGCGGGTAGCTCTCCCCCTGGGCAGCTCTCCCCCTGGGCAGCTCTCCCCCTGGGCAGCTCCCCCCTGGGCAGCGTTGGCAGCTCTCCCCCTGGGCAGCATGGGCAGCTCTCCCCCTGGGCAGCACGGGCAGCTCTCCCCCTGGGCGGCGCGGGCAGCTCCCCCCCTGGGCGGCGTGGGCAGCTCTCCCCCTGGGCAGCGTGGGCAGCTCTCCCCCTGGGCAGCTCTTCCCTGGGCAGCTCTCCCCCTGTGCGGCGCGGGCAGCTCTTCCCCTGGGCAGCTCTTCCCCTGGGCGGCGTGGGCAGCTCTTCCCCTGGGCAGCTCTACCCTGGGCAGCTCTCACCCTGGGCAGGGTGGGCAGCTCTCCCCCTGGGCAGCTCTTCCCCTGGGCAGCTCTCCCCTGGGCAGCTCTCCCCCTGGCCAGCGCGGGCAGCTCTACAGGCTCCTGTGCCATCTGCCTCTTCCGAAGGACCGACAGAAATCACACAGGGTGCGATTACCCTGACCTCTCAGTATAGAAGGAGAAATTACCTTGCAGAATTGCGCAAGAATGGAGGTGAGTTCTTGCTCCGTGACCTCCTCGCCAATACTATAAATCCATTTATCAACCCATATTCCCAAGTCATTAGAAAAAGAATTGATAAGACACTTCCGAGATACCGGATCGGTGTTTACCAAACATCAATCGTGCAATGCGGGGCTGGGCCAGCGGGAATGTGATGCTGGTATCCCTCCTTCAGAGGAAGGTCCGAATCTGAGGCGCTTAGTTACAAGCCCCTTGCGCCGCCGGTGGGTCACCTTTTCCCATATTAAAAGTGACGCACTGGCAGCGCAAGGGGCTTGTAAATAAGCCCCTGAGTATTTAAAAAAAATCCCCACGGTGTGCGGCGAATTCCCGAATTTCCCCAGGTACCAAAGTATCCCTCGGCGCCCAGGGCCCTCTTTAAATCAACGACCTCCGCCTTCTGCGCTCCTGTCTGATAAATCCCACCCATGAATATTCAAGGCAGGTCGGACGTGACATCGTTCATACACTGCACCCAGTGGGCAGCTCTCCTCCTGGGTGGCACGGGCAGCTCTTCTCTGGGCAGCGTGGGCAGCTCTCCCCCTGGGCGGCGTGGGCAGCTCTCCCCCTGGGCAGCGCGGGCAGCTCTCCCCCTGGGCGCCCAGTGCCCTCTTTAAATCAACGACCTCCGCCTTCTGCGCTCCTGTCTGATAAATCCCACCCATGAATATTCAACGCAGGTCGGACGTGACATCGTTCATACACTGCTTCCAGAGGAGTCATTCGACAATAGTGTCAAGGACCTTATCCAACTATTCCCTTTTGAGTTTAATAATAATATTACGCACACGTTGTAGTTTGATGACGCTGAGCACTAAGAGCTGAGCATAGGTTTACCCTGTACATAGGTTGCATTTAATATCTGTGCGCACGTTGTAAACACCGTGGCGTGTCTGCAATGCCTACAATACACATGTGCAGGACACAGCTTTGTGTGCAACCTGCACACTGAATATATGTCTTTACAATGAATGCGCTACAACGCATTCCATTACAACGCGGTCGTTACAACGACCGCGTTGTTACAACGCGAACCATTACATCGCAAGTTGTGTAAACGACTTGCGATAGGGGGCGCGCTGGACTTAGGAATAGTATAATTTACTATTCCTACTCCAGTGTGTGCAACAGCAGGCAAGGTGCTGGATTGTAAATCCAACACCAGCGCGCCCCCTACAGCAAGTTGTTGAAACGACTTGCGATGTAATGGTTCGCGTTGTAACAACGCAGTCGTTGTAGCGACCGCGTTGTAATGGAATGCGTTGTAGCGCATTAGATGTAAAGGCTGTTTCCCCTGCACACCTCCTTGTGGACATAGTGCACATGTGCACGACGCAGCCCTAAGCGCAACCTCGATACCTCGTGTGCACAGCGCACAAATGCACAACGAAGCTCTATGAACTACCTGCACACCTCCTCGTGTGCACTGTGCACACATTTACAACACAGCTCTATGCACTACCTGCGCACTCGCTTGTGTGCAAAGTGCACACATGCACAACACAACTCTATGCACAACCTTCACACCTCCATGTGCACAACGCGCTACTATGCGCAACCTGCACACCTCCTTGTGTGCACAATACACACGTGTACGACACAGCCCTATGCACAAGATGCACACCTCGTGCACACAGCCCACACATGCACAACACAGCTCTACGAGCCACCTGCACACCTCCTTGTGTGCACAGAGCACACATTCACGACGCACTCCATGCACTTCCTGCACACCCTCTTGTGTGCAAAGTGCACACATGCACAACACACCTCAATGCACTACTTGCACTCCTCCATATGCACGACGCACTGCTATGCGCAACCTGCACACCTCCTTGTGTGCACAATGCATACGTGCACAATACTGTTCTATGCACTACCTGCACACCACCTCAAGTGCACATCGCACACTGCAGCTCTATGCGCTACCTGCACACTTCCTCGAGTACACAGCACACACATTCACGATGCAGGTCTATTGTAATTGTAATTGCATTTATATAGCGCTTACTACCCCTGGCGAGACGTCGAATCGCTTTTCGGGGAGTAGCACTCTACTCCGCACCCCAAAAAGGATTGATGGTGAATTAGTGTAGGGAGATATAAAATTAATTTGAGTGGTGGACATGTGAGTTTGTTATTTGGATTGAAAAAGGATAGTGGAAGGATAGAAGAGGGAAGGGGTTACATTTATATAGCGCTTGCTGCCCCTGATGAGGTGTCAAAGCGCTTTTCGGCAGCTAGCACACTACTTGGAACCCTAGTCCGGAACCCAAACGGGATTAGTTGGGAATTAGTATAGAGAAATATGAAAGTACTTTGAGCTCTATGCACTACCTGCATACGTCCTCTGTGCACGGTGCACACCTGCCCATGACTCCTAATTTACACAATTGCCAAAAACACATCTTGCTCTTGTCAATAAAGCATTATTATGTGTTTCCCAGTGGGCAGTTGCCTCGGTGCACTTCCCACAAGTGTTTCAGGAGGATGTGAAACGCTGTGCATTGCCCTGGCTTCAG
This sequence comes from Calotriton arnoldi, assembly GCA_963921515.1. Taxonomy (NCBI): domain Eukaryota; kingdom Metazoa; phylum Chordata; class Amphibia; order Caudata; family Salamandridae; genus Calotriton; species Calotriton arnoldi. The sequence continues at coordinate 992,817 of CAWUFW010006111.1, read as the reverse complement.
TGCTGACCGTGTGTGCACCCTTGAAGTAATTGTGCGACATGTTTGAGTGATCTCACCGTGTGAAGGAGAAATAACACTATGTTACTTGGTAAATGTACTTGTATGCAACCCACTCCCTGCTGGTAACCTTTCCCCGGTGCCCTCCGCGCAGCCCTCTCCCATGTTCAGCACACAGCCCCGGGCACACCCCTCCCTCCAGCATTCAACGATTCATCCACACGCTGGAGCCTCAACAAACTGCTCCACCCCTTCCGCTCCTTTACCTTGGAGCACCCCCTTTTCACTTTCAGCGCCCATCTTTTTCCAGGAACTCTCTCTCTGCCTAGTATCTGTAAACCCCACTGCCAGGACCAGGGGATGCAACTCCAGGCTGCCACATTTCGTAGTGCCTCGATTTATCATTCAGTTATCAGTTCACCAAGCGCTGGTCCCAAGCCCTGAGGAGTCCCGGAGGCCACGCATCAGGTGTTAGGTGTCTCTAGCAGACCAACCACGACGCTTCAGGGCCTCTCTCGACTTCATAAGGTGTGGCTGCTTCTCTCGTGGGTGTGAGATGTCAGGTATAAGGGGGGGCACCACCTCCTTACCTCCAGGGGCCTGGCCAGCGTGAGGTGCAGCACAGACAGCACAATGGCGACTGCTGTGGTGATGTCCATGGCCGACAGTCTCAGGATATAGTTCTCTTCTGAGTCTCACTTCTCTTTCCCCCTGCACACTCCTTCTCTCCTGCCTCTCGTGGGTCTTGGGGTGGCTTTATAACAGCAGTTGGAGGGGCGGGGGAAGGGTCAGGCGTCAGTCACCTCCCAGCCCCACAGCAACAAATTGTTCCTGCTGACCAGAATCGTGTGCAGCTGCACGTTTACAGAACTCCATCGATGGCCCCCAGGTCCTGTAGGGGCCAAGGGTCAGGGGTCATGCCCTAAGCAGACGTTAGTCCGAAAGACGTGCACTAAAGCGGAGCGTCATCAGCTGACCTTTGAGCCTCATAAGTGGTCTCATATCGTCACAACCTGGCACTCCCCGGCCAGGTCCGCAGATACTTGGACATGGGGAGAGGCTCAGTTACAGAAACAAGGAGAGGTACATGAGGGAGTGCGCGGTCCCCCCTCTGGGCTGGAAACCAGGGCAGTTCTAACTGGGTATTTAACGCTCAATCACTGCGCACACTGCACAGGAATGTGCGTGCGTGAAGCAAACAGAAGATGAACTTCGGGAAGCTACGTCGGTGCCTGCACGTCCGTCTGCGCCTTCCGGAAAGCGATGGTATGGAATGCGTGAAGAGGCACGGAAATACTGCATTGAGCAATAGGTTTAAATGTATTTTTGCAATATAACATATGCAGATGTGAAAGGAAAATGTTTATTTTCACTAATTCTTTGTGTTGAAAGAATTATTTATATTTGGGTTCAACAATCTTTGTGTTTTTTGTTAGAAAAATAACATATAATGATATATGTGTGTACATATATGGTGTGAATAAGGCAGGGGATCCTGCCGAAACGCGTTACAGCCCTGATAACGGAACAATAAAGCTTACTTGATTACTGGAATGGCAGTGTCGGAGTCTGGCTCGATGATTTTGTGTGCCGGAAGTGTTTGGATATATATATATATATATATATATATATTCACGCTCCAGATTGTCCTTGCAAAATGAGCTGCACTCTACACAGACATAAGGCAACAGGCCTTTAGTAGGGGTATAAGCGTCCTCCTGGCTGCTGATAATTTTAGACAGCCATTCCTTCGTCTCGCCTGACGCGTTTCAAAAGTCCTTCTTTCTTCCTCAGAGGCTCACGATGGAAATGGGTGCAACTCGGGACTTCGTTCCCATATAGTACGGTAGTTCCACGCCCCCAGATGGGCCAGTCAGATGACATACAGCGAAGCCTTTTGGGATTAGAAGTCCTGATAATTTACTTCCACAGATGGTAGCACTAATTACTGTTGTGTTGATTCCAAGCCCACCGATGGGCCTCAGCAACCAGTGTCCGTTCTAAATCCCATGCCTATGTTCCACACAGAAGGCAGGGTACATCACAAGCCTCGTGGCCCCCTCACATATTACATCACTTATGACATGGTCAGTGACATCACTGATGACCATGTCATGAGTGATGTAATATGTGCGGTCATAAGCAGTGCATTGCGGGGGTGCAAGTTATAGATAACTCAGGTAACTATAACGGCTGGATTTCTCTGGTTTTGTGAAAGTGAAATGTCAGCCTAAGTATAACGTTCCTGAAAACGTTGATTTTTCAGTGAATTTCTAAGCTTTTTTAAAATGTTAATTCCTAACTATAACGTCCCTGAAACCTTTGGTTTTTTCAGTGAATTTCTAAGGTTTTTTAAATGTTAATTCCTAACTATCAGGTCCCTGTAACCTTTCTTTTTTTTTAAGTGAATCTCTAAGGTTTTTTAATTAGCGGGCGTGTTTGCAGAGTGGTGGAGAAAGGGGGCTGGGCCTCTGACCAGCCGTCAGGAATTCTGCTGCGTAGGGCTTACAGGATGTACCAGGAGGGCTTCTTGGCCCCCAAGGTCCCTCCGGAGCCAAGGGGACTTTATACCCCAACTAGTAGTGCACCGGGAGACACATTTGCAGAGTGGTGGGAAAGGGGGCGTGGCCTCTGACAATTTCTCAGCAATCCTGCTGTGTGGGACCTACTGGAGGTAACAGATATAGTAGTTGGCCCCCAAGGACGTCCTTTGGGGCCAACTTTCCCTCCTATTACCTCGAGTAAGCCCCATACAGCAGGATTACTGAGTTCTGATAGCAGGCCACGCCCCCTTTCACCACCACCCTGCAAACGTGCCTCCTGGTGCGCTTTTGGTTTGGGGATGAAATCCCCTTCACTGGTGAAGGTCCTTAGGGGCCAACTAGCCCACCTGTTACCTCCAGTAAACCCCACACAGTGCGATTGCTGAGAGGTCATCAGAGGCCACACCCCCTTTCTCCACAACTCTGCAAACGCGCCTCCTGGCGCACTAGTATTTGGGGGATGAAGTCCCCGACCCCCCTCCCCAGGCCGATTTCGGCCCCGGGGACCCCATCCCCCGGGGCCCCTCAATTCCTTTTTTTTTTTTTTTAAAGGGAGGGGGCTGAGCGGCCCCCCTCCCGGGCCATTTCCTTTGGGGCCGTTGCTTTTTCCCCCTAGGGAACTGCAAAAATGCAGCTCCCTGTGGGTAAAAAGCAAAGTGCTCCGCTTTGAACAAGTGAGCATTTTGCTCTCACTTGTTCAAAGTGGAGCACTTGTTTGCTATGGGATCTCCCGCCATGCCATAGCAAACTGCAATGTCCCAGGGGTGGGCACCCGGGGACATTGCTGTAGCCGGCCCTGCGGGTACCCAAGGCCATTTACGGCTCCACGAGAGGGGCTGCACGGCCCCCCTCCAACTGTATTTAAGCCCTAGGGAGGTGGTGGTTCCCGGGCTGTGTGGGGGGCTGGAGCTACCCCACACTTTATTTTTAAATATAGCCCCAGGGAGGTGGCGGTGCCTGGGGCATGCAGGGGCCCGCGTAGCCCCCCGTATTCAATCTACAAGCCCCGGGGAGGTGGCGGTCCTTGGGGCATGCGGAGGTCCAGGGGGGCCTGCATCTCTTTTGAACATTGCCCCAGGAACTGGCCCACTCGGGGGCCTAAAGGAAACAAAAGCGGGGGAGCCGGTGCTTCGGTTTTTAAAAATGTTCGTCTGGATTCGCGGAATGAGACTGTGCATTGTGGGAAATGTGGTCCGGATTTGAGCTTCCCATTGGTGGGTGTGCAATATGAAAATGGCAAAGTGGGCTCAGCGTTTGCACACACTGTCTCTGTTCAAGCCTCTGAAGAGAAGCATATGGAGCTTCGAAACGCGTCAGGCATTTCCATTAGGGAGCAGCTTCTACAAGCAGATCCTCGTCCCTGCCTTTCATAAACAAAGCTGCTGATCGAGTGCTACTCACCAGGTGGACAACATTTGGAGCAGAATATATATATATATATATATATATATATATATATATATATATATATATATATATATCCACCATCTCAAATTCTCCCATTTAGAAGAGCCACACGCAGGTAGGTTTACTTCATTTAATGTGCAAGTTCACAGCGCAGTGGAGGGAAAACAAACCAGTTTCTCAAACAGCCTGACGCGTTTCATGCTCCCTTAGCATTTCATCAGAGGCTTAGTTCAACAAAGCATGTGGCAATCGGCATCACTTATAACTCTCACCACCTGCCCCAGTGGGCGTCGGCTCTCCCACAGCCTGATGGTACTTGTAGTGCCGTTAGTTTCACTCCGGTGAGCTGCTTTCATGCGATGCAAAATACATGAAAATTAAAACCTCAGTGGGTCTGGAAAGTGTCCCGCTACCTCTGGGCTGCAAATACCAGCTTGCACACACCGACCTTTCTGCCCTTTACACCGCTCGTCGATTGACTGCAGCTCGGACCACATCCTCGTGGCGGGGCTCTCCCACGACCGGGACCGGCCGTAATACATCCACCATCTCAAATTCTCCCATTTAGAAGAGCCACACGCAGGTAGGTTTACTTCATTTAATGTGCAAGTTCACAGCCCTTAACTTCTAAGGGCACCCAGTCCTTTAATTCCCACGAGGCCATATAAAACTATTATTGTCTTGCAGAAGGCGTGCACTGACTCGTGTCCCTGACTAGGACTCTAAGAACTTCTTGGTGCACAGCAGAGAATCTCATGTGTTGCTTGGTGTTGACAGGGCTTCTACCAGAGAACACTTGATGCCAGGTGAGATTTGAAGAGCTGCCCCAAACATGGCGCTTAGTGTTTGCAGCTGTGCTTAAGTGTGAAGCGAATCGGTGTAAGCGATGCAGCCCTAACGAGGTTACCTACTCACTGTTTGTGGTTTGAATACAGTTTAGGACAGTGCCAGCTATAGGGGCAGAGTTTTGATAGGCAAGATCTCCGAAGCAAGTGTTCCAAAAGTGTTGTGGAAACCTCAGGCCTGTCAGGCTTTGATGTAAGGTATATCTGAACATTTTGTGCATGAATATCGTATCCTGGTGGATGGACAGGCAGCTGTTCCCCTGCTGGAAACTGGTGGAAGTGAATGGAAAAGGTGTGAGATACACCATCTCGCGGCCTGGGGCCACTCCATTCCGCATGCACGGTTGGAAGGGGATGGACTTGTGTAGTCGTGGCTGAGACTCGGAGGGTTGTTCCAAAGGCACATTGGCAAATCTGTGTCTCTCTTGGAGCACGAAGTGATGCATAGAGATGTGAGTCATAGAGTCTGCTTATGCCCTCCATATTCTGGTGTAAAGGATGGAGATGTCCTGATAAAGACAGTTGTTTGGTGGAATGCGGGCCGGAGTCTGGAATTCGAGGTTTTCCACCTCTTCCCCTGCCCCCCACCTCGCCAACACCCTAAAAACTGTTTCCCCCCAGGTGCTGCTTCATGAGCATCCTACCCCGATTCATCTTAGTCCAGTGGAATTTCTCAGCAATTCCAGTGCAATAATGAATCTATTTTCACACACAGAAAGACCGTCACTCACGCCCTGGTCACCAGCAGACTCGACTACGGCAACGCACTCTACGCCGGAATAAACAAAAACCTCACCCGCAAGCTACAGAACATCCAGAACGCCGCCGCAAGACTGGTCCTCAACCTGCCAAGACACTGCCACATCTCCCAGCACCTGCGCACACTCCACTGGCTCCCCATCGAGGCCAGAGTCACCTTCAAGATGCTCACCCACGCACACAAGCCCTCCACGACACCGGACCAGCATACCTGAACAGCCGACTTAATTTCCACGCACCCCAAAGGACCCTACGATCAGCCCAGCTCTCCTACGCCATGGTCCCCAGCACCAGAAAGACCAGATCGGGAGGCCGCTCCTTCTCCTTCCTCGTGGCCAGAGCCTGGAACGCCTTTCCGCTCCACCTCCGACAGACAACATCGCTTCCCATCTTCGCAAGAAACCTCAAAACCTGGCTCTTCGACAGACCCCCCTCCTTGATGGACTGGAACCTGCACCCTCCGTACCCCCGGCGCCTTGAGACCCTTACGGGTGAGTAGTCGCGATTAGCAAACGCCTGATTGATTGAGCGCCTAGACACCTTCGTCACCCAGAAGCGACATATGACTATCTGAGTGGATTGTCAGGCTATTTTTAGGTTTCACCTGCTGCTTGTGAAATCTCTTGTTTTTAATATATCTTAAAAATGGGCTCTTATCAGTTCCCCATGCTGAAGTACCATGTTAATATGCGTTTGTGTGGGACTTTTTTGTTTTCTTTACTTTCCCTGGCTGCATGCATTGAAACAGCTGTGTTACACATTCCTGTTCTTTTCATCGTGAGGCCACCCAGGACTATCTGTTTGAGCTCACTCTACATTTTATGTGGGCTTAAGTTCTCGAACTCTATTAACAAACGCCTGATTGATTTTCATATATATTTAAGTGATTTGCAAACCTGGATAAAAAAATTACATTGTTTGGAGGCATACCAATGGTTGGTGTGGATTTGTTTCCAAGGATTCGAGAATGACTGCATTTTCAGAATGAAAACAGATGGATACAGCATTTAAAGCCAGTGTGGTTGACAAAAAAAGAACTGGAGAGGGGTTTACTTCCAGCTCAAAAGATATTTCAGGTAGTTAGCAAAGAAAAAACTTTGAAATGGGGGGCACAGGATGATGCAACAAATGCAAGCCAGTATATGAGTTAGTAAAATGGATCGAACAACATCACGGCAATCAACCAAAGAGCCTGTTGAACACAAGTATTGTTCAAAGTCATCCGAACCAACAGTAACATACCCTCGTTTGAGTTGTGAAAACAGTTGACCCTGAGGAAGTTATTAACAGACTTCTAACGGTCAAATAGACTAAGAAGGCCAGATGCACTCACACACCATTGACACACCTCTCACCCTCCACCCATACCTCCCACCCACACCTCTCACCCTCCACCCACACCTCTCACCCAGCACTCACATCTCTCACCCTCCACCCACACCTCTCACCCTCCACCCACACCTCTCACCCTACACCCACACCTCTCACCCAGCACTCATACCTCTCACACCTGTCACCCTCCACCCACACCACTCACCCTCCACCCACACCTCTCAACCAGCACTCACACCTCTCACACTCCACCCACACCTCTCACCCTGAACTCAAACCGCTCATCCTGTACTTAGACTATTGACATACCGCTCACCCTATACTCGCACACCTCTTACCTCATACAGGGTTACATTTCTCACCCTGTACACTCACACAAATCCCATTCTGCACTAAACACACATCTATCACCATGCATTGAGGCACTTTCACACTGCAATCAGACACTTATCAACTTTCATTCATGCACTACTCACCCTGCACACAGAGCACTCACACCATTCTCCCTGCACTCACACACTGCTCCCACACCTCTTAACTTATTAGAAATACCATAGGCGAAACCTAATGTATTCACCAATGCTTGTATTAAACTGCACTCTGATGTTCCTTTTCTGGAATATCATGATGCCATACCGCCCTCTCTGGCAGTTTCTTCATGATTCCAGGGCCTACCAGGCTCTTATTCTCAGTACTAGAGGGACATTGGGTAGCTGCAGCACTTACCTTGTATCCAGCTGGGGCCATGATATAGAAGCCGCAGTCCATGTTGGAATAGTAAATGCTGGGGAAGTAGGGGAATGAGACGGTGCCAGCAGAGCTGGTGAACGTGCCGCCGCATTTTACTGTCAAACAGAAGAAACAATCATGTTACGTACTCTGCAGCTTAGAGTGCTGCTCACAAGTGTGCAATGTCCCCACACTCAAACACAGAACAGCTCAGCTTCAGCCATTAAACAACTGTCTGCCAAACCGGAGCCAGGAGTAGGGTTCTGCCTGAGGCCCCCTGCATGCTGGTTCTGCCTCAACTCACATGTCCCGATATATAGTGCACATGGCAAGAAATTGAAGCCATGGTATGGGATCCCAGTCAGTCCAAATTTACTGTCAGTGTGGTAAATTATAGACCTCATGACAAGGGAGATGTTCTGCGAATAGAGGACCCCGCTATCAGAGATCGTAGTCGGTACTCTCCAACATCACTAATCATATGTGTTCCCATATATTTTGTGCACAGTGTGATCTTTGCCAACCCCCGAACATCAGTGGGCAAGATTTCACAGGCAGAGAAATCAGAAACAAAACACCGCTAATCCATGTACCACCCCCTGCTCCTTCCCCAGACTCAAGGGGATTATGTCAGTGTGCTGGGCCCACGACATCTTGTATTTCATGGTGAGACCTCTAGTGACTCTGAGAAACAAGCATTTCCTGCAGTAAACCGCATGCCAACTCGCCCAGATACCCTGGGAGCACAGTTCACTTGGTCCCAACAAGACGCCTTTGCTTCCTTCCTCCCCTTTCTAAGATCTTCCCGACACCAATGATCGTACCATTGCCATAGGAGGTCTTTGCGACCTCGCTCTCCTGTCTGAGAGCGGCCTGGCACCAATGACCATACCAATGCTGTAGGAGGCCTTTACAACCCACTTCCTTCAGTGAGAGCGCCCCGACACCAAGGATCATCCCATCGCTATGTGAGGCCTCTGAGTCCTCCCTCCACTGTCTGAGAACGGCTTGACACCAAGGACCGTACCATTGCTGTATGAGGCCTCTGAGGGCTCCATCCCCTGTCTGAGAGCAGCCTGACACTAGGGACAGTGTAATTGCCGTAGGAGGCCTTTATAACCCACTCCCTTCACTGAAGCGACCTGACACTAAGGACCTTCCCATTGCTGTTGGAAGCCTCTGCATTCCTCCTCCCTGTCTGAGAGCGGCCTGACACCAAGGATCGTACCATTGCTGTAGGAGGCCTTGAACCCACTGGCGGTGATGGTGCCGTCTGTCACAAACTCCAGCAACATCTCATTTCCGGAAGAGGTGAATGGCTGGAGCTCTCCGGTCCCACACGCTTTGCTGAGTAAGACCGGGGCCACCTTATTGTTGCCATCATAAATTGTGAGGTAGTCAGAGGCGCAGTTGGGGATGATTGGAGATCAAATGCATCAAACTGCAGAAGAATCTGAGAAGAAAGAGCAGTAAATTAGACATACAAGTTCCAAAGTGTCTAGAACTTTCTATCCATCATTTGTTTAAAAAGGACTGATTTTCAGTTTTTGAAAATTATACACTAACTAGACCCAGTCTGTGATTTTGCATGGACTCTCAGACAATACCTGCATCCCTTTACCTCAACTCTTTAATTCAGTGACTGCTTCTGTCTCTGGCCTCCTTCACCACCATCCCTCCACTTCAATTGTGTTTTCAAAGAGACATGGCACCCTTATGCTGTCCCTGCACCTCCTGTTTTATCTCTTGGTGCCTCTCCTTGGAACCAAACCTCTGCTGAAGCTCAGCTACCTCATGTAAAGAAGTTACACACTGGATTCTTGATTGCTTGTGCTATGCTGCAGCTCTCGGTCAACACCACACAGTTAAAGGAGACCCCAAGAGAGCTAAGCTGGTGTAAGCTTCAAGACACATGGTACAGTTGGCCCCTCACTGGGCTCATAGTGAAGGCCCTAGACCTCTGGGGCACTGCCTCTGGATTACCAATAGTCTGTGTTCATCCCTTTGAATGTGAGTGATGCCCAACATCAGACCATGAAATGAAGAAGGCTGCCGCCCTTCACAGTAAATCTCACAAAGGATTTCCACACTAGGAACGGAAGCTCATGCTTTGTGCAAGGGTTGAACGTTAGAATATCGAGCAGAGAAATATCACGTACAAAAACATTGTAGCCAGAATCTCAACTGTCGAAAAACATCCTAAGTATGTACAGCTAAGTATAGATTTACTACCCTCCGCATCACCCTAGCTTGAAGCCATATATCTATATATTGTCAAGATAAATGTGAAATTAAGTATAGTAAGTCTATACTTACATATACATATATTGACCATAGCCATATTTTTCACTATATTTAAAACTCAAAATTCTTGTCCCATACACTCAGGGGGTAATACCTATCACTGTGCACCCCAGTGTTCTGTCCTGCTACACTGTCCATTATTAGATTAACCCTAACATGTCCATATCCTTTGGGGAACTCCTCTGGGATTCTCTCTCACCCTTGTTTACTGCCCCCATATGATATTTCTTTGAAGCCCAATTTGAACTTGCTTAAGGTCTTACTTAGTTGCCCCATGCAGACCCACTCTTTAAACTTTATTCCATCTTCTCTGTGGTGGCAGCACTACAGTAGATTTAAGTAACACCTACTAATAGGTTCATCTTAGACGTTTTGCGGTGATGGTGCTAACATCATTGGAGAGAACACTCCAAGGACAGAATTCTTCTCCTCTTCGCTGATGGACCACTCAACCAGAGTGACCTACCTCAGCAGCTACCTCGGCCACCTGTCAATCAGGCAGGTCCTAGCCCACTGCACTACTCCAAGTCCCACCCTCAGGTAGATCAGAACTCTGGCAGGAGGTAAGCGTGACTCGCTTTATTACCTTATCGTAAGGCACTCAGATCAGGTAGACACAGTTGCCGTTGTTTGGGAACAAAGAGGGGTTATTGGATGACTTCACGGTGCCGGTAGGGTCAGAGAGAAGAGTGCTGCACAAATCTGAAACCAAATATGAAAATGAAAATTCTTTAAAAAGTGATGTCTTGATACTTTACAATGACCATGACATGTAGTAGTTCCACACTCCATCAGCTCCTACCGAGAATTTCTCAGTTAGGCTCACCAGTATTTAAGCAGGTATCTTAAACCTCCACCAAGAAGAAGCCCCTTAACCTATACAATGATCTCTGTGGCCAATCTGCATTCAGGGCAAGTCATAGCCTTGATATCTAAGCACACAAGAATATAAGTAGGTACCAAAAACTACACATGGCTCATTGAGCTTCAACTCCAACTGCCCTGGTGCAGATAAAATGGCAATAGAGATAGGATAGGTTTTTGGAGACATAGATCAAAATGAAATTGTTTTGGACTAAGAACAGAATATTTCTATTTCTCCACTTTCTCTTTACTGGTCTTCAGTGACATGTATCAAGATCAAAGAAATATACATGGTGTATAGCTATAAAGGCACTTAACTTCTAATGAGAAGAAGACGTAACACTCACAGGCAGGGACATTTTCAAATCTAGGAATCCAAATGTGAAACGTCCAGTAGCGGTCGGTGGTGGGAGTGCCGCCGGGCGCTGACGTGGGGCGGGGGAGGGGCAGGGTGGGGGGTAGTAAACTACGGATTACGGGCGATTACAGGTAAGTACACATATAAATAAATAAAACGAATTTCGTTTCTCGCGCTGCATCACATTTGGCGATGCAGCGCGAGAAACAAAATTTGTTTTATTCATTTATATGTGTACTTACCTGTAATCGCCCGTAATCCGTAGTTTACTACCCCCCACCCTGCCCCACGTCAGCGCCCGGCGGCACTCCCACCACCGACCGCTACTGGAAACGTCATAAAGGCAACCCACGGGCATAGCAGAACCCTAACATTAAAACCATCTGAAACTCCAATATAAGTGGTACTTGTTTCCAAAAGTAGTAAATTGTGCTTGTGAATTCAAGGATCCAGTAAATCTATGTTAAGAGTTAAATGTTGAGATCTCACAACGAAAAAAAATGCTGGGATTCAATCGTGGATTGAATGCTGACAACTCTCCAGAGATAAATGCTGGAATCCATCAAGGGATAAATAATGGGATCCAATCAGGGGATACATGCTGGAATCCAATCAGGGGATACATGCTAGGATCCCATCAGGACATAAATGCCGGCATCAAGTCATTTGATACATGTTAGGATCCTTCTGTGAATATGTGCTGGGGTCCCATCTGAGGACAAGTGCTGAGATCTGATCAGAGGAAACATGCTGGGATTGCATCAGTAGGAAACAAAACCGGGAATTCAGCCAGGGATAAATGCTTCGATTTCATCCTATTTGCAGGAAGAACGTAGAGGGGCTATCGGTAGCAGGTGATAGGTTTCAGCAGGGCAATAGGACAGTTCTAGTTGCCTGCCTTAGCTGAAGATGGTGAAACATCTTTATCTTGGCTGATATCGCTAGATTTATTAGCCTCATTCCACATAGTGGACTATGACCTACTGCTTGACCAGCTCAAGAACGGTGGCCACTGTGTTGGATGCAGCTCTAGAATGGTTTTGATAATTTTTTGACAGGACAGACACAAAGTGTCAGGCTTAAGTCCTTCAAGTCATCAGAGGAGAAGGTTGAAGGTGGGGTCCCCCAGGGTTCACCCTTCTCTCTCTCTATCTGCCTCCCCTGTCTTTCAAAGCAGTATTTTCTATCATTAGGACCAGAGACCTGAAATATTATTTATTTGCTGATAGCATACTATCTGCATGTGTGGGGCTGAAGGATGGCTTCTTTGTCCTTAAAGAAGGCCTAAATGTGGCCAGGTGAATAAATAAAAGTGGGCCAAAGTTTAGTGAAGCAAAAACTGAGGTGCATTGCATGGCCTCATGTCACTGACTCCTGAATAACCTCTCTTAGCTCCAGGACTTTATTTGAGATGCCGTGCACCTTCACTAAGAAATCTAAAACGCTGGAGGTCATCTGGGAAACAGAATTGAATGTTGAGGCTCACATCAGCTCTGTAGTGATTCTGTTTTTTTCAGCTTAAGACAACTGCAACAGGCATTGCCCTCCATCCAAAACAAATATCACAAAATCATATCTGGTCCACTGACTGATTCAATCCTGGATTAAACCAATTCCTCTATGAGTTGGCTTCCAAAAATCAGATTGCTAAAATGCAACATGTACAAGACATGGTGACATGACTTGTTTTAAAACTAGGGATACATTGTCATTTATCAGCAGGCATATTCATTGGTACCTATCCAAAAGCTATCTAAAAGGTCATTATCTTATCAGCAGGCTAAATTTAATTGGTACCTATCCAAAAGATAATTATCTTCAACAGAGCATTCCTTGTTTTTAAGTGCATACGGAAACAGCACCTGACTGTGGTTTAAAACCACTAGACATCTTCCGTCCTCCAACTCAGGATCATGTGGCTTATATCTTCTTCACATTGCAAGTACTGATATTCAGTGGAAGGGAGACTGCAGATTCTTGCTAGTTGGCCCAAACATTTTGAATGTAGTGCCACTGGATATTAAGAATAGATGCTGGCAAGAATTTGAAGTAATCCCTTGATGGCTTTAATGATTTATAACTAACTATATCTTCAAGCCATACATTCTTTGTGGGCCTCAGCAAAACGATGTAGCTTGATAACCCACTTGTGGAAATAGTGTACCTCACACTACCTTCTCACTAGAATCAAAGTCATTCTTGTTAGTCCAATGGAGCATGGCCAGGCTGTGGGGCCGTCCGTTGATAAGGACACTGGCGGGGCTGGCCTGCCAGGAGCTCCAATCTTTCTTCTTCAAGTTACTCATGTTTCTTGTCGTTTCTCTTGTTCCATGTAGTTACCCTTGTTTCATATAAACAGCTTTGAATCCTTTAAAACGCTTGAGTCCAAGTCCAGTCGTTGCCAAAATGTAGTGGTGTGGTCCCATGCGTAGAGGTGACATATTAGACGTAGCCAAGTGGTGTCTTTGAAGGATATTTATTGAGTCCATAAGATGTGTGGTAACAGCCCCACCAGGAGCAGCCTGCTAGCTGCTCAGCCCATCTTCTAATTGTCTCACTCACACCAGGCACCCAAGCATTCCACTCAAGTCAACATTCCATGCAGAACACTCACACTGGCTGAGCAGCTAGGAACAAGGGAAAAGAGAACATCATAACATGAGGATACTACACATACTCTACTTACTTGTGTTCTTTTTGACTTACATGTGTATAGTATTTTATACTATTTATTTAGGGACCCTGGCACCTAAATACAATAAATAGTGTGAGCTCTACGAACAAACAAACAAAAAAAATGTCCCATAAGGGATGCTTTTAGTTAAAATTGAACTGGAATAATTAAAAAACAGAATATAACCAGCTACAAGGAAAAGATGCTGGGACTGCTGTGGAATTTCAGAATATTACTGCTTACACGCACTCCTTACCACACTGGTACAGGGTGTTGATTTTGGAAACATCCAGGTTGCTAAGCCCATTTCTCTGTCCGATGGGTCTGTTAGGATTTGGCTTGGGGATGATGGTCGGCTGTCCAAAAGTTTTACTGAAAGTATACCTGGGGAAAGGAAGACCGTACAGGTTAAGCCCATCATGTATGTGCAATTATAGTTCATTAATCACCCATAAGAATCTACAGCGAGTCCAGCTGAGGGTCAGATTTAGTGTTTGCTTAAAACGTTGAATGTCTAAACTGAGGGCCAGATTTAGATCTTGGCGGACAGGACATCCTTCACAAACGTGACGGAGATCCCGTCCGCCGTATTCCAAGTGCCATGGGATATAATGCACTTGTAATACGGTGGATGGGATATCCGTCATTTTTGGGACAGTGACCCGTCCGCTAAGATCTAAATCAGGCCCTCAGTCTCAAAGGTTTCCCTGAACTAACCCCCTGCAGATCCTGCCCTGCTCAGTCTAAAACTTCACAGCTTTCCATTTAATGACCCTCTAAGCCATGGAGGACAGAACACTCCCACCTTAGCGCCTTCACCCTCACTCAGAATCTCAGATCTTAAAAAGCACTGATATGAAAAACTCCTCCTGTCGAGTCTCACAACATTTCTGCTTTCTACAGAGGTTGACGTTAGCACTGAGGTATCATCCTCATGTGATTCATCAACAATGGCGCTTCCACTCTAAACTGAGTATGTTCACCAACTCAGACAGCATTTTTCTGCCCTTCTTCAGCCATGGACATTCCACTCGATGGGAACATGTTCACTAATACAGCCATGACTCAACTTCACTTCCTTACCTTCATAATCTATGGCAGTTCCACACTGTGGCACCCATATACACCAACCCAGCCATCATTCCGTACTCCGCTTCACATACAGAGCATCAATCCTAACCAATGATGTTCACCAACACAGCCATGATGGGACTAATCTTCCTCATCCATGGACATTCCATCCTGTGGGAACATGTTCACTGGCACAGCCTTGAATATACTGCCCTTTTTCACTTGTATCCTCCTATGGCGCTTCCACATTCTAGCACTCATGAACGCCAGCCCAGCCATCCTTCGGTTGCAGACACAGACATCCTTCTGTTGCAGACACAGACATCCTTCGGTTGCAGACACAGACATCCTTCGGTTGCAGACAAAGTCACCACTCTGGGGCTCTTCCTCATATATAGAGGTTCCAATATGCACCATGTTCTGCTAACTGTCCCCTACACCCCCCATCATTAAAGGTGAAATAAACACCAACCTCTACTTCCCATTCCCAGAAATCTCAGCACTGAATAAAAAGATCACATCAGAATGTGATCAGAATCACTGGGTGTGATTTAGGGTTTGATGGACGGAGGATTAGGGGGCGGCAGAGGACATTACGAATGCCATCCAGACGGTACTCCATCTGCCAAATTTAGACATGACCTCAGCCCAGCAGTCATCTCCACACAATAAAAGGAACCATTATCACTACAGTTCCTTTTAATTACTAAAGGTTTTCACCCAGGTTGTGGGGGCCATTATTGTTTTCTTCCTGTCCCTCAATGTTAAGTTTTTCCTGACGGTGATGGACAGGAAAAAAGAGATATTACACCAACCGCCCTAAATAGGGCAGGCATTGTAATGCCATTGCTCAGATGGCCGCTACTCCATCTGGCAGAGAAAGTATTCCATCAACAGAGCCAACAGGGGCTCTGTCGACGGGATACTTAGGGTCCGCCCATCTTTAAATGAAGCGGGTGGTCCTAGGGTTTGGCGGAGAGGGTAATCCGTCATGTTTGCAGAGGAGTACACTGTCCGCCAAAATCTAAATCAGGGTCACTGTCTATATGTAAAAGCCTTTAATGAGTGTTTTAAATAGAAAATCTCTTCTTATCTGAGCATCGGAGACTTACCTCCCATAATGCATCACTGAGGAGTAGTCGTACTCCAGGCCAAGGTTGTTGGTGTTCTCTTTCTTAAAGTTGCCGATGTTTCCTGTTAAGATGAGCAGACAGTAAAGATGAGTTAGAGATGACTGAGTCTTAAAGGGCACATTTCAATAAAGGGAAGATCCCAGCTCACTAGGGGGCAGTGCTCCTGTGTGTCATTGCAGGGGTTAGAAGTAGTCTAATGGCTAAGCTTCAAACTGGGAGCATGTGGGGGTGAGTTCATATCTGGGCCTCAGCACCAGATCGAAAAGCATGAGATTTGAGGTAAATACCTTAATTGCTTTAGTGTGTGTTGTGAAGTTGTACAATTGTAAATGTAAATCCTATTTGCTGAATAGCCCCATCTTGCTCCAGAGTGAGGTTCACACTAAATAAACACCAGTGCCTACACACCTCCGGGAGGGATGCACTGGAGTTTCAGCCAGGTTTAAAGATAACTCACTGTTGTCTTTTTGAAGGGAAAATCATCATGTTTTTTTTCTTATGAAAACTTTTTTTGCCTCATAAAGTGATCCAACCCCCTTGATAATCTCCAGGGTGCACCCTCACCTTATATTGTATTGTATTCTATCATACTTGCATTTATATAGCGCTTACCACGCTTGACAAGGCACTGAAGCGCTTTATGCCGACGAGCATACTGCTCCGGGCACCCAAGGTTTAGTGGTTAATCCAGTGGTTGTTGGTTATTGGGATTAGTCTTGTGCTCTCAAGAAAACCGTTCCATGCATTTACTCTAGTTTCTTTGAGGAAGAGAATATTATTTGGGGTGAGGTGTGATCATTTGGGAAGTGGAGGGGGTAAGTGAGTTTTAATAGATGATTTGTGGGATTAATACATGAAAGAGGAGACTAGGTATTATTAGTTTGCAGGAATGACTTTCAAAGCAGAGGAGATTTGGAATAAAATGAGGACATTAGCAATAATGTAATTGTAAAGATTGAGGCAAACATGCCTGTGAGTTGAAGTAGGCTGTGCTCAGAGAGAGGAGACATGTATTGTATGAAAAATAAGGAGATAGACATTCGAATGAAAGGGAGAGGGGAGTTTTTCATGCAGAGGTGTGAGGCTACAGAGGAGGTTTTTTGAGATGCCGGGCAATCAGAGGATGAAAAAACTGTAGCAAGAAACACCATTATTTGTATGTGAGATAGTGGCGTGAGAAAGAGTGGTGCACAAGGCGCTGTACATCTCATGTGGCCCTCGGCCCAATTAACAACACTTGCTTTGTGTTTGAGTTTGCGTTACTTTTCGAATGCAAACCTGATTCCAAGGGTTCAGGTGGAGTTTGCAATTCAACGCAAATCGGGATTTGTGTTGGATTGAAACCCAAAGTAACAAAAGTTGCACTTTGCTCTGCTTTGCATTATTTTTATTCAAGGGGGCGTTCCATGGGGGGTGCACAGGTGTTACTATACGACAACCCATGGGTTTTGACATAAATCCTTATCTACAAAAAACTGTAAACAGGAATTTGGGCCAAAATCCTGCGCCTCCTCACGCCAAAAATAACGAGGTGAAAAATGTTCATTTCTCCTTGTTTTTCCCACTTTGAATGTGTGCTGCATTGTACAGAACTCATACAAAGTGGGGAAGCTCTTAATGCACAGTTTTTATATTGAGAGGGACCCTCTCCAGCACAAAAACTATGGTTCAGACAACGCAGACGTCTGGCACTATGGCACAAGGGTCTTTGCATTGGTGCATGTCTGCATAAAGTCTGCCACCAGCACGGGGAGAGAGCAGAACAGCACCACATCTTAGTATTGCATCCACACAATGCAGCACAGCAGATTAGCATGATGTGCTGCGCCTCAATGCTTGACCTCTGTGTAAATCTGGACCCCGTGTCTCTGAAGCGGGCATTGCAGTTAGTCACAATTTATCCTGTGCCAAAAATTTTTATGTAGGCAAAGATCAAACGGTTTGCTCCAGTTAATGACCTCAGCAGTGGTAACTTTTGTGAAAAGGACACCAGCCTGTGACAGTAACAAATATTGATCACTGTAAGTAGGGGTCAGATTGGTAGAAAGGGCGTGTTGGTGGGTATCTGTGATAAAACATAAGCTGAACAAATCAGATGTCTAAATCATTGCCAGGTGAGCCCATCAGGTATTGGAATTGTACTCAGTTTTGCTTCTCAGGGTTAAGTGGAGCCCAAGGGGTGTCACTAACCAGGTGAGACGTTCTCTGTCATGATGGTCACATAGTTGTCGCGGTCGCTGCGGCTCTGCTCATGGTAGAAGCCCAGGGCGTGGTTCAGCTCATGCTGGATGGTTCCTTTAGACATACATCCCCCGGAGAGAGATACCGGCTGACCTCCCCCTGTCTTCCCGACATACGACCAGCACCTAGGGGAGAAGATGGGCCAGGGAGATCAATAAATCACTGCAATGCCACCTTCGAAGAAAGAATATTTCAATATATTCCCATGCAAAGGCATCTGACTGTGTCTCCTCACCAACTGTTTCTGTTTGCAAGGGAAGAGGGGTTCTAGGACAGTGACATGGTACAGTCTGAGTTGTGATGAAAGACCTTGCATGCAATGGAAAGCTGCGTCATCCTGCACCAGTCTTGATCATTTCAGGCCTACCCTGTGATATTTTCTCTCAGTAGTCTCCACATCTGTTGGTAATGTCTGCCTGAGGGAGGTTGATCTACCAGCTGTCTATGGGTAAATCCGTTCAGTCCCCAATGACTGTGAGCCATACTCCAATGCAGTCAGAGTTCTGGTTGTGTGTGGCATGTTACATGTGTGTTGTGCATCTGAGAAAGCATATACATTGAGAGTGGTGTTCTAAACTGAGGGGTCCCTTCAGAATGTCTTTATCCTTTGTGTACTTGTTTCTGCACCTGGAATCTTTGCATTTAGATCTCATGGATCTATGGGTGGAATAGAATATACAGTACATCACTTTCCTGCTAGGTCCAAAATGTTTGTTGCCGAGCAAAAGGGCATGAGACCCACTCCTGCCCCTGTGTTGTGATGCGCATTGCCTAGAGAGACCTGGCCAGTCAAACATCAGACATATCATAACCATGCTGAAACACTGTAGTACTTTGTCTGGCACCTTTGCTCCCCTGAACAGGAGAATTATAAACACCACCATATTGAAAGAGTGAAGACCCATTCCTGGCCATAGCAGAGAACAGCATAACATCCCTCATAGGATAACACTTCGCAAGGACTCCAACGGCGTACTGCAAGCATGCTAGGGTATTGCTTGAGGTTGTATTTAGGCCAATTGATCACCTTTAGTGTTTTAGGTGTTCTCTATATTAACTCCTTTGCTTTCCTTTGTGACAATGCAATGCACATAAACAATTAACAAAATAGCCCTTTTTCTGGATTTTTAGTTAATTGTGTGCAATCACTTTTATTGTACTGTGAGCTTCAAACACTCAACCACCTCCTGGAGCAAGCCTTGGCTACTCAGCCTTGCTGCTCTTAAGCAGTCACAAGTACAACAAGGAGTAATTCAGTTGTGGTGCAATGGAACCTGTGGCCCTGGGATACCAGTGGTAAATGTTGTGGCACAGCAGGCACCAACCACTGATATTACCCAGTAGCCTCTGACTGCCCCAGAAACCTTATGAAAATCTAACAGTTTATTGAAAAGAACTGGAAGAAGAGTATCACATACAGGGATCAGAACTCTCAAGGAGGACTTCTTTCACCTAGGGGATTACAGCTTCAGTGAGTAAACACGTCCGGTGCTTATTGTATTTGAGGGACACGATTCACTGAGAGAAATACACCCTATGGTGAAACAATGAGAGGGCAGCATGGGCAAAGCCACGGAGAGCTCAGTGGTTGGAGCCCATCACAGCACTAGGGAATGAACAAAACATACAGGAGCCAGCCATCATAACACTAGTGAATGAACAAAGTATATAGGATCCAGTCATCAGAACCTCCAGGGAATGAACAAGGTATATAGGATCCAGCCATCAAAACCACTAGGAAATTAACAAAGCATACAGGATCCAGCCATCACAAAACTGGTGAACGAACAAAACATACAGGATCCAGCCATCAGCACAATAGGAAATAAACAAAGCATTCAGAATCCAGCCATCACAACACTACGAAACAAATAAAGCATACAGGATACAGCCATCAGAACCTCTAGGGAATGAACAACGCATACTAGATCAGCTATCACAACACTAGGAAATGAACAAAACATACAGGAGCCAGCCATCATAACACTAGTGAATGAACAAAGTATATAGGATCCAGTCATCAGAACCTCCAGGGAATGAACAAGGTATATAGGATCCAGCCATCAGAACCACTAGGAAATTAACAAAGCATACAGGATCCAGCCATCACAAAACTGGTGAACAAACAAAACATACAGGATCCAGCCAACACAACACTAGGGAATAAACAAAGCATACAGGATCCAGCCATCACAAAACTGGTGAACAAACAAAACATACAGGAGCCAGCCATCATAACACTAGTGAATGAACAAAGTATATAGGATCCAGTCATCAGAAAACTGGTGAACGAACAAAACATACAGGAGCCAGCAATCATAACACTAGTGAATGAACAAAGTATATAGGATCCAGTCATCACAAAACTGGTGAACGAACAAAACATACAGGAGCCAGCCATCATAACACTAGTGAATGAACAAAGTATATAGGATCCAGTCATCAGAACCTCCAGGGAATGAACAAGGTATATAGGATCCAGCCATCAAAACCACTAGGAAATTAACAAAGCATACAGGATCCAGCCATCACAAAACTGGTGAACAAACAAAACATACAGGATCCAGCCAACACAACACTAGGGAATAAACAAAGCATATAGGATCCAGCCATGATCAGAATCTCTAGGGAATGAACAAAGCATACAGGATCCAGCCATGATCAGAATCTCTAGGGAATGAACAAAGCATACAGGATCCAGCCATCACAACACTGGGGAATGAACAAAGCATTCAGGAGCCAGGCATCATAACGCTACAGAACAAACAAAGCATAGGGATGCAGCCATGGTCAGAACCTCTAGAGAAGGAACAAAGCATGCAGGATTCAGCCATCAGAACCTCTAGGGGATAAACGAATCATACAAGATCCAGCTATCACAACACTAGGGAATAAACAAAGCACACTGGATCCAACCATGATCAGAATCTCTTGACTCTCTAGAGAATGAACAAAGCATACAGGATCCAGCCATCATAACACTAAGGAATGAACAAAGCATACAAGATCCAGCCATGATCAAAACCTCTAGGGAATGAACAAAGCTTACAGGATTCAGCTATGACAACACTAAGGAATGAACAAAGCATACAAGATCCAGCCATGATCAGAACCTCTAGGGAATGAATAAAGCATACAGGATCCAGCTATCACAACACTAAGGAATGAACAAAGCATACAGGAACCAGCCATCATAACACTAAGGAATGAACAAAGCATACAAGATCCAGCCATGATCAGAACCTCTAGGGAATAAACGAATCATACAAGATCCAGCTATCACAACACTAGGGAATAAACAAAGCACACAGGATCCAACCATGATCAGAATCTCTAGACTTTCTAGAGAATGAACAAAGCATACAGGATCCAGCCATCATAACACTAAGGAATGAACAAAGCATACAAGATCCAGCCATGATCAGAACCTCTAGGGAATGAACAAAGCATACAGGATTAAGCTATGACAACACTAAGGAATGAACAAAGCATACAAGATCCAGCCATGATCAGAACCTCTAGGGAATAGACAAAGCATACAGGATCCAGCTATCGCAACACTAAGGAATGAACAAAGCATACAGGAACCAGCCATCATAACACTAAGGAATGAACAAACCATACAAGATCCAGCCATGATCAGAACCTCTAGGGAAAGACAAAGCATACAGGATCCAGCCATCACACCACTAGGGAATGAACAAAGCATTCAGGATCCAGCCATCATAACACAAAGGGAATGAACAAAGCATTCAGGAGTCAGGCATCATAACGCTATGGAACAAACAAAGCATTCAGGAGCCAGGCATCCTAACACTAAGGAATTAACAAAGCATACAGGATCCAGCCATGATCAGAACCTCTAGGGAATGAACAAAGCAAACAGGATCTAGCCATCAGAACAGAACACTAGGGAATAAACAAAGCATACATGTTCCAGCCATCAGAACCTCTAGGGAATGAACAAAGCATTCAAGATCCAACCATCACAACACTAGGGAATAAACAAAGCATACAGGATCCAGCCATCACATCAGTAGGGAAATAAAAAAGCATACAGGATCCAGCCATCACAACACTAGGGAATAAACAAAGCATATAGGATGCAGCCATCACAACACTAGGGAATAAACAAAGCATCCATGAGCCAGCCATCCCAACACTAGGGCATAAACAAAGCATACAGGATCTAGCCATCACAACAATAGGGAATGAACAAAGCATTCAGGATCCTACCATCAGAACACTAGGGAATAAAAAAAGCATTCAGGAGCCAGGCATCATAACACTGCGGAACAAACAAAGCATACAGGAACCAGCCATCATAATACTAAGGAATAAACAAAGCATACAGGTTCCAGCCATTGGAGCCTCTAAGTTATTTATAGTCCAGTGGTGCCAAGCATTGAGGGACTAAAACAGTAGGTGGGATTGCATGGAACTGCAGCTCTATCACCAGAATCCACAGACCCTTATGGTATGCTGTCACTGAGAGGTCAAAGGCCATTTGGTATTATTTCTCACAAAGAGGTGAAACTCCATAGAAGGTCCACCACTAAATCCACATCACATTGAAAGTCTTCCAGGGAGAGATATCTGCCAATGGAAGGGAATCTTCCTCAGATAGTTTCCAGTCATTGAGGGTCATATCTCAGTAGAGGATCTATCACTAAGACTCCACAGAGCATGGACAGCCATTTAATGAGTACTCATTCCCCATGGAGGGCCATCTCCCGCTGAGAACTAAGTAGGGTCTTTCAGTGTGTGCCCATAACCCAAAGAGGGTCATCATGGACAGTCCTGGAATCATGATTTACAGTAATCAGCCCATACAGGGTCTTTCACGTAGAGAACACAACCCCTGGAGATACCTCAGTAAGAGCTCACAGAACATGGATGGTCATTCACTGAGGCACCACAAACCATGGAAGGTCTATCATTTAAAATCAACAACGCATGTAGGGTCTTTGACTGTGACTCCACAACCCAAAGAGGGTCATCATAGACAGTAGTGAACCCCTGGTGGGTCTTTAAATTAGAGAACACAAGCCCGGTGGATACCTCAGTGAGAGCTCACAGACATGGATGATCATTCACTGAGGCACCAAAAACCCTGGAGGGACTCTGAGTGATAGTCAGCAGCCCACTGACGATCACTAACTGAGGGCTTTCAGCCCAGGTAACTCATTTCTCACTGAGACTGCATCAAGTTTAATTTTATATGAACCTTAAACGATATACAGTATAGATTTAGTATTCTAAACTAAACCTCTATATCCCTTGAACATATATGCTTATCAATATATAGTCCCATATGGGTGCCGTGTGAATCAATCGTGGTGCTGCGTTGTGTACAAGTTGTAATTTGTAGATCAAAAGCGCAGGAAGAGCAGTTCAGACCAAGTAAAAACAATCCAGTCTACTTAATGTCACGGACTGGACCAAGATCTTCTGTCAGTCAAAAGGCAGAAGGGGGCAATCTTCTGGAGTACTTCCACATAAAATAGCAAGTGCATATGAGTTTTGAAATTTGAAAACAAAATGAAAAATTGGAATTGAAAATCCATCGCAGATTGTGACCTCTTTCTGTTGGATTTTAAAGGGTATCAAAGGAGCTAGGCCACCAGTGAAAGGGCCACACGTCTGGTTTACCAATCTGAAGATCTCAGTTTTAGTGGTAGCATCTCATTCAGGAACAGCAGCCTTAAGGAATCGAGTCATAAAGGGATTCCCTGAAGCTAGCTGTACCACAGGGCGTTTAGCTTTAGCGAAAGCACAATGAGGCGGGAAGCTCAACAACAACCATATGTCATCTCTAGAGGAAACATTTTCCACTGTCGCCAAACTACACTGGTGAATGTAAATATTTTACCCCATTCTAAGCATCCTAACTATTGTGGTGTGGGGATATATTGTTCTACCTTGCGTCCTATGCGAGCTTGAGATTATGCATGTTATTTCAGCTTGTCCTGTTACAACCGGGGAACATGGCTGGTAAAACTGAGTTTATGTGATTGAGTCCAGTCTGGTGTGATGCTGAATGTAGGATCAATTGTTAGGATCCCCTGTGCTCTTACCCATCCGCAGGCAGGATCTGGAGGTAATGAGTCTATCTGATGGATCTGTACCTGATGTGATGCTGAATGTAGGATCAGTACTTGGGGTTCCAGTGCTCTTACCCATCCACAGCCAGAGTTGGAGGTAAAGATTCTATCTAGTGTGATGCTGAATGTAGGATCAGTCCTTAGGGTGTCTCGTGCTCTTACCCATCTGAAGGCAGGATCTGGAGGTAATCTGGTTCCGCTGCACGGGTCACAAAGCGGATACAGGTCACTGTTGAAAACTCACTCATTGCATTTGTAATGGCAGCCAGATCTTGGGCACCTGAGGGACAACAGAGGAAAGGGGGAGGATGACATAAGTTGAAGCAACCTGGAAAGGTATCTATTAAAGACAATGTTGAGCCTTGGTGTAAAAGTGAACTCATTGTAAGTGGGACTGAGGGTGCAGGGCACACGGACGGTCCCATCGCTGGATTTAGGCCAGAAGCAGCTGTTGTTTGTACATATCCTGGCACTGCGGCCTTGTTGGATGGCAATGTCTCCCTCGTGGACCAGCTGTGAGCTGCCTACAACAGTAAAACACAGTGATAGTAGTCAGTGTCTGTGATAACACCAAAAGGAACAAGAGCACCCGGAAGAGAAGGAAGCTGATTTTATGCCTAAAGCACAATTTCAAGAAAAACAAATGCAACAACCTTTCGTGATGGTAGACAATGCAGACATTTTGGGTCAAACACCAAACCTTGGCCTAAGCACCTACTTAAAAAAAACAAATTACCCTAATGACTGAAAAAGGCCTCAGCACAGATGCATGGACAGTGAGTGATTGCAGCTGTTAATGTTTACTGGGAATAGTTTCTGTGTCTTACATTCCTATAGTGTTGTCATCTTGTCATATCAGGAGTTATTTATGGCATCACTAAAAGCATTTTACTGACTTGCCATAAAAACATCGAGCATATTAAGACAGAAAAATCAGGTTAACAACTGCAATGGCTATATGTCTTCTAAGCGCTTTAAATCTAAACTAGGATTGTACATGTCATTATCTGTCTTACATACAAGTATGAACCAATGTATAGAATTCTTTGAATATTCACTAATTGAACCAGATCAACGAGCAGGTTCGATTTACACAATCCGTAGCACACAAAGGTTAGTTTAATTTTCATTGATATGGTTGTATTAACAGAATCCTTCAGAATATATACCAGTGTGGGCCAATCATATGCTTTGATTCATAATAGTAGTTCTGTGGTGTTGACATGATACATATATGAATGTTGTTACCAGATGTTTCTATGCTATGAATTTGAAAAGTGTTTGAGGAGGACTTTATTTCCCAGAATGCATTTCTTTTTAAGTGTGTTACTCCACTCCTCTGTATGTTTTTAAAAGGGTGGCATCTGTTCCCAGATATACTACATTTGTAAAACATGAGCCAATGATTATGTATTGAGACCAGGTGTAAATGGCTGCTTCAATCTGCACTACAGACTGTAGAGGGAGGCCTGAGACATGTTTAAAAGGGTACTTTAGAGGGTCCCACAAGGAGTGCTGCTGCCCCGTAGTAGAGTTTAATGTACACGCCCTGGGTACACCTAGCACTAGATACTAGGGACTTACAAGTAAATTAAATGTGACAAACAAATAGGTGCAGGCCAATTTTACAATGTTTTAAGGAGAAAGCAGAAGCACTTTACAACTGGTCAGCAGGGAACAAGTGCACCGAGTCCTAAATTCCAACAAAAATTAGTTCATAAAAAGACGGCAGAGGAAGGCAAAAATCTGGGGTGGCCCTGCAGAAAGGGCCACGTCTAGCACCTTGGTTGTCTTTAGTGATGATTGTGAAGACACCTTGGCTCAGGTGCACAGCTGACTATCTTCTCACAAAGTGTAGCGCCCAAAGGCCCTGTGGTTTTCTCACACCTTGGTTCTCTTTAGTGATCTCGAGGATGTCTGGGTTTAGTGTCATAGTTGACTATTACATAACAAAGACTAATGTCCAGAAGCCTGAAGTTTTCTATTACTTTGGTTCTGTTTGGTGACGATTTCTAAAATGTCTGGGAACAGGGTCACTGCTGACTATTGTTTAACAGAGTGTAGCGCCCTGAGGCCCTGATGTTTTCCCTTACCTTGGTTCTCTTAGGTGATGATCTCAAAGACACCTGGGCTCAGGGTCACAGCTGACTATCTTGTGACAAAGTGTAGCGCCCAGAGGCCCTGAAGTTTTCTATTACCATGGTTCTCTTTGGTGATCTCGAGGATGTCTGGGTTTAGTGTCACAGTTGACTATCGTGTAACATAGCATAACGTGTATTCGTAATGCGCACGTTCACCCAAGGGTATCTTGGCGCTGAATAACGGATGTTTATTGTTACCCAACTTAATCGCACTCATTTTATCGACCTCAGAAAAGTGAAAGGCTGAGTGGACCCGGCAGGATTTAAACCTGTGACCATGAGGTCGAACACATGCCCCTACAGTGGAACCATTAGTCCACTAAGCCACCAGACTCGGCTTTAAGTTATGTATTGTTATGTTTAGTGATGATCTGTTAGGCGTCTTGACTCAGGGTCACAGCTGACTATCTTGTAATAGAGTGTAGCATCCAGATGCCCTGAAGTTTCCTCTTACCTTGCTTCTCTTTGGTGATGATCCAGAAGATGTCTGAGCTCAGGGTCACAGTTGACTATTGTGTAATATACACACACATCTCAACAAAGAGAACGAGCATAGAGCTGCGCTCTAGAAAACCCAATCTCCAGGGTTAATTGAATATTATAGGTTCTAAAACAGGCAGCCGACCTTGATGCAAGTGTGACAATAGGCGCTGCCTCCCTCCAGGATTTATGACATGAGAAATACTCATGTTCGAAGTAAATAAACTTTGACGATACAACCCATAAGTTACGTCCGTTACTAACCTATGCTCACCTTAGCGTATGAGCATAGTTCACGTGAGCTCAGGGTTTACTCTGAGCCACGGGGCCTGATGAAAGCCACTTTAATTTTCACGTGTGGCTGAAACATGTAGACCACATCACATTAATTAACTTTTCATATAAATTAAGGAGACGTGCAAGACCATTGTCTCACTCACGTCCCAACATTTTTAACATTTTTAATCCTGCTCCAGGCACCACATAATAAAAGTATCAGGTACCATGTAGGTAGTTTAAACTTACACTATCACGATTTCCACACGTCACAAAAAAACACACAAAAAAACCAGCTCCTCTGTAATCAGGCGTCGAAGCACACCTAGGAGGCACTCGGCCTTCTAGGTGGGAACCCGATGATGAAGCATGCCACCAACTAGGTTGGTGGGTGAGGGTTCTTCTAAAAAACCAACTGGTTTGCCTGTAAAATAGGAGGCTAATATTCAATTAACCCCGGAGATTGGGTTTTCTAGAGCGCAGCTCTATGGTCCTTCTCTTTGTTGAGATGTATTCATGACCAGGGGAGACGAATGAGCTCTCTAGCTTCCTCCTCTTTCTCTCCAATTTGTTTTTTGATATTGTGTAATACAGTCTAGTGCCCAGAAGCCTGAGGTTTTCCCTTACCTTGGTTCTCTTTAGTGATGATCTTGAAGACACCTGGGTTCAGGGTCACAGCTGACTATCTTGTAACATAGTGTAGAGCTCAGAGAGCTGAAGTTTTCTCTTACTTTGGTTTTGTTTGGTGATGATCCTGAAAATGGATGGGATCAGGGGCTTCGCTGGCTATTGTTTAACAGAGCGTAGCGCCCAGAGGCCTTGAGGTTTGCTTTTACCTTGGTTCCATTGGATCTCGAAGACACTTGGGATCAGGGTCACAGCTGAATATTGTGTAACAGAGTGTAGCACCCGAGGCCTGAGCTTTTCTCTTACCTTGGTTCTCTGTGGAGATGATCTGGAAGATGTCTGGACTCAGGGTCACAGCTGACTATTGTGTAATAAAGTCTAGTGCTCAGAGTCCGAGGTTTTCTCTTACCTTGGTTCTCTTTGGTGATGATCTCGAAGACGTCTGGTCTCAGGGGCTCCTCTGAATGCCGGGTGTCTGAAAGAGAAGGTACATTCCCAGCTTCACATCATCTGCTGGTGCACAGAAATAGGCGGGATCAAAAAGTAGTTATAGGAGATGAAATATTCACTGGTTCTAAATGTGCATCTGTGTCTATACACCATGGGCCCGATTCACAAAGGTAAACTTAGACCAAAAGTATCTTTACGTCTGCACTCAGAGGGGAGTTTCCGCACTCGGGTAGAATCTCCGTACTCGGGGTGAAATCTCTGCCCCAAATGTGGAGATTTTACTCCACACCCGGAGTGGGAGGGGGTGAAATGCGCAGAGCCCCACAGGTGTTAGGACATTTGTTGCAAAGTCGGAAAAATTTACCGTTCCAACTTACTTATGGGACACATGCACTTAAAATGTTTGACATTTTAAATCCTTTCCCAAACACCGGTTCCAAATACACAGTGGTTACATGTACAAAGGGCTATGAGATACTGTCACTCATATACTCTGCTGTACAGGTGCGCCTCTTTGTGAAATACACAATGGTGTTCGATCAATAGACCGTTCCATTTCTGTGAACCAGCCAATGGTGCTTAGGGTTTCGCTTCTCTGTGGGCGTTTCTCTAGTTCTCACTTCCCGATGTTGGCAACTTCATTTTGTGCATGCAGTCAGTGGTGTGAATGCTCCTCCTTTCATCCTCACACATTGTGACTCATAGCAGCATTATGTTCATGCACAAGGCGCACATGCTCACGATGCACATCGTTCAGGGTGGCACATCTTACTCTCTATCCCTTTGTAAATACACAAGATCTTACTTAAATGGATTCAGTAGTTAGAACACGATGCAGCCGCCACCCTCCCCAGAGTATAGCGCTTCCTTACGTACAGGAGCTATGCTCAAGTTCACAGATCTCCCGACTAAAAATGTACTTACGATTTTTCTCCAGTTCATGGAAAATCTGTAAAAGAGAAAAATTACATTTTAATCACCCAATGTAAGCATTAGAACTTTAGGGAACCCTAAAGCCATGTTTTGAAAGATGACATAAGATATAGGTTGGGCTGTATGTCAAAATATCGACACAACAAATCTCCACCTGCAACGGTAGGGGCTGCAGGACATCACCTTGCAGAGTATCATCAAGGTAAGAGAATATTGGGGGGTGGAGATTTACTGTTCCAATGCCTTAGAAGCATTACATATACACAGGGCTATTGAATACTGTCACTGACATACTCTCATGTACAGGTGCAGTTACAGTGAAGCACCCCGGAGAGGCACTACATGGACACAGGGCTATGTGACACTGTCACTCGTATACTCTACTGTACAGGTGCAATGCAGACCTAGGTGTTATGGTTACTGCGGTTCTTGGCTCTGCAGATTCCCTCACAGTCAGGTGTGGTACATCAGAGAGTCTTTATGTGCAAGCAGGTCCATATAATACTATTGCTGCAGCTCTCACCTGTACAGGTATACTTACAGCGATGCACACCTGAGAGTCTACAACTGCATAGACCATAAATAACACTAATACTGCAGCTCTCACCTGCACAGGTGCACTTACAGCGATGCACACCTGAGAGTCAACACCTATACAGAACCATATCTAACACTGTTACTGTGGCTGTCACCTTCACAGGTGTACTTACAGTGAAGCACGCCTGAGAGGCATTACATGTACAGAGGGCTGTGTAATACTGTCACTGATCTACTCTCCTGTACATGTGCGCTCTCTGTAAAGCACACCTGAGAGGCGTTACATGTACACAGGGCTGTGTAATACTCTCACGGTACACTCTCCTGCACAGAACCATATATAACTCTGTTACTGCAGCTCTCACCTGCACAGGTGTACTTACAGTGATGCACATCTGAGATTCTACAACTGCACAGAACCATGTATAACACTGTTACATCAGCACTTACACAGAACCACATATACTAATAATACAGATTTGACCTACACAAGTGCACTTAAAGTGATGCACACCTGAGAGTCTACACCTATACAGAACCATATATAACACTGTTACTGCAGCTCTCACCTGCACAGGTGCACTTACAGTGATGCACACCTGAGAGTCTACACCTACACAGAACCATATATAACACTGTTACTGCAGCTCTCACCTGCACAGGTGTACTTACAGTGATGCACATCTGAGATTCTACAACTGCACAGAACCATGTATAACACTGTTACATCAGCACTTACACAGAACCATATATAATACTAATAATGCAGATTCCACCTACACAAGTGCACTTAAAGTGATGGACACCTGAGAGTCTACACCAATACAGAATCATATATAACACTGTTACTGCAGCTCTCACCTGCACAGGTGCACTTACAGTGATGCACATCTGAGAGTCTACACCTACACAGAACCATATCTAACACTAATACTGCTGCTCTAACCTGTACAGGTGTACTTACAGTGATGCACACCTGAGAGTCTACACCTACACAGAACCATATCTAACACTGTTACTGTGGCTGTCACCTTCACAGGTGTACTTACAGTGATGCTCACCTGATAGGCTTTACATGAACACAGGGCTATGTAATACTGTCACTCATATATTCTCTTATAGATGTGTGTCTTCTGTGAAGCGCAACTGAGTTGTGTTACATGCGCACAGGGCTATGAGATACTGTCACTTGTATAGTCTCCTGTACAGGTGCACTGCAGACCTATGTATTATGGTTACTGCGGTTCTTGGCTCTGCAGATGCCCTCACAGTCAGGCGTGGTACATCAGGGAGTCTTTATGTTCAAACAGGTCCATATAATACTATCACTGCAGCTCTCATCTGTACAGGTGTACTTACAGTGATGCACACATGAGAGTCTATACTTACACTGAACTATATATAGCACTGTTACTGCAGCTCTCAACTGTGTCTGCACTCAGCTCTAGATACCATTGTTAACCGGTTAACTGCTTAGAACGTTCCGCGCCAGTGCGGAACGTTCTATTAAGCGGGCGGGGCCGCGTCGGCCAACGGACGTGCGCAGCACTACCGAGGTAGTGTCGCGACGGCCGTTGGCCGACAGAAGCACTTAACGGGTTAAAGGGGTCTCACATGCACAGGTGCACTTACAGTGATGCACACCTGAGCGTCTACAACTGCACAGAACCATATATAACACTGTTACTGCAGCTCTCACCTGTACCTGCTCTCAGCTCTATATACCATTGCTAAAGATGGTCTGCACAGGTAAGCTCCAGCAGGTGCTCAGCAGACACACTGCAACCAGGGCCCATCCTCTGCTGTTCATCCTCGGGTTCTGGAGCAGTGCTCAGGTCACCAGAGGACACCAGAGGTCATCAAGGCCCCGCAATAAAATTATCGCCGCTTTAGCGTCCGTTTTCGGACGAAAAGCGGCGATAATTTTATCGCACTATCAGCAAGGACACGCTAACGCGTGTTCCTATGCCTCAGCGCCGCTTTCCCTAACGCCCATCTTTGCATCGCCAATGATATGCAAAGTGGGCGTACCCTGCTAAACGAACGTTGAGAATGTCGCTAACAGACATTTCTCCAATTATCAAGCCAATCGCTAACCTGTGTAGCGACGAGAAAAGTAGCGTTAACCGCGTTTATCGCAGGTTTGCTTACGCCTGCTTTGAAACTGACTAAGCAATTATAGTCTATGGGTAGTGGATCATAATGATGAGACCACCCTGCCCTATCATCAACGTATCGCCTATCTCTGTGCGATTATCGCTGGATTTCCAGCGATAATCACACATTTTGCAGCTATCGCTTGGATTTTTATCGCTTTGGAGATAAGCGTTGCTGATAGCACGCTATTTCTGTGATAAAATCCAGCGATAGCCGGCGATAATTATCCTCGCGCTTAGCGATAATTATCGCCAGCTGTTGCTGATATGCCCCCAAGTTTCTTCCTTCTGGGAGATGCTTTGTTGACCCCAGACCCAGTCCTTTATATACCCAGAAGAGGCTGAGCATCCTCCAATCATCTCTCAGTCCTAAGGATGACACCTCTTTCTGCACAGGACTGCAAAGCCCTGGGATCGCCTCTCAGGTGCCATAACCAAGATAATAAGCAGCTTTTAAGTCTGGTAAATTACGTTTGTGACAGATCCTGCACCGTGATATATGCTTGTTTGAAAATCTTTCACTCTGTTTTCTTTCTTGTAAGAGGGTGAATTTGTGATTGGACACAGGCGTACCTTCAAGGGTTTGGCTCCTCAAACAACAACAAAAGTCCTCGAGGCACCGAAAGACCCGGCTTGGAGAATATCACAAGAGACACAAAAAGTGCTTCTGATGAGCTGGACTTGCGTCTGAAGAGTAGATTTGATTTTTCAAGCAAAGTTAAGTAGCTTTTCAGACGGATCAGAGTTAAACCGTTCTAGATGAAAGGCAAGACAGGAGGATGAAAGGAAGAGTTGGTGGACGAAAGGCAGAGTAGGAGGATGAAAGGCAGAGTGGGAGGATGAAAGGAAGGTTGGGAAGATGAAAGGAAGGGGAAAGAATGAAAAGCAGGATTGAGGATGAAAAGATGCATGGGAGGATGCGTGAATGACAAACATGGCAGGAGGCTGAACGAAAGGAAGGGTGGAGTGAGGAAAAGAATTGTGGAAAGCTGCTTGGACGTAAAAAAGGTGCAAGACCATGGACGAGTGGAATGAAAAGTAAAAGAGTACAATGATGGAAGGGAGGGTGTAAGGATGGCGAGAATACGGTGCCCCTTCCTGAATTACATACCTCAATCTCAGCTCAACATCTGCAGACAAAGTGTGTGAGAGCCCGCCAACGTTTCACCAATAAGCACCTCCTTTCAACCTCCAACCCTTTGATTCCCTTCATAGAGCATGCTGTCTTTTGTTTTTTTAGGTGTAGGTGTAACTGGTGTAATTCTCTTTAGCGTAATTACTCGTAATTACTGCAAAATGACTCACAATTATGCATAAGTACATGACAAGCATAATCCAGCATTTAGCACTATTTTCTTTGTGCAAAATGCACCTTTGTGCCAAAAATGGATTGAGGATGCATTTTGCACTAAGAAAATAGCACCAAATGCTACAGGACATGAACAGCAGTATCCAGCAGCGGCTCACTTTCTTAGGGGACCTTTCAGCACTTTTACGATGCCGGAGCATCACTTTAGTGACCCTCCAGAGGCGCAGTGTGCCGGCCCATATTTACAAGGCCACGTGAAGCCACCCTGCTTGGCTATTCGTGGCCTTGTAAATATGGCACCCTTTTACGCAATACTCTGCCTGAAAGGGGCGTTCCTTGGGTGTTACTGTGGGTTTCCCCACGCACCACCCATGGATTCTGACACATTTCCAGATTTACAAGGTTTCGTAAACATGGGAATGCGTCAGATTCTAACGCCTCTCCAGGGGAGGTGTTAAATGGTGCAACAAGGGGAAATGCCTTCGTTTCGCCTCTTTTTTTTCCCTGCAGCACACATAGAAGGAGGAACACACCATCAATTATTTTTTGTGTTGAGGAAGGTGTCCCTTCCCGCACAAAAACTATCATCCCTGCAACACAGACACCCTTGCACTCTGCTGCAAGGGTGCCTGCATTGGCGCTAGGCAGCCAATTGTGCGCCAGCGCAGAGGAAGACACAGGGATGCGTTGTATTGCTGTAAATACGACACATCCCTGCACTTTCCTAATGATGCAGCTCAGCGCAGCAAGATGGCTTGCAGCACCACACAGCTCCATTTTCTAGTAAATATGCCCCTTGGTTTGTTCTTCCTGTGCTCCTGCGGTGGGATTTGCCCCAAATTACTCTTATTACTCAAGCTGGAGTGATCACATAATTTCTGTAATTTCTTATCAAAAGAGTAATACGTAATTACTGAAATTACTCTGATTACTCTGGTGTAATTCATATTTTGCCCAGGCTTTATTTTTTCCTAGTGGATAATGGCAGCTTCTGTTTTCTTCCGTAGTGCAGGCTGTTCTTTGTTTCCTCCCATAGTCTATGACGTCTTCTGTTTTCTTTGTAGTGCATGGTGTGCTTTGTTTTCTTCCATAGTGTATGCTGTCTTCTGTTTTCTTCCGTAGTGCATGGTGTGCTTTGTTTTCTCCCATAGTGTTTGATGTCTTCTGTTTTCTTCCGTAGTGCATGGTGTGCTTTGTTTTCTCCCATAGTGTTTGATGTCTTCTGTTTTCTTTCGTAGTGCATGGTGTGCTTTGTTTTCTCTCATAGTGTATGATGTCTTCTGTTTTCTTTCGTAGTGCATGCTGTGCTTTGTTTTCTCCCATAGTGTATGATGTCTTCTGTTTTCTTTCGGAGTGCAGGCTGTTCTTTGTTTCATCCCATTGTGTTTGATGTCTTCTGTTTTCTTTCGTAGTGCATGCTGTGCTTTGTTTTCTCCCATAGTGTATGATGTCTTCTGTTTTCTTCCGTAGTGCAGGATGTTCTTTGTTTCCTCCCATAGTGTATGATGTCTTCTGTTTTCTTCCGTAGTGCATGGTGTGCTTTGTTTTCTCTCATAGTGTATGATGTCTTCTGTTTTCTTCCGTAGTGCATGGTGTGCTTTGTTTTCTCTCATAGTGTATGATGTCATCTGTTTTCTTTCACTGTGCATGCTGTGCTTTGTTTTCTCCCAAAGTGTATGATGTATTCTGTTTTCTTTCACTATGCATGGTGTACTTTGTTTTCTTCCATAGTGTATGATGTCCTCTGTTTTCTTTCACTGTGCATGGTGTGCTTTGTTTTCTCTCATAGTGTATGATGTCTTCTGTTTTCTTCCGTAGTGCATGGTGTGCTTTGTTTTCTCTCATAGTGTTTGATGTCTTCTGTTTTCTTTCGGAGTGCAGGCTGTTCTTTGTTTCCTCCCATAGTGTTTGATGTCTTCTGTTTTCTTCCGTAGTGCATGGTGTGCTTTGTTTTCTCCCATAGTGTATGATGTCTTCAGTGGCGTAGCAAAATTTGAGGGGGCCCCCCAGCAAGATGCATAGAGGGGCCCCCTCCGGACTCAATCAGGATCTCCCTGGCCAAATTATTGTGCTGAGGAGGCCCACTGGATCTTGGGTCCCCCCACACCGCGGGGATGCGGGGGCCTATGTTACGCCACTGGATGTCTTTTGCTTTCTTTCGCAGTGCATAGTGGTACTTGTTTTCCCCCATAGTGTCTGATGTCTTCTGTTTTCTTTGTAGTGCATGGTGTGCTTTGTTTGCTCCCATAGTTTATGATGTCTTCTTGTTGTACTTTGTTATCTCTGATAGTGTATGATGTTGTCTGTTTTCTTTTGTGGTGCATGATGTATTGTTTTCTTTCATGGTGCATGAGGTCTTTTTGCAGGTTCCTTTTGTTAGTGGCTTTACTCACGGCCTTTCTTGCTTTCTTTACAAACATCCTGGGCTGGTTTATGTCTGTTCTATTCCTCAACCTTTTGCTCCACAGGGAGTCATACACGCCTCTGACAGTGCACCTTAACACTGACATACACAACCTCCAGCTGTTCCAGTACTGGACACACACATAGCTCTGCCAATGCACCTCAACAATGAGATGCACGACATCCAGCTGTTTCAGTACAGGACACACATGTAGCTCTGCCAATGCACCTCATCACTGACATGCACTACTGGATGCACACATAACTCTGCCAATGCACCTCAACAATGAGATGCACGACATCCAGCTGTACCAATACAGGACACGCACGTAGCTCTGCCAATGCACCTCAACACGGACATGCACAACCTTCATCTGTTCCAGTACTGGGGACACACATAGCCCCTGGCAATACTACCTGGAACAGGAGGTCATCAGGAGGTGGGTGAGGAGAGGGCAGTTGATCTGCCGTGCTGAGGGCCAACAAGGAAATAATCGATGATTGGACAATGAAGCAGGGGAGCCTCTCAGCAGAAGGAGGAGCCCCGTCAGGTACACAACGATCAGAGTCGCAGCCACGGCATCCAGGCACAACGTCTAGTGAGTGATGATACAGGTTGCACCAGACCATTCTGGTTACACATAATGAAGAGTTGCAAGTTCCGTACCTCCCTGGAAATAAGGCAGAATGTCTGGTGCATATTGAAATGGGTCGCACCAGGCAATTCCGGTCACACACAAGGAAGAGTTACAAATTCCGTACATCCCTGTAAATGAGGCACCACGTCTGTGCACGTTGATATGGGTCGCACCAGACAATTCCTGTCAGACACACAGGCACAAGTTCAGCAATGCCTCACGAGGTAGAATGAGGCATCACTAAGCTTACGCCCCCACCTCCGAGGGTCACAGTCTGTAAATCGGACACTGCATGCAATGAGCATTCAGTGGGCGTGTTGCATGAGAGAGATGCGGCACGATCTACGATCCACGCTTGATTCCGCAATTGGTGAATCTGCTCACCACCAAGAAGATGCTTATGCGTGCCGAGGTCCCCATAATTCAGGGGCCACACGCCTTAGATACAGGCAAGATTTTGGGGCTCCGCACAAAGCAATCCGGTCTCCAGGCACAATTCTTAGTTCCACGCTCACGCCGCGCTACCAGTTGGGATCCAGCAAATGATGTGGGCACTTGAGAGGGCACCGCTCTCCAGTTGTCACAAGTAGACAGAGTGGGTCCCTAGTAGGAGATCTTTGATGTCCCCGGGATCTCCTAAAGAACAGGGGGCAAGCAAACAAGCCCTTTGAGAGTACACTTCAGGGTGCCACACAGCAGCAGGTAGTCGGCACAGGCAAACCACTGTTCAAGTAGTGCACGCGGTCCCTTTCAATGGCAGCAATCCTCCTTGTGCACAACTAATTCCTCTGGTAGTGTGCACCACGCAGTTCCAAGTTTCACTGGTCCCACGTCCCCACAAGCGTATCTCTGCCCTGGTGAAGTATGGCACCAATAGTTATACTGTTGTGTGCCTTTGAAGTTGGGGTAGTTCAAAGGGTGTCCCTTTGAACCACATATGTCTTCCCTAAATTTCAGTCCTTTCTGCCAAAAGGATATGGAGTGCAAATCTTATTCTTTAGTGGGGCCATGATCTGGCTCCAGAAGCCAAGTGTCAAAACCTCTTCCTCCAATCTATACAACCAGGCCTGCAAATAGCAGAGGTCTGTCATTTCAGTTGCATGCCCACTGTTTTATAGCTGTCGCTGGGGAATGCCCAGATGTGCTCCCTCATCCTCCAGTGTGGACTGGAGCCAAGCACTAAGGCATTCAAAGAGTTTTAGAGAGTAGGAATGCCCACTTTCTAGAAGTGGCTTTTCTACTCTAGTCATGACAATGCCACCTTTACCACTGGAAAGGGTTTATCACTGTGAATCCAATGGAAGGAAACATTATGAGGCTGCCCTATTGCAATCCACTATTGCAGCCTGGCGTAATTTCAATCCTTTCCCTACGTTAGCCTATGGGAAGAGTATACCTCATAGGTAGTGAAAACATACATGGGTATTCTTCACTACCAGGGCAGGGAACACACATGTGTAGTTGCCCGGCCTTTCACCTACCACTCACTTCATCCCTTGTGGCGTACCCTAGGGGTGCTCTGGTGGTGGTGAAGGGTCCTCTCAAGATGGCTAGGGATTTTAAAAGGCCAGTCTGAGTAGAAGTGCAATTGCGCACACACAGACCTGCAATGGCAGCTTGGATACATGTTTAGAAGCACAATTGGTGCAAGTGCACACCCCAGCCTGCAATGGCAGATTGGACACATGAGTAGAAATACCATCAATGCAAATGCGGACACCACACTGCAATGGCATGCTGGACACATGTTCAAGCACCTAATTGGTGCAAGTGCCCAGACCGGCCTGCAATGGCAGGCTGGACACATGTTCAAGTACATCATTGGTGCAAGTGCACAGGCCTGCAATGGCAGGCGGGTCATAGGTTTTAAAACATCATAGGGTCAAATGCGCACACCAGCCTACAATGGCAGGCTGGACACCATTTTCCAACCACCATAGGTGTACATTCGTACACATAGACCTGCAATGGCAGACCTGACCTATGTTTAGAAGACTCAGGAAGCACCACTTCCTAACGTGTGTGGGAAGGGCATGCACACTTTCACACTGTATTTACAGTGGGAAAGTTCCCCAGGCCCTAAGGCCAATAAGAGAGTCAGCCACACCCAGCAGGTATCTCATGGGGAGAGGCGACCCCCTAGGCAGGGAAAACCCACATGGGGGTTCGTCACTACCCGGGCAGTACACACACAGGTGTACCTACCTGGCCAATCACCTACCCCAAGTTTGGTGGTAGTAAAAGCCCCCCTCAGGGTCGGCTACTGAGTAAGATGGGCCAACCTGAGCATGAAACATATGTGACAGGCAATTCGAGTGGGTGGCACAATCAATGTGGCATCCCCCTCCTAGCCAGTGTGGTACCCACCCTGGGTATGTGGTGTACCTTTTTACAAGGCACTCACAGGTACGACACCTAAACCACTCAAATAAGCACCCTATGCTGGCATGTGTAGGAAGGGCGCATGCACGTTCCCGCTGGTGTACAGTGGGAAAGTGCCCAGAGTCCTAAGGTCATGAAAAGAGAGTTGGCAGAAACCAAGAGGACAAAAAGCTAAATGTTCTAGCGAAATCCCCCTAGGAAGGGCCATGTCTAGCACTGTAGCTCTCACCTGTACACTGCACTCACAGTGAGGCACACCTGAGAGGCTTTACCTGCTCATATATCTATACAACCCTGTCACTGTCACCTGTACACTACACTCACAGTGAGGCACACCTCTGAGGCTTTACCTGCTCGTCTGTCTTTATAGCACTGTTACTGTAGCTCTCACCTGTATGGTGCTCTCACAGTGAGACACACCTGAGAGCCTTTACCTGCATATCTATCTAAATAGCACTTTTACTGTAGCTCTCACCTGTACACTGCACTCACAGTGAGCCACACCTGAGAGGCTTTACCTGTTCATCTATCTATGTAACACTATTACTGCTGTTCTCACCAGCATGGTGCACTCACATGAGGCAAACCAAAGAGGCTTTACATACTCCAGGTCTTTATAGCACTTACTGTAGCCATTACCTGTATGGTGTACTCACAATGAAGCACACCGGAGTGAAAGTACATACTATAAGTCTTTATAACATCATTAATAGAACTCTCATATGTATGGTGCAACCACACTTAAGCAGTAGTTACCTGCTCATCTGTCTTTTTAGCACTGTTACTGCAGCTCTCACCTGTATGGTGCACTCACAGTGAAGCACACCTGAGAGGCTTTACACACTGTGGCCCAGATTTTCAAAATTGTCACACAACGCAGTGCAGCACCCAAGTTGTTGCTAAGATTTATCACTATCCTGCTTTCTCCCTGGGACTCG
The DNA here is from genome assembly GCA_963921515.1 of Calotriton arnoldi. NCBI lineage: Eukaryota > Metazoa > Chordata > Amphibia > Caudata > Salamandridae > Calotriton > Calotriton arnoldi. The sequence goes on along the minus strand of CAWUFW010006111.1, from coordinate 953,186 downwards.
TGCACAATTAGGCTACAGAGTGTCACTCACCCACCTTTGCGTCATGGAGCAAAGGTGTCTGCGGGAGTCTAGCATAGGTTTTGTACTGCAAGGATACCTTTCCAGTACAAATTACTATGCTTGTGTTGCATGCAGGATTCTTTTTGTGCAGGTAGGGACACTTTCCTCCACAAAAAACTATCCTCTGAGGCTCAGCACACTTAAAAAGAGTAAACAACGAGAAGAAATAAATCTATTTCTCCTCGTTGTGCCTGGGAAGGTGTAGCATTCGACGCATTCCCAGGTCTGCCAGTGTTGGTGAATCTGGGAATACGCCACAATCCATGCGCGCGCAACGAAATTCGTTTTATTTCTTTAATTGTGTACTTACCTGTGTGCGCCATATTCCATAGTTTACTACCCCCCACCCTGCCCCTCCCCCGCCCTGCGTCACCGCCCGGCAGGACGCCCACCACGGGCCGCTACTGGTGGATGCGTGGGAGCACCCACGCTTCTTCCATGGAATGACTTCCCATGGCAGAGTAACGCAAGGGAGTGACATGCACTGCCTTGCGTTACTCCAGTTTAACCAAGCAACGCAGGGCCATGTAAGGTGGCCTTGCGTTGCCTGGTAATTCTGACTTTGGTATTGAGTTGCCCTTGTGTCACCGCGCGTGATGCAAGGTCAATGCAATACTATGATAAATCTGGCCCTGAGTTTATCAAACATTCTTATGAAAGAGACCCACAGGCACTTCAAAGACATACGCTAGACATAGGCTGTGGGGGGTCCTCCTATATGTGCCTGATGACACCCTCCAATTACGCAAGCTCACCTCCGATCCCACCACTGCCCACACCCTGGGACCCTAAATTGACTAATATTTGCCCAGGCAGTTATAGCATACACGCTGTTTATCACATTAAAACCTGCCTGTCTGGCTTTGCCAATGCAGGAAAAACAAGTAGCAAAACATTATTGCTTTCCATGTAGAATGCATTTAGGAGATAAAGAAGTGAGTGTGGGAACCAGAGTGATGATCAGCTGTACTTTTCAGATATAAAATAGTCCCTCATACATTTCAGCAAAAGCACTTCCTTAAAGGTGGAATCAAACGCCAAATACCCAATAGCATGAGGTGAGAAACATATCCTCCTCAGGGTAGATCTAAAGCCCACTCTACATATTTTTAAAATGGTAATAATGCATCTTGCAGACAGCTGTGCTTGCAGCCAGTCCAAAAAACGAAAATGCATAAATAAATCTGCCTGTTGAGGTGGAGTATGACGCCTTCTTTTGCACAAGTGACGAGGTCCTTTAGTCCTTGAATTAAATTCCGGGAGCTCCTCTAGTCATGGAAACGCCATGACGAGATACTAATAAGCTGCTTTTTAGTGTGATGAATTGGGTTTGCTACAGACCCTACCTCGTGATATTGTAAAACATACACTCCGCATATCCCTTCCGTAAAGAGGGAGAGTCTGTGATTGGACAAAGCCCCTCCTTGGTCTCGAGGATCCAAAAGACCCGGATCAGAGAGAACCACAGATAAGACAACAAGTCCTACCGATGAGCTGTACGTGCACCTGAGACGGATATTTCATTTATTCGAACCCTGGTTGAGGTTCTTTTCTATTTATGTCTGAAACTAGAACCGAGTTAGAAAAGGGCTGGAGACAGAGCAACAGATCGGCCGACAGAAAGAGTGACACCTGGTTACGGAAAGATGGCTGATGAGTTACAGGTCACCACTGAACTGTGGAGTGGTCAGAAAGGCACAGGTTTGAATCAAGGCAGGGTCAATACAGCCTTCCATCCTTCTGGGGTCATTAAACTGAACAACATCACATGAGTAACAAGAGCAACTGTTACTTTAGCGCTTAGAAATGGCTGAAGAGCTATTTAAACAGCTGGGCATATTTACAAGGGGATATTGCCACCAGAACGTCACTTTTAGTGATATGCCAGTCTCCATATTTACAAAGTGGCGTTTAGGCACTTTTTATGACTTAAGGCTGCCTTGTAAATAAGACCCCTTTACACTCATCACTTAGCGTGAAAGGGGAGGGCAGTGGGTGTTGCTATGGGCGTTCCACCGCAACATCCATTGCTTTTGACGCTGCCCCAGATTTAGAAGGAGGTGTAAATCTGAGGCAGCGCTAAAAACAAATGCCGTGCACGAGCAGGCGCTAGAATGGGGAAACAAGGATAAAATGCTTTTATTTCTCCTCGTTTTTGTTTTCTCTACGTTTGCTGACTTCTGTAGCACACACAGAAAGAGCAAAATTCCATTAATGATTGTTCATTCGCAGGGAGGTGTACCTTCCTGCACATTAACAATCATTCAATAATGACGATTTCCTACTTCTATGTGTGCTGCATTCTTCAACACACAACAGTAACAAATCGCCATTAGTGATTGATTATGTTATGTGCAGGAAGTGACAACTTCCTGCACATAAACAATTATTCCCTGTAACGCAGGCTTTCTTGCACTATGGTGCAAGGGAACCTGGATTGGTGCTAGGCAGCTAAATTTAACGCCAGCGCTAGGGAAAACACAGGGGTGTGCCGTATTCTTGTGAATACAGCGCATTCGGTGCTTTGAAAATGTTGGGGCGCGGTGCTGCCAAATTTGGCTCAGCTCCGCCCTCCGACATTTTCTCATAAATATGCCCCATAGATTCTGATTCTGGAGATGGTCAATGCCTCAGACCCGTGTAATACCGCGGTTCTATCCTCCAACTTTCACACACAGCACCAGCATCCTTAAATACCTGGCTTTTAATGGGCCTGGGTGTAATCTTTTGTAATTGCTTATATTTCGCATTATGATTGTTACACTAAATGCCTGAGATTAAGCCATTATGCCACATTGCATAAGTGAGACTTTGTTGAAGTAAAAGTCCTATTGCAGAAGTTTGGGATGAATGCAAATCAACTGAACACGAGCAAATGTTGTTTGTGGCATTCCCGATTTTATGTGTTTTTCACGAGAAATGTGTCCTAAAACCATAAAGGACACATTTTCCTCTAAACGTTTTGCAAAATGTTGAAGCTGGTATTTCCTGCAATAATGTTTATTTTTGCCTAATCTTTTGGGCATTTTACATAATTTATGCAAAGGAAATTATGCTTCACCCAGGCCCACGTATTTCGAACCCACATATAAATGCCGGAGCGTCATGACATATGCAAATAATGCATCACAATGCATGCATACCCATCGGTAGCAACTGTGAATCAGCTTTTCTGTAATAGAAGACATATTACTTCGCAAGCAGCTATGCATCCACATGCGTGCACATGTGTCATAATACATTTTCTTATAGAGTATGGAGAGTACTCAGTGCCATGTTACATACAGACATGTGTCAAAGGGGTGGTTTCTGAGACAAGTCCTCCAGTCACAGCTGACTCAAAGCCGACTCAGCCCCATCAATACCATGCAGGTATGGGACCAAAGATGCAGGTATGGAACCAAATATGTAGGTATGGGCAGGTATGGGACCAAAGATGCTGGTGTGGGACCAAAGATGCAGGTATGGGACCAAAGATGCAGGTATGGGACCAAAGATTCAGATTTGGGAACAGAGATGCAGATATTGGGACCAAAGATGCAGGCATGGGACCAAAGATGTAGGTATGGGACTAAAGATGCAGGTATGGGATCAAAGATGCAGGTATGGGACCAAAGATGCAGATATTGGGACCAAAGATGCAGGCATGGGACCAAAGATGTAGGTATGGGACTAAAGATGCAGGTATGGGATCAAAGATGCAGGTGTGGGACCAAAGATGCAGGTTTGGGAACAGAGATGCATATATGGGACCAAAGATGCAGGGATGGGAACAAAGATGCAGGTGTGGGACCAATGATGCAGATATGGGACCAAAGATGCAGGTATGGGACCAAAGATGCAGGGATGGGAACAAAGATGCAAGTATGGGACCTAAGATGTAGGTATGGGCAGGTAAAGGACCAAAGATGTAGGTATGGGACCAAAGTTGCAGGCATGGGACCAAAAATGCAGATATGGGACCAAAGATGCAGATATGGGACAAAAGATGCAGTTATGGGACCAAAGCATTGTTGAAGCTTAAGGCACATGAGTAGCTCCATCAAGGTGAGATGACGAGTGCAGCCCAAGGGATGCCCTGACCTATGTGTCTCATTGGAAAAAGTCAAGTGAATTAACTCAACCTGATTGTATGGGTAAACCACAGCCCAAGCTGACCTCCCTCAAACCCAGACAATCTATATTATATATGTTCTGCTTAAAGAGTCTGTCATACTATCACCTCAATACCTAAGTGACACAAATTGACAGACCCACCAGTCACATCCCAGTAGAAAGTGACTCAGGGCTCAAGTGGGGTGCAATGGTCAACAGTCAGTATCTCCCACAAATGGCAGTCAGCTACATTTTTGCTGCATTCCAAAGTTCCCCCAACCAGGAATGCTTTTCGGGGAGTAGAGTCAGGTGTAGTTAGGTTAGAAAGTACTTGCAGCCCATCATTGACTGATTGTGGGTAGTGAAAAGAGATCGTGAACCCCAAAATCAGATTTTTGCAGGATGATTGCACATTCAGGGCGTCATTTATGACATTTTGGCGTAGGGCAGCACAGAAAGGCACCTTGTTGCGCTGCCCTACGCCAAAGTACAAGGGCATGAATGCAGCGTTGTTTCTGCCTGTGCTGGTGCCGTTTTGGGAGCCCAGTACCAACATAGGCGCCCATACACCATGGTGCAAGGGTGCCTCCGTAGCATGCAGGATTGTTTTTGTGCAGGAAGGGACACCTTCCTGCACAAAAATAATCCTACGAGGCATTTTTCTCTTTCCATGTGTGTTGCTAGTTGTAAATGTTTACATTGTACTGGGATGCATGATAAGTGTATGTAAGTTAAAGGCATTTATAATGTACCCTTATGAATGTGTGTTGTAATGACATGCGTGCTAATGATGTGTGTGGTACTGGATCATGCGTGGTAGTGACCACGTTGTAAAGGCATTCGTGGTAGTTGTATGCGTTGTTCCATCATACTGTCGTGTAGCACCTATAGTACCCCTGCAGGACCTGCGCGTTTGGATAACATATACTGCGGGCTTGGTGGCAGACTGACTCCGTGCACCCCCACCGTATATGTTAGCCTAGTTGAGCATTAGCTAGCTCGCAGTGCCACTAGTGTCTCCTCTTATCGGGGAGAGATTAGTTTCTGGCAACCTTAGATCATGACAACCCTGATTCCCTCAGAATCGTGGAAATAATGTACTACCTTTCGCTCAGTCACTCATAATCATGAGTACATACATGAATATAAAAGCATTATGCAAGTGCGCGTACTCCTACGATGCCTAACTAGATGTACCTGAATGTACCTAGCATATGTGTAGGTCTAAAAGCTAAGAGCCAAGAATCCTTCTAGGATTTAGTCGAACCCCCATACCTGAATAGAGAGAGTGTGGGACCCCGTCCTGGTCTTGAGTTGAACACCCCGTCAGGGCTGTGTCAGACCACTGTCAGCTGGAGCGACTGCATGCAGGAGCCTCAGCGTCTCTGGTCAGTGTGTCAGCATGGAAGTCTCGGTTCCCTATGTCTTACCGGGGCAAGATGTGGTGTATTTATACCCTAAAGAGTCTCGGTCCTCAGTATGGTTTGTATTGGACATGAGGAAGACGTCAGGGGTGAACTTTGTACATACATATTATGCCAGTGGTGTATTCTTAGAGAGCCATGCATAATTAATGAGAACAGTGTGGGCCTGTGTTTGGAAAAACCCTGCTGTATTCAAAATCACAGGATAGATAACGTTCAGCCCTCAGAGCTCGTTGTGTACTAGCTGGGACCAATGTAGGTGAAAGATCATGCCTATATAAGGAATCATGACTATAATAGGACATGTACAGTTGTGACCATAATTGGGCATATGCGGCCATGACCATAATAGGGCAAGTACGAATATGACCATATTAGGGTAAATATGAATACGTCCATTTTAGGGCATGTACGAACTGGTCTACATTAGGGCCTCTATGCGGGATATAACACGCACTCCTCTTCCAAACTGGATAAAAAATGACCATACTTAAAATCTGGACAATTTAAAAACATTTTTAAAAGCAAGTTAAAACATGGTTTTAAAAAATCGTTAAAATGAGGTGTTGGTTTTTTTGTTGTTTTTTTTTAAATGTTAAAATTCAGCTAATTCTGGTTGCCACTTGAAAAGGTCAACATTGTCTCTATAAAGATTGTATTACCATAAACAGGAGAAGGCCATGCTTTTCTCAAGCGAAAGTGTCAATGTAAGAAAATGGTCCAAATTAAGATCGTTTGTTTTGACACGAGCAAAGAAGCTGAATTCTTTCCCAGGGCGCGATGAGCCAATTCGAGATTAAATATCCTGGATGGGAAGTTCAGCATTATCGGTGTCAGCTGCTGCAGATGACAAATCCAACGCCTCGCAGAGAACGTCAATCGCACATAGATGGAATGTAGCACTGCCAACAGTCGGTGCTGCGGCAGCTTGTGTGGCAGGTGTTACCTGGGTGCCTGTGGAGGAGTCACCTAACCCAGCAGGAGCAAACGGCACCTGTGGATTCTCCAGGAATGCGTTCATCAGAATTGAAGCCGCTGAGGACAACGCAGAGCGTGGTCTTTTATGGGGTCCAGCATTCCATCCGTTTCCGGAGGCGCATCCGATGGAAACGTTAGACAGAGATCCAACGTGCATTCTTCTCCGCAGAACAGGCATCGAAGAACAGGTAAGATGCAGTCTACCCAGACTGGTCTAAATGATAGAAACCAGGAGGCATTGAGTTCTCGCAGGCAAGAAATGCCCAGATGTTGTCCCATGCGTTCACGGTATTTCCGCTCCAGGAGCGTGTTCACCATTCCCTCAGGAAGTGGGCCGTCCATTGCATAGCAGCAATATTACAATCAGGATTCCTGCGATTAGGAACAGGATGAGCGGGAATCCTCCAAATATGCTTCCCACTTCGGAGTGTATAAAATTTGGGATTACTCCGAGGACTGTCTGAAAGGTGCTTAACAGTCCGGACCCTATGGTCTTAAATAGGTGTACAATTCCACTTGTATCAGACATATTGAAGATACGTCCCACCATTTCTGCGAAATGAATGGGGCAGTTTGTACGTATGAGTGCCTGTATCTCGGTCGAGGTCCTTGCAACTTGAAGTTCATAGGTTTCTCGAGCGGAGGTTAAGGGCACGGGTTGCTGTAAAAGCATGGCTTTCAATCTGCTCAGAGTATCAAACTGTATAAAAGAAACATTCAGCGATGGCCATAGCGGCGCCTCCCTGACTGTGTTCAGTGGCGGAAACAATACTTGCATACAGCAAGTAACCCTGGATTTAACAGTGACTAGATATGCGACGCCCGGAAGCATCCCACAGCAACCTTGATCATTTAGCATTAAGTAACTCCCATTCGAGAGCAGCTGGAAAACCGGCGTGATCATGGCCGCTGGGGTCCCTGACATGTGACAAGATAAGTTTGCCACTGAACCACTCCAGGCTTCGTGTAGAGAAATATCCTGACACATGAGAGCACCGCTTAAAGCGTTCTTGCAGTTTGTACCACTCAGATACACTTCTCGATCCCCATTCCGGCATCGGTATCTATATGGTAACTCCCAAGTTTCCTTGATGTATCCCTTACCCATTTTCACATATTTGCCAGCCTGCCTTTGCTCAAGGCAATATTGGAACTGAAATGTAGTGACCGGCAGAGTGATTTGGCTATGAATTAGCCATTCTGTTGATGGTGATTCGGCTACAGTGACGATATGTATTGTCAGGTTTGGCTACGGGGAACAAAGGATTGTTCATAGGTGAAGTGCAATTTTCTATCACCCCCTGATATTCAAGTTGATCTAGAATCTCCCTCACTTGTTTTTAGGTCTCGCCTACGCAGCGCGCATGCGCTACATAGGAAAAAGACCTTTAGCCATCGAGTCGGTTTTGAGGCCAAAAACATGCACGCGTTGCATTGCTTTCAATGGCAACGCGTGCACGTTTGGCGATTCCCTTGCGGGAGCGAGCAGCAGCGCCATATGTTAGCAATTATCGCGCCTTGCTGCTCGCTCCCGCAAGGGAATCGCGCAGGCCCCCTCCTCTCTCCCCTACCCCTGCTGCCGCGAGGCGCGTGCACTTGTGCTTGTTCTATGCGTGACTGGAAAAAGAAGCTCGTCGGCAAGGTCGAGCCTGTCGCGGAAATTCAGATGTCATATTATTCCAGGGTCTTTGTTTTGCAGCTCTTCCTTTGTTCTGAAAATGTCATTTGTGAAAAATGATTGTATTGAAGTAAATACATTCGATAGTCCCAAAACACTTAAAAAGTCAAAAAGAGTTATGTAATAAAATGATTGTACTCAGCCTTGAAAATGTAAGCTGACTTGAAGACCAAATATGAAATGCTGTTCTTCATGGACCGTGTTATTAAAATACATTGCTATCAGAAAGGAATGCGTTGAACACCATTTCCTTGTGTTATGCAGCAGAATTCATACTTTCACTTGTCTATATGTTTGAGAAAAATTCTGTAACAATACTCTTCTTGGTCGGGTCCCATGAATGCAAGGACTTTTTCAATAGGAACGAACCAACAATTTATTTTTGGTTAAAGAAAAACGGAGCTGTACGGTGAAGGATTGTTTAAACTTTGTAAGAAAAAGTAAGTTAGCCTTTAACTCCTGATCATCGGCACTCTCTGCTATCACAGGAGCATGTTCCAGGAAAATTGTTGATCAAATAATGCTGCATTTAATAAGACAAATACGATGCCTGTTTACATTTTCTATGTTTCTTTTTATAATAAAAAGTATTCTTGCTGTAAAACGGTTTCTTTGTAGTTACTTTAAGCAGGTATTTGAAAGTTCCTCTGTAAGAATAAATCTGTTATTTTTTTTTTTTTACAGAGTTTTATATAGCACAAACTTGACCCGAATCGGGTATCAGAGCTCTTTACATAGCACCAGTTGCATTACATGAGGACACATTCATTTTTGTTAGGCACGGGGAGATTAAGTGATTTGCCCAGAATCACAGGATGTTTAGCGTCATTGCCGAGACTCGAACCCAGTTCCCCAGATTCGAGGTCGACCGCCCTAGCCGTTAGGCCAACTCCTCAATTGCATTACCAGGAACGCATTAACATATTAGAAACATAGCCCACGTTTCTTAATGCAGTGCACCATTTACCAGAGTAGGGTGGCCCAGCATTTAATGGTAGTAAAATACGTGCACTTAACGTTCTGCATTCAGTTTCAAATCTCCTTAACAGCTGGATGGGCTGACATCCGGGCACTGGCTGACAGAAGTCATGTGACACTGCTAAAAACTGCCATCACTGATAGTCCCTCATTTGTGCCTTCTCGTAACCCTGTCCTGTTCTTTAGGCTGCCCCCTGCTTCAAGTGAAGGAGGCCATTTTGAGCCCACTGTAGAAGAAACATTCATTACACCCATCCATTAGCTAATTTCTAGTCTATTTAACCACTCCTGGCTCTTTCCAAATTTCTGAAGTATGTGTTTTCCATCTGGATCAGAGACATTGGTTGATGTATGAACTGTGCTAACAGATTCCAGGCAGATTGTCATCCCCGCCATGGCATAAAATTATTAGGTCTCGCCTACGCAGCGCGCATGCGCTGCTTAGGAGGGCCTTTAGCCGTCGCTCTGCTCATTTTCAAGCACTGCACTCGTGCTTGTGGTGGCATCCACCTTGCGGGAGCGAGCAGGGGCGCGCCACAAGCACGAGTGCAGTGCTTGAAAATGAGCAGACTGCGCGCGCACGCACGCACCACTCCCGGGCTTGTTTAGGTTGAGCCTCGTTTTTTTCCCCTCTGCTCCCTGTATACTCCGCTTTGCCCAGTGCTTGTTAAGCATGCAGAATCGGCACTGCATCTTTCCCGGGTCTCCCCTTCCGAGCTGTCCTTTCTCTGCAGCTGATCCTTGTGCGCGGCTGCAGCCTGGGAGCGCTCTGCGCATGACAGCCTGGCAGCCCAGGGCCGATCACGGGGCTTCCCCGTGCCCTGTCCCAGGACTGCTGCGTTCCCGCTCCCTCCTTCGGCGATGCAGGGGTGCCCCCAGTGCAGCCAGGGACCTCTGCCACACCTCCTAGGGAAACTTTCTAACTCTGCGGCGTCCTGTTCATATCTGTCCCAGGGAACAGTAAGGGGGGAAGGAATTGAATTAAAAATCCAGCTGGAAAGCAGTGCTGTGGCAGGGGGAGCTTAATGCGTAGCCTTTTCTGTATCCCAAACGAGCACAGAAACCCAGGACGGCTGTATATTTAAGGTGCGGCTATTGATCCGAATGCCCGATTGAATACGTGCCCTGTGGTTACACTACTCCGATGTAAGCGTAACTTCAGAGGAGGCCGCCCCAGAATTTTGCTTACTGGTCAGCAAGAATCAAGGGCTCAGGGCGCAACCCGAAGCTCTGCTCCGTAAATCAGAGATTTTACCCATGGCTTGACATCCAGCGTCGGGCAAACACTCACAATATTATTACTGTACTCACCTTTGACCTGCCTCACCTGGTTTACTCAAATGACCAATTGGAATAAAACGCTATCAAATCAGTTGAAAACCAGAAAGTTACTTTCGCATGCAATCAACATATTCTCTAATCCTTATTATTTCTGTGTTTTAATTTCCCTCTCGGGCTTCCATCGCCCTGTTCTAAAGTGAGGACTCCCGCCTCCTTCCAAGGGGCCCTCGTACCCTTTCTACTCTCAAGTGATGACGTGCCCATCGTTTCCGAGCCCCCTGCACGCGCTACATTTCCGATCCCCAAACCCCAGGACACTCCAGCCATTTTGAATCTGCGACACAAATAAAGATACCTATTTTCCTCTAAGGACGGTTTGTCGCTGTTTTTATAAGAAAGGCGAATCCCCAAGTGTTTATTTTTTATTTTGTTTGCTCATCAATTGGTACAATTACCATTATGACATTTTTATTTGAACATTATTTGAAAAAACAAATACATTGTCCGAGATAATAATTTAAACGCCAGCATAGTGTGAAAAAAATAAAACGACCCAGTAGATCAAGTTAAATAAAATAATGGTCACTTTGACCTTCAAGGATGGTGGTTTTCTGACTGTGTCAGCCACCTGCGTCCTTCTCCCTCACTGGATACATAAGTATTATGTCTTTGCTTTTATCTTTATTCATCCTCATGTCCTGCGATGTTATGCAATTTTTTCTTTTCCTTTGTGTATGTAAAGCGCTCTGATACCCACGGGTCTAGCTAGCGCTATATAAAACTTTATAATAAATTATAATAATAAATAAGCCCGCAGCCACGCTGCTCCCATCCATGCTTCTCTTTAGGGATGTTTATGTCTGAGTGAGAGGACGTGTGCAGATGAGCAGGAGGATTGCTGCTGGGAGCCCGAAAACTTTACCGCGTGCTGCTACCAAGAACTCCTCGGCTCCTCGCGCACACGCCTCCCAAATGAATGGCTTGCACAGCAGCCCGGCTGCTCACGTTGTACGGGATCAGCCTACCTGATGCACAGCAGCCAGTGGACACGTGCGGGCTGGAGATTAGCGCAGCGCTTGCACTCTCACACTCGAGTTCAAAACATCACAGGCAGGATTGGTGATATAGGCTAATTTCCTGCACTTATATATCGCTTTGTACCTCTGAGGAGACCTGGGTGCTTCTTTGGTCTTTTGAAGTTAGTCAGTATTGTGTGATCCTGGACACATTTGTCAATCCCTTTGTTGTGTATCCTCTCCCCTGTTCTGACCAAATGTAGGAGGCTTAAGAACACAAGCATTGGCATAGCCAATAGGTATTGCCTTTGGGACCTGCTGCATAACTAAATACTTATTAGGTCCCAAAGGCGAGACCTATTGGCTATGCCAATGCTTGTTTAGCTTCCTGCTTTATAGGGTGTTGCCTTTGGGCATTAGGGGAAACTTTTAACGGGATCACGTGGTGGGTTGACTCCTCATCCCAACCAGCATGATTTTTGTACAATGCTGGAGCTAGGGCAACCACCCACTCCTGCGCATATGCATGTTTTAGGTGAATGGGAACGAGAGCGGAAAAGGCTGGAAAAATTATCGTTTCTCCCCTAGGGCACTCCATGACGAATGCAGGCGGCCAGTCTTGTTCTGCTAATAGAATGTCATAACCAGATGACAGATTTTTCCAAAAGAGACCTTTAACTTTTCTGGGCTTGTCCCCTCCATCCGGAGTGTTATCTCATGTAACTTATGTGGGACACTTACCCGAGTATCAGGTGTTTCCACCGTGATATACTCACTCAACTCCACTGTCACCAGAAATTCCTTCAGGTTCTGGCGAGCTATCGTTACTTCTGCCCCGCTGTCTAGCATCGTCAGAGCCCATTCCCCATTCAGAAGCTGTGGCCTCAGAATTCTGGGCATGTCTGATCTTGAAACCTGCTACCTTCTTCTTTTTGAACTGAGGGTTTGATTTTTGTTTATCTTCTTTTTTAGGTGCGTAGTCCGCAGCGCGTTGCGTGTCTCTGGACTTTGTACGCTCCTCTTGTCTGTGTTCTGACCGTCCTTCCCTCTCGGAGTTTCTTGATGAACCCTGAAAGGAACGAGAGGAACGAGTATCAGTATCCTGATACCTGTCAGGTCTTTTAATATTATCCCTATTCCTGAGGTTATACCTCCTTTCAGAGGGCTCCTGGTGAGGAGACCTACCTCTGGATTGAGATCTGCTGTCTTTAGACTTTTGTTGTTTTTTATTTTCCCACTTCTTTTAGAAGAAGTAGGCGTCTGCTTTGTAGTGTCCTTTTCAGGACTGCCCACCAGTTGTGGTTTTAATGCTTTCCCACCTAGACTGTCTCTGCCCAATTCTGCATAAGCAGTTTCAATTGTTTTTGGGTAGTTCGTGTTGTTGATCTACTGGACTGAACTCCCTTAGGCGTTGGCGGATCGCCACTGAAGCTGCTTCCCCTTTAATATTAGCTAGTATTATGGCTGATACCTGGTCAAAGTTATTTAGTAACTTCATCCCTAAGTTAAGGGCAGGCTCTGCTCCGTACTCATTTTGTATCTGTTTTAATACTTCAGGTACTACTGCTTTTGACGGGATACCATGTGTTCTGGTATATATGGCAGCAAAGACTGAACCCCAAGAGGTGCAGTACTCCACTTGTGGTGTGAGACCCATGGGCAAGCAGATTGTTAGAATTCTGTGTTTATCACTGGTGGCAATATTCGGGAATTCTGCTTCAAGCTGAGTTATTTTCTGAGCTATCCAGAATGGGATTTGTTCGCGTTTTGCTGGCATTTTGCCCATTATCGTGTGTAATGTTTGTGGTGTTATTTTATTAACTGTACCTTGGACTGGAGTGTCTTGTGCTGCAACTGATGCAGGCTGAACTGTTAAAGTCCTCATCACAAATTGTGTGAGGTTTCTGTAGATTTTAATGAAATCTCTGTGTTGTACGAGTAAGTCTGGCTGTGGCATTGTGCCAATATCAGGATGCGGTGTGTATGCCGCTAATATGGGCCATGTGGCTCCTGCTCATCTGAGCGGGCCTAATCTTGCTCTTCCATGTACGTGGGGTAGGGCGCCTTTAAACCAGTAATTATGCTCCTGGTAAGTGAGCGGAACCTCTAGTTCCTCATAAAGAGTATAGTCCGCTGGTGTTTCACCTTCTAGGTAGTAGTGAAATACATTTGTAACTGCATTCGCTGCTGGGAATGTAACCCATGAATAGAACTCCTCTGTTTTATTTGATTCGTGTGCCTCAATCACGAAAATTAAATTACCACCCCTGGCTCTTAAGCCATGTTCTAGAAGTTTTATGGTGACTGCCCTTCTGAAATTTGGTGCAATTTGTATTGCATCTTCAGGGTCTTCTTCTCCTAAACCGAAGAGGTCTGTTGTAACTCTCCTTGTTTCGTTTGCTTCTTCCACCATTTTTAATTGGAAGAAGGGAGGGTTAAAGAATTTTTAAGATAAGGTGTAAATGCACAATTGTAGGAACTATATGTCCTTCAAACTTGAATAACCAACAGCCAATAAATAGTATTCTCGTACTACTCAGCTGCGGCGGATTTTGTGCCCACCCACTCCAGACGTCTCTGGGGTTTTGTGAGTAGGTTCTCTGAGAATAGCACGACTGAACTACTCAGATTCTACTGTTAAATACGTACCCAACCAACATTGGGCACCATGTCGTATAGCTCCTATAGTACCCCTGCAGGACCTGCGCATTTGGATAACATATACTGCGGGCTTGGTGGCAGACTGACTCCGTGCAACCCCACCGTATGTGTTAGGCTAGTTTTGCATTAGCTAGCTCGCAGTGCTGCTAGTGTCTCCTCTTATCGGGGAGAGATTAGTTTCTGGCAACCTTAGATCATGACAACCCTGATTCCCTCAGAATCGTGGAAACAATGTACTACCTTTCGCTCAGTCACTCGTGCTCACTTATTCGGTTTGTCTCAGAGAGTTACACAGAATAAACAGTCGGGCGTTTCAATAAGTATTTATTGAACAGTTATTATTCTAGTGTAAAATATATGTGCTGCGGTAACCAGCAGACAATAGCAGAGATATATTATCAGCAGTACAATAAAAGCAAAGGGATAGAACAGTTCTACCATATTGCGATAATCATGAGTACATACATGAATATAAAAGCATTATGCAAGTGCGCGTACTCCTACGATGCCTAACTAGATGTACCTGAGTGTACCTAGCATATGTGTAGGTCTAAAAGCTAAGAGCCAAGAATCCTTCTAGGATTTAGTCGAACCCCCATACCTGAATAGAGAGAGTGTGGGACCCCGTCCTGGTCTCGAGTTGGACACCCCGTCAGGGCTGTGTCAGACCACTGTCAGCTGGAGCGACTGCATGCAGGAGCCTCAGCGTCTCTGGTCAGTGTGTCAGCATGGAAGTCTCGGTTCCCTCTGTCTTACCGGGGCAAGATGTGGTGTATTTATACCCTAAAGAGTCTCGGTCCTCAGTATGGTTTGTATTGGACATGAGGAAGACGTCAGGGGTGAACTTTGTACATACATATTATGCCAGTGGTGTATTCTTAGAGAGCCATGCATAATTAATGAGAACAGTGTGGGCCTGTGTTTGGAAAAACCCTGCTGTATTCAAAATCACAGGATAGATAACGTTCAGCCCTCAGAGCTCGTTGTGTACTAGCTGGGACCAATGTAGGTGAAAGATCATGCCTATATAAGGAATCATGACTATAATAGGACATGTACAGTTGTGACCATAATTGGGCATATGCGGCCATGACCATAATAGGGCAAGTACGAATATGACCATATTAGGGTAAATATGAATACGTCCATTTTAGGGCATGTACGAACTGGTCTACATTAGGGCCTCTATGCGGGATATAACACGCACTCCTCTTCCAAACTGGATAAAAAATGACCATACTTAAAATCTGGACAATTTAAAAACATTTTTAAAAGCAAGTTAAAACATGGTTTTAAAAAATCGTTAAAATGAGGTGTTGTTTTTTTTGTTGTTTTTTTTTAAATGTTAAAATTCAGCTAATTCTGGTTGCCACTTGAAAAGGTCAACATTGTCTCTCTATAAAGATTGTATTACCATAAACAGGAGAAGGCCACGCTTTTCTCAAGCGAAAGTGTCAATGTAAGAAAATGGTCCAAATTAAGATCGTTTGTTTTGACACGAGCAAAGAAGCTGAATTCTTTCCCAGGACGCGATGAGCCAATTCGAGATTAAATATCCTGGATGGGAAGTTCAGCATTATCGGTGTCAGCTGCTGCAGATGACAAATCCAACGCCTCGCAGAGAACGTCAATCGCACATAGATGGAATGTAGCACTGCCAACAGTCGGTGCTGCGGCAGCTTGTGTGGCAGGTGTTACCTGGGTGCCTGTGGAGGAGTCACCTAACCCAGCAGGAGCAAACGGCACCTGTGGATTCTCCAGGAATGCGTTCATCAGAATTGGAAGCCGCTGAGGACAACGCAGAGCGTGGGCTTTTATGGGGTCCAGCATTCCATCCGTTTCCGGAGGCGCATCCGATGGAAACGTTAGACAGAGATCCAACGTGCATTCTTCTCCGCAGAACAGGCATCGAAGAACAGGTAAGATGCAGTCTACCCAGACTGGTCTAAATGATAGAAACCAGGAGGCATTGAGTTCTCGCAGGCAAGAAATGCCCAGAAGTTGTCCCATGCGTTCACGGTATTTCCGCTCCAGGAGCGTGTTCACCATTCCCTCAGGAAGTGGGCCGTCCATTGCATAGCAGCAATATTACAATCAGGATTCCTGCGATTAGGAACAGGATGAGCGGGAATCCTCCAAATATGCTTCCCACTTCGGAGTGTATAAAATTTGGGATTACTCCGAGGACTGTCTGAAAGGTGCTTAACAGTCCGGACCCTATGGTCTTAAATAGGTGTACAATTCCACTCGTATCAGACATATTGAAGATACGTCCCACCATTTCTGCGAAATGAATGGGGCAGTTTGTACGTATGAGTGCCTGTATCTCGGTCGAGGTCCTTGCAACTTGAAGTTCATAGGTTTCTCGAGCGGAGGTTAAGGGCACGGGTTGCTGTAAAAGCATGGCTTTCAATCTGCTCAGAGTATCAAACTGTATAAAAGAAACATTCAGCGATGGCCATAGCGGCGCCTCCCTGACTGTGTTCAGTGGCGGAAACAATACTTGCATACAGCAAGTAACCCTGGATTTAACAGTGACTAGATATGCGACGCCCGGAAGCATCCCACAGCAACCTTGATCATTTAGCATTAAGTAACTCCCATTCGAGAGCAGCTGGAAAACCGGCGTGATCATGGCCGCTGGGGTCCCTGACATGTGACAAGATAAGTTTGCCACTGAACCACTCCAGGCTTCGTGTAGAGAAATATCCTGACACATGAGAGCACCGCTTAAAGCGTTCTTGCAGTTTGTACCACTCAGATACACTTCTCGATCCCCATTCCGGCATCGGTATCTATATGGTAACTCCCAAGTTTCCTTGATGTATCCCTTACCCATTTTCACATATTTGCCAGCCTGCCTTTGCTCAAGGCAATATTGGAACTGAAATGTAGTGACCGGCAGAGTGATTTGGCTATGAATTAGCCATTCTGTTGATGGTGATTCGGCTACAGTGACGATATGTATTGTCAGGTTTGGCTACGGGGAACAAAGGATTGTTCATAGGTGAAGTGCAATTTTCTATCACCCCCTGATATTCAAGTTGATCTA
Source organism: Calotriton arnoldi (assembly GCA_963921515.1). Taxonomy (NCBI): domain Eukaryota; kingdom Metazoa; phylum Chordata; class Amphibia; order Caudata; family Salamandridae; genus Calotriton; species Calotriton arnoldi. Next base: position 935,963 of record CAWUFW010006111.1, on the reverse strand, counting down.
GAATCTCCCTGACTTGTTTTTAGGTCTCGCCTACGCAGCGCGCATGCGCTACATAGGAAAAAGACCTTTAGCCATCGAGTCGGTTTTGAGGCCAAAAACATGCACGCGTTGCATTGCTTTCAATGGCAATGCGTGCACGTTTGGCGATTCCCTTGCGGGAGCGAGCAGCAGCGCCATATGTTAGCAATTATCGCGCCTTGCTGCTCGCTCCCGCAAGGGAATCGCGCAGGCCCCCTCCTCTCTCCCCTACCCCTGCTGCCGCGAGGCGCGTGCACTTGTGCTTGTTCTATGCGTGACTGGAAAAAGAAGCTCGTCGGCACGGTCGAGCCTTTCGTGGAAATTCAGATGTCATATTATTCCAGGGTCTTTGTTTTGCAGCTCTTCCTTTGTTCTGAAAATGTCATTTGTGAAAAATGATTGTATTGAAGTAAATACATTCGATAGTCCCAAAACACTTAAAAAGTCAAAAAGAGTTATGTAATAAAATGATTGTACTCAGCCTTGAAAATGTAAGCTGACTTGAAGACCAAATATGAAATGCTGTTCTTCATGGACCGTGTTATTAAAATACATTGCTATCAGAAAGGAATGCGTTGAACACCATTTCCTTGTGTTATGCAGCAGAATTCATACTTTCACTTGTCTATATGTTTGAGAAAAATTCTGTAACAATACTCTTCTTGGTCGGGTCCCATGAATGCAAGGACTTTTTCAATAGGAACGAACCAACAATTTATTTTTGGTAAAAGAAAAACGGAGCTGTACGGTGAAGGATTGTTTAAACTTTGTAAGAAAAAGTAAGTTAGCCTTTAACTCCTGATCATCGGCACTCTCTGCTATCACAGGAGCATGTTCCAGGAAAATTGTTGATCAAATAATGCTGCATTTAATAAGACAAATACGATGCCTGTTTACATTTTCTATGTTTCTTTTTATAATAAAAAGTATTCTTGCTGTAAAACGGTTTCTTTGTAGTTACTTTAAGCAGGTATTTGAAAGTTCCTCTGTAAGAATAAATCTGTTATTTTTTTTTTTTACAGAGTTTTATATAGCACAAACTTGACCCGAATCGGGTATCAGAGCTCTTTACATAGCACCAGTTGCATTACATGAGGACACATTCATTTTTGTTAGGCACGGGGAGATTAAGTGATTTGCCCAGAATCACAGGATGTTTAGCGTCATTGCCGAGACTCGAACCCAGTTCCCCAGATTCGAGGTCGACCGCCCTAGCCGTTAGGCCAACTCCTCAATTGCATTACCAGGAACGCATTAACATATTAGAAACATAGCCCACGTTTCTTAATGCAGTGCACCATTTACCAGAGTAGGGTGGCCCAGCATTTAATGGTAGTAAAATACGTGCACTTAACGTTCTGCATTCAGTTTCAAATCTCCTTAACAGCTGGATGGGCTGACATCCGGGCACTGGCTGACAGAAGTCATGTGACACTGCTAAAAACTGCCATCACTGATAGTCCCTCATTTGTGCCTTCTCGTAACCCTGTCCTGTTCTTTAGGCTGCCCCCTGCTTCAAGTGAAGGAGGCCATTTTGAGCCCACTGTAGAAGAAACATTCATTACACCCATCCATTAGCTAATTTCTAGTCTATTTAACCACTCCTGGCTCTTTCCAAATTTCTGAAGTATGTGTTTTCCATCTGGATCAGAGACATTGGTTGATGTATGAACTGTGCTAACAGATTCCAGGCAGATTGTCATCCCCGCCATGGCATAAAATTATTAGGTCTCGCCTACGCAGCGCGCATGCGCTGCTTAGGAGGGCCTTTAGCCGTCGCTCTGCTCATTTTCAAGCACTGCACTCGTGCTTGTGGCGGCATCCACCTTGCGGGAGCGAGCAGGGGCGCGCCACAAGCACGAGTGCAGTGCTTGAAAATGAGCAGACTGCGCGCGCACGCACGCACCACTCCCGGGCTTGTTTAGGTTGAGCCTCGTTTTTTTCCCCTCTGCTCCCTGTATACTCCGCTTTGCCCAGTGCTTGTTAAGCATGCAGAATCGGCACTGCATCTTTCCTGGGTCTCCCCTTCCGAGCTGTCCTTTCTCTGCAGCTGATCCTTGTGCGCGGCTGCAGCCTGGGAGCGCTCTGCGCATGACAGCCTGGCAGCCCAGGGCCGATCACGGGGCTTCCCCGTGCCCTGTCCCAGGACTGCTGCGTTCCCGCTCCCTCCTTCGGCGATGCAGGGGTGCCCCCAGTGCAGCCAGGGACCTCTGCCACACCTCCTAGGGAAACTTTCTAACTCTGCGGCGTCCTGTTCATATCTGTCCCAGGGAACAGTAAGGGGGAAGGAATTGAATTAAAAATCCAGCTGGAAAGCAGTGCTGTGGCAGGGGGAGCTTAATGCGTAGCCTTTTCTGTATCCCAAACGAGCACAGAAACCCAGGACGGCTGTATATTTAAGGTGCGGCTATTGATCCGAATGCCCGATTGAATACGTGCCCTGCGGTTACACTACTCCGATGTAAGCGTAACTTCAGAGGAGGCCGCCCCCAGAATTTTGCTTACTGGTCAGCAAGAATCAAGGGCTCAGGGCGCAACCCGAAGCTCTGCTCCGTAAATCAGAGATTTTACCCATGGCTTGACATCCAGCGTCGGGCAAACACTCACAATATTATTACTGTACTCACCTTTGACCTGCCTCACCTGGTTTACTCAAATGACCAATTGGAATAAAACGCTATCAAATCAGTTGAAAACCAGAAAGTTACTTTCGCATGCAATCAACATATTCTCTAATCCTTATTATTTCTGTGTTTTAATTTCCCTCTCGGGCTTCCATCGCCCTGTTCTAAAGTGAGGACTCCCGCCTCCTTCCAAGGGGCCCTCGTACCCTTTCTACTCTCAAGTGATGACGTGCCCATCGTTTCCGAGCCCCCTGCACGCGCTACATTTCCGATCCCCAAACCCCAGGACACTCCAGCCATTTTGAATCTGCGACACAAATAAAGATACCTATTTTCCTCTAAGGACGGTTTGTCGCTGTTTTTATAAGAAAGGCGAATCCCCAAGTGTTTATTTTTTATTTTGTTTGCTCATCAATTGGTACAATTACCATTATGACATTTTTATTTGAACATTATTTGAAAAAACAAATACATTGTCCGAGATAATAATTTAAACGCCAGCATAGTGTGAAAAAAATAAAACGACCCAGTAGATCAAGTTAAATAAAATAATGGTCACTTTGACCTTCAAGGATGGTGGTTTTCTGACTGTGTCAGCCACCTGCGTCCTTCTCCCTCACTGGATACATAAGTATTATGTCTTTGCTTTTATCTTTATTCATCCTCATGTCCTGCGATGTTATGCAATTTTTTCTTTTCCTTTGTGTATGTAAAGCGCTCTGATACCCACGGGTCTAGCTAGCGCTATATAAAACTTTATAATAAATTATAATAATAAATAAGCCCGCAGCCACGCTGCTCCCATCCATGCTTCTCTTTAGGGATGTTTATGTCTGAGTGAGAGGACGTGTGCAGATGAGCAGGAGGATTGCTGCTGGGAGCCCGAAAACTTTACCGCGTGCTGCTACCAAGAACTCCTCGGCTCCTCGCGCACACGCCTCCCAAATGAATGGCTTGCACAGCAGCCCGGCTGCTCACGTTGTACGGGATCAGCCTACCTGATGCACAGCAGCCAGTGGACACGTGCGGGCTGGAGATTAGCGCAGCGCTTGCACTCTCACACTCGAGTTCAAAACATCACAGGCAGGATTGGTGATATAGGCTAATTTCCTGCACTTATATATCGCTTTGTACCTCTGAGGAGACCTGGGTGCTTCTTTGGTCTTTTGAAGTTAGTCAGTATTGTGTGATCCTGGACACATTTGTCAATCCCTTTGTTGTGTATCCTCTCCCCTGTTCTGACCAAATGTAGGAGGCTTAAGAACACAAGCATTGGCATAGCCAATAGGTATTGCCTTTGGGACCTGCTGCATAACTAAATACTTATTAGGTCCCAAAGGCGAGACCTATTGGCTATGCCAATGCTTGTTTAGCTTCCTGCTTTATAGGGTATTGCCTTTGGGCATTAGGGGAAACTTTTAACGGGATCACGTGGTGGGTTGACTCCTCATCCCAACCAGCATGATTTTTGTACAATGCTGGAGCTAGGGCAACCACCCACTCCTGCGCATATGCATGTTTTAGGTGAATGGGAACGAGAGCGGAAAAGGCTGGAAAAATTATCGTTTCTCCCCTAGGGCACTCCATGACGAATGCAGGCGGCCAGTCTTGTTCTGCTAATAGAATGTCATAACCAGATGACAGATTTTTCCAAAAGAGACCTTTAACTTTTCTGGGCTTGTCCCCTCCATCCGGAGTGTTATCTCATGTAACTTATGTGGGACACTTACCCGAGTATCAGGTGTTTCCACCGTGATATACTCACTCAACTCCACTGTCACCAGAAATTCCTTCAGGTTCTGGCGAGCTATCGTTACTTCTGCCCCGCTGTCTAGCATCGTCAGAGCCCATTCCCCATTCAGAAGCTGTGGCCTCAGAATTCTGGGCATGTCTGATCTTGAAACCTGCTACCTTCTTCTTTTTGAACTGAGGGTTTGATTTTTGTTTATCTTCTTTTTTAGGTGCGTAGTCCGCAGCGCGTTGCGTGTCTCTGGACTTTGTACGCTCCTCTTGTCTGTGTTCTGACCGTCCTTCCCTCTCGGAGTTTCTTGATGAACCCTGAAAGGAACGAGAGGAACGAGTATCAGTATCCTGATACCTGTCAGGTCTTTTAATATTATCCCTATTCCTGAGGTTATACCTCCTTTCAGAGGGCTCCTGGTGAGGAGACCTACCTCTGGATTGAGATCTGCTGTCTTTAGACTTTTGTTGTTTTTTATTTTCCCACTTCTTTTTAGAAGAAGTAGGCGTCTGCTTTGTAGTGTCCTTTTCAGGACTGCCCACCAGTTGTGGTTTTAATGCTTTCCCACCTAGACTGTCTCTGCCCAATTCTGCATAAGCAGTTTCAATTGTTTTTGGGTAGTTCGTGTTGTTGATCTACTGGACTGAACTCCCTTAGGCGTTGGCGGATCGCCACTGAAGCTGCTTCCCCTTTAATATTAGCTAGTATTATGGCTGATACCTGGTCAAAGTTATTTAGTAACTTCATCCCTAAGTTAAGGGCAGGCTCTGCTCCGTACTCATTTTGTATCTGTTTTAATACTTCAGGTACTACTGCTTTTGACGGGATACCATGTGTTCTGGTATATATGGCAGCAAAGACTGAACCCCAAGAGGTGCAGTACTCCACTTGTGGTGTGAGACCCATGGGCAAGCAGATTGTTAGAATTCTGTGTTTATCACTGGTGGCAATATTCGGGAATTCTGCTTCAAGCTGAGTTATTTTCTGAGCTATCCAGAATGGGATTTGTTCGCGTTTTGCTGGCATTTTGCCCATTATCGTGTGTAATGTTTGTGGTGTTATTTTATTAACTGTACCTTGGACTGGAGTGTCTTGTGCTGCAACTGATGCAGGCTGAACTGTTAAAGTCCTCATCACAAATTGTGTGAGGTTTCTGTAGATTTTAATGAAATCTCTGTGTTGTACGAGTAAGTCTGGCTGTGGCATTGTGCCAATATCAGGATGCGGTGTGTATGCCGCTAATATGGGCCATGTGGCTCCTGCTCATCTGAGCGGGCCTAATCTTGCTCTTCCATGTACGTGGGGTAGGGCGCCTTTAAACCAGTAATTATGCTCCTGGTAAGTGAGCGGAACCTCTAGTTCCTCATAAAGAGTATAGTCCGCTGGTGTTTCACCTTCTAGGTAGTAGTGAAATACATTTGTAACTGCATTCGCTGCTGGGAATGTAACCCATGAATAGAACTCCTCTGTTTTATTTGATTCGTGTGCCTCAATCACGAAAATTAAATTACCACCCCTGGCTCTTAAGCCATGTTCTAGAAGTTTTATGGTGACTGCCCTTCTGAAATTTGGTGCAATTTGTATTGCATCTTCAGGGTCTTCTTCTCCTAAACCGAAGAGGTCTGTTGTAACTCTCCTTGTTTCGTTTGCTTCTTCCACCATTTTTAATTGGAAGAAGGGAGGGTTAAAGAATTTTTAAGATAAGGTGTAAATGCACAATTGTAGGAACTATATGTCCTTCAAACTTGAATAACCAACAGCCAATAAATAGTATTCTCGTACTACTCAGCTGCGGCGGATTTTGTGCCCACCCACTCCAGACGTCTCTGGGGTTTTGTGAGTAGGTTCTCTGAGAATAGCACGACTGAACTACTCAGATTCTACTGTTAAATACGTACCCAACCAACATTGGGCACCATGTCGTATAGCTCCTATAGTACCCCTGCAGGACCTGCGCATTTGGATAACATATACTGCGGGCTTGGTGGCAGACTGACTCCGTGCAACCCCACCGTATGTGTTAGGCTAGTTTTGCATTAGCTAGCTCGCAGTGCTGCTAGTGTCTCCTCTTATCGGGGAGAGATTAGTTTCTGGCAACCTTAGATCATGACAACCCTGATTCCCTCAGAATCGTGGAAACAATGTACTACCTTTCGCTCAGTCACTCGTGCTCACTTATTCGGTTTGTCTCAGAGAGTTACACAGAATAAACAGTCGGGCGTTTCAATAAGTATTTATTGAACAGTTATTATTCTAGTGTAAAATATATGTGCTGCGGTAACCAGCAGACAATAGCAGAGATATATTATCAGCAGTACAATAAAAGCAAAGGGATAGAACAGTTCTACCATATTGCGATAATCATGAGTACATACATGAATATAAAAGCATTATGCAAGTGCGCGTACTCCTACGATGCCTAACTAGATGTACCTGAGTGTACCTAGCATATGTGTAGGTCTAAAAGCTAAGAGCCAAGAATCCTTCTAGGATTTAGTCGAACCCCCATACCTGAATAGAGAGAGTGTGGGACCCCGTCCTGGTCTCGAGTTGGACACCCCGTCAGGGCTGTGTCAGACCACTGTCAGCTGGAGCGACTGCATGCAGGAGCCTCAGCGTCTCTGGTCAGTGTGTCAGCATGGAAGTCTCGGTTCCCTCTGTCTTACCGGGGCAAGATGTGGTGTATTTATACCCTAAAGAGTCTCGGTCCTCAGTATGGTTTGTATTGGACATGAGGAAGACGTCAGGGGTGAACTTTGTACATACATATTATGCCAGTGGTGTATTCTTAGAGAGCCATGCATAATTAATGAGAACAGTGTGGGCCTGTGTTTGGAAAAACCCTGCTGTATTCAAAATCACAGGATAGATAACGTTCAGCCCTCAGAGCTCGTTGTGTACTAGCTGGGACCAATGTAGGTGAAAGATCATGCCTATATAAGGAATCATGACTATAATAGGACATGTACAGTTGTGACCATAATTGGGCATATGCGGCCATGACCATAATAGGGCAAGTACGAATATGACCATATTAGGGTAAATATGAATACGTCCATTTTAGGGCATGTACGAACTGGTCTACATTAGGGCCTCTATGCGGGATATAACACGCACTCCTCTTCCAAACTGGATAAAAAATGACCATACTTAAAATCTGGACAATTTAAAAACATTTTTAAAAGCAAGTTAAAACATGGTTTTAAAAAATCGTTAAAATGAGGTGTTGTTTTTTTTGTTGTTTTTTTTTAAATGTTAAAATTCAGCTAATTCTGGTTGCCACTTGAAAAGGTCAACATTGTCTCTCTATAAAGATTGTATTACCATAAACAGGAGAAGGCCATGCTTTTCTCAAGCGAAAGTGTCAATGTAAGAAAATGGTCCAAATTAAGATCGTTTGTTTTGACACGAGCAAAGAAGCTGAATTCTTTCCCAGGACGCGATGAGCCAATTCGAGATTAAATATCCTGGATGGGAAGTTCAGCATTATCGGTGTCAGCTGCTGCAGATGACAAATCCAACGCCTCGCAGAGAACGTCAATCGCACATAGATGGAATGTAGCACTGCCAACAGTCGGTGCTGCGGCAGCTTGTGTGGCAGGTGTTACCTGGGTGCCTGTGGAGGAGTCACCTAACCCAGCAGGAGCAAACGGCACCTGTGGATTCTCCAGGAATGCGTTCATCAGAATTGGAAGCCGCTGAGGACAACGCAGAGCGTGGGCTTTTATGGGGTCCAGCATTCCATCCGTTTCCGGAGGCGCATCCGATGGAAACGTTAGACAGAGATCCAACGTGCATTCTTCTCCGCAGAACAGGCATCGAAGAACAGGTAAGATGCAGTCTACCCAGACTGGTCTAAATGATAGAAACCAGGAGGCATTGAGTTCTCGCAGGCAAGAAATGCCCAGAAGTTGTCCCATGCGTTCACGGTATTTCCGCTCCAGGAGCGTGTTCACCATTCCCTCAGGAAGTGGGCCGTCCATTGCATAGCAGCAATATTACAATCAGGATTCCTGCGATTAGGAACAGGATGAGCGGGAATCCTCCAAATATGCTTCCCACTTCGGAGTGTATAAAATTTGGGATTACTCCGAGGACTGTCTGAAAGGTGCTTAACAGTCCGGACCCTATGGTCTTAAATAGGTGTACAATTCCACTCGTATCAGACATATTGAAGATACGTCCCACCATTTCTGCGAAATGAATGGGGCAGTTTGTACGTATGAGTGCCTGTATCTCGGTCGAGGTCCTTGCAACTTGAAGTTCATAGGTTTCTCGAGCGGAGGTTAAGGGCACGGGTTGCTGTAAAAGCATGGCTTTCAATCTGCTCAGAGTATCAAACTGTATAAAAGAAACATTCAGCGATGGCCATAGCGGCGCCTCCCTGACTGTGTTCAGTGGCGGAAACAATACTTGCATACAGCAAGTAACCCTGGATTTAACAGTGACTAGATATGCGACGCCCGGAAGCATCCCACAGCAACCTTGATCATTTAGCATTAAGTAACTCCCATTCGAGAGCAGCTGGAAAACCGGCGTGATCATGGCCGCTGGGGTCCCTGACATGTGACAAGATAAGTTTGCCACTGAACCACTCCAGGCTTCGTGTAGAGAAATATCCTGACACATGAGAGCACCGCTTAAAGCGTTCTTGCAGTTTGTACCACTCAGATACACTTCTCGATCCCCATTCCGGCATCGGTATCTATATGGTAACTCCCAAGTTTCCTTGATGTATCCCTTACCCATTTTCACATATTTGCCAGCCTGCCTTTGCTCAAGGCAATATTGGAACTGAAATGTAGTGACCGGCAGAGTGATTTGGCTATGAATTAGCCATTCTGTTGATGGTGATTCGGCTACAGTGACGATATGTATTGTCAGGTTTGGCTACGGGGAACAAAGGATTGTTCATAGGTGAAGTGCAATTTTCTATCACCCCTGATATTCAAGTTGATCTAGAATCTCCCTGACTTGTTTTTAGGTCTCGCCTACGCAGCGCGCATGCGCTACATAGGAAAAAGACCTTTAGCCATCGAGTCGGTTTTGAGGCCAAAAACATGCACGCGTTGCATTGCTTTCAATGGCAATGCGTGCACGTTTGGCGATTCCCTTGCGGGAGCGAGCAGCAGCGCCATATGTTAGCAATTATCGCGCCTTGCTGCTCGCTCCCGCAAGGGAATCGCGCAGGCCCCTCCTCTCTCCCCTACCCCTGCTGCCGCGAGGCGCGTGCACTTGTGCTTGTTCTATGCGTGACTGGAAAAAGAAGCTCGTCGGCACGGTCGAGCCTTTCGTGGAAATTCAGATGTCATATTATTCCAGGGTCTTTGTTTTGCAGCTCTTCCTTTGTTCTGAAAATGTCATTTGTGAAAAATGATTGTATTGAAGTAAATACATTCGATAGTCCCAAAACACTTAAAAAGTCAAAAAGAGTTATGTAATAAAATGATTGTACTCAGCCTTGAAAATGTAAGCTGACTTGAAGACCAAATATGAAATGCTGTTCTTCATGGACCGTGTTATTAAAATACATTGCTATCAGAAAGGAATGCGTTGAACACCATTTCCTTGTGTTATGCAGCAGAATTCATACTTTCACTTGTCTATATGTTTGAGAAAAATTCTGTAACAATACTCTTCTTGGTCGGGTCCCATGAATGCAAGGACTTTTTCAATAGGAACGAACCAACAATTTATTTTTGGTAAAAGAAAAACGGAGCTGTACGGTGAAGGATTGTTTAAACTTTGTAAGAAAAAGTAAGTTAGCCTTTAACTCCTGATCATCGGCACTCTCTGCTATCACAGGAGCATGTTCCAGGAAAATTGTTGATCAAATAATGCTGCATTTAATAAGACAAATACGATGCCTGTTTACATTTTCTATGTTTCTTTTATAATAAAAAGTATTCTTGCTGTAAAACGGTTTCTTTGTAGTTACTTTAAGCAGGTATTTGAAAGTTCCTCTGTAAGAATAAATCTGTTATTTTTTTTTTTTTACAGAGTTTTATATAGCACAAACTTGACCCGAATCGGGTATCAGAGCTCTTTACATAGCACCAGTTGCATTACATGAGGACACATTCATTTTTGTTAGGCACGGGGAGATTAAGTGATTTGCCCAGAATCACAGGATGTTTAGCGTCATTGCCGAGACTCGAACCCAGTTCCCCAGATTCGAGGTCGACCGCCCTAGCCGTTAGGCCAACTCCTCAATTGCATTACCAGGAACGCATTAACATATTAGAAACATAGCCCACGTTTCTTAATGCAGTGCACCATTTACCAGAGTAGGGTGGCCCAGCATTTAATGGTAGTAAAATACGTGCACTTAACGTTCTGCATTCAGTTTCAAATCTCCTTAACAGCTGGATGGGCTGACATCCGGGCACTGGCTGACAGAAGTCATGTGACACTGCTAAAAACTGCCATCACTGATAGTCCCTCATTTGTGCCTTCTCGTAACCCTGTCCTGTTCTTTAGGCTGCCCCCTGCTTCAAGTGAAGGAGGCCATTTTGAGCCCACTGTAGAAGAAACATTCATTACACCCATCCATTAGCTAATTTCTAGTCTATTTAACCACTCCTGGCTCTTTCCAAATTTCTGAAGTATGTGTTTTCCATCTGGATCAGAGACATTGGTTGATGTATGAACTGTGCTAACAGATTCCAGGCAGATTGTCATCCCCGCCATGGCATAAAATTATTAGGTCTCGCCTACGCAGCGCGCATGCGCTGCTTAGGAGGGCCTTTAGCCGTCGCTCTGCTCATTTTCAAGCACTGCACTCGTGCTTGTGGCGGCATCCACCTTGCGGGAGCGAGCAGGGGCGCGCCACAAGCACGAGTGCAGTGCTTGAAAATGAGCAGACTGCGCGCGCACGCACGCACCACTCCCGGGCTTGTTTAGGTTGAGCCTCGTTTTTTTCCCCTCTGCTCCCTGTATACTCCGCTTTGCCCAGTGCTTGTTAAGCATGCAGAATCGGCACTGCATCTTTCCCGGGTCTCCCCTTCCGAGCTGTCCTTTCTCTGCAGCTGATCCTTGTGCGCGGCTGCAGCCTGGGAGCGCTCTGCGCATGACAGCCTGGCAGCCCAGGGCCGATCACGGGGCTTCCCCGTGCCCTGTCCCAGGACTGCTGCGTTCCCGCTCCCTCCTTCGGCGATGCAGGGGTGCCCCCAGTGCAGCCAGGGACCTCTGCCACACCTCCTAGGGAAACTTTCTAACTCTGCGGCGTCCTGTTCATATCTGTCCCAGGGAACAGTAAGGGGGAAGGAATTGAATTAAAAATCCAGCTGGAAAGCAGTGCTGTGGCAGGGGGAGCTTAATGCGTAGCCTTTTCTGTATCCCAAACGAGCACAGAAACCCAGGACGGCTGTATATTTAAGGTGCGGCTATTGATCCGAATGCCCGATTGAATACGTGCCCTGCGGTTACACTACTCCGATGTAAGCGTAACTTCAGAGGAGGCCGCCCCCAGAATTTTGCTTACTGGTCAGCAAGAATCAAGGGCTCAGGGCGCAACCCGAAGCTCTGCTCCGTAAATCAGAGATTTTACCCATGGCTTGACATCCAGCGTCGGGCAAACACTCACAATATTATTACTGTACTCACCTTTGACCTGCCTCACCTGGTTTACTCAAATGACCAATTGGAATAAAACGCTATCAAATCAGTTGAAAACCAGAAAGTTACTTTCGCATGCAATCAACATATTCTCTAATCCTTATTATTTCTGTGTTTTAATTTCCCTCTCGGGCTTCCATCGCCCTGTTCTAAAGTGAGGACTCCCGCCTCCTTCCAAGGGGCCCTCGTACCCTTTCTACTCTCAAGTGATGACGTGCCCATCGTTTCCGAGCCCCCTGCACGCGCTACATTTCCGATCCCCAAACCCCAGGACACTCCAGCCATTTTGAATCTGCGACACAAATAAAGATACCTATTTTCCTCTAAGGACGGTTTGTCGCTGTTTTTATAAGAAAGGCGAATCCCCAAGTGTTTATTTTTTATTTTGTTTGCTCATCAATTGGTACAATTACCATTATGACATTTTTATTTGAACATTATTTGAAAAAACAAATACATTGTCCGAGATAATAATTTAAACGCCAGCATAGTGTGAAAAAAATAAAACGACCCAGTAGATCAAGTTAAATAAAATAATGGTCACTTTGACCTTCAAGGATGGTGGTTTTCTGACTGTGTCAGCCACCTGCGTCCTTCTCCCCTCACTGGATACATAAGTATTATGTCTTTGCTTTTATCTTTATTCATCCTCATGTCCTGCGATGTTATGCAATTTTTTCTTTTCCTTTGTGTATGTAAAGCGCTCTGATACCCACGGGTCTAGCTAGCGCTATATAAAACTTTATAATAAATTATAATAATAAATAAGCCCGCAGCCACGCTGCTCCCATCCATGCTTCTCTTTAGGGATGTTTATGTCTGAGTGAGAGGACGTGTGCAGATGAGCAGGAGGATTGCTGCTGGGAGCCCGAAAACTTTACCGCGTGCTGCTACCAAGAACTCCTCGGCTCCTCGCGCACACGCCTCCCAAATGAATGGCTTGCACAGCAGCCCGGCTGCTCACGTTGTACGGGATCAGCCTACCTGATGCACAGCAGCCAGTGGACACGTGCGGGCTGGAGATTAGCGCAGCGCTTGCACTCTCACACTCGAGTTCAAAACATCACAGGCAGGATTGGTGATATAGGCTAATTTCCTGCACTTATATATCGCTTTGTACCTCTGAGGAGACCTGGGTGCTTCTTTGGTCTTTTGAAGTTAGTCAGTATTGTGTGATCCTGGACACATTTGTCAATCCCTTTGTTGTGTATCCTCTCCCCTGTTCTGACCAAATGTAGGAGGCTTAAGAACACAAGCATTGGCATAGCCAATAGGTATTGCCTTTGGGACCTGCTGCATAACTAAATACTTATTAGGTCCCAAAGGCGAGACCTATTGGCTATGCCAATGCTTGTTTAGCTTCCTGCTTTATAGGGTATTGCCTTTGGGCATTAGGGGAAACTTTTAACGGGATCACGTGGTGGGTTGACTCCTCATCCCAACCAGCATGATTTTTGTACAATGCTGGAGCTAGGGCAACCACCCACTCCTGCGCATATGCATGTTTTAGGTGAATGGGAACGAGAGCGGAAAAGGCTGGAAAAATTATCGTTTCTCCCCTAGGGCACTCCATGACGAATGCAGGCGGCCAGTCTTGTTCTGCTAATAGAATGTCATAACCAGATGACAGATTTTTCCAAAAGAGACCTTTAACTTTTCTGGGCTTGTCCCCTCCATCCGGAGTGTTATCTCATGTAACTTATGTGGGACACTTACCCGAGTATCAGGTGTTTCCACCGTGATATACTCACTCAACTCCACTGTCACCAGAAATTCCTTCAGGTTCTGGCGAGCTATCGTTACTTCTGCCCCGCTGTCTAGCATCGTCAGAGCCCATTCCCCATTCAGAAGCTGTGGCCTCAGAATTCTGGGCATGTCTGATCTTGAAACCTGCTACCTTCTTCTTTTTGAACTGAGGTTTTGATTTTTGTTTATCTTCTTTTTTAGGTGCGTAGTCCGCAGCGCGTTGCGTGTCTCTGGACTTTGTACGCTCCTCTTGTCTGTGTTCTGACCGTCCTTCCCTCTCTGAGTTTCTTGATGAACCCTGAAAGGAACGAGAGGAACGAGTATCAGTATCCTGATACCTGTCAGGTCTTTTAATATTATCCCTATTCCTGAGGTTATACCTCCTTTCAGAGGGCTCCTGGTGAGGAGACCTACCTCTGGATTGAGATCTGCTGTCTTTAGACTTTTGTTGTTTTTTATTTTCCCACTTCTTTTTAGAAGAAGTAGGCGTCTGCTTTGTAGTGTCCTTTTCAGGACTGCCCACCAGTTGTGGTTTTAATGCTTTCCCACCTAGACTGTCTCTGCCCAATTCTGCATAAGCAGTTTCAATTTTTTTTGGGTAGTTCGTGTTGTTGATCTACTGGACTGAACTCCCTTAGGCGTTGGCGGATCGCCACTGAAGCTGCTTCCCCTTTAATATTAGCTAGTATTATGGCTGATACCTGGTCAAAGTTATTCAGTAACTTCATCCCTAAGTTAAGGGCAGGCTCTGCTCCGTACTCATTTTGTATCTGTTTTAATACTTCAGGTACTACTGCTTTTGACGGGATACCATGTGTTCTGGTATATATGGCAGCAAAGACTGAACCCCAAGAGGTGCAGTCCTCCACTTGTGGTGTGAGACCCATGGGCAAGCAGATTGTTAGAATTCTGTGTTTATCACTGGTGGCAATATTCGGGAATTCTGCTTCAAGCTGAGTTATTTTCTGAGCTATCCAGAATGGGATTTGTTCGCGTTTTGCTGGCATTTTGCCCATTATCGTGTGTAATGTTTGTGGTGTTATTTTATTAACTGTACCTTGGACTGGAGTGTCTTGTGCTGCAACTGATGCAGGCTGAACTGTTAAAGTCCTCATCACAAATTGTGTGAGGTTTCTGTAGATTTTAATGAAATCTCTGTGTTGTACGAGTAAGTCTGGCTGTGGCATTGTGCCAATATCAGGATGCGGTGTGTATGCCGCTAATATGGGCCATGTGGCTCCTGCTCATCTGAGCGGGCCTAATCTTGCTCTTCCATGTACGTGGGGTAGGGCGCCTTTAAACCAGTAATTATGCTCCTGGTAAGTGAGCGGAACCTCTAGTTCCTCATAAAGAGTATAGTCCGCTGGTGTTTCACCTTCTAGGTAGTAGTGAAATACATTTGTAACTGCATTCGCTGCTGGGAATGTAACCCATGAATAGAACACCTCTGTTTTATTTGATTCGTGTGCCTCAATCACGAAAATTAAATTACCACCCCTGGCTCTTAAGCCATGTTCTAGAAGTTTTATGGTGACTGCCCTTCTGAAATTTGGTGCAATTTGTATTGCATCTTCAGGGTCTTCTTCTCCTAAACCGAAGAGGTCTGTTGTAACTCTCCTTGTTTCGTTTGCTTCTTCCACCATTTTTAATTGGAAGAAGGGAGGGTTAAAGAATTTTTAAGATAAGGTGTAAATGCACAATTGTAGGAACTATATGTCCTTCAAACTTGAATAACCAACAACCAATAAATAGTATTTTCGTACTACTCAGCTGCGGCGGATTTTGTGCCCACCCACTCCAGACGTCTCTGGGGTTTTGTGAGTAGGTTCTCTGAGAATAGCACGACTGAACTACTCAGATTCTACTGTTAAATACGTACCCAACCAACATTGGGCACCATGTCGTATAGCTCCTATAGTACCCCTGCAGGACCTGCGCATTTGGATAACATATACTGCGGGCTTGGTGGCAGACTGACAACGTGCAACCCCACCGTATGTGTTAGGCTAGTTTTGCATTAGCTCGCTCGCAGTGCTGCTAGTGTCTCCTCTTATCGGGGAGAGATTAGTTTCTGGCAACCTTAGATCATGACAACCCTGATTCCCTCAGAATCGTGGAAACAATGTACTACCTTTTGCTCAGTCACTCGTGCTCACTTATTCGGTTTGTCTCAGAGAGTTACACAGAATAAACAGTCGGGCGTTTCAATAAGTATTTATTGAACAGTTATTATTCTAGTGTAAAACATATGTGCTGCGGTAACCAGCAGACAATAGCAGAGATATATTATCAGCAGTACAATAAAAGCAAAGGGATAGAACAGTTCTACCATATTGCGATAATCATGAGTACATACATGAATATAAAAGCATTATGCAAGTGCGCGTACTCCTATGATGTCTACCTAGATGTACCTGTGTGTACCTAGCATATGTGTAGGTCTAAAAGCTAAGAGCCAAGAATCCTTCTAGGATTTAGTCGAACCCCCATACCTGAATAGAGAGAGTGTGGGACCCCGTCCTGGTCTCGAGTTGGACACCCCGTCAGGGCTGTGTCAGACCACTGTCAGCTGGAGCGACTGCATGCAGGAGCCTCAGCGTCTCTGGTCAGTGTGTCAGCATGGAAGTCTCGGTTCCCTCTGTCTTACCGGGGCAAGATGTGGTGTATTTATACCCTAAAGAGTCTCGGTCCTCAGTATGGTTTGTATTCGACATGAGGAAGACGTCAGGGGTGAACTTTGTACATACATATTATGCCAGTAGTGTATTCTTAGAGAGCCATGCATAATTAATGAGAACAGTGTGGGCCTGTGTTTGGAAAAACCCTGCTGTATTCAAAACCACAGGATAGATAACGTTCAGCCCTCAGAGCTCATTGTGTACTAGCTGGGACCAATGTAGGTGAAAGATCATGCCTATATAAGGAATCATGACTATAATAGGACATGTACAGTTGTGACCATAATTGGGCATATGCGGCCATGACCATAATAGGGCAAGTACGAATATGACCATATTAGGGTAAATATGAATACGTCCATTTTAGGGCATGTACGAACTGGTCTACATTAGGGCCTCTATGCGGGATATAACAATACAGCCGGACAGACCACATATCACCAGAACTGTTAGAATGTCACCCTTTTGGCCTGTTCACCCCCACTTTTTGTGTGCTGCCTGGTACTAATGACTGTTCCCTGAGCCCTGCTAGTCAGGCCCAGGGCCAGTGCTATGTTAAACACACACACATGCATTGACGTGCACTTATAATTGGTGTGACCTACCCTAAAAATCCCTAGAAGATAATGGGGCAAGGGGATGAAAACTACCTATAAGTCCCTAGTATATAATAGGGCCTGGCAGTTTAGAGGCCAGAAGTCTTTTTTTCCACTTGTATGCGTGCACTGCTGAGAGCATGGGGTAATTTTAAAAGCAGCCCTGAGTTGGAGCACTGCTTTTAAAAAGTAAATTCACTGCAAACTCGACTTTAGTGGCAGGGGCACTATAACTGTGATAATCTACATTATTGTTACATATCCCCAGGTATTTCAGGGGTGGGGGGTCGGGTGACTATAAGTAGGGTCCCTATAAAATATGTTTTATAAACCCTGGAGAGGAAAAAGTGCCCATCTTATTTTTTCCCCAATGTAGATAATCCTCTGCAAAGTCAACTTTGGTGCTGTGGGCACCCCTCCCCTTTTAATTATTGGGTGGCCCTAAGGGAGGTGGTCCCCGGGGCCACAATAGGTCCAGGGAGAGGGGCTGTATACTCCTCTCCTCGTTTACCTAAATATGGGGAAGTTGCACACAGGGCCTGGCTGCAGATCAGGCCCTGTGGGCGACACCCCCAAAGAGCACGGCCAAAGGCGTGAGGGATGGGTGCTTGCGGGTGGTTGACTGCAATCCCTACCACGCATGGCCGAAGGCTGTACGAGACGCGGGGTGGGTGGCTGTGGGGCCTTGGCTGCAGGCCTGGCCACGGGCAGGACCTGCGGCCAATCCCTACGTGCATGACTGAAGGCTGTGCGAGACGTGGTTGGAGGGCCTGTGGGGCTTTGGCTGCAGGGCCTTGCCACAGGCAGGGCCCTGTGGCCTACTAACACCGCGCACAGTCGAAGGCTGTGTGTGGCGCAGATTTGAATGTGTATCAGGGTTTGGCAGCAGAGCCAGGCCGCAGGGCAGGCCCTGCAGCCAACCCCCGCCACGCACATGCAAGGGCCGTGTGTGGCGCAGGGCTGGGTATATTTTAGGGTTGGCCGCAGCCTGGCTGCAGGCGAGGCCCTGCGGCTAACCCCTGCGTCGCATGGCCGAAGGGGTTAGGTATCTATGTAAGGTTAGTCACAGGGCCTGGCCTCAGTCCAGACCGTACAGTAAACCACTGCTGTACATGGCCTTATATATATATATATATATATATGTGTCAGTCTAGCAACCTTCACCCCCTAGGCTTGTGACCATATCTGCGGAGTCCCGCAAGGCTCCTCCCTGAGCCTGACCCTTTTCAAAGTGTACAAGATAAGTTGGCCAATCTTATCCACTCTCTCAATGACAATGTCTTTTTCTACACTGAAAACACACAGCTCATCCTCTACCTGAATGACAAGGTATCCAGCACCTGGAACTATTTCATGACTAGTATGACCAATATCACCAACTGGATGAATTCTAACTCTCTGAAGATAAACACCGACGAGACTGAAGGCAGGTTCTTCAGATAAAGCCCCCCACTGTGGGGCTCAACCCAGTGGCCAACAGAGCCAGGACTTATTCCCACTACCCACGCCAGAAACCTTGATGTAATCATCAACTCCAGACGCTTCATGACACCCAAGTCAATGCCATCACCGCCTTATGATTCCACACCTTGAAGATGCTGAGGAAGATCTTGAAATGCACCTTATCAACACCGGTAAAAGTCACCCACAGCCTTGTCACCAGCAAGTCGCACTACAGGGGCTACACTGGGCACAGTTTACCTCGACAATTGTATCCACTTTCACAAATCTTACAGACATCTCCACTCAACCAGACTCCTTCTCGCACACATCCCATGCATACTTTAAACCAGATCCGGTGGTCCCCTGACCTTGGCCAGGATACTGCTCTCCCAGGCACATAGCTCCACCTGAGTGCCTCTGCCTCCCGCTCTGAGCCGACCCCGGTTCGAGGCCGGCCCCTGCCCTGCATCGCATCCCTGTCGCTCCTGCTCGCTTTTCTTTGGTAATGCCTGCATTCCTCTGCTTGGCTTTCCTTTTTGCCTTATTTGGCAGCTATTTCGCTTTTTGCTTTATTTTTAATATTTGTTAGGATTTCCCATTGCCCTTTCCCGTTCTCACCGCCCTCTTTTCCCACCTTTCCCTGCCGCCCCTGTGGCCCCTCCCCCCACCAGTTCCCGCTCCCGCCTTGCAGCTGCGTCTCCCTCCCTCCTCCCCTATTTAATGGCAGACGCTGTGCGCCCACGCAGCTGGCGTGCCGAAGGCGTGCCTAAGGCAAGCCCGTCTGCTCCCATCCGAAACCCGACCCCGACCAGCACCAGGACCCCTTGTCCGCCAGCCCACCAGTACTACATCTCCTCGGCCCTCCACGAACTCAACACCGGTAAGAACTTCAACTGCAAGCTCTCCTCATCTCTCGACACCCACGGACCCGTCACCTGCCGTCACTGCCACCACTCCTTCACCTTCGCCGAGACCCAGGACCCTCCACTGCCCTCCAGCAACAACTCCATTGCACCCCAAACCCTGAGATGCATCCTCCTTAACGTCCGCTCCCACCGCAGACACGCCACGGAAATCTGGAACCTCCTCGACAGCACCGCCCCAGACATCGCCTTCCTCACTGAAACCTGGACGAGCGCCGCCTCCAGCCCAATACATTGCTATCGCCATTCCTGAACGATACAAGTTCACCCGGAAAGATCGCCCCAACCGCCCAGGAGGAGGCATCGCCATCGCCCACTAAGCCAAGCTCCGACTGAGCACCTACTCCGATGGGCCCACAGACCTGATGGAACACCTCCATTTCAAGATCCCAGGCCAATGCGTCCTCCACCATCCGAGGCACCCTCATCTACAGACCCCACGCTCCCTTCGCCAATTCCATCACCGACATCATCACGCCACATGCCATCACCTCCACCGATTTCATGATACTAGGACACCTCAACTTCCACCTTGACAACCGCCGGGACCCCAACACCGCGTCCCTCCTGGCCAACCTTCACACCATCGATCTAAAGCAGATCGTACCCGAACCAACGCACTCATCGGGACCCACCCTCGATCCCGTCTTCACAGCAGGGAACTCCATCACATTCAATCACACCTCTGAACTCCCATGGACAGACCACCGCTGCGTCCACTTCACCTTCAAATCCAACATCCCCCGCAGACGCCAGCATCAGCTCCAACACAGGAATTGGAGCAAACTCCCTGATGACCAGCTAGCCGTCACCCTCAGCAGCTCTGCTCCCACCACCACAAACGATGACCCCACCACTGCCGCCCGCACCCTACACAACTGGATCACCAACTGCGCCAACATCATCGTCCCCCTCAAGAAAGCCTCCAAACCCCAAGCCAAGAAAGCCAGCTGGTTTTCCCCCAAACTCCGAGACTCCAGAGCACCTGCAAATAACTTGAAAAACTGTGGAGAAGCTCCAAAACCCCGACCGACCTCGACAACTTCAAAAGAGCTACCACGGCCCACCACAAGCTCATCAGACGCTCCAGATAGAAAGCTCTACAGGACATAATCTCCACCAATGCTCACAACAGCAAGGAACTCTTCATCAGAGAGTTTGCCCAACCCAACAGCGAGTCCACAGACATCACTCCCTCCCAGTACCTCTGCGACAGACTCAACAATTTCTTCCATCACAAAATCAAGACCATCTACGACAACGTCCCCCACGAGGCCCTCCCCCACGGTCCCCAGCAGCACACAACCAACACTCGACAGTTGGACCGCCCTCAGCATCGAAGACACTCTGAGGATAATGAAGACCACCCACTCCGGGGCCCCTACGGACCCCTGCCCCCACCACATCTACCGCAAAGTCGCAGACATCATCGCCCGCACATATGTGCACACATGTCATTTATACCCTGATTTAGGAAATATTTTCATTTTCAGGGGTACTGTCGTGTAGTTCCTATATTACCTATACAGGATCTGCGCATTTTGGATAACATAAACTGTGGGATTGGTGGCAGAAAGATTCCGAGCACCCCCACCGGATACGTTAGCCTGTCTGTATTAGCTAGCTCACAGTGCGACTATATTCTCCTCTTATCGGGGAGAGAATAGTTCTTGGCAACCTCAGAACATGACAACCCTGATCCCCCAGGATCGTGGAAACAATATACTACCTTTCGCTCAGTCACTCGTGCTCACTTAGTTTGTCTCAGAGAGGTACACAGAATAAACAGGCTGGGCGTTTTCAATAAGTATTTATTGAACAGTTGTTATTCTAGTGTAGCATAGATGAGCTGCAACAACCATTAGACAGTAACAGAGATATATGATTAGCAGTACTACGAAAGTAAAAGGGTGGTATAGCTCTACCATCTTGCAGAAATCATGAATATATACATGTACATAAAACACATGATAAAAAGTGCATACTCCTACGATGTCTCCCTAACTAGATGTACCTAAATGTACCTAGCATCTATGTAGGTGTTATGCCAAGCATCCCTCTAGGATCTAGTCCACCCCATTACCTGAGAGTTAGAGAATATGGGACCCCGTCCTGGTCTCGAGTTGGACACCCCACGAGGGATGTTAGACCACTGCTAGCTGGAGCGTCTGCATGCAGGAACCTCAGCGTCTCTGGTCCGTGTGTCAGCCGGGAAGTCACGATCTTCCTAAGCAAGATGTGCTGTATATATACCCATAGGTATCCCCAGGGGTCCTACCTTGCTGTGTTACTGTGTCGGCCTAAAGGATGACGTTGGGCCTGAACTTTATACAGAGATATTATACAGGAGATGGTAATCCTACTGTTAGTCCTGCTGTGCTTCCAAGAAGCCTCGTGCATAATGTATGAGAATCGAACCAGGGAAAAACCTGCGTTCTGAATGCAGTGTCATATCTAGGTAAAAGGTCAGCGCCTAAGAACCGTTATGTATGTAATGTAGGGAAGGATGTAGGTGAAAGGTTGCGATGTTACCTGCGCCTGTATAGGGTACCTATATGGAATGTAACACCCATTCCTCTTCCGAATGGACAACATATGTAACCTATTACTATACTACTAACATTACTAGATAGTGGTAAGCACAAAGTTTATAAAAACATCTTTTGAACTAAAATGTTTAAAAACTTCAAAAAATGTCTAAAAAAAACGTTAAAACGTTTAAAAAAAAGTTTGCAAGCCCTAGCTCTAAAATGTCCGGTGATATAGTCCGGATCACTATAAGCATTATAAAGCCATGAATGACCAAAAAATGAAAGGAATGTCAATTTAGCTTCAAAGTTCCAAATATGAGCTTGTTTTTAGAAAAGGGCACATTTTTCCCAGCACATGATGAGCCAAAATGAGTTCAAATGTTTATGTGTCCTGGCTGGTAGACGCAACATTTTCGTTGCTTGCTTCCGCAGTAGACGGCCCCTGTAGCACCTCACAAAGCACATCAATTGAGCACAGATGTTCCACGCTGTCCACAGCCGGTGCTGGGGCAGCCTGTGCGACATCCAAAGCCTGGGTGTCAGAGGAGGAGCCGGTGTTCATACCAACAGGTGAAGTTACTACCAGTGGTGGCTCAAGAAATGCCGCCATCAACATTGGAATATGCTGAGGACACTGCAGAACATGGGCCATTATCGGGTCCAGTAACGCATTCAAGTCCGGTTGCGCACATGATGGGAGTGTCAAACACAGGTCTAACACGCATTCTTCTCCGCAAAACAGGCATCGGAGGACAGGTAAGATGCAGTCTATCCAGACCGGTCGAAATGACAGCAACCAAGATTCACTTAGTTACCTTAGGCGAGGCGTGCCTAGAAGTTGTACCATGCGGTCACAGTATTTATGCTCCAGGAGTGTTCTTTCCATCGCCTTGGTGACTGGGACATCCATTGCGTAGCAAATAGAAAACAATCAGGATACCTGCTATTAGAAACAGGATCAGCGGAAGTCCTCCAAAGATACTTCCGAATACGGAGTGTATGAAGTTTGGTATAACTCCAAGTACCGTCTGAAAGGTGCTCAGAAGTCCAGAACCTATGGTCTTAAATAGGTGGACAATGCCTGTCGTATCAGACATGTTAAAGATACGATTTACCATTCCTGCGAAATGGAAAGGGCAGTTTGTATGAATGAGCACCTGTATCTCTGCCGAAGACCTTGCGATCTGGAGATCAAAAGTCTCTCGAGCGGAGGTTAAGGGCACAGACTTCTGTAGAAGCATGGCTTTCATTCTGCTTAGAGTATCAAACCGTATTAAGGAACCATTCAGTGAAGGCCATATCGGCGCCTCCCTGACTGTATGTGTCAGTGGAAACAATACTTGCATACAACAAGTAACCCTGGAGCTCACGGTTACCAGATATGCGATGCCTGGGAGCATGCCACAGCAGCCTTGACCGTTCAGCATCAAGTAACTCCCATTTGAAAGTAGCCTGAATGCTGGAGTAACCACTGCAGCTGGGGCACCCTTCAAATGACAGGACAGGTTTGCTACAGAACCATTACAAGCTCTGTGTAACATTATATCCTGGCATATGAGTGATCCACTTAAAGAATTCTCGCAGTTTGTACCGCTCAGAAACACTTCTTGATCCCCACTCTGGCATCAAAATCTGTATGGTAATTCCCAAGATTCCTTAATGTATTCCTTACCCATTTCTTCATATCTGCCTGCCTGCTTTTGTTCAAGGCAATATTGAAACTGAAAAGTAGTGACCGGTAGAGTTATGTGGCCATGGATTAGCCATTCTGTAGACGGTGATTCTGCCACTGTGAATGGTAATCTATCCAGTTTTTCGATACGCAGCATTATATATTTTGCTCCCTTTGTGCCATTTCTATCTGTTTATCTGTTAGATTGTATTCATAAAACAGAGACGTGCTGTTGATAAAACGCCAAGGCACGTAGCCTGCACGCAAAGATTGCAGCGTCCAGCTTAACAACATAATAGAACGTAACTGTGATTGCCCGTGTTGTAATATGGACAAATCTTGTTCTAGTATGTCTATCGCAGAAGATACAATGTTGCCTAAGGAATATATCCTGGAGGTCAATGTAGTTAACCCATTGTCTACCACTGCTAGAGATTTTTCTAGATTTATACGGTCTATTTCCCGCAGTTTCTCTGTGGCCTCTTGTTGGGATATTTTCCAAATTTCATTGTAGACATCATAATAGAAACATTTCTGACGTGGCTTCTTGGGACCCATTAGAAAATCCCTAAGATCCACATCCTGTGACAGTAAGGATAAGTGTTGTTTCACCTGTGTGAGTGTTGAGGTTTTTAGCCAATAGAGGAACAACTTCCCAGCACTGTAGGATGCCACTACCCCTGGATGTTGTCTTTGTACATAACGTGGATCTGGCCTATGGATACTAAACCCTTCGGTTTTACCCATGAATCTTGCTTGACAACTATTAATGTCTGTGGGCCAAATCAACCATTTTCTCCAATCGGGGTCTGATCTGTTGTATTGTATAATGTCATCTACTGTAATCTCTTCCTGTGATGTTTTGTTGCCCTCGGTGTGTGATGGAGTCAGCAACCGAGGCGTGTTCAAATCTTTGTTCTTGGCTAGTCCAAGGCAAGACATCTGTTGCACTGTCTCGTTCAAAAACATGATTTGTTGAGGGATGAGGCATGCTCTAAACAAAGCTTCTGTCCCCTGTACCTGCCATTCCCTAGTACTGATTTCAGGTCTCTTTCCACAAGTCGAAACCTTGTTCGGACAACTGGGCAATAAAAGCAGCAGAGCAAATCTGTTTGGTGTTTGTTAACATATTTTTCTGTGCTGATGTTGGTGCAACCCTATAATAATAGGAGGCTGGGTCAGACATATTAAACCCCGAAAAATATGGAAACTTCTGTGTAAATGTTTTTGAACTGTCTTTCAGCGGTGTTGGACAATGTTCCCACTATTGGTATGTGAACACAGGTCTAGGATTTGCAGATTTATGTAAAAAGTGATGACCATAATGTTGATAATAATACATAGCTTCAAAATCTGACGTGTCTTCCAATGTTTCACTATTAGAAAACGGAGCAGATTTTTCCAAATCAGATAACATGTTATTAACAGTTTCAAAATCCCAATCATCGGAAAATGTACTTGAGGTAAATGATATCACTCATGATATTTTAAATAAATGAGGAATTCTTAAAATTTCAGTCGGACCAAATATATCGAAATCAACCTTGTCCCACACTATACCATCCGGTATAGGAACTGCTGTAATGTTCACTGATGACAAGTCTCTTTGTTCTCGATGAGATGATTGGTGTGGTTTTAAAAGTAAGTTCACCTTTTGGGCTGCAGAGCTTTGTCGAATGTATTTCCCATTAATAAGCATACTAAAAACTATTACCAAGCCTACCCAGAAAAGTATCCTGGTGATTATCCATAGGTCTACCCAGGATGAGACCAGGTAAGTATTTTCAAGAAAGTGCATAAAGTCTTTAACTTGCTGTTTGCGTGATTTTTTGGCTGGCATCGTTTCAGGTTCGCTTGGATCCAAAGAAAATGTACCAAAGTTTATGAAGTAGCCAGAAGCAGTTCGATCAATTGTTGGAATTGCATCAGGATTTATAGAAATCGTGGTTTGCTCTTGTCGAGGCATGTTGACGTAGACATCTGCATTTGGTCGAATAGCGAGTTGTTTTTGATTTTGAGTTTGACTTTGAATTTGAACTTCAGGTTCAAGAGAAACGAGTTCCATAGCATTGTTGCTTAGTCCTTCATTCCGTGTTGGAGGCTCTTCGAACGTGATGAGTCTTTCCGTTTGAACTTCTTGGATTGTAGCGAGAGGAGGGCGTCTGCTACTTTGGAGTCCACGTGGCCTACTGCTTAGTATCGGCCACATAGTGTGGTTTGATTAGGTCAATTGAGACAAATCTTTTCTCCTTTTTTCCGGCAAGAGGTGGCAGAAGTACAGTTCTTGTTCCTTCAATTGCTAGGACCGGTACAGGCTTTCTGTATGATGGCCCAAATTCTTTTTTGTCCGCTATCTTCTCTCTGACCAGATCCCCGACTTTTGGGATCCAGACAGGCCTTGCCGTGACTGATTTGACTTCCCCAGTGGCGGTCTGCTTCAGATGGACATTACTTTGTTGTGTCCTGGATTCATTTAGATCTTGTAAAACAGCCAAACGATCATGGATGTCAAACGGTTTTTCATCCGCCACTGTGCCTTCACAATCAAGATCAGGTACCCACATTCTTGTACCAAATAGGACCTCATTTGGAGTGACACCCCCGAGAGAACTTCTTGGCATGTTGTTAAGTGCACGCTGAACTCCATACAGATGTTTTACCCAACTTTCACCTATGCCTAATACTCTAGCTGTTAAGTCTCGGTTTTTTCTCTCCACTACCGAATTTCCCTCGGGATGGTACAGAGATGAGTACTGCAATGCTACACCCAATCCTCGCATGGCCTCCTTGTAAGCCCGAGAGCTAAACGCAGGGCCCTGGTCAGAATGTAATGTGTAAGCCTGGGCGTAGTTCGCGAAGTAGCGCTACGCGAAGCTACGCAAAGTGCAGTTCGCACTACGCGAGCTACGCGTAGCACTACGCGAACTGCGTAGTGCACTGTTCGCAATGATTGCACAGTGCCGGATGCTTGTCCGCACTGTGCAATCATTGAAAACGGCATCTTGCACAGTGCGAGCTGTCTTTTACTGCCGCTCGAGTAGATTTTTACTCGAGCGGCAGCTTTCTCAACGCGGACTGGTAGTTTCTCATCGTGAGCGGTCGCGAGCATACGCGACCACTCGCAATGAGAAACCTGACCTCCCCGCGTTGAGAATCTCGCCGGGAGGTTTATTTTCCACGCCGCGATCGGCAACTTGATGTTGCTGATCGCGAACGAGGAAAAAGTCTCGCCGGGATAGTCATTTAGCTTGCTCGCGGTCGCCAACTTGACGTTGAGGACCGCGAGCAAGCAAAAATGACCGCTGCATTACGCTACGCTACGCGTGTTTGCACTGTGCTACGTGCAATTCGCGTTGTGCGAAGTAACGCAAACTTCGCAAACTACGCGAGCGTAGCGTAGTGCTTTGCCCAGGGTTAGTAATGTGCCAATTGCGTATGTCCCTATAAAGACTCGCAAATATTTTAGAACAGTTCGAGCGTCAGCTGAGCGTTGGGGCCACACTCATAGGAATCTCAAGCAGGAATCCACTGCAACCATGATATACTTGTAAGCCCAATCTCTTTGTAAGGGGCCGCAGTGGTCCAAATAAACACACGCTAGTGGTTTGTCAGATATTAACAGCGGTGTCTGCGCTGGACGTGTTACGCTGGAACCTTTCATCTGCTGACAGATGTTGCATTTCAAGACATAGTCCTTAGTCTGCTTTGTTAATCCAGGCCACCAGTAGCGTTATTTCAACAATGAAACAGTCGCCGTAACTCCTGCATGTGCAGACCCTATCCCTTCGTGTGCTGCTAGAATTAAAACTAACCTACGATCCGTGTTTGGAATTACTCTATCCCCCACTCCAGGAATCAGAGCAAATGGAATGTTATTGGCAGCTAACTTGTAGGAGTACTTGAGTGGAAACCTTTTTGGAACTGCTCTGCTGTTTTTGCGGGTTGCATTAATAGCTACCATAATCTCACCGTCTATTCTTGTTTGAGAACAAGTGATTGCAGCTACAGAAGCCGTGCGTACAGCCCCCTATGCAGCTTCATCAGCCAATGAATTCCCTTCAACGTGAACGCCATCACATTGATGACTCAGTGTATGTATCACGTGAGCCCTCAGTAGTTCTGTTTTCAACTCCACTACCTGTTCCCATAGCATTTTATGCTGAATTGTGCCACCTTTTGCATCTTTGAACCCATTTTGAACCCAGGACTGCAAATATTCATTGTATGACTGCACACAGTAAAAGGAATCGCACACAATTAGTGTGGGGAATTCTCAATCCGTATTTACTAGTGCCAGTATCAGCGCTTTTAACTCTGCCAACTGTGGCGTGCAGTCTCCTAGAAATTACGTTTTTGTGCAACTCGGGTGGAACTTTCCATCCCGCATGCAACCTTTAACGATTGCACATGCTGCGCTATATTGTTGCTTACTCCCTATGGCCGGTTGAGCAGATCCGTCAGTGTAAATAATATATTCATACTGATCTAGAGGCATTATTTCGTTTGGTAGAGGATATTCTTGGTCGTATTGCAGGAATGCTTGTGTCTTTAAATTTGGGTGGTACCTGTATTCTACATCTGTTGCAGTGAGAGAATTAGCCCATTGTATCCATCTCGGATGTAAAGCTTTAGCATTGGGAACGCTTGCCTTTGTCGCATCCTCTAAGGCTGGAACCGGAGTTACTACTATTATTCGTTTCCCCTGAGCCAGTGCTCTTTCTCTCACTACAGTGGTCTGTACTGCTGTCAGAATGTTTTCTGTAGATGCGAAGCGCATCTCAGCATTTGTGTACAAATGTGATTTGTATGCAATTGGTACTGTTTCACCTTCATTATATGTCAGATAGGTGTACTCATATTGACCCGCAACTATACGGATCATCAGTTTGCGTACGTTTACGCGTGTCTATAAGTGTTTGGAAGCTATCATGTCAGCTTGTAAGGAATGAAGTGTATCTATATGTTCCTGTGTCCATTGTTTTACTGAAAAATCAGGTTTTATCAAATCGTAGAAAGGTTTCACTCTTTCTGTGTAATCCAAAATGTATGTTCTACCAAAATTTAGGAATCCCAGAATTGACTGTAAATTTTTCAATGATTTTGGAGGTTGGAGCAGCGCGCATTTTTCTAAAAAATTGGCTGCCAGGCTTTTTCCTTCACTTGAAAGCTCATATCCTACAAACAGGACACTGAGGTGGGCAATTTTTGATTTTTTAAAGTTGAACTTGTAGAACTCAGATGCAAATCCCAAAATTATGGTATTCACTCTGTTCAAGTGCTCCTCTAGCCCCTTCGGTGCTTATGACGAGCTGGACTCGTCATGGCACACAGTGCTCGTGTGCTCATGACGAGTCCAGCTCGTCATAAGACCACCCACGGGGGAAGCGCTGGCGCCTCCCCGTGGGAATCCGATCGTCGGGTTTTTTGGGGGAAGGCAGGGGAAGGGCTTCCCCTGCTTCCCCCACCCCCCGCCTCTCCCCATCAATGACGCCAGCGCGCGAGGCGCGCTGACATCATTGAGGGTTTCCTTCTTCGCGACGCGCTGGAAGCCATTTGCTTCCAGCGCGTCGGGAAATCAGGTGAGTTTTGGCTCGGGGAGGGGGGTTTGAATCAAAAGAGGCATCGAGGGAAAGGAAAGGGTTTTCCTTTCCCCGATGCCTCTTTGTGCATTCCTGCTGCACGATCATGTGATCGTGCAGCAGGAATGCCCACGAGGGAGGGAGGGAGGGTGATTTACGCAGCTGTAGTGTAGGAAAGGCACTATACATTTCCCCAACGAGGTAGCATTTACTGATTAGCCAGTAGAAAGTACTCCAGTTGAGTAGAGGTATTGCACAAAACGGTGGCATCTTCGTGGATAAATATGCAGGGCAGATGTGCCTTCTCTCCATTTCCAACGTGAAAAGTTAGCTGTAATCCTTGATGGAGGTCTTTGCATCCTTCATTTTCTCGAGCGCAATTCTCGTGTAGAATTCGTGAGCGTGGAGATGTGCCTTCTCTCCATTTACACCCTGAAAAGTTAGCTGTAATCCTTGATGGAGGTCTTTGCATCGTTGAATTTCTTGAGCGCAATGCTCGTGTAGTTCCTGTGACCAGGAGGTTCCTTCTCCTCGTCTGCCGCTGAGATCCTGCTCTGACCCTTTATAAACAAGAGGCATGTGAACGGGCCTAGAAGCCCCGCTCGTTTGGCCCCGCCACACATACACTAGCGGTATGCAACGTATGCCCGCCCTTTCCCCACTATGATGGACAGCTTACTCAAAGGACCCCGGCGCTTTCGGCGCGCTGGCAAAGTTACAGACACACAGGTCACTGGAGACAATTCTTCTGGTCCTTTACTCAGCTGTAGTGTAGGAAAGGCACTATACATTTACCCAACGAGGTAGCACTTACTGATTAGCCAGTAGAAAGTACTCCAGTTGAGTAGAGGTATTGCACAAAACGGTGGCATCTTCGTGGATAAATATGCAGGGCAGATGTGCCTTCTCTCCATTTCCAACGTGAAAAGTTAGCTGTAATCCTTGATGGAGGTCTTTGCATCCTTCATTTTCTCGAGCGCAATTCTCGTGTAGAATTCGTGAGCGTGGAGATGTGCCTTCTCTCCATTTACACCCTGAAAAGTTAGCTGTAATCCTTGATGGAGGTCTTTGCATCCTTGAATTTCTCGAGCGCAATGCTCGTGTAGTTCCTGTGACCAGGAGGTTCCTTCTCCTCGTCTGCCGCTGAGATCGTGCTCTGACCCTTTATAACAAGAGGCATGTGAACAGGCCTAGAAGCCCCGCTCGTTTGGCCCCGCCACACATACACTAGCGGTATGCAACGTCTGCCCGCCCTTTCCCCACTGTGATGGACAGCTTACTCAAAGGACCCCGGCGCTTTCGGCGCGGTGGCAAAGTTACAGACACACAGGTCACTGGAGACAATTCTTCTGGTCCTTTACGCAGCTGTAGTGTAGGAAAGGCACTATACATTTACCCAACGAGGTAGCACTTACTGATTAGCCAGTAGAAAGTACTCCAGTTGAGTAGAGGTATTGCACAAAACGGTGGCATCTTCGTGGATAAATATGCAGGGCAGATGTGCCTTCTCTCCATTTCCAACGTGAAAAGTTAGCTGTAATCCTTGATGGAGGTCTTTGCATCCTTCATTTTCTCGAGCTCAATTCTCGTGTAGAATTCGTGAGCGTGGAGATGTGCCTTCTCTCCATTTACACCCTGAAAAGTTAGCTGTAATCCTTGATGGAGGTCTTTGCATCCTTGAATTTCTCGAGCGCAATGCTCGTGTAGTTCCTGTGACCAGGAGGTTCCTTCTCCTCGTCTGCCGCTGAGATCCTGCTCTGACCCTTTATAAACAAGAGGCATGTGAACGGGCCTAGAAGCCCCGCTCGTTTGGCCCCGCCACACATACACTAGCGGTATGCAACGTATGCCCGCCCTTTCCCCACTATGATGGACAGCTTACTCAAAGGACCCCGGCGCTTTCGGCGCGGTGGCAAAGTTACAGACACACAGGTCACTGGAGACAATTCTTCTGGTCCTTTACGCAGCTGTAGTGTAGGAAAGGCACTATACATTTATCCAACGAGGTAGCACTTACTGATTAGCCAGTAGAAAGTACTCCAGTTGAGTAGAGGTATTGCACAAAACGGTGGCATCTTCGTGGATAAATATGCAGGGTAGATGTGCCTTCTCTCCATTTCCAACGTGAAAAGTTAGCTGTAATCCTTGATGGAGGTCTTTGCATCCTTCATTTTCTCGAGCGCAATTCTCGTATAGAATTCGTGAGCGTGGAGATGTGCCTTCTCTCCATTTACACCCTGAAAAGTTAGCTGTAATCCTTGATGGAGGTCTTTGCATCCTTGAATTTCTCGAGCGCAATGCTCGTGTAGTTCCTGTGACCAAGAGGTTCCTTCTCCTCGTCTGCCGCTGAGATCCTGCTCTGACCCTTTATAAACAAGAGGCATGTGAACGGGCCTAGAAGCCCCGCTCGTTTGGCCCCGCCACACATACACTAGCGGTATGCAACGTATGCCCGCCCTTTCCCCACTATGATGGACAGCTTACTCAAAGGACCCCGGCGCTTTCGGCGCGGTGGCAAAGTTACAGACACACAGGTCACTGGAGACAATTCTTCTGGTCCTTTACGCAGCTGAAGTGTAGGAAAGGCACTATACATTTACCCAACGAGGTAGCACTTACTGATTAGCCAGTAGAAAGTACTCCAGTTGAGTAGAGGTATTGCACAAAACGGTGGCATCTTCGTGGATAAATATGCAGGGCAGATGTGCCTTCTCTCCATTTCCAACGTGAAAAGTTAGCTGTAATCCTTGATGGAGGTCTTTGCATCCTTCATTTTCTCGAGCGCAATTCTCGTGTAGAATTCGTGAGCGTGGTTAAGCAGATGTGGCTTCTCTCCATTTACACCCTGAAAAGTTAGCTGTAATCCTTGATGGAGGTCTTTGCATCCTTGAATTTCTCGAGCGCAATGCTCGTGTAGTTCCTGTGACCAGGAGGTTCCTTCTCCTCGTCTGCCGCTGAGATCCTGCTCTGACTCTTTATCCCCTTCGGTGCGTATGACGAGCTGGACTCGTCATGGCACACAGTGCTCGTGTGCTCATGACGAGTCCAGCTCATCATAAGACCACCCATGGGGAAGCGCTGGCGCTCCCCCCGTGGGAATCCGATCGTTAGGTTTTTTTTGGGGAGGCAGGGGAAGGGCTTCCCTGCCTCCCCCGCCCCATCAATGACGCCAGCGCGCAAAGCGCGCTGACATCATTGAGGGTTTCCCTTCTTCGACGCGCTGGAAGCCATTTGCTTCCAGCGCGTTGGGGAAATCAGGTGAGGTTTGGCTCGGGGAGGGGGGTTTAGTATCAAAAGAGGCATCGAGGGAAAGGAAAGGGTTTTCTTTCCCCCGATGCCTTTTTGTGCATTCCTGCTGCACGATCATGTGATCGTGCAGCAGGAATGCCCACTAGGCACCAGGGTTTTTTTAATTTTTGTGTTGGGGAGTGGCCAAAAGGGCAAGGGTTGCTCCCCTTTTACGGGGGTGAATATTTTATTTATACTGTTAGGCCCACCTACCCCTTAGCTTGGCTGTTGGATTGTGTGTGGACTGGTGCATTATTTGCATATGTGATTGTAATGTTTTTTTTCTCCTTTTTATTCTAGTGTAAAGCTTTTGATTCCTGTTTGCGGTTTCGGCAGTTGTGGTTCTGCAGTTTTGCGTAATTGCATTTATTTGGTAAGAAAAATATTTTTGTTGTGTGTACTCCAAATGAGTATTATTGTCATGCATGAATGAATTTTTTTGTAAGTGGTGCCATAATGGCAGCATATTTGTTAGTGTTCAGAGCATGAAATTCTTTGCGATGTTTTGCATTGTCTTATGTGTAATTTTTTTTTTCTTCTTTTTAGTGGGATATTGTTGATCCTTACTGTGTCTGTGCAGAGTAGGTGGTGGTGAGTCTAGCTGCTTCTGTCACGTGAGTGGTATAGTGTTGGAGTATATAGGTCTTTGTGATAAAGCTACATTTTGTTTATTTCTTTTTTTACAAAGGGTTTGTTGTTGTTGACTTGTTTGACAAGTAACCTTTATTAGTAAGCATTATGGCTAGCCGTAGAATTACTGCTCAGCAGGTGGTTGGTTTGCTTCTTGAATCTTCCTCTGAGCAGGATTATGAGACTGACAGTGCGTCTGAGGGAGAGGAGGGAGGGGAAGATTCAGGCAGTGAGTTTTCTCTCCACATGGAATCATCGGATGATGAAGGTACTCTCAGTGCAGATGAAGTGCCTGATTTAGAGGAGGATACTACTGTGCCGATGGTGCAAGAGGCATCTGGATTGCAGCCTGGGGCTGCTAGGCTTCCTACTGGAAGTGCTGGACTCTGGGTTGATCCAAACATGGTGCAGCCGGTGTTGCCTGCCTTTAGTGGTTATGCAGGGTGTAGAGTGGATTGTGAACATTATTTGCCTATACAGTATTTTCAGTTGTTTATGGATGATGTATTTTTGGGTGAGATTGTTGAGCAGACTAATTTGTATGCTGAACAGTTTTTGAGGGACAACAGTGCCAGACTTAGGCCCCATTCTAGAGCTACCCGGTGGAGTCCCACAAATCTGGAAGAGATGAAGAAGATTTTGGGTTTGACTTTTTTGATGGGTTTGATAAGGAAGCCGTCCATGGGTTCATATTGGTCTACCAGTCCCTTGATGGCAACGGCCATATTTCCTGCAGTTATGACTCGTGATCGGTATTTACTTTTGCTTCGGATGCTGCATTTTGTTGATAATGGTTTGGCGTTGCCACGAGATCACCCTGAATGTGACCGTCTTTTTAAGATTCGGCCTGTTCTTGATCACTTTGTAGATCGATTTTCAGTGATCTATACTCCAGGGAAAGAAATATCTATTGATGAGTCTTTGGTCCTGTTCAAGGGCCGTTTGGTTTTTAGGCAGTACATTCCTAGCAAGAGGGCACGCTATGGAATTAAGCTGTATATGTTGTCTGAGAGTAGGACAGGATATGTTTTTAATTTGCGTGTGTACACTGGTAGGGATTCCACTATTGACCCCCTGGTTGTCCGTCCACTTTTGGAGTTTCAGAGAAAATTGTGTGGGATCTTGCTAGAGGACTGTTTAACAGAGGCCACCATTTGTACCTTGATAACTTCTACACTGCTGTGCAATTGTTTAAGGAATTGTTCAAAGTGGACACTTTTGCTTGTGGCACAATCCGCTCTAACCGTAAAGGTTATCCAAAAGAGCTTGTTTGCAAAAACTTCAGAGGGGACAGTGCAGTGCCTTGCGTAGTGAGGAACTGCTAGCTGTGAAATTTGTGGACAGGAGGGATGTGTACATGCTGACTACCATCCATGATGAGAGTACTTCACCTGTGGCTGTTTGGGGTCAGATTGCTGAAGTGCGCAAACCTGTGTGCATTTTAGACTACAATAAGCACATGGGTGGTGTTGATAGAGTAGATCAGAGGTTGGAACCTTACACTGCTATTCGTAAGTCTTACATTTGGTATAAGAAGTTGGCCATCCATCTCTTCAATTTAGCAACTTTCAATGCTTTTGTTGTGTTCAAGGAGTGTTCTCCTGCGTCAAAGTTGACTTTTGTTCAGTTTCAGGAGTCTGTCATAGGCAGCCTTGTTGTTGTGGAACAGGCAAGTGTTCCTAGAGTTGGAGTGGTGGAGGATGTGGCTCGATTGAAAGATCGCCACTTTCCTGATCACATTCCTCCTACACCCTCAAAAGACTTTCCCACTAGGAGATGTAGAGTCTGTTGGCGAAGAGGTACGCGGAAGGAGACTCGTATGTACTGCCCTGAGTGTCCTTCTAACCCTGGGCTGTGTGTGCCTGCTTGTTATAGAGCGTGCCACAAGCAAAAGAATTATTGGGAGCAACCATGAGTGGTAAAGTGAACTGCCTGGTCTGTAATGTTTAAGAATTGTTGTTCTGTTTCAAGGTTGGCATTAGTGCAATGTATTTAGTTTCTGATTTTGTGTTAGTAGATTTGTATCTATTTGCAATTTGTTTGTGTTTTCTTTTTTGTATAAAAAAATCCTAAATGTGATGGTGGTGTGTGTAGGCTGGTGCTTGGCTGGCGGTGTGCGTGGAGTGGCGCTTGGCTGGCGGTGTGCGGGAAGTGGCTCTTGGCTGGCGGTGTGCGTGGAGTGGTGCTTGGCTGGCGGTGTGCGTGGAGTGGCGCTTGGCTGGCGGTGTGCGTGGAGTGGCGCTTGGCTGGCGGTGTGCGTGGAGTAGCGCTTGGCTGGCGGTGTGCGTGGAGTGGCGCTTGGCTGGCGGTGTGCGTGGACTGGCGCTCGGCTGGCAGTGTGTGAGTAGTGACTTGCTGCTGGTCACTACACACACTGCTAGCCGAGCGACACTCCACGCAATCCATCAGCTTGTGTGGTTGCTGTGTTAGGAATGTGGGCGTGTGAAAGTGATGGGCCCTTGAATGGCGCTGTCTGCTGGTGTGAGTGTTGTAATGTGATGGGCCCGCGGCTGGTGGTGTGAATGGTTTTGTATTTGTCACACGTATGAAAGGTGTATGAATGGCCTGTAAAGAGGTTGGTGCCTTGTCGTGGCTTTACAGCTCACGAGCTGTGAGTCAATGGTTCAGTTTCTCGTCCTTTCAATTATTAACAGTGCATTTCATTTTTGTGAAATCACTTGTTAATACAATTGTATATACTGAACCATCACTCACCCTCGTGCCAAATCCAACCAGTATGTGTGTGTGTGCTTGAGGATTAGATGGCTGTGCAGTAATATTTTTTTTTGTCTTTCTCAAGCAGGGTGTACCTTGTCCCTTTTTGTGAATGTTGTAATGTGTTTGTTTCGTGCCTGGGGGTGTGAATGGTCTTGTGTGTATCACGTATGAAAGGTGTGTGAATGGCCTGTAAAGCGGTTGGGGCCTTGACGTGGCTTTACAGCTCACGAGCTGCGAGTCACTGGTTCCGTTTTTTGTCCTTTCAATTATTGACAGTGCATTTCATTTTTGTGAAATCTCTTGTTAATAAAATTGTATATACTGAACCATCACTTGCCCTCGTGCCAAATCCAACCAGTATGTGTGTGTGCTTGAGGAATAGATGGCTGTGCAGTAATCTTTGTCTTTTTAGTCTGTCTGCCAAGGTGTACATTCCGTCTAAGAATAACCTACCAACTGTAGATATTGTCGTAAAAGAAACACCCATGGGAGTACATGGTGATATCTCTCTTGTGGATCCCAACAAGTTATGGTACCCACAATGTCCTGCAAACCTCAAAATGTCTGTCACATTTTCCTTGCAATATTGTGCCAAAATTTTCACGCTGCAGAAATAAACAACACATTATCTCAAAATGACCTGGTTTTGCAAGGGGGTCACCTGGGTTTTTGGCCCGGGGCTCGGCGGCCACATAGGGAAACCTACCAAACCCACACATTTCTGAAAAGTAGACACCCGGGGGCTTCCAGGGAGGTATGGCTTGCATGGATCCCCTAACGTTTCCTTACCCAGAATCCCCTGCAAACCTCAATTTTAGCTGAAAAAATCACTTTTTTCACACATTTTTGTGTGGGAAAGTGTGGCATCACTGGCCTCACACAAATTTCCTACCACCCAGCGTTCCCCCAGGTCTCCCGATAAAAATGGTGCCTCACTTGTGTGGGAGGCCCAAGTACCCGCGACAGGCAAGGGCCCACAAAGTATTGAGGCGACCTCAAAATGGCCTTTCACAAAACCACCTGGTTTTGCAAGGGGGGGGTCACCTGGGTTTTTGGCCCCGTGCTCGTGGCCATCTAGGGAAACCTACCAAACCCACACATTTCTGAAAAGTAGACACCCGGGGGCTTCCAGGGAGGTATGGCTTGCGTGGATCCCCCAACGTTTCCTTACCCAGAATCCCCTGCAAACCTCAATTTTAGCTGAAAAAATCACTTTTTTCACACATTTTTGTGTGGAAAAGTGTGGCATCACTGGCCTCACACAAATTTCCTACCACCCAGCGTTCCCCAAGGTCTCCCGATAAAAATGGTGCCTCACTTGTGTGGGAGGCCCAAGTACCCGCGACAGGCAAGGGCCCACAACGTAGTGAGGCGACCTCAAAATGGCCTTTCACAAAACCACCTGGTTTTGCAAGGGGAGTCACCTGGGTTTTGGCCCCGTGCTCGGCGGCCATCTCGGGAAACCTACCAAACCCACACATTTCTGAAAAGTAGACACCCGGGGGCTTCCAGGGAGGTATGGCTTGCGTGGATCCCCAACGTTTCCTTACCCAGAATCCCTGCAAACCTCAATTTTAGCTGAAAAATCACTTTTTCACACATTTTTGTGTGGGAAAGTGTGGCATCACTGGCCTCACACAAATTTCCTACCACCCAGCGTTCCCCCAGGTCTCCCGATAAAAATGGTGCCTCACTTGTGTGGGAGGCCCAAGTACCGCGACAGGCAAGGGCCCACAACGTAGTGAGGCGACCTCAAAATGGCCTTTCACAAAACCACCTGGTTTGCAAGGGGTCACCTGGGTTTTGGCCCGTGCTCGGCGGCCTTCTAGGAAACCTACCAAACCCACACATTTCTGAAAAGCAGACACCCGGGGCTTCCAGGGAGGTATGGCTTGCGTGGATCCCCAACGTTTCCTTACCCAGAATCCCTGAAAACCTCAATTTTTGCTGAAAAAATCACTTTTTCACACATTTTTGTGTGGGAAAGTGTGGCATCACTGGCCTCACACAAATTTCCTACCACCCAGCGTTCCCCCAGGTCTCCCGATAAAAATGGTGCCTCACTTGTGTGGGAGGCCCAAGTACCCGCGACAGGCAAGGGCCCACAACGTAGTGAGGCGACCTCAAAATGGCCTTTCACAAAACCACCTGGTTTTGCAGGGAGTCACCTGGGTTTTTGGCCCGTGCTCGGCGGCCATCTAGGAAACCTACCAAACCCACACATTTCTGAAAAGTAGACACTCGGGGCTTCCAGGGAGGTATGGCTTGCGTGGATCCCCCAACGTTTCCTTACCAGAATCCCTGCAAACCTCAATTTTAGCTGAAAAAATCACTTTTTCACACATTTTTGTGTGGAAAGTGTGGCATCACTGGCCTCACACAAATTTCCTACCACCCAGCGTTCCCCAGGTCTCCCGATAAAAATGGTGCCTCACTTGTGTGGGAGGCCCAAGTACCCGCGACAGGCAGGGCCCACAACGTAGTGAGGCGACCTCAAAATGGCCTTTCACAAAACCACCTGGTTTTGCAAGGGAGTCACCTGGGTTTTGGCCGTGCTCGGCGGCCATCTCGGGAAACCTACCAAACCCACACATTTCTGAAAAGTAGACACCCGGGGCTTCCAGGGAGGTATGGCTTGCGTGGATCCCCAACGTTTCCTTACTCAGAATCCCCTGCAAACCTCAATTTTAGCTGAAAAAATCACTTTTTCACACATTTTTGTGTGGGAAAGTGTGGCATCACTGGCCTCACACAAATTTCCTACCACCCAGCGTTCCCCAGGTCTCCCGATAAAAATGGTGCCTCACTTGTGTGGGAGGCCCAAGTACCGCGACAGGCAAGGGCCCACAACGTAGTGAGCGACCTCAAAATGGCCTTTCACAAAACCACCTGGTTTTGCAGGGAGTCACCTGGGTTTTGGCCCGTGCTCGGCGGCCTTCTAGGAAACCTACCAAACCCACACATTTCTGAAAAGTAGACACCCGGGGCTTCCAGGGAGGTATGGCTTGCGTGGATCCCCAACGTTCCTTACCCAGAATCCCCTGCAAACCTCAATTTTAGCTGAAAAAATCACTTTTTTCACACATTTTTGTGTGGGAAAGTGTGGCATCACTGGCCTCACACAAATTTCCTACCACCCAGCGTTCCCCCAGGTCTCCCGATAAAAATGGTGCTTCACTTGTGTGGGAGGCCCAAGTACCCACAACAAGCAAGGGCCCAAAACATTTTTTGATAGGCAATGTTGATGTTGCCTCAAAACGTTTTGTGTCCTTGCATGTCGCGGGTACTTGGGCCTCCCACACAAGTGATGCACCATTTTTATCGGGAGACCTGGGGAACGCTGGGTGGTAGGAAATTTGTGTGAGGCCAGTGATGCCACACTTTCCCACACAAAAATGTGTGAAAAAGTGATTTTTTCAGCTAAAATTGAGGTTTGCAGGGGATTCTGGGTAAGGAAACGTTGGGGGATCCATGCAAGCCATACCTCCCTGGAAGCCCCCGGGTGTCTACTTTTCAGAAATGTGTGGGTTTGGTAGGTTTCCTAGATGGCCGCTGAGCACGGGGCCAAAACCCAGGTGATCCCCTTGCAAAACCAGGTGGTTTTGTGAAAGGCCATTTTGAGGTCGCCTCACTACGTTGTGGGCCCTTGCCTGTCGCTGGTACTTGGGCCTCCCACACAATTGAGGCACCATTTTTATCGGGAGACCTGGGGGAACGCTGGGTGGTAGGAAATTTGTGTGAGGCCAGTGATGCCACACTTTCCCACACAAAATGTGTGAACAAAGTGATTTTTTCAGCTAAAATTGAGGTTTGCAGGGGATTCTGGGTAAGGAAACGTTGGGGGATCCACGCAAGCCATACCTCCCTGGAAGCCCCCGGGTGTCTACTTTTCAGAAATGTGTGGGTTTGGTAGGTTTCCTAGATGGCCGCCGAGCACAGGGCCAAAACCCAGGTGACTCCCCTTGCAAAACCAGGTGGTTTTGTGAAAGGCCATTTTGAGGTCGCCTCAATACGTTGTGGGCCCTTGCCTGTCGCGGGTACTTGGGCCTCCCACACAAGTGAGGCACCATTTTTATCGGGAGACCTGGGGGAACGCTGGGTGGTAGGAAATTTGTGTGAGGCCAGTGATGCCACACTTTCCCACACAAAAATGTGTGAAAAAGTGATTTTTTCAGCTAAAATTGAGGTTTGCAGGGGATTCTGGGTAAGGAAACGTTGGGGGATCCACGCAAGCCATACCTCCTGGAAGCCCCGGGTGTCTACTTTTCAGAAATGTGTGGGTTTGGTAGGTTTCCTAGATGGCCGCCGAGCACAGGGCCAAAAACCCAGGTGACTCCCTTGCAAAACCAGGTGGTTTTGTGAAAGGCCATTTTGAGGTCGCCTCAATACGTTGTGGGCCCTGCCTGTCGCGGGTACTTGGGCCTCCCACACAAGTGAGGCACCATTTTTATCGGGAGACCTGGGGAATGCTGGGTGGTAGGAAATTTGTGTGAGGCCAGTGATGCCACACTTTCCCACACAAAAATGTGTGAAAAAAGTGATTTTTCAGCTAAAATTGAGGTTTGCAGGGGATTCTGGGTAAGGAAACGTTGGGGGATCCATGCAAGCCATACCTCCCTGGAAGCCCCTGGTGTCTACTTTTCAGAAATGTGTGGGTTTGGTAGGTTTCCCTAGATGGCCGCCGAGCACAGGGCAAAACCCAGGTGACCCCCTTGCAAAACCAGGTGGTTTTGTGAAAGGCCATTTTGAGGTCGCCTCAATACGTTGTGGGCCCTTGCCTGTCGCGGGTACTTGGGCCTCCCACACAAGTGAGGCACCATTTTTATCGGGAGACCTGGGGGAATGCTGGGTGGTAGGAAATTTGTGTGAGGCCAGTGATGCCAAACTTTCCACACAAAAATGTGTGAAAAAAGTGATTTTTTCAGCTAAAATTGAGGTTTGCAGGGGATTCTGGGTAAGGAAACGTTGGGGGATCCACGCAAGCCATACCTCCCTGGAAGCCCCGGGTGTCTACTTTTCATAAATGTGTGGGTTTGGTAGGTTTCCCTAGATGGCCGCCGAGCACAGAGCCAAAACCCAGGTGACCCCTTGCAAAACCAGGTGGTTTTGTGAAAGGCCATTTTGAGGTCGCCTCAATACGTTGTGGGCCCTTGCCTGTCACGGGTACTTGGGCCTCCCACACAAGTGAGGCACCATTTTTATCGGGAGACCTGGGGAACGCTGGGTGGTAGGAAATTTGTGTGAGGCCAGTGATGCCACACTTTCCCACACAAAATGTGTGAAAAAGTGATTTTTTCAGCTAAAATTGAGGTTTGCAGGGGATTCTGGGTAAGGAAACGTTGGGGGATCCACGCAAGCCATACCTCCCTGGAAGCCCCTGGGTGTCTACTTTTCAGAAATGTGTGTGTTTGGTAGGTTTCCCTAGGTGCCGGCAGAGCTAGGGTTCACAAACTACAGCTAGGCACTTTGCCAAAAAGGGTCATTTTTCACTGCGAAATTGAGGTGTGACCACGTTGCGTTTTGCGCCGTTTCCTGTCGCAGGCACTAGGCCGACCCACACAAGTGAGGTACCATTTTTCTCGTAAGACTTTGGGGAACGCGGGGTGGGTGGAAATTTGTGGATCCACGCAGATTCCAGAACTTTCCACCACAGAAATGTGGGGAAAATGTGGTTTTTTGACAATTTTTTATGTTTGCAAGGGATTTTGGGTAACAGAACCTGGTGGGAGGCAGTCAAGTCACCCCATCCTGGATTCCCCTGGGTGTCTAGTTTTCAAAAATGGATAGGTTTGCTAGGTTTCCCTAGGTGCCGGCAGAGGTATGGTTAAAAAACTACAGCTAGGCACTTTACCAAAAAAGGGTCATTTTTCACAGCGAAATTGAGGTGTGACCACGTTGCGTTTTGCGCCGTTTCCTGTCGCAGGCACTAGGCCGACCCACACAAGTGAGGTACCATTTTTCTCGTAAGACTTTGGGGAACACGGGGTGGGTGGAAATTTGTGGATCCACGCAGATTCCAGAACTTTCCACCACAGAAATGTGGGGAAAATGTGGTTTTTTTGACAATTGTTTATGTTTGCAAGGGATTCTGGGTAACAGAACCTGGTGGGAGGCAGTCAAGTCACCCCATCCTGGATTCCCCTGGGTGTCTAGTTTTCCAAAATGTATAGGTTTGCTAGGTTTCCCTAGGTGCCGGCAGAGGTAGGGTTAAAAAACTACAGCTAGGCACTTTGCCAAAAAGGGTCATTTTTCACTGCGAAATTGAGGTGTGACCACGTTGCGTTTTGCGCCGTTTCCTGTCGCAGGCACTAGGCCGACCCACACAAGTGAGGTACCATTTTTCTCATAAGACTTTGGGGAACGCGGGGTGGGTGGAAATTTGTGGATCCACGCAGATTCCAGAACTTTCCACCACAGAAATGTGGGGAAAATGTGGTTTTTTTGACAATTGTTTATGTTTGCAAGGGATTCTGGGTAACAGAACCTGGTGGGAGGCAGTCAAGTCACCCCATCCTGGATTCCCCTGGGTGTCTAGTTTTCAAAAATGTATAGGTTTGCTAGGTTTCCCTAGGTGCCGGCAGAGGTAGGGTTAAAAAACTACAGCTAGGCACTTTGCAAAAAAAAGGTCATTTTTCACTGCGAAATTGAGGTGTGACCACGTTGCGTTTTGCGCCGTTTCCTGTCGCAGGCACTAGGCCGACCCACACAAGTGAGGTACCATTTTTCTCGTAAGACTTTGGTGAACGCGGGTGGGTGGAAATTTGTGGATCCACGCAGATTCCAGAACTTTCCACCACAGAAATGTGGGGAAAATGTGGTTTTTTTGACAATTTTTTATGTTTGCAAGGGATTCTGGGTAACAGAACCTGGTGGGAGGCAGTCCAGTCACCCCATCCTGGATTCCCCTGGGTGTCTAGTTTTCAAAAATGTATAGGTTTGCTAGGTTTCCCTAGGTGCCGGCAGAGGTAGGGTTCAAAAACTACAGCTAGGCACTTTGCCAAAAAGGGTCATTTTTCACTGCGAAATTGAGGTGTGACCACGTTGCGTTTTGCGCCGTTTCCTGTCGCAGGCACTAGGCCGACCCACACAAGTGAGGTACCATTTTTCTCGTAAGACTTTGGGGAACGCGGGGTGGGTAGAAATTTGTGGATCCACGCAGATTCCAGAACTTTCCACCACAGAAATGTGGGGAAAATGTGTTTATTTGGACAATTTTTTATGTTTGCAAG
This sequence comes from Calotriton arnoldi, assembly GCA_963921515.1. Taxonomy (NCBI): domain Eukaryota; kingdom Metazoa; phylum Chordata; class Amphibia; order Caudata; family Salamandridae; genus Calotriton; species Calotriton arnoldi. Next base: position 892,930 of record CAWUFW010006111.1, on the reverse strand, counting down.
GGATTCTGGGTAACAGAACCTGGTGGGAGGCAGTCAAGTCACCCCATCCCGGATTCCCCTGGTTGTCTAGTTTTCAAAAATGTATAGGTTTGCTAGGTTTCCCTAGGTGCCGGCAGAGGTAGGGTTCAAAAACTACAGCTAGGCACTTTGCAAAAAAGGGTCATTTTTCACTGCGAAATTGAGGTGTGACCACGTTGCGTTTTGCGCCGTTTCCTGTCGCAGGCACTAGGCCGACCCACACAAGTGAGGTACCATTTTTCTCGTAAGACTTTGGGGAACGCGGGGTGGGGGGAAATTTGTGGATCCACACAGATTCCAGAACTTTCCACCACAGAAATGTGGGGAAAATGTGTTTTTTTTGACAATTTTTTATATTTGCAAGGGATTCTGGGTAACAGAACCTGGTGGGAGGCAGTCCAGTCACCCCATCCTGGATTCCCCTGGGTGTCTAGTTTTAAAAATGTATAGGTTTGCTAGGTTTCCCTAGGTGCCGGCAGAGGTAGGGTTCAAAAACTACAGCTAGGCACTTTGCCAAAAAAGGGTCATTTTTCACTGCGAAATTGAGGTGTGACCACGTTGCGTTTTGCGCCGTTTCCTATCGCAGGCACTAGGCCGACCCACACAAGTGAGGTACCATTTTTCTCGTAAGACTTTGGGGAACGCGGGGTGGGTGGAAATTTGTGGATCCACGCAGATTCCAGAACTTTCCACCACAGAAATGTGGGGAAAATGTGTTTTTTGGACAATTTTTTATGTTTGCAAGGGATTCTGGGTAACAGAACCTGGTGGGAGGCAGACAAGTCACCCCATCCTGGATTCCCCTGGTTGTCTAGTTTTCAAAAATGTATAGGTTTGCTAGGTTTCCCTAGGTGCCGGCAGAGGTAGGGTTCAAAAACTACAGCTAGGCACTTTGCCAAAAAAGGGTCATTTTTCACTGCGAAATTGAGGTGTGACCACGTTGCGTTTTGTGCCGTTTCCTGTCGCGGGCACTAGGCCGACCCACACAAGTGAGGTACCATGTTTCTCAGAAAACTTTGGGGAACGTGGGGTGGGTGGAAATTTGTGGATCCACGCAGAAATACATAGGTGTCTTTCATAACAATTTTTCCATGTATACATTTTCCCAAAATAATTCCTATATACCCGGTACTTAAAAAAAAATCATTGCAAGATGTTGCTCAATTATTGGCTCTAGGTTCGTTGGGTTCTTGGTGAACCTACAAGTCCTATATATCCCCACAACCAGAAAGGTCCAGCGGATATAACGGTATATTGCCTTCAAATAGCTGTCATAATTAGAAGAAGTTACAGGTGAAAACGTTGACACAAATGGCTGTTTTTTTCAACTAATTTTCAATTTTTCCTTTATTTAACTGTTAGTTTCTATAAGGAAAACTTTAAGGATCTACACAAATGACCCCTTGCTGAATTCAGAATTTTGTCTACTTTTCAGAAATGTATGGCTTTCCAGGATCCATTATTGGTTTCATACCCATTTCTACCATTAACTGGAAGGAGGTTGAAAGCACAAAAAATAGCAAAAATAGGCTATGTCCCAGAAAAATGCCAAAACAGTGTAAAAAAGTTGGTTTTCTGACAAAAGTCTGCTTGTCCCTGAAAGCTGGGAAGATGGTGATTTCATCCCCACAACCCCTTTTTTGATGCCATTTACAGGGAAAAATCAAGACGCTTTCATCTGTAGCCCTTTTTCGCATTTTTCCCCAAAAAAATAATTTAGCTGTATTTTGACTAATTTCTGGGTCCCCTCCAGGGGAATCCACAAACCCTGGGTACCTTTACAATCCCCATGATGTTAGAAAAAAAGGACGCAAATTTGGCATGGATACCTTATGTGGTCAAAAAGTTACAGGGGCCTAAGCGCGCACTACCCCAAATAGCCAAAAAAAGGCTTAGCACAGGAGGGGAAAAGGCCTAGCAGCGAAGGGGCTAGGTCATCGTCCGTTAGATAAATATCATCCACATAGGACAATTCCTCTTCATCCAAATTTTGAAGTAACTCAGTTACCCTGGCCGAAAATAACCCCGGGCTGTTCTTATACCCTTGGGGGAGTCAACAAAATTGCCTCTGGGACCCCAGCACTGAGAAGGCTGTTAGATACCTGCTTTCAGGTGCTATATTTTGGCAGAAAAATCCATTTGAGATATCAAGTGTCGTTTTATATTTTTTCCGCACAATGTTATTCATTAATGGGGCACTGTGTGCATTTTGGACTGCAAATGTCTTAGTTCAAGTGTTTAAATGTCTATAATCTAAAACTAGACGATATGAGTTGTCAGGTTTCATGACAGGAAACAAAGGATTGTTCATTGGTGAGGTGCAAGTTTCAATCACCCCTTGGTATTCAAGTTGATCTAAGATCTCCCTGACCTGTTTTTTAGCTTCTTGCTTTATTGGATACTGCCTCTGTGCAGTCGGAGTATTTTTTATAGGAATTATGTGGTGGGTGGAATCCTCATCCCATCCAACATGGTTTTTGTATAATGCCGGAGCCTGGGCTACTGCCCACTCCTGCGCATATGTGTGTTGCAAGTGCCTGGGAATATGGTCTGAGAATGCCGGCATAATTACCGTTTCTCCTTTAGGGCAATCCATGATGAATGCTGGCGGCCAATCTTGTTCAGCTAATAAAATATCATAGCGAAACATCAGGTTCTCCCAAAAGAGACCCCTCACTGTTCTACATTTGTCCCCCTCCATTTGGAGCGTTATTTCATACACTTTATGTGGGACACTTACCCTAGTATCAGGTGTTTCCACCGTGATATAATCATTCAAGTCCGCTGTCACCAGAAATTCCATCAGGTTCTGGTGAGCTATTGTTACTTCTGCTGCACTGTCTAGCATCGTCAGAGCCCATTCCCTGTTCAGTAGTCGAGTCCTCAGAATTCTGGGCATGTCTGATCTTTAGACCTGCAACTTTCTTCTTTTTGAACTGTGGCTTTTGCTTTGGTTTCTCTTCCTTTTCAGAAGTGTAATCTTGAGCGTGCTGCTTGTCCCTGGACTTTATACGCTCTTCATGTCTGTCTGACCGTCCTTCCCTCTCGGAGTTTTTCGATGAACCCTGAAAGGAACGAGAAGAATGTGTATCAGTATCCTGATACCTGTCAGGTTTCCTAATATTATCCCTATTCCTAAGGTTGTACCTCTTTTCGGAGGGCTCCTGTGGAGGAGATCTACCTCGAGATTGAGATCTATTTCCTTTAAAGTTTTGTTGTTTTTTATTGTCCCACTTCTTCTTTGTTGAAGCAGGTGTCTGCTTAGTAGTGTCCTTTTCAGGACTGCCCATCAGTTGTGGTTTTAAAGCTTTCCCACCCAAACTGTCTCTGCCTAATTCTGCATACGCAGTTTCAATTATTTTCGGTAGTTTGTGTTCCCGTTCTAAAGGATCGAACTCCCTCAGGCGTTGGCGGATGGCCACTGAAGCTGCTTCACCCTTAATGTTAGCTACTATTATGGCTGATACCTGGGCATAGTTACCTAGTAACTTCATCCCTAAGTTTAGGGCAGGTTCTGCTCCGTACTCGTTTTGTATCTGTCTCAATATATCAGGTACTATTGCTAATGACGGGATACCATGAGTTCTGGTATATATGGCAGCAAAGACTGTACCCCAAGTGTTACAATCCTCTAATTGTGGTGTTATCCCCATGGGAAAGCATATTGTTAGCATTCTGTGTTTTTCATACGGGGTAGTATTCGGGAATACTGCCTCTAGGTGCGTTATTTTCTGAGCTACCCAGAATGGTATTTGTTCATGTTTTGTGGGCATTTTACCCATTACCGCGTGTAATGTTTGTGGTGCAATTTTAGTTGCTGTACCCTGAATTTGAGTTCCATTTGTTGCAACTATTGCTGGTTGGACTGTAAGTGTCCTCTTGATGAATTGCGTCAAGTTTCTGTAGATTTTGATTAAATCTTCATGTTGAATGAGTAAGTCTCCTGGTGGCATTGTGTCAATGTCAGGATGTGGTGTGTATGCCGCTAATATTGGCCATGTTGCCCTTTCTCTACCGAACGGGCCGAGTCTTACTCTTCTTCTTATGTGGGGTAGGGCACCTTTAAACCAGTATAAGTGTTCCTGGTACGTGAGCAGAACCTCTATATCCTTGAATGGATAATATTCCGCTGGTGCATCTCCATCCATGTAGGAGTGAAATGTTTTTGTTCTTGCATTTGCTGCTGGGAATGTAACCCACGAATAAAATACCTCTGTTTTGTTTGATTTGTGTGCCTCAATCACGAAAACTACTATGCCACACCTAGCTGATAAACCATGCGCAAGTAGTTTCAGGGTGACTGTATTTCTAAAGTTTGGTGCAATTTATATTGCGTCTGCATCGTCCTCGTCTGTGAGGGACAGATTTTGTTGCATTGAGTCTAATTCTTCGTTATTTCTGTTCTTAGTCATTTTGTACAGAAGAGGTTGGGCGCCATGTCGTGTAGTTCCTATATTATCTATACAGGATCTGTGCGTTTTGGATAACATAAACTGTGGGATTGGTGGCGGACGGATTCCGAGCACCCCCACCGGATACGTTAGCCTGTCTGTATTAGCTAGCTCACAGTGCCACTACAGTCTCCTCTTATCGGGGAGAGAATAGTTCTTGGCAACCTCAGAACATGACAACCCTGATCCCCCAGGATCGTGGAAACAATATACTACCTTTCGCTCAGTCACTCGTGCTCACTTAGTTTGTCTCAGAGAGGTACACAGAATAAACAGGCTGGGCGTTTTCAATAAGTATTTATTGAATAGTTGTTATTCTAGTGTAGCATAGATGAGCTGCAACAACCATTAGACAGTAGCAGAGATATATGATTAGCAGTACTACGAAAGTAAAAGGATGGTATAGCTCTACCATCTTGTAGAAATCATGAATATATACATGTACATAAAACACATGATAAAAAGTGCATACTCCTACGATGTCTCCCTAACTAGATGTACCTAAATGTACCTAGCAAATATGTAAGTGTTATGCCAAGAAGCCCTCTAGGGTCTAGTCCACCCCATTACCTGAGAGTTAGAGAATATGGGACCCCGTCCTGGTCTCGAGTTGGACACCCCACGAGGGATGTTAGACCACTGCTAGCTGGAGCGTCTGCATGCAGGAACCTCAGCGTCTCTGATCAGTGTGTCAGCCGGGAAGTCACGGTCTCCTCTATCTTCCTAAGCAAGATGTGCTGTATATATACCCATAGGTCTCCCCAGGGGTCCTACCTTGCTGTGTTACTGTGTCGGCCTAAAGGATGACGTTGGGCCTGAACTTTATACAGAGATATTATACAGGAGATGGTATTCCTACTGTTAGTCCTGCTGTGCTTCCAAGAAGCCTCGTGCATAATGTATGAGAATCGAACCAGGGAAAAACCTGCGTTCTGAATGCAGTGTCATATCTAGGTAAAAGGTCAGCGCCTAATAACCATTATGTATGTAATGTAGGGAAGGATGTATGTGAAAGGTTGCGATGTTACCTGCGCCTATATAGGGTGCCTATATGGAATATTTCAGTACCCTTCTTTTTGCAACTATCATCGCCCCGAACTCCAACTTATCATCAACCGCTCCTTTGAGACCGCTTCCTTCCCCGACGACTGGAAACACGCCGAGATCAACCCTCTCCTGAAGAAACCTTCATCGGACCCCACCACCTCAAAAATTTCAGACCGATCTCCCTCCTCCCCTATCCGGCCAAAGTCATGGAAAAAGCTGTCAACAGCCAACTCGCCGCCTTCATCGAAGAGAACAACATCCTCGACTCATCCCAATCAGGATTCAGGAAGAACCACAGCACCGAAACCACACTCCTCGCAGCAACAGACGACATCCGCGCCCTCCTCGACAGAGGAGAGACCGTGGCCCTCATCCTCCTTGACCTCTCCGCAGCATACGACACGGTCTCTCACTGCACCCTAGCCCGCAGTCTCCATGAAGAGGGAATCGGAACAAGGCCCTCGACTGGATCCTCTCTTTCCTCTCCGGCAGAATGCAAAGAGGCACACTCCCCCATTCCTCTCAGAACCAACCCCGACCACCTGCGGTGTCCCACAAGGATCCTCCATCAGCCTGACCCTATTCAACATCTACATGGCCCCGCACGCATCCATCGTCAGAACATACAGACTCAACATTACATCGTACGCAGATGACAACCAGCTCATCTTCTCCCTATCCAACGAACCCACCACCACCAAACGCTACTTTCAAGATGGAATGGAAGCCGTCGCCAGATGGATGAAGAACAGCTGCCTCCAACTCAACACGGACAAAACAGAGATACTCATCATGGAATCATTCTGGACTCCGAACTCAAAATGGACCGCTAGGTCAACGCCATCACCTCCTCCTGCTACCACACCCTACACCTTCTCGCAAGACCTTCAAGTGGATCCTCCCCGAACACAGGAAAACTGTCACACACACCCTCATCAGTAGCAGACTTGACTACAGCAACGCACTTTACGCCGGGATCAGCAAGAACCTCACCCGCAAACTCCAGAACGTCCAGAACGCTGCCACCAGGCTAGTCCTCAACCTACCCCGCCATTGCCACATCAGCCAGCACCTATGGACCCTACACTGGCTCCCCCTCGAGAAGAGAATCACCTTCAAGCTTCTCACCCACGCACACAAGGCCATCCACAACACCAGACCCGCCAACCTGAACCATCGCCTTTTGTTCCAAGCTCCACGGTGCTCTCTCCGCTCGGCCCAGCTCTCCCTCGCAGCAGTACCTCGGACCAAGAAAAGCAGAACAGGAGGGCGCTCCTTTTCCCTCCTCATGGCCAAGGCTTGGAACTCCCTCCCTCTACACCTCCGGCAGACGGCATCGCTTCCCAAGTTCCTAAAGGATCTCAAGACCTGGCTCTTCGATGGAACTCAGTGAACCTCCCGGATCTGCGGACCCCCCCCTTCCCTCAGCGCCTTGAGTCTTGCTCGGGGTGAGTAGCTAGCGCTTTACAAATCCCTGATAGATTGATTGATTGTCCTGACGCTACACATCCAAGTCTCTTCCTTACTTTTCTAATTGTAACGTACATTTAACCTTTGTTTTTTCGAATATAATATATATATGTATATATCTATATCTATATATTTATATAGATATAGATATATATATACACACCTCCAACGTCTTCCACTGTTCACACGTAGTAAACGTACTGACAAGAGAAACAGCCAGGACTCATATTTCATCTGCGTGTTTAATAACATTTCAGCAGCATAAAACGCACGACGCATTTCAAAGCTTTCGCTCTTTGGTCACAGGTCATTGGTGTTTGCTACATCATTCTTTTTAAACATGTGATTCCCCACCACCATAAAAGTAGGACTGTGCGGAATACTATTGACAAAGTATAAATATATGTCAGCCATCTTATAACCTCCTTTGGTCTTTTGCAAAATTGTAAGTTTACACTTATTGGTAAAAAAAATCCTCAATATATTCTGGCAAGTATTTTTTAATTTCAAATACTTTATTAGGAGAATTTTTGGAAAGAAAAAATACAACAAAAATACAATAAACCATTTGCATTTTATTGATCATGCTAGAGTTGCCTTCTTTTTCTGGCAAATATTAAGAACAGACGAGACCCTGGCAAAATCTGTCAAAGGAAAATGCACTAGTAACTTTTAGAAGATGTGCATCATTAAAGGGTATTCTATGCAGTAGTGAGATGCAGAAAGAACAGAATAAGAATACTATACAAGGGTTCAAGGGTACAAGGGTAGAATGTAAGGCTTGGAAAAACAGCATTAGCTGTAAACAGGTAGAATGATCCAAGAAGAAAAAAGCTTTTAAGATCACGAAACACTTGACATGCAACTCAGATTTTTGTGTGTACTGTTTAAAATGTCCATGTTCTCTATATTACATTGGAAGTACTATTCATAAGGCCAAAAAGGGAATTTTAGAACATCTAAGAGCGATTGTAAATGAAGATAAACAGTGCCCAATAGCGAGGCATTTTAAAGATCACCATAACAAAGAAGCTAGTTTACTAAAGTTTTGTGTACTAGATAGAGTTCCAATATCAGAAAGAGCAGGTAATAGAGTGCAAACTCTGCATAGATTGGAATCTAAGATGATAGGGAAATATGAGACAATGTTCCCGACAGGGCTAAATAGGGATGAAGAATTAGCAGTTTATCTAGGATGAAAATATATGAAGAGTTCTGGATTTTAAGAAGAAGAGATATGCGAGTTGTAATGAAGGTTTACTGATTTAAAAAAAATATAACGAAGGTTATGTTGGATCTGACACTGTTTTTAGGTGGAGCCTAGGCAGCGCGCATGCTCTGTCTGCAAGACCTGAAGTATTCCATAAATGACTTTGGTCCCGCCTGATGCCTCTTTGCTCCCGCCTGCTGCCTCACCATTGGTTTGGTGCAATGTCACTCTACGTTGCTGCTTTCTAAATGGTTGATGCAGCCATATGTCACTTCTGTTTTTTCCGGCTGCAGCACCGCCCAACTACAGTTTTTCTACGGCTTCCATGGTTCGTGCGTTGTTGAGGAGAACTCTTTTTTACAATTATTGCAGCCCAGGATGATGAGATGTAGCTGGTAATATGGCGGCCGCACATGTTTTTTGTTCTGCACGGATAATTATGATGCTTTGATGTGTATAGCGTGAGCACGGCGCCCGCTTTCATTTAAGTTTAATGGCGCTCGCTTTCATTTAAGTTTAATGGCGCCCGCTTTCATTTAAGTTTAATGGCGCTCGCTTTCACATCCATTTCAGTAGCACACGCACGCGTTCATGTCAGTTTAGTGCTTGTTTAATCTCTTAGCTCCCATGCCGTGTTTAAACTTAAATAACGGCGGCCACGCCACGTCCTCCTTATAGTGCGCACCACCAAATTCCTTTTTTTTAATTAATAATTTTTCATAAAATGTGGCACGCCAAGCTTGTGAATTCTTGACGGCAAAACTCTGATTTCTGAGGGCGCCTGTCTGTCCTCAGCATCCCAACACAGGCGCACGTCAAGCCGCTGGCCTGCTCCATTGTGGACCAGAAGGAAAGGGGCCGGCAGCCTCGCTTCCTGTTTCTTCTCGCAGCGAGCGTGCATTACACGGCAAACTAAATTGTAAGAATAAATCATTATAAAAAGCAAGCTTGTAATTAATACTGAAAAAAATAATCAACATAATCGTTGGCATCTTGACTGCATACTTAAATAATGTGAGCCTAATGTGTAATAGAGGATGATGTTCCATGAAAAGGCTTCGTGTCTCTGTATAGACACGCAGAGCGGTTATTTGTTCCACTGCACGGATAACAAAAAGGCATAATAATAACTGCAACAGCCCTGACTGAATAAAAAGGGTCAGAAAGTGTCGCTCCTATGGTTGTACGGTTAGTGGCGGGGCGCCGTCTACATATGGAAATGTCGGAAACTGAAAGGTATTGACTGTTTCTCTCTGGGCTCAGCCAGGCTGTTTGTTCTGCTCATTACCCTCGGCCCTTCGGCCACTGAGTACAGAGGTCACGTTGTCACCATGTCCCTGGTATAAGAGTGATTTCCGACAAGGGAACTGAACTCATGTAGATCACAAAACAAGAGGGAACAAAATAGGCCGTACCCTGGAGATTCCAGGAGGGCACCGTTCAAACGCGGTAACATAATATCTGAGGAGTCCCTTATCCAGCGTTATTCTCTCACTGCAGGTACAATCTGGGTTACTCTCTCCTTCAGCTATCCTAGTGGAAAGCAGACATTCGTATCCTCTCTCCATCCAGTGCATAGAACAGCTGGTTAGTGATAAACAGAGTTTTACTTTCTTTTCCCCCATCAGAAGGAGAGGCCACAAAGGGCGAGAGGGTGGAGATAGCATGTACCATCTACAGCGACGGGCTCCTGGTCTGGTACTGGCGGCTGCCAGGACGGGCTCCCTCCGGGGTGCATTATTTCTGCTTATCGTGCTGCCAAGGATGAAGGGCCACATGAGATTACCCTTAACCAGCAGGCCCTGATTATCAAGCGTGCAAATGTGGAAGCGTCTGGACTGTACCACTGCGCTGTGGGGGGACACAGTGACTGTCACCAGCAGGAAGCCGGCACACGAACTATCGGGCAGCTTCTAGCCGCTGTCCCTGCTGGGCTCAGAGCCGGTCTCTGGCGCCACCTCATGGCTCACTTCATGTCACTGCTTGCGTGAGTGGATTTTAATAGGGCAACTTCATTGCCATGCCAGTGCCAGGCAGTTCCTTTCTGCGCGCCATTGTTTACTGCATGTATTTTTTGCAGAGTTTCAAGAGCGTGGACTCGGCGCAGTGGCATTAAAGGAGCTTTACGTGGGCAGCAGATTACCGTATACAAGGTCACATGGGGAGAGAATGTTGCTAGAGCCGCCGACTATGGAGCTGGGGAAGCGGGTTCGAGTCTCGCGTCTGCTCAGCATCCTGTGATTCTGGGCAAATTACTCCTTCTTACAGTGCCTACAAAAAAAAAAAGCATGCAATAGGTCTCACATTTGCGAGAGGTTGAGCTATTGGCATTGCAAATGACTAAGGGGCCGATTCACAGAACTAATCTGAGAAAAAAACCTAAACTTACTACTTTTGGTATTCACAGAAGGCATTTAGTAGTAGTAAAGTTAGGACTCCTAACTTTACTCTACTACGAGTAAAGTTAGGACTCCTAACTTTACTACTACTAAATGCCTTTTGTGAATACTGAAAGCCATAAAGTTAGGATTTTATCTCAGTTTAGTAGTAGTGAAGTTAGGAGTCCTAACTTTACTACTACTAAATGCCTTCTGTGAATACCAAAAGTAAGTTTAGGATTTTATCTCAGATTAGTTCTGTGAATCGGCCCCAATGTCTTTTATTTATGTGTTTTGAAAACCTGCAAGCAGTGCGTAAACACACAATTTGTACTTATAGTTGTTGCTTACAAGAAGCAAGGCTGGCAGTAACTGCACCCCTTTTACTGCAAGCCTTGCTTCTCGTAAGCAAGGACTATAAGTACAAATTACGGTTTACACACCACTTGCAGGTTTTCAAAACACAAAGAAAAGGTATTGTCATTTACAATGTCAATAGCTCAAATGCTTGCAAATGCGAGACCTATTTGCATTGCAAATACTTGTTTATATATTGTTGGTATGTGGAATTTTGAGGTGGAGAAGAAAGAAACACAAAAGAGCTAATCTATCGTGGGGCCAACAAGAAAAAGTATGGTTTCAGCATATGAAAGTTCAATAAGGTGGACTGGCTCACTGAGGCAGAATTAGCAACGCATATAAATATAAAACTTATTTTTATATGGGGAGCCCACTGGGGCGGAATTATGTTTTTTCCCCGTTTGGATAAAGGTTGATAAATCCAATATCCGTGGGAAGATAACAGTATTTTGTCTGAAAAACGGTATTAAATTATTTCAAACCGAATGAAATACAAATATGTGGTAAAAATGTAAAATTATATTGCATCAACAAAAAGATCAGAGAAAGTGATCTGTTATAAATGTAACCACATGAGATTTAGATTGAATAAGTGTAAACTTACAATTTTGCAAAAGAGCAAAGGACGTTATAAGATGGCTGCCATAGATTTATACTTTGTCAATAGTATTCCGTACAGTCCTACTTTATGGTGGTGGGAAATCACATGTTTAAAGAGAATGATGTAGTAAACACCAATGACCCGTGACCATGTCATGGCGTCTGCTTCCAGTCGTGTCCTGTTGTACTACTTTAAATAACGTGACATAGTAGGCTCTATACATAACTGTAGTAGTGTATGGATCTACCTTAGTAATGTCTGTGTCTGTACTCTGACGTGGTACTTGTAACTTATGAAAACTAAACACCCCAAGAATAAGTACCCCTAACATCCCTCCTCTAACACTCAGAGGATCCTGGGGCTTGAATATCAGTCCCAGATTCATCGCTTTGTTCTCTCTGTGAGGCGCAGTTCTCACTGGAGGTGAGGCGAGCGCTCACCGTGCATTATACAATTGAGCTCTGTTTACCGCTTTTAACACTTTTAGCATTGTTAGTATTTTAAAGAATATATGTTAGCTTCCTGCACTTTCCTGTTTTTTAACTGTATTTAGCGTCTTTGCACAGTACCTTTGCTGCTATTCCTGGCTGTTTGTAAACTTGGTTTCCGCTTCCCCGGTCCAACGCGGCTATCGCCGTTTGATTGGAGGGAAGCGGACACACCTTCAGGCTCGATCTGCCTGACTTCCGGTCAAGAAACCGGAACAAAGCATTTTTCCCGCGTCAGGCCAGCTACTTAGCCATATGCTGGGCCGGACGCGCAGCGGAACTGGAGGTGAGGCGAGCGCTCACCGTGCATTATACAATTGAGCTCTGTTTACCGCTTTTAACACTTTTAGCATTGTTAGTATTTTAAAGAATATATGTTAGCTTCCTGCACTTTCCTGTTTTTTAACTGTATTTAGCGTCTTTGCACAGTACCTTTGCTGCTATTCCTCGCTGTTTGTAAACTTGGTTTCCGCTTCCCCGGTCCAACGCGGCTATCGCCGTTTGATTGGAGGGAAGCGGACACACCTTCAGGCTCGATCTGCCTGACTTCCGGATGAGAAACCGGAACAAAGCATTTTTCCCGCGTCAGGCCAGCTACTTAGCCATATGCTGGGCCGGACGCGCAGCGGATGCGCGCAGCGGGCGCACCGCCGGCGCGCCAAAGGCAAGCCCGTCTGCGCCCGTCCGCGCCAAGTTCCCGACAAGGGCAGGAAATGCTGTTCAAAATGGCCTGATTATTAAATACTCCTCAGCTGCATTACAACTTTTTAACAATGGGGGTCTGTGTAAGAGCTTGATTGCACCCGAGAAGCTACTAGGGGCATGCTCATGCTCCCACTGCAAATTGGAAATCCCTCTACAGGTATATTCACTAAACCAAGTGTTTCCATCAACATGGCCCAATTAAAAGGGGGACTAATCAATGCTCGCTCATTGTGCAAACACTGCCAAGACGTCAGAGATTTAATAACGGAGCAGCAGTTAGACTTCTTATTTATTACCGAGACCTGGCTGAAAGAGTGGTGCAACCCAGATATTGCGATAGCCTTGCCACCTCTCTATACGATCTATAGGAAAGATAGAGGTGACTCCAGAGGAGGGGGTATGGCCATTATCCTCCGGGACACTCTACACTGCACTACCTATGAATTAGATACACTTAAGGGAGCCGAAAGTCTTGGTTTTTGTATCTCCCTAAATGCCTCTGTGTCATTCTCAGGAGCTTTAATCTACCGCCCTCCGGGTCACAGTGCCATTTTTAACGAATCACTGGGAGACACCTTAAGTGATTTCCTTCTGAGATATGCTAACTTCACCATATTAGGAGATTTTAATTTACACCTAGAGGACAAGAGGGAATCAGGAGTAGACAATTTCCTCCAAATAATAGAACTACTAGGACTGACCCAGATGGTGGATAATCCTACACATCGAGCTGGTCATACGCTGGACGGGGTCTGCTCTAATTTTACCCTCCTCTCAGTAGACCCATCCATTCCGCAAATTTGGTCTGACCATAACCTAGTCCCTCTTACACTCAGTATTCCTATACCTATGAAAGGGCACCAAGATAAACATCCAAAGGTGCACCAGACTAGACGAAACTGGACACACTTAGCCCGCCATCCTAAATTGGCTACCACCGCTAAGGCACAGATACCTACCCTCACGGGGAATACTGCTGCAGACTCATGCCTCTTTCACAACTGGATGACGGCAACTAGCAACGAACTTATTCCACACGGTAATTCCAACATAAATAAAAAGACAAAATCTAAGAGAGCCCCTTGGTTTACACCTACACTCAGAGCAGCGCATGACCAATGTAAAGGGCAAGAGCGTAAATGGAGAAAAAGCTATGATGCCAAGGAGAAGCAAGCATTCAAAATAAGCAGAATGCTTTACCACAAACAGATTAAATTAGCCAAAAAAGATTATTACTCGAGTAAAATACAAGAAGCCAAACTTGACCAAAAACTATTTTTTCTGTGGTAAAGTCTTTCACAAACCCTAAAGCTTTACAAAAGAACTTCCCCCGTCACAAAGGCTATGCGACCAAATTTCATGCTTCTTCGAAGAAAAGATCATGAACATCCAAAAAGATTTTAACACGGACATTAGCCCCTTGACACATACCAACTCAGAGCATGAATATGGCGCCACCCTATACTCTATCTGCTCATTTGAACCAGTGTCACTTGATCAAACTCGCGAAGCTATTATAACATGCAAATCTGGATCTCCCTTAGATGCCTGTCCCCCTCAGTTCTTCATCAGATTATTGACACAGTCAACCCAATTATAAATCAGATTGTCAATTCTTCTTTAAGTTCAGGAGTAGTGCCAGAAGATTGGAAGTTGGCAATAGTGAAACCCTTGAAAAAGAAGCCAAATATTGATCCATCGGTCCTTTCCAACTTACGCCCCATATCACTTCTTCCCTTACTAGGAAAAATTACCGAAAAATTTGTGCATAAAGAGCTAACTAAATTCATAGAGGTCGCAAAGATCCTCCACCCCCAACAATCTGGTTTTCGCCCTAAGCATTCCACTGAGTCGGCACTACTAGAAATCACAGACTCTCTTAAAATGATTGCAGACAAAGGTAAGAAGGCAGTACTGATCCTACTCGACTTGTCGGCTGCATTTGATACTATTTCACATAATATCCTCCTTTCCAGGCTCAAATCATGTGGTATCTCACATATAGCCCTGGAATGGTTAAAATCCTTTCTTTCCAGGCGCAGGCAAGCTGTGTCCCTTGGAACGTTCTTTTCAGTGGAACGCACCATCACAACAGGAGTACCACAGGGCTCTTCGTTAAGCCCTCTGCTATTTAATGTTTATATGACCCCACTTATTTCACTAATAACTTCATTTGGGATCGAAGTTACGTCCTATGCAGACGACACCCAAATGATCCTATCTCTGGATCAAAACTCTAAGGAGACTGAACTCAATTTTAAACAATGCTTCTCTAAAGTCCTCCAGTGGATGACGGATAACCACCTCAAGTGCAATACTGAAAAAACTGAGATATTGCCAATAGGCAAAGAAGTCTCTTTCTCGCCAGAGGAATGGTGGCCAGAGGGCACGTCACCCCCACCTGATACAGTAACGGTGGCAAGAAACTTAGGAGTGCAGTTTGACTCCGCCCTTAGCTTTAAACCACATGCATTGAAGGTTGCAGGGACCTGTTTCAGCCTTATAAAATCTTTGAAAAAATTCTTCGATTTACTCCCACTTGCGGCAAGGAAATCAGTAGCAGTTGCCTTGATACTGGCGCGACTGGACTACTGCAACAGTCTTCTGGCAGGAGCCAACAAACAAATATTAAAAAGACTCCAAGTAGTCCAACACGCAGCAGCACGGTTGGTTTTAAAACTACCACGAAGGTCCTCCGCCTCCACAGCTCTGAAAACCCTTCATTGGCTTCCATTACACAAGAGAATACTTTTCAAGATCCTCCTCATCACCTTCAGAGCTTCACTCAAACTAGGGCCTCAATATCTTGCATCAAGATTCACTCCTTATAGCACATCTAGAACCCTTAGGTCATCATCAGCGAATCTACTTAAACCGCCCAGCTTTAGATGCAAAACTTGGGGAGGAAAAACATTAACAGCATTAGGCACCAGAGCCTGGAACCTACTGCCACCACATCTAAGAATGCATAAATCTGAAACACAATATAGGAAGGAACTAAAGACTTGGTTCTTCGGAGCCTCAGATGAATTTTGCCTTTCTCTCATCTAAGAATTGCTGAGCAGCCGCTCACTTCCATACCAGCGCCAGGATGCTCCCTTCGGAGTGGCAGTTAGCGCTTTATAAATACCAATTTTCATTTTCATTTCATGAGTTACGTCCCTACTTGACACTTGTAGGAAGCCAAGACACCCTACAATGCTCATCCCTGGTCTTGGCAATGTGTATGTTTATAATAGATTTATAATACCTTATCCCTGACATGAAGAAATAACATGAGCAGCATCACCCTTCCTGTTCCATCACCAGATAAGTAACCCCTGGCAAAGGCAAACCCCCAGTCTAGAGGACGGTATAAATGGTCACAAGAAAGGTCAAAGTTCGTTTCCATCAACAACATGACTTTCTGAATTCTTCCGTGTATTCCCATGGAAGGCACATGGGTAAAATACTGAGCAGACAGGTGGACAGAGAGAAGCACTGCAAGACAGACAGACATGGACAGAAAGAGAAGTAGATTGATAGGGAGACGAAGGCAGGGACCAGTTCAGCAGATAAAGCGAACCCCCTCTTTGTTCATTGTACTACCTGCTGGAGGCCCATATCTGTCTGTCTCTCTGATCTCTCACTCAGTCTGTCTGCTTGTCTATTGATCCATTCATCCATCCACACACCCTATTCATCCACCCTTCCAACTCCATGTGCCCGTCCTTCAGTCCACCCGTCTGTCCATCCATCCATACACCCTAGTCATTTACTCAATCACCTACTCATCCACCCTTCCAACTCCATGTGTCCGTCCTATAGTCCATCCGTCTGTCCATCCATCCATGCACCCTATTCATCTACTCAATCACTTACCCAACCATTCAACTCCTTGTGTCCATCCTTCAGTCCACCCGTCTGTCCATCCATCCATACACCCTGTTCATCCACCCATCGAGTCACCCACCCACCCAACTCCATTTGTCCGTCTTTCCGTCCATCCATCTGTCCATCCATCCATACACCCTGTTCATCCACCCATCGAGTCACCCACCCACCCAACTCCATTTGTCCGTCTTTCTGTCCATCCATCCATACACCCTGTTCATCTACGCATTGAGTCACCCACCCACCCAACTCCATTTGTCCGTCCTTCCGTCCCTCCGTCTATCTATTCACCCATCCACACACCCTATGTATCTACCTCACAGAAACTCAACCATCCATCCATTCATTCAACCGTCCGTCCATCCATTCATTCATCAACTCGCCCGTCTCTCTCTGCCCGTATAAGCCATAACTATCGGCAGAAATTGGAAAGTTAAATTACATTTTGTTTAAATAAATACAATATCCTTCTCAGATGCAGGACCTGTCAATCAGCTGCACTTCTTGCTTCACGGGCGATTTTCTCCAATCCTCGTCGTTTGATGTCTCGAGGACTTTGGGTGGTGTTTGAGGAGCCAAACCCTGGGATGGGCGTCTGTGTCCAATCACAGACTCGCCCTCTTTACAGAAGGATAAACAGTGTGCGTGTGTTTAATCAAAGCTGTTATTACGGGGCAGGGTCTGTAGCATCCAACATTTTACGCACTAAAAAGCTGCTTATTATTTTATTGGCTTTCACTACCTCAGAGGAGGTCCCGGGGCATCTCTTCCAGCACAGACACACCTTGTGACCTGCGCCGAAGCTCGTGTCATGCTTCGTCCTGAGACGTGATTGTCGGATGCTCACCCTCTTCAGGGTAATTAAGGGTTTGGACTGACACAGCATGACCTGAAGGAAGCAACATTGGGGCATATTTACAAGCAGGGCACAAGTCCTAAAACAAGAAGTGGGGAGACTAACCAGGTTAGGCAGTATGCAATTGAATCAGGACGCGTGCCATCACAGTGCATGATGTCACGACGCGTGACATTGCAAGTGACATCACAGGAAGTGACCTCATTGGAAGTGACATCACAAGAAGTGACATCAGATATTAAGACCTCAGACATATGATTATCAGGTATATCATGAGTACATTTCAGAGCATTATGAGATTTAACAAATGAGATTTGGCATCGGGGTTGTGCCAAAAAAGTGGCGCAATCCCAACGCAAAATCTGGGCCTCAACTAATACATTTATTTTTTAAGCCCTGCCACAAAGAAATTGGCAACAAGGTGAAGCATGGCAGTAGATCTGTTATGCTTAATTGGTTGCAAAGTCTACATTTTAAAATATTTGATTGAGTTACGGCATCTGCCGTGAAGGTGCCAGTAAATCTTCTGTAATAGTATTAATGGTGAGAAGCTATGGAGTTTAACACATTTGTTGGAGAGATCTGTGTTTTGTGACGTCCCAGATTTAAATCAAACTAGTATAAGGTTAATGTGTCTCCTGCAAAGCACATCATGTAACATGCAGTTGACAGATTTTTATTTTATGAGGATAGGCAAGTGAGTTACTGTTTTTAACACCGAGATCCTTTTGTTACCTGCAGTTCATAGATTGTAATCCTTGCAATATAGCACAGTGAGCTATGAAGGACATGTGACTCCTACACCTTGTAACCCTGCCTCATGTAACTCATCTTATACATTGATTTACACATGTGCGTGATTTATTGTGAATGTATAATGTGTATGTTACGTAAAGAGCTCTGACACCCTGCATTGGGTTGCTGTAGCGCTATAAAAGAAATAAAATAGTGCTATTGAAATTGTTATTTGTGGTAATACTGGGACAGACCAACACATCTGACATTCTCACAGTGCATGCATTTCTTCTATACGGGGACTGAACAAACGCAAAAGCATGCCTCTCTTAAGCACCTGTGAAGAGATAACAAGCTGTGTGCCTTTGTTTCCCCTCCCTGGCATTTACATTTAAGTGTGAGGTTCCAGGTCGCCTCCAGTCAGGATATTCAGCATATACCTGATAGGCCCTTAATTTCGACCCAGCTTGAGGTGAAAAAAAAGCTCCCTCGTGGCCTGCACGTTGCTGCTGGGAATTGAAAGCAGACAGTGTACAGGCGCTGCTGAACGTGTCCCAATATCTTACACCGGGACACGTTCAGCATATTTTTGTGTGTCCCAACTTCTTGGCAGGGGGGACGGCGTTCACCCTGTGAAAATAGTGGGTGGATGCTGTGTACCTGCGTGTACCCCTGACTTGTGCCCTGTTTACAAGCCCCTATCGCCACAGGAATGTCACTTTTATCGATGTTCCTGTAGCATAGGGGCTTTGCCTTATTTGCACATGGCTCAACAGCGCCTTGTAAATAAGGCACCCATAAATGCTTAATTTCCCCTTGTTTTTGCTGTTTCTATTTGTGCTGCATTGTGCTGCACACATAGAAACAGCCAAACGCCATTTATGATTGTTTATGTGAAGGTGTCTCTTCCTGCACATAAACAATCAGGCGCCTCAAATCCCCACCCACCCCGCCCCCCCCACAGTCATGTGTTTCAGCCCGGGCTGAGACTGCTTCCCCACACACACACACAGACAGTTCTTGAGCTGCTGTGGGCTGGCTGGTCTGCGGTCTTATCGCAGCTGCACCCGAGTACTTCACAGGTCTTTAAAAGACCATTTACTTGGTAACGAGGCTTTGTTGTTTTTTCACCCGTTCCTAGAGCCCCTGCATCTCCACTCTCCCTATTCCTTGAAGTTGCAAAATACTTTTGCTGCCACAGTGTGACAATGCATTTCCTGAAAAGTAACCTTAGGCTTTGTTTTTTTACAGCTTAAACTCCACCCAAAGGTATTGAGGCACTTTGCATGAGCACCAGCTACATTATACAAGGACACATTGCTGGAAGTATTAGCCCGCCCCCAAAATTTGGCTCTCCATTGATGGAAGTATGAGGCCTTCCCGAAATTTGGCTCAACATTGCTGGAAGTATTACCCCCTCCCCCCCCCGGAATTTGGCTCTAGTTGCGCCCCTATAAACAATCATTATAAAAAAAAATATTTGCAACTTCTATATGGGCTGCACAATGCGGCACACATAGAAGTAACAAATGTCCCTTCCTGCACATAAACAATTATTCCCCACAACGCAGGAATCCTTGCACTATCATGCAAGGGTGCCTGCATTGGAGCTAGGCAGCTTAATTTAGCGCCAGCGCAGGGAGAAACGCAGGCGTGAGCCGTATTATTGTAAATACGGCATATCCCTGCATTTTCACATTGGCGGAGTGTGGCGTTGGCAAGTTTTGCTTAATGAATACACAAAAGTGGGCTGCCCCTTGAATCAATTCCTATGTTTATCTACAGAGTTCTATAGAGATGCACTACCAGTGGGGGCATCTCAAAAAAAGTTACGGACTGGCCTCACACACCGCCCGGTGTCATGCTTCATCATCGGCTGTCCTCGCCCTCTAAAAACTTGGTTTGATAGAGGGCGGGCATACACCTGGAGACAGGGATGCACTTCTAAATCTAAGTGATGGCCGTGGGGGAGTGATAAGTGGAATCCCCTCATATTGTTGAAGTCGATTCTTTCCACTTCTGTGAGGACCGCTTGTTCAAATGCCAGGACATTGCAGGATATGTTCTGGTTCGGGGGAGAGAAAGTGGACTTCTTCCGTAGTCCAGTGCTGGTCCGGTCACTGTCCAGTGTTTCGTTTTCGCCAAAATAATCTTTCAGCTTGATCTTTCTGAAGAACTGAGCTAATTCAGTGTTGAGGAAGAAAGGGTCGTTATTTGGGGTGGGGACAAAACCCAAGCCTTTCGCTAGAACCGCTTCTTCTTCTATGCTGAGGCAATGCGTACTCAGGTTTACAACATTGGTTATTCCCTGGTCGTCGTTATTGTTGAGCCTCTGCCCCTGCTCCGTGTCACTGCGCCGCTGGTTGACGCTTCGTCTTCCCATTGGATCCTCGTTGTCCTCCTCGGTTTCTGTCTGCCTCTTCCTCTGCCTCGGCCTATGAACTATTTGTTTACATACTCACACGGTTTGGTTTGTATGTTTTGTTTTTGTTTTTCCTTTCTCTACAGAGTTACTCTCAGTGGTACTATACCAAGAGGGAAGTATCCACCTACATAGTGTTTTTTTAACCCCTCCCCTGATCTAGCGACAGGATTTTCCTTCCATTTTTTACTAGTTAAAAGGAAGTGAACACATAGGGTATATAACCCCCCCTCTCCCTCCCCCCTTTTTTAGGTCCTGAAGAATGCTACGTACCCTTCGGGGACACCTCAGCAGAAACATGTCGACCGCATTTCATACGGTGAAGGGAGAATAATATCCCATACCACCGTTCACTTAGTTTTTAACCACCATACATTTACCATTTGAATAAAGCATAGCACATGGACTAATGTAATGGTTTTTAAATCACTTATCACTCCCCACGGCCATCACTTAGATTTAGAAGTGCATCCCTGTCTCCAGGTGTATGCCCGCCCTCTATCAAACCAAGTTTTTAGAGGGCGAGGACAGCCGATGATGAAGCATGACACCGGGCGGTGTGTGAGGCCAGTCCGTAACTTTTTATGAGATGCCCCCACTGGTAGTGCATCTCTATAGAACTCTGTAGATAAACATAGGAATTGATTCAAGGGGCAGCCCACTTTTGTGTATTCATGTGATAGTGGAGGCTGGCTCGCCCTTTGGCCCCGTGACTCTGGTTCCCACCCTCAGCAACATTGCTGGGGTTAGTGTGTGTGGAAAGTTTTGCTTAATGCCACGCTCCCTCAGTCCGTTGTACATGTTCCTTTGTCTGCTGGTGACCCAAGCACTGCTCCAGAACCCGAGGATGGACAGAAGAGTGTGGGCCCTGGTTGCAGTGTGTCTGCTGAGCACCTGCTGGATTTCACCTGTACAAGTGAGACCCTTTCAGCAGCGTTATGTAGAGTTGTTTGCATGTGTAGGCGAGAGCCGAAGTAACAGTATTATGCAGAGCCATTTGATGTCCAGGCGAGAGCCGAAGTAACAGTGTTATACTTATAAAGAGCCCTGTGATGTCCCGGCGAGTGCCAAAGTAGCAGTTTTATATAGAGGTGTGTGCATGTACAGGCGAGAGCCGAAGTAACAGTGTTATATTGACCTGTGTGTATGTGCAGGCTCCCAGGTATGTATCTCTGTGAATGCACTGTTACAGGTGAGAAGGGAAGTGATAGTAGCATTTTAATCTCTTTGTAAGTGCAGGCTCCCAGATGTGTATCTCTGTGAGTGCACCTGTATAGGTGAGAGGGGAAGTAACAGTGTTATATTCACCTGTGTGTGAGTGCAGGCTCCAATGTGGGTCTCTGTGAATGCATCTGGACAGGTGTATGTGAGTGCAGGCTCCCAGGTGTATATCTCTGTGAGTGCAGCTGTACAGGTTTGAAGGGAAGTGTTAGTGTTATATTCTCCTCCTTGTAAGTGCAGGCTCCCAGGTGTGTATCTCTCCGAGTAAACCTGTACAGGTGAGAGGGGAAATAACAGTGTTATATTCACCTGTGTGTAACTTCAGGCTCTCAGGAGTGCCACACTGTGAGTGTACCTGCATAGGGGAGAGGTGAACTAACTGTGTTATATTGACCTGTATGTGAGTGCAGGCTCCAATGTGTGTCTCTGTGAATGTATCTGGACAGGTGCATGTGAGTGCAGGTTCTCAGGTGTGTATCTCTGTGAGTGCACCTGTACAGGTGAGAAGGGAAGTGATAGTGTTATATATACCTCTGGGTAAGTGCAGGCTCCCAGGAGTGTATCTCTGTGAGCGCATCTTCATCGGTGGGGAGCAGTGACTGTTTATGGAGGCCTGCAACATATAGATACTCTCATGTGTGTTTAACTACGTGTGCACTTGTACAGGTGAGAGGTGCATTTACTGTATGATATAGACCTGCAGCACATCTCACTTGCCACGTGTGTCAGTGATGGAGTTCTAGAAAGAGGGCATCACACCTGTGTTCACCTGTGCGTCCTGGAATGGGCAAAATGACTCAAACTATACGGGGTTAAAATAAGCTCATCTACACCTGTCCTTGTAGCTTCTATGTGCTATAAGTGCGGTTGCATGTTTTGCACAGTGTGTATCAACATCAATACCTTTCTCCTAGTGTGCAGATAGTACTGGTGTACTTACTCTCTGTGTACAATGTGTTGATAGTTCTGGTGCATTTACAACTCTAAGGCATATGTAAATTGTGCACATGTAGTTATACATATTGTTCAGTGTTCTAGATATTAGAGGTGCATTAACATTTTATATGCGTCATACAGTTTGCAGACAGACAAGATGCCTTCATCCGATCATTAAAATAAGTTATTTAATGTTTGCAAGATTTGTTTCCAATACTTCCTAGAAATTATTGGAACACATACTAATAATTAAACATTTAAAACCTTTTCTTCTGCAGCTATTCTTTGAAAAGCCAGAGGCACATCATGGTAAGTAACATGTTATTCCCTCATTACTGTGTGTGAAATGTGCATAGGGCCAGCAGGTTCAGTATTGATGGGGTATGGAGATGTGCCTTTACTTCCAGATGCAGAACACCCACCTGAAGCAAAGAACTTGGATGTCTTTGAGATCATCAGCAAAGAGAACGAGGGTAAGAACAAAACAGGGACCAAGGATGGGAGGTACCTGCACATGGAGCCTGCTCTAGATGAACCTTGGGACACACACGTACAATGACCATCATAGACATACACATACACATACACACACACACACACACACACACACACACACACACACACACGTACACGTATAGTGCTACAAACACACTCAGACAGAGGTACAGCAGAATAGCAGAGAAGCATCTAGATTCCAATGTAATATATCGGAAAACTTCCTCAATTCTCTGGTGCTGAGTAAGCTCATGATCCCCAATGGTCCTTCTAGGCCCCCAATTAGGTCTGCAGCCTCCCCAGTTCAAACCTCTGTAACCTTCTCGGAGTCATTGTTCTCTCTTGACGCTGGCACCCCCACAACTACCTTCTTGATGATCACCATGTCCTTCCTAAGTGTCCTACAAGTCTGTTGGTGTCTGTGCCCCTACACCTAAGTGGCAAAATTACACCTGTGTGCTCATATCATGGACACTTCGCACTCTCTCCACTCACAATCGCCTGCTGCAACTTCAATCTTTGATTATTCTCACTCCACGATCCCTACATCTGGAAGACCCCCTGACTTTAGATTAGCTGGACACCTCATCCAACGCTTGTAGAAGAATTTATGTTTCTCAAGCTTGAAGGGTACTTTGCTACTGGTGTCTACCTTTGAACCCTATCGACTGTCCCTGCCACTCAGTGGTGTCCTGGTCAGGAAAACATCTCACTGCCTCCTACTGACACAGCCAAGGCTCTAGAATCTACCCATGCTGCAACTGATGCACAAACAGACCCGCCTTCTGTGCTGTCTTCTCCTGGGACTTGCACCACTGGGAACGATCAATCTTCTCAACAATGGCATCGTTTCTGTGTACCTATGCATAGGGTTTAGATTCAACATGCTTTATGAAATGAATGAGTGTCAATAAAACAGGCAACAAGACCATAGCAGGAAAAAAACTAATATCAAGTGGAACAGTGAGTGGTGGCTGGAGAGAGGTGTAGGAAGAATAGTCGTGGGGGTTCATGAAGCAGTCAGCCATGCTCATATTACTTAGAATCAGTTTCAATAAAGGCAAGTTTTTAGTTCTCTGGTAAAGGAGCTGACGTTTTACGACACCAGAGAAGCACAGGAAGCAGGAGCTGCATTCTCATGTTTATTCAAGACAGGGACTGACATAGTGTCTGCCTTCCTTTGAAGTGTGGCGTCTCCAGAGGTAGGAGGTTTACACTAAAGCATGATTGACTGTTGCTGGAGGCCATCAGCATTTTGACACACTGGTGAACTTCCGTCTATGCAAGAAGAACTACTCTTAAACATTAGTCTATCTTTTGTATAACAACAAACTCCTCCATCCATCCAACTTGGACTTTCACTGTGAGAGGAAGAGTTCTTCCATGAACTGGACACCACTCAAGTGAAGCTTCTCTTTTAAATTTTTTTTTAGATATTTGAACATAGCAATGCCAATTACATTTTCTTAGAGGGGTCCAAGTGATGCATAATATCAGAAAAATAGTGCATTCCTCGGGCAGTCATCTCAGAACTTGAGCCCGTGTTGCATATCGGGCACACTGTCCTTGTCTATGCCATAGTGCACCTTTAAGCAAGTGTGCCAGACACAAACAGGGACGATGTGCCCTATTACAATAAATGTGCTGCCCCAGGGCAGCGGCAAACTCATGCTGCCTTGGGGGCAGCACATTCAATATAATATGGAGAGACTGCTTCAAAGCTGCTCCGTGTTTCTCTATGCAGGGGTGAACCCTCTGCACTTTACAAAGGGAGTTAGAGATGTAGGTGGGTGTAGTGAGTAACTACACCCTCCTGTAGGGGGATGAGTGGGGGTCCATGGGACCCCTTTATTCCCTCCAGAGGATTGCCATCAGGGGATGCACTGATAATGTGTCAACTTTTAGTGGTGCACTGTCAGTGGGCCTCCTGGGCTTGCGTCCATAATGTGGCGCCGGCACAGCTGCAAAGTAATGCCCTCATTTGAATGGGGCTACGCCTCTTTGTAAATGAGGGAGCACCCTCTAAATATAGTTCTGGTTCTTCAAGTGTGACAGTGATATCAGTATTGTGGATGTATGCGGCTCCTTATGTAATACTATAGTGCCCTGGGGTGGAAACAGTTGATGCACATGTCCTTGCACCACAGAGGCACTATGTATAATAAGGCCCCATGTCTTCTAAGAGAAACAAACGAAAAAAGGCAACCAAATAGAAATTTCCCACCTGTCACCATTTAGCATAACATCATGTGTAGTCCAAGTCTACTTTAACCCTCCCATACATCCTGGAGGCCTCTAAGTGTATTTTCCACTGTAAATGTGGCTGTGTAGGCCATCTCTCTCCCACCCTTCATTATTAGGGCTTGTTGTATGGGGCAGGTGCTTGTGTGAGTGTAGAAATGTCTACTGGTTTGGATTTTCAATTATGTTCCAGAGATACCTCCTGTATCTGTTTGCTTCTTCTCCTTGGGTGAGCAGTGTCTGCCTCATCCTCCACTAGATGTGCTCTGAGTGTACCACATACATCTCTGGGTCAAGAGGTAGAGGGTTCAGTGATGTACACGTCCCCATTCTGTCATTGTCTGTGGCTTCATCATTCATCCGATTGTCTATTTTGGGAATAGCTCCACATAGGAATTCATTGTAATGCGGCATTCAGGCAGAGATAGAGCAATCACAATAAATGGTATAACGAAGTGTGGAATCAGTTTATCATAGGCTACTAGAGCTGTTAATGGCTGGGCCTCCTGTGAGATGGCACATGTGGTCCTACACCATTATACTAAGATGTGAGTATAAGACTAGGCCATGTGGATAAACCCTGCAGGTTTACTCCTAAACTGAGAAAAATCCTAACTTTAAGACTTTCGGTATTCACAGAAGGCATTTAGGAGTCCTAAAGTTAGGACTACTAACTTCTGTGAATACCGAAATGAGTAAGTTCATTCTGTGAATACCAAAATGAGTAAGTGTATTCTGTGAATACCAAAAAGTACTAACTTTACGTTTTTGACATAAGTTAGTTCTGTGAATCAGGCCCTGCATGAACTGCCTGGCACCGCGGGCAGTTATGTGGCTTTAATGGATCAAATGTAAAATATTCATGATGCAAAAATGAACCAGTTTACGTCTATGATTTCGGGAGGCCATCTTGGTTTGTATGCAACAATATTTCCGTTTTGCATCATTCGTCACCTCACAGATGTCTGCTTCACACGCCTGTCTGAGTAGAGCCATATTTTGTAACTGCTGTGAACATTGTGTATAATTCAGAAAACCATCTTGTGGAATCTGTGGATCTGATTACTTGGGTTAATGGTCTGAATTGCACCGCTTCCTCAAGGTACCATGGAATGCTTTCCCAGAGTTGTCATTCGAGGCCTGTACAAAGCCTGCGCCACTGTGTGCTCTTTTGTGAATAGGAGTAAGGGGTTTGAGCCAAGGGTATTGTGGGCAGCAGTTGCCCGGGTCCAAAGGTTTGTTCAGAAGCCCACTGCCTGCGCCTTCGAAGTTCGATGTGCTGAAAACCAAGGTCGGGTAGTCTTGATTCCACAAAAACTCACACGGATTTTAGCAGAGTGACAAAATATTTGGTACTGAAGAATGCCGAGAACCATTCGGTCTAACTAGATCACGGAGATTGTTGCTACGTTTCAGGGCAAATAGGGTTTTTTCCAGGTATAGTGCCCCTGTGTTTAAAATGTGCCAATTTTTATTTACAGCCTTTTTGATATTGTCCGTCAAATTGCTGAAAGTGGTGACACACACCATCCTGGTGCTTTTTTCTTTTTCGTGAGTTTCAAGGAAGGCCTCCCTGTTGTTATTGCGCGCTCTTTTGGTCAGCTCCTAGTACAAGATGGTCAGGGTATTGTCTAGCCTGTAGTTCATTGCTCAAATTCTTGGCGTGTTGTTTGTATTTGGCTACCTCCGTACAATTCCTCCGTAACCTCAACAATTGACCTACAGGAAGATTATTTAATAGTGCACGCGGGTGAAAACTGGAATAGCTCAACAAGGAGTTGCGTGCCATAGGTTTTTGGTACAGTTCTGTATAGATTCTCCCATCTTTCGGGTAAAGTAAGAGATCTAGAAAAGAGACCTCTGTAGTACTAGATTCGCCCGTGAACTTCAAGTTCCTGTCACATGAGTTCAACCAGTTGGAAAAGATCTCAAGGGACACCTGCTCACCTTCGCAGATGACCAGAATGTCATCTATATATCTTCTCCAAAGTTTCAAGTTTTGTTGAAAGGGGTTGGTGGCAGAGTAGATGTTCTTCATTTCGAACCCATGCATATAAAGATTTGCCATGCTTGGGGCACATGTGCTGCCCATGGAAGTTCCATTGGTTTGCCAGTAGAGATTGCCTTTAAAACTAAAAAAGTTCTCTTTAAGTGCCATCTTGCACAGCGCATGATAAAGGAGTTGGGTGTTAGGTCCTTTTTGAACACAGGAGCACTATCCCTGGAAAAACCCCTATTTGCCTTGAAAAGTAGCAACAATCTCAGTGATCTCTTGGTGCACACAAGACCGAGAGCACGACAGACAGAGGAGAGACAATTAGCACTTTGGAGTACATCACCTGTGACAGGGCACTTCCCATGTGGCTCATGTTCTGTGTGTCCATTTACCCAACATACTACAGAACTTGACATGGGTCTCCAAACACCTTGGCAACTAAATAACCACACCAACTGCAACACGACTGGTGTGATTTATATGATAACATGTCCATGTACACTCAAGTACATTGGGATGACTACACGTAAAGTGAATCACAGAATTGTGGAACACCGGAGTTCAATCAGGTGCAAGAAATCTAACACACGTATGACCAAACATTACATTGAAATGGCTCACACAGAAAACGACCTATCATGGGTTTTAATTGATAAACCCTGATATGACACATTAATGGGTCCCCTGGAAAGAGTCCTTTTCAGGCGCGAGCAACTATGGGTTTTCCGGAATAAGTGTCATATTACAGGACTCAATGATGACATCCCATGGTGCTCATTATAACATATATATATATGATATTGACATGGACACCGATGTCAGCTGATATATCATTGTGATTTTAAGATGCTGATTATGACTACCCCCCTCAGAGTAATTATTTCATACATTTTTTTACCCCTCTCAACATATACTATCTTTTAGGGGTGGTTACATGGACAGAGCAAGCTCAACCATCATATTGCGCAACTTTCAACTTGGTTATACTCACCGTCCTCTGAGACTATTATTTTGATTCAGAGTGACTTTTGTGCCTATTCCACAGTTGAAGAGCGATTGGCCTAAACACAATACGGGTTTACAAACTACATTACCCCTAATTCCCTTGACCCGGATACCATTTGTCATTCCTAGGTCACCGCCGCTTTTTAACTGAGTGGCTGACAATGTGCACTCCCCCTTCAGGCTTTAGAATTGCAGCAGTATACGGGGGACACAGGTAAGGCACCACTGGTGCTCACCCGAATCGGCAGTACATTGTATACAACTATTACTATTGTTTTGAAATAGACGTTTAGTGCCCTCACGAGCTCTCACACACGGCATCGTTGCGCTCATTAAATCAACGCGCTGGTGCTACGCTGTTAGCTCGTCGTTAGTCATACATTACACATACGTCTGTTTTTATTCACAAGCCGCGGGACAGAAAGGCATTGTCATTTCTATGCCCCGACTCATTACACATGTCATGGGGTTATCAGGACCCATTTCGAAGACCTTTGCATTTATGTTAACAGTCACCATTGTATTTTGAAATAGACGTTTAGTGCCCTCACGAGCTCTCACACGCGGCATCGTTGCGCTCATTAGATCAACGCGCTGGTGCTACGCTGTTAGCTCGTCGTTAGTCATATATTACACATACGTCTGTTTATATTCACAAGCCGTGGGACCGAAGGCATTGTCATTTCTATGCTCCGACTCATTATACGGTAAGTAGACATAATATCGAAATTTTTATATCGATATACATAAATATCGACTTTAGTATATCGATAGTACTAAATATCGATGTTGTGTATATCGATGTTAAAAATATCGATTTTAAGTGTTGTTTAAAATATGTATGTAATATCGACTGTTAAACTATCGTTATGTTAAAATATCGTTTTTGTACTATTTTTAATGTATATATAGTTTGTTTGTAGTTTAATTATAGTTAGTTAATGTTATAAAAAATGTAAATTTGTAAAATATATTTTAGGAGCGGGATGTTGGGTTTATAGGGGATAAGGGTGGGGAGTGTTTTAAAATAATTGATTTTAATTTTAATAAATTCGAAATTTAAATTTATAATTTATAAATATTAATTTCGAATTTAGAAAAATATTTTCTGGGGGCGGGATGTTGGGTTTATAGGGGATAAGGGTGGGGAGTGTTTTAAAATAATTGATTTTAATTTTAATAAATTCAAAATTTTAATTTATAATTTCTAAATATTAATTTCGAATTTAGAAAAATATTTTTAGGAGCGGGATGTTGGGTTTATAGGGGATAAGGGTGGGGAGTGTTTTAAACTAATTCATTTAAATTTATAATAAATTCGAAATTTTATTTTATAATTTAGAAAGTATAATTTAGAATTTACAAAAATATTTGTTAGGAGCGGGATGTTGGGTTTATAGGGGATAAGGGTGAGGAGTGTTTTAAAATAATTCATTTAAATTTATAATAAATTCGAAATTAAATGTTATAATTTAGCAAATATAATTTCGAATTTTGTTAAACATTTTTTAGGAGTGGGATGTTGGGTTTATAGGGGATAAGGGTGGGGAGTGTTTTATAAATTATTAAATGAAATGTAATAAATATTTGCAGTTTATATATTCAAATTTGGTTATATTTTATTTGTATATTGCATGTATTGTTTTATAATTTTGGAGTTGTGTTTATAGGATGTAATGTTGGTTACTGTTTTATACATTTATTAAAAATATTTTAAAAATGTAAAATAAATAATTATTATTTACAAAAATTTTGAAAAATAATGTGTTTACAGTGTAAATTTTTGATCAATTAATATTTATCTTTATTTAAATATTAATAATTAATAAATTTTAAGAAGTTAACAAATGTAGTATTATAATTGAAAATTATTTAATGATTTCATTTGTTAAGAATTAAAAATTTTAAATTGAAAATAAAGTGAAAATGATTGTAATTTTCAATAGAAAATATAAATATATATTTAAAAAAATTACAATTTAAAATTGAAATATTTATATTTAGGTATTTAATGTAAATATAATATTTATATGTGAAATTGAAATTTTAGTAAAATACATTAATATTTAAAAATTAATGTTATTCAATTATATAGTGTAGTAATTTATTATAGGTGTTGTCAAATATTTGGAATTTTATGTATAGTGTAGTTAGTCATATTATATTATATTTTAATATGAAAACAAAATATATATGTCAAAGGTCTGGCAACTCCTTTTAATTTACAGTAATGTCTGTGGGTATAGTTAATTAATTAATTAATTGTATTGTCCATCACCTACCTGTAATTAATAATAAATGGAGTGGGAATAGTAAATTAATAAAGTTTAGTGTGCCAGCACCTACCTGATAATTAATACTAACTGGAGTGGGAATAGTAAATTAATTAAGTTTAGTGTCCAGCACCTACCCCTAATTAATACTAACTGGAGTGGGAATAGTAAATTAAATAATTTTAGGATCCAGCACTTACCCTGAATTAATATTAACTGGAGATGGAATATTAAATTAATTAAGTTTAGTGTCCAGCATCTACCCCTAATAAATACTAACTGGAGTGGGAATAGTAAATTAAATAATTTTAGTGTCCAGCACTTACCCTGAATTAATACTAACTGGAGTGGGAATAGTAAATTATTTAAGTTTAGTGTCCAGCACCTACCCCTAATTAATATTAACTGGAGTTGGAATAGTAAATTAATTAAGTTTAGTGTCCACCACCTACCCCTAATTAATACTAACTGGAGTGGGAATAGTAAATTAAATAATTGTAGTATCCAGCACTTACCCTGAATTAATATTAACTGGAGTTTGAATATTAAATTAATTAAGTTTAGTGTCCATCATCTACCCCTAATAAATACTAACTGGAGTAGGAACACTAAATTAAATAATTTTAGTGTCCAGCACTTACCCTGAATTAATACTAACTGGAGTTGGAATAGTAAATTAATTAAGTTAGGGTCCAGCAACTACCCTGAATTAATACTAACTGGAGTGGGAATAGTAAATTCATTAAGTTTAGTGTCCTGTACCTAACCTGAATTAATACTAACTGGAGTGGGAATAGTAAATTAATTAAGTTTAGTGTCCAGCACCTACCCCTAATTAATACTAACTGGAGTGGGAATAGTAAATTATTTAAGTTTAGTGTGCAGCACCTACCCCTAATTAATATTAACTGGAGTTGGAATAGTAAATTAATTAAGTTTAGTGTCCAGCAACTACCCTGAATTAATACTAACTGGAGTGGGAATAGTAAATTAATTAAGTTTAGTGCCCTGCACCTACTCTGAATTAATATTAACTGGAGTTGGAATAGTAAATTAATTAAGTTTAGTGTCCAGCAACTACCCTGAATTAATACTAACTGGAGTGGGAATAGTAAATTAATTAAGTTTAGTGTCCTGCACCTACCCTGAATTAATACTAACTGGAGTGGGAATAGTAAATTAATTAAGTTTAGTGTCCAGCACCTACCCCAAATTAATACTAACTGGAGTGGGAATAGTAATTACTTAAGTTTAGTGTCCAGCACCTACCCCTAATTAATACTAACTGGAGTGGGAATAGTAAATTATTTAAGTTTAGTATCAAGCACCTACCCCTAATTAATATTAACTGGAGTTGAAATAGTAAATTAATTAAGTTTAGTGTCCAGCACCTACCCTTAATAAATACTAACTGGAGTGGGAATAGTAAATTAATTAAATTTAGTGTCCAGCACCTACCCCTAATTAATACTAACTGGAGTTGGAATAGTAAATCAATTAAGTATAGTGTCCAGAACCTACCCTGAATTAATATTAACTGGAGTAGGAATAGTAAATTAATTAAGATTACTGTCCAGCACCTATCCTGTATTTATGGTAACTGAAGTGGGAATAATAATTTAGCTAAATGTGTTTTAATATGTAATTTATTGAAATTTTATTGTTTATAGTAGTGTAATATTATTTTTATAAGAGACTTGTGCATGTAAAAAATTAACATTGTATATATACTTAATGAAAAGATAATATTTTACACAGTATATTTATTAAAAATAAAATTAATATGTAATATTAAATGTAACATTAACAAAATGGTAGACAATAAATTATACATTTTAATTTCTTTATTAAAGATGTATATTTATTGTAAAATATTTTGAAATGAATAAGAAATATATTTTTTATTAACAATATGTAAGATAAACAAATACATGGAGGTAGGAAATCATATTTATTTTATAAAAATAACATAGTTTGTACATATGTAAATTTTTACATGTAATAATTACTGAAAAAACATTTTATAACATTTGTACTTTTTATTTAAACAGTTGTGTAAGCTTCACAATATCAGATAATGTAGTTTCACATTTTTTAATATACATTTGAAAAATAAAATATTTATTTATAACAGTTGTTAATTTTAGTTTGGCATTGTTAACATTTTTTAATATATTACATATATTCGTAACATTTTACAAATATAACAGTTTAAACAATTTTATAGTATAATTTTTATATATACATTTATTTTCATTTTTTAAAGAAATAATAATACTTTTTAATTAATAATATTAATATATGAAATATTATTAATAATTACTACATTGTTTAATTTGTATACATTTGTTTTATAAAGTAAACAGATTTTAATATAAAAAATAAAACAATTTTTAAATACATGTATGTCACATTTAAATATATGGAATTATAATATTAAATATTATTTGTTTAATAATATTTATTATTATAATTTTACAATACCCAAAAATTAATAATACATTTAAACAAATAATATAACAATTGTAGTATTTTAATTAAATATGTAATTAATTTTGACATAATGTTATAACCTTTTTAAAATAAATAGCATTTATTTTCTATGTTTAAAGCTGCCATATTTGTTTTCGGGAGCTGCTTCGCGTTGAGGAAGGTAAGATTAAATTTATTTATTTAAACTACATTTTTAATTACATTTGAAGGTAGATAGGTTGTAGTTAGTGTGTCTAGAGTTAGGTTTTTGGAGTTTTGGCGTTTTTTATGTGTACGTTAGGTTTTGACGATTTATGTATCGTTAGGTTTTGAGGCCTAGTTTAGAAATGTTAAAGTATGGTACAATATGTGTTATTAATGTGTGTGTAATGTTTGTAATACTTTTATATGGTGTAATATGTGTATATTTGTGTGGGTGGGAATGTTTGTGTTTTTTTACAGGTTTTTCGACAAAGTTGCCGTTACCGGAAGATTGCGTTTTTTTAAATTAAGGAAGTGTACATTAGTTTTAGTAACTAATGGTTATTTTACACTTTCTTAACTTTTGGGGTTTTCATGGAGCGTTTCTTTTTTTAAAACAATTTTTCGGGATTTTTTATGGCTGACGGATTGTGGATTTATGGACCGAGGATTACTTTTTGAAACAGTTGTATTTTTTCATTTTTTGGGGGGAAACTTTTTATTCTATTTGGATTATGATCTTCCTGGATTGTTTTGCAAGTTGTGGAATTTTCTGTCTACAGCTACGGAAATGGTAAGTTATTTAAATTATTTATTGTGGGAGGGAAATGCAATAAAATTTACTATATATTTTTATTTATTGATCAAACTATATTAGACAAATGAAATAGTATTGTGAAAAAATAAAATTATTTAGTATGCATTTTAATATTTGAAAAAGAAATGTATTATACATTTTACACTGTTTTGACAGTCTAGAGTAGGCTTTTTACAATTATTGCTAAGTATTCTAGGCCTCTTGTTGTAGGGTATAGTCTGACTTGTTGTTGTAGGTATTCATTATAAACAACAAAAGAGTGTACCTTAGTAGAAAGAGAAGAGCAAATATGCAGAATCCCACTAGGTTCTATAGAAAGCCCTCACTCACCAACCTGGTTGGTGACATGCTTCATCATTGGGCCCCACCGGGAGAGGCTGAATGTAGGTATTCAAACATTTGTTTAGTTTGTTTGGATAGTTTAGGTCTAATTTGTGTAACACATTGCTCTATTCTTAGCTGTTGGTAGCTCTGTTCTTTTTGTAGGGAGAGTAGGAGTTTGTGTAGAGTAGGTGTACCTCGTCCTGTTGATGCTTGGAAGGCATTATGCCAACCTTCAACAGCATTGTTTTTTTTTGCCTCTTGGTTTAGTGTGCTAAGGTAGACATTCCACCATGGTATTTGGTATTTTGGTAGTCTTCTATGTCCTGCTCTATGGAGTCTTCCCACCCAGGTATCTTCAAAATAGTCTAGGAGGGGACTTAATTTTTTCTCGTGTTGTTGGTAGTAAGGACTTTCTATTAAAAGGTTGTAATGTTCAGCCACGTCAGTAATTGGGACGTAGGCCAGTGCAATAAGCTTTTTTATTTGGTATGCGAATGAACTGTTTGTCACATATTCAACACTTAGGGGCCTATTAGGATGGCTGGCGGACTTTAGTCCACCCGCCACCCTAGCGGTAACAGGACCGGCCGCCAGACATGCAGCGGTCCCGCCACACTAATCATGATGCGACCGCCACCGCAGCGGTCGCATCTGGCGTTTTAACATTGCGGCGGGTGCTGCTGGCTGCAGCACCCTCCACAATGGTGAAATGCCATGTTGTGCATTTCCATGCACAACGTGGCAGGCAGCAAGCAGTGCCTGCCACCTTGAGCACGGACATGCAGGGGGGTACCAAGTGCACCCCCCCACCCCTCCGGGGGCCCGCAGCGGGCCCCCAAAGCAAATCCCCGCCAGCCTTTCCATGGCGGCATCGCCGCCATGGAAAGGCCCTGGAAATCAAACATCATAATATGGATGGCGGTGCCTGCTAGGCACCGCCACCATATTGTGCCCCAGCTCCGCCCGGCCGGCAATCGTAGCGATTGCCGACTGGCGGAAAAGCGACGGACGGACTTTCCGTCCGCCGCGATACCCACCGCCATCGTAATATGGCGGTGGGTAATTCACGTTACGATGGCGTAAGGGTCGCCACCGCCGGCCCGGCGGTGGTGATCGTTATGCCATTGTAATGACCCCCTTAGTGTTGATTTCTGTAGGTGTCTTCATAGACACTGATTGAAATGATAGTAACATCCCTGAATTGATGGGTAGCATTTTAGAATTGCACTTATCATGGCCTGCTTCAAAATCTATAATTATTTTCTGTGGAAAATAATTATTTGTTTCTTGTTTAATATTTAGTTAGTACTTCCATATATGTGGAGTTTTGTTTATTGGGTAGCAAGGCGTAGATAAAGTGGATGTTGGTATTCTGGTATAGGGCATGGACAGTGTATAGTTGATAGTATGGCTTGGGACAGATTTTAAAAGTCCTGTCTATTATCCATGTTTCTGATTGTTGAAGCTTTATTAAATTGTTTGCAGTAGCAAACATTATTATTCTTTTGTCTTTGCATTTGTTGTCATAGAGAACAAAGGGTTCTTCATTATGAGTTATAGATAGCCCTGGGGGAATTACCACCTCTTCAAATGTTTTGGGAGTAGTTGTGGTAATTGTTGTGGCTTTTTTTGTGCGAGCTATAGTTCTTTTTGATGAAGAAATAGAGGGCATTTGCCCAGTAGCATGTTTGGGTACTCTAGGCAGCATTTCTTTAAGTATTTGACTGGTAGGTTTTTGTGAGCTAGTGCTAGCTTCTCTAATGTCATCAAGGGCATTTCTAACATCTATTTCAGTAACATTTGGCGGGTGGTTATGCTCCCTTGTATACAAAACAGTTGTTTCTCTAGTTGTTGCTCGACCATAACATTTATTTGAATAGTACTTGCTACATTTCCAATTGACTTTTAGTCCAATTTGCTTTTCCTGGGTATAGACATACCCCATGTAACAAAGCAAACATTTTCCTTTTTGGGATTTTATTAATTGGGCGCCTTCTGTCATTGTGATGTGTTAAGTTCTACAACAAATGTATATCAAAATTATTAAAATGATTATTATACTTGTTTATTTCTTAATAAATACACATTGTTATTAATATATTTACAATGTTGGTTTTTAGCTGCTTTTCAATGGAGATGTTCTTTCTTTGTTTGTTGAATCCTGTTAAGTTGTTTATTTTTCTGTTGGAAAAGTAAAACACATTTTTACTTATTTTGTTACATTTGTTCATTGGCTGGGGTGGGTGTTTGGGATGGAGTTGGGGTTTGGTTGGGCGTTTTATATGATTTTTAAAAGGCATTTTGCAAAATACTTACATTATTTGTTAGATGGTTTTAGGAGGTGGTCTGTAATTTTGTTGATGCTTTGAGAAATATCTGTAGAGGAGACAAAAATTAGAAAAAGATATATATTAATTATTTGAGTAAGACAAATAGTTGTTTTTCAAGATTAGCATTATTGTTATTTTATAGATGGTAATTTACTTACTTTTGAAGGATGCAATAGCTGTTTCTTTGATGAAGTCCTTGCTTCTGGTAGAAATC
Source organism: Calotriton arnoldi (assembly GCA_963921515.1). Taxonomy (NCBI): domain Eukaryota; kingdom Metazoa; phylum Chordata; class Amphibia; order Caudata; family Salamandridae; genus Calotriton; species Calotriton arnoldi. Next base: position 856,010 of record CAWUFW010006111.1, on the reverse strand, counting down.
CGGCAGAGTTTTGGCTTCCTTATTGTTGTTGGTTTAAGGTGTAAAATAAGACTAAGGGGGTGATTAGGATGGCGGGCGTACTCTAGTCCGCCCGCCATCCTAGTGGTAACGGGACCGCCCGCCTGCCATGCGGCGGTCCCGCCACCCAAATTATGATGCGACCGCCACCGCAGCAGTCGCATCTGGCATTTTAACATTGCAGCACCCGCCGCAATAGAAAAATGCCATGTTGTGGCACCGCGCAGTGCCTGCCACCTTGTGCATGGACATGATATGGCTGGCGGTGCCTGCTAGGCGGTGCCTGCTAGGACTTTCCGTCTGCCGCGATACCCACAGCCATCGTAATGTGAAGGTGGGTAAATCACGTTATGATGGCGTAACGGTCGCCACCGCCGGCCCGACGGTGGCGAACGTTATGCCATCGTAATCACCCCCTAAGTTTTCCTTCCTTATATAGGGGCCCATTATGATAACGGGTGAATCGCCACCGCCCGCATGGCGGTGGCGATCCGCCCGCCATTTCCCACCGCCCGCCTCACATTTCCCCACCGCCATATTAATATGGCGGTGGGGACCCAGGCGGACAGAAAGACCGTCCGCCGGTTTTCCGCCGGTAGGCAATCCGCCCGATTGCCTACCGGGCGGAAAAGGGCCATAATATGGTGGCGGTGCCTTGCAGGCACCGCCACCCATATTAGGATGATGGCGGTCACATGCCTTTCCATGGCAGAGACTCCGCCATGGAAAGGCATGCGGAGAATGCCTTTGGGGGCCCATTGCGGGCCCCCTGGGGGGTGGCGGGCTGCACTTTGGGGTACCCATGGTACCCCCCAACATTGGCATGCACAAGGTGGCAGGCACCGCGCTGTGCCTGCCACCTTGTGCATGCCAATGCACACAGTGCATTCCCAACATTGTGGCGCCCGCCCGCCACAATGCTGGGAATGGTGGATGCCACCGCCACGGTGGCGGTGGCATCCTAATCGCTGGTGCGGGACCGCCGCACCACTGGCGGCCGGTCCCAGCACCGCTAGGGTGGCGGGCGGACGGAAGTCCGCCCGCCATCCTAATAGGCCCCATAGTGTTTATTTAATTGTTTGCTTAACCTCATTGGTTTATTTTAACATTGTGTATTTTTATTGGTTGATCCTTATTGTTTTAATTGTTTTGGTAGTTGTTTTCCATATATGGAAAACGCTAATTAAGAGTCAGTTATTTTTTTTTTTTTTTCAAATGTTTAATTATTTAAATGTGTATTATATTATATGTGATGTTAAATAAACTTTGTAGTTAATGTAAATATAAAATTAAAATGGTTATTAATAGTGTATTTATTATTTAATGTTTTAAGATATGTTTTACTGTGTTTTAAAAATAGGTTTTTGATTTTATTTTATATGCAATGTATGTTTATTTATTTTATTATATTTATGGTGTTTAATTTTGTGTGTTTTATCTATTTTTTACTTGTTGATATTTTACAAAAACGATAAATATGCTGTCTATATTATTGTGATCAATATTTTGGACATGTATATTTTTAAAGGATGTTCGATATTTTAAATAACGATATTTATGTGTTCGATATTACTGTGATCGATAATATTGTTTTACGATATTTTGGGTTCGATATTAGTGTATTTATTTAACCCCTTCGCTGCTAGGCCTTTCCCCCCCCTGTGCTAAGCCTTTTTTTGGCTATTTGGGGTAGTTCGCGCTTAGGCCCCTGTAACTTTTTGACCACATAAGGTATCCACGCCAAATTTGCGTCCTTTTCTTACAACATCATGGGGATTCTAAAGGTATCCAGGGTTTGTGGATTCCCCTGGAGGGGTCCCAGAAATTACCCAAAATAGAGCAAAATTTTTTTGGGGGGGGGAAATGGGAAAAAAGTGCTGCAAATGAAAGCGTCTGGGTTTTTCCCTGCAAATGGTATCAAAAAAGGTTTGTGGGGCTGAAATCACCATTTCCCCAGCTTTTAGACAATGACAGACTTTTGTCAGAAAACCAATTTTTTTTACACAGTTTTGCCATTTTTCTGGGACATAGCCTATTTTTGCTATTTTTTGTGCTTTCAACCTCCTCCCAGTTAATGGTAGAAATGGGTATAAAAGCAATCATGGATCCTGGAAAGCTATACATTTTTGAAAAGTAGACAAAATTCTGAATTCAGAAAGGGGTCATTTGTGTAGATCCTTTAAGGTTTCTTTATAGAAACTAACAGTTAAATATAGGAAAAATGGAAAATTAGTTGAAAAAAACAACTTTTTGTGTCAACGTTTTCACCTGTAACTTCTTCTAATTATGACATCTCTTTAAAAGCAATATACCGTTACATCCGCAGGACCTTACTGGTTGTGGGGATATATAGGTCTTGTAGGTTCACCAAGAATCCGACGAACCCAGAGCCAAAAACTGAGCAGCGACTTGCAATGGTTTTTTATTATGTAGCGGGTATATAGCAATTACTCTGGGAAAATGTATACATGGAAAAATTGGTATGAAAGACACCTATGTATTTCTGAAATGGGAACAAAATATAGAGTTTATAAACAGTAGATATTTGCACATTTCCGAAATTGGGAACACTCATACTAGCATGAGAATTATCGGTCTTTTTTCAAAATGACTTCTTTTTTACAGATTGTCTTTCATTTGGAAGGCAGAAATTCATTGAAAGTCAATAGGTAATACCAGTTGCTTTACAAATCTGAATTACCCTAAGTCTCTCGATAAAAATGGTACCTCACTTGTGTGGGTAGGCATAGTGCCCACGACAGGAAACGGCTCAAAACGCAACGTGAACACACCACATTTTCACAATGAAAAATTACCCTTTTTTGCAAAGTGCCTAGCTGTAGTTTTTGAACCCTAGCTCTGCCGGCACCTAGGGAAACCTATCAAACCTATATATTTTTGAAAACTAGACACCCAGGGGAATCCAGGATGGGGTGACGTGACTGCCTCTCACCAGGTTCTGTTACCTAGAATCCCTTGCAAACTTAAACAATTGCCAAAAAAACACATTTTCCTCACATTTCTGTGGTGCAAAGTTCTGGAATTTGCGTGGATCCACAAATTTCCACCCACCCCGCGTTCCCCAAAGTCCTCCGAGAAAAATGGTACCTCACTTGTGTGGGTAGGCCTAGTGCCCGCGACAGGAAACAGCACAAAACGCAACGTGGACACACCACAATTTCACATTGAAAAATGACCCTTTTTTGGCAAAGTGCCTAGCTGTAGTTTTTGAACCCTAGCTCTGCCGGCACCTAGGGAAACCTACCAAACCCACACATTTCTGAAAACAAGACACCCGGTGGATTCCAGGGAGGTATAGCTTGCGTCGATCCCCCAACGTTTCCTTACCCAGAATCCCCTGCAAACCTCAAATTTAGCTGAAAAAATCACTTTTTTTGCACATTTTTGTGTGGGAAAGTTGTGGCATCCCCAGGCTGACACAAATTTCCTACCACCCAGCGTTCCCCCGGGTCTCCCGATAAAAATGGTGCCTCACTCGTGTGGGAGGCCCAAGTACCTGCAACAGGCAAGGGTCCAAAACATATTGAGGCAACATCAAAATTGCCTATCACCAAACAACCTGGTTTTGCAAGGGGGGGTCACCTGGATTTTGGCCCGTGCTCGGCGGCCATCTAGGGAAACCTACCAAACCCACACATTTCTGAAAACTAGACACCCGGGGATTCCAGGGAGGTATGGCTTGCGTGGATCCCCAACGTTTCCTTACCCAGAATCCCTGCAAACCTCAATTTAAGCTGAAAAATCACTTTTTCACACATTTTTGTGTGGGAAAGTTGTGGCATCACCGGGCTGACACATATTTCCTACCACCCAGCGTTCCCCCGGGTCTCCCGATAAAAACCCAGGTGACCCCCTTGCAAAACCAGGTTGTTTGGTGATAGGCAATTTTGATGTCGCCTCAATACGTTTTGGGCCCCTGCCTGTCATGGGTACTTGGGCCTCCCACACGAGTGAGGCACCATTTTTATCAGGAGAACCTGGGGAATGCTGGGTGATAGGAATTTTGTGTCAGCCCGGTGATGCCACAACTTTCCCACACAAAAATGTGTGAAAAAAGTGAATTTTCTTCAGCTAAAATTGAGGTTTGCAGGGGATTTTGGGTAAGGAAACGTTGGGGGATCCACGCAAGCCATACCTCCCTGGAATCCCCCGGGTGTCTAGTTTTCAGAAATGTGTGGGTTTGGTAGGTTTCCTAGATGGCCGCCGAGCACGGGGCCAAAAACCCAGGTGACCCCCCTTGCAAAACCAGGTTGTTTTGTGATAGGCAAATTTTGATGTAGCCTCAGAAGGTTTTGGGCCCTTGCCTGTCACGGGTCCTTGACCCACCCACGCGAGTGAGGTACCTTTTCTATTGGGATACTTGGAGAAAGGCGAAGGGGTAGGAAATTTGTTGTTTCTTTCTGCAGCGTGAAAATTTTGGCACAATATTGCAAGGAAAATGTGACAGACATTTTGAGGTTTGCAGAACATTGTGGGTAAGATAACTTGTTGGGATCCACAAGAGAGACATCACCATGTACTCCCATGGGTGTTTAGTTTACGACAAAATCTACAGTTGGTAGGTTATTCTTAGATGAATTATACACCTTGGCAGAGAGATAAAAAAGACAAAGATTACTGCACAGCCATCTATTCCTCAAGCACACACATACTGGTTGGATTTGGCACGAGGGCGAGTGATGGTTCAGTATATATAATTTTATTAACAAGAGATTTCATAAAAATGAAATGCTCTGTCAATAATTGAAAGGACAAAAAACTGAACCAGTGACTCGCAGCTCGTGAGCTGTAAAGCCACGTCAAGGCACCAACCGCTTTACAGGCCATTCACACACCTTTCATACATGATACACACAAGACCATTCACACCACCAGGCACAAAACCAACACATTACAACATTCACAAAAAGAGACAAGGTATACCCTGCTTGACAAAAACAGAAAAGACAATTTTTTCTGCACAACCACCTATTCCTCAAACACACATACATACTGGTTGGATTTGGCACGAGGGTGAGTGATGGCTCAGTATATACAGTTGTATTAACCAGAGATTTCACAAAAATGAAATGCATTGTTAATAATTGAAAGGACGAGAAACTGAACCATTGACTCACAGCTCGTGAGCTGTAAAGCCACGACAAGGCACCAACCTCTTTACAGGCCATTCATACACCTTTCATACGTGTGACACATACAAAACCATTCACACTGCCAGCCTCGGGACCCAGCACTTTACAACACTCACATCAGCAGACAGCGCCATTCAAGGGCCCATCACTTTCACACACCCACATTCCTGACACAGCAACCACACCAGCTCACGGATTGCGTGGAGTGGCGTTTGGCTAGCAGTGTGTGTAGTGACCAGCAGCTAGTCACTACTCACACACGGCCAGCCAAGCGCCAGTCCATGTACACCGCCAGACGAGCGCCAGTCCACGCACACCGCCAGCCAAGCACCAGTCCACACACACCGCCAGCCAAGCGCCAGTCCACACACACTGCCAGCCAAGCGCCAGTCCACACACACCGCCAGCCAAGCGCCAGTCCACGCACACAGCCAGTCAAACGCCAGTCCACGCACACCGCCAGCCAAGCGCCAGTCCACGCACACCGCCAGCCAAGCACCAGTCCAAGCACACCACCAGCCAAGCGCCAGTCCAAACACACCGCCAGCCAAGCACCAGTCCAAACACACCGCCAGCCAAGCGCCAGTCCACGCACACCGCCAGACAAGCGCCACTCCACGCACACCGCCATCACATTTAGGATTTTTTTATACAAATAAGAAAACACAAACAAATTGCAAATAGATACAAATCCACTAACACAAAATCTGAAACTAAATACACTACACAAATGCCAACCTTGAAACTGAACAAAAAATATTAAACAATAGAGGCCAGGCAGTTCACTTTACCACTCATGGATGCTTCCAAAAATTCTTTTGCGTGTGGTACATTCTAAAACAAGCAGGCACACACAGCCCAGGGTTAGAAGGACACTCGGGGCAGTACATACGAGTCTCCTTCCGCATACCTCTTCGCCAACAGACTCTACATCTGCTACTGGGAAAGTCTTTTGAGGGTGTGGGAGGAATGTGATCAGGAAAGTGGCGATCTTTCAATCTAGCAACATCCTCCACCACTCCAACTCTAGGAACACTTGCCTGTTCCACTAAAACAAGGCTGCCTATTACAGACTCCTGAAACTTAGCAAAAGTCATCTTTGACTCAGGACAAGAATCCTGGAATACAACAAAAGCATTAAAGGTTACCAAGTGGAAAAGATGGATAGCCAACTTCTTATACCAAATGTAAGCCTTACGAAGAGCAGCGTAAGGTTCCAACCTCTGATCTACTCTGTTAACACCACCCATGTGCCTATTATAGTCTAAAATGCACACAGGTTTGCGCACTTCAGCAACCTGACCCCAAACAGTCACAGGTGAAGTGCTTTCATCATGGATGGTAGTCAGCATGTAGACATCTCTCCTATCTGATAACTTCACTGCTAGAAGCTCCTCGCAATGCAACGCACTGCACTGTCCCCGCACAAGCTTTTGACAAACAAGTTCTTTTGGGAATCCTTTACGGTTAGAGCGGATTGTGCCGCAAGCAACAGTGTCCACTTTGGCCAATTCCCTGAACAACCGCACACCAGTGTAGAAGTCATCTACATATAAATGGTGGCCTTGGTTAAAAAGTCCTCTACCAAGTTCCCACACAATTTTCTCAGTCACTCCAAAAGTGGACGGACAACCAGGGGGGTTAATCCTGGATTCCTTACCGGTGTACACCCTGAAATTAGAGACATATCCAGTCCGACTGTCACACAGCATATACTGCTTAATTCCATAGCGTGCCCTCTTACTAGGAATGTATTGCCTAAAAACCAAGCGGCCCTTGAACAACACCAAAGACTCATCCACTGCTATTTCTTTCCCTGGAGCATAGATCTCAGAAAATCGATCAACAAAGTGATCTTAAAAGACGGTCACAATCAGGGTGATCTTGTGCCAACGCTAAACCATTATCAACAAAATGCATCAGCCGAAGCAGAAGCAAATACCTATCACGACTCATGACTGCCGGAAATATAGCAGTTGCCATCAAGGGACTAGTAGACCAATATGAAGACATTGATGGCTTCCTTAGCAAGCCCATCAAAAAAGTTAAACCCAAGAACTTCTTCATCTCTTCCAGAATTGTGGGAGTCCACCGGGTAGCTCTAGAGTAGGGCTTATGGCTGGCACTGTTGTCCCTCAAAAACTGTTCGGCATACAAATTAGTCTGCTCAACAATCTCTGCCAAAAATACATCGTCCATAAACAACTGAAAAAAATGTATCGGCAAAAAGTTTTCAGTATTCACTCTACACCCTGGAACACCAGTAAAGTCTGGCAATGCCGGCTGCACCATGCCTGGGGCAACCCAGAGGTCAGCACTTTCAACGGGAAGCCTTGCAGTTCCAGGCTACAGCCCAGATGCCTCTTGCCGCACTATCGGCACATCAATGTCCTCCTCTAACACAGGCACTTCATCCGCACTGAGAGTAGCTTCACCCACACCGAGAGTAGCTTCATCCGCACTGAGAGTAGCTTCATCATCCGATGATTCCACGTGGAGAGAAAACTCACTGCCTGAATCTTCCCCTGCCTCCTCTGCCTCAGATGCAGAGTCAGTCTCTGAACCATGGTCAGAGGAAGACTCAAAAAGCATACCAACAACCTGCTGAGCAGTAATCCTGCGGCTAGCCATGATCCTTACTAAGAAAGGAGACTGCACAAGCAAGTCAACAACAACCAACACTGTGCAAAATAAGTAAGTAAAAAAATGTGTGCCTTTATCACAAAGATCTATATACTCAAAAACGATATGATTCACTTACAAGAGACAGCTACACTCACCAGCACCTACTCTGCAGAGACACAGCAAAAACCAACGATATCCCACTAGAAATAAAAAACAAAACCAATTACTCACAAGACAACAAAATACACATCAAGCACAAATGCAAAAAGTTTTTGACACTCAAAAACATTTGCCAAACATACTGGTATTATTACTCGATTTGCAAAAACACATTCATGCAGAGAAATGAAACTCATTTACATTGTACAAAAAAGTCTCTTACCAAACACATGCAACTACACAAACAGCAGAACCACCACGGAACCGCTCCGTCATGAGCATCGAAGGGGTTAATTAAGTATAGGGTATCGATAGTAGTGTCGTCGATATTTTTGTGTCGATAAAAATGTAGGTCGATATTATGTCTGTCGAGGTTATGTCAGTGATTCTCATTATACATGTCATGGGGTTATTAGGACCCGTTTAGAAGACCTTTGCATTTATGTTAACAGTCACCATTGTATTTTGGCACTCTATACCACCGGACACACACTTGTTGTTCTCACTTAGGCACTAACAGCCGATCCGAGATTGCAGGTGCATTGTTTGCGGACAATGACTCCTGTATAATACGAACTTCATTTATGAAGTGTGACACGAAGGACACACGAACACTAGGAGAATCTCCCAGCAGTAACAGATATGCATGAGTGCGACCTCTAATTTAGTACACCTTGTACCATGTCAGCAGTGTACATATTCGCTTACACCTTTTTTCACTTACCAGCACTTACATGAATAGGAGGGTGCGGTAATGGGCAATACTGATATTAGACATATGCTGAGTAGAGATACTCCCTGTCCCTGAGGTGTAGGGATTGATTTTAAGAGCTATCTGTAGTGAGAAAAAGCGCTTTTCTTTTTCTTTTTAAAAATAGTGGTTTCTGTGCTCTCTAACTTTACGCTACTGTACCTTCTATACCTTCAGAGTCCTGAGACCTGTTACTAAAGGACTTTTCAAAGGAGGATGTAGACTAATAGTCTCTAATTGGTGAAACTATAAATAAGTGCTTACTCATGATTATGACTTTTTTCACTTTGCAGTGAGGGTGTTTTGACACTGGTGTTTCTAAATATTGGGATGTGTAAATTGCATACTGTTTTTGATATCTGTTCCTATATCCTTACAGAAGATGGACCTGACTACTGCTGGTACCACTGATCAATGCCATAACATTTTAAGTATGGTATTTTCTTTATCAATTCAATTCAATTCAATATCTTTATTCGGATACAAAGATATATCCATAAAAGTGCAAAACAGTGACATATACAATAAAAATCATCCGACAGCAGAGGAGACATAAGAAAGTTCCAGTTAAAACAGGTCCACCAATAATACATTATGCATAAAAAGAACACTAATACAAAAAGGGAAATTCATCAGGATATTTGTTTTACCAAAATGTTTTAAAAATTATGATTAAAAACAGAATAAGATAAGCATACTTCAGAACGGGCACATTGTGTTACGGGTGCACACTGCCGCTTTCAAAAAAGAACCAACCCGAAAGATTAGCTCTTCATTTTCCAAAGCAATAACCTTCCCATATGCTACCTTGTAGTCAATCACAGGTATAACCTTAAAATATGGTATCAAAAACCTTTTGGTGTGTATTAAATAATAACTACAGAAAAATAAAAAATGCAGCATAGATTGTTTAAGTTGACTGTTACAGGGGCATGGCAAAAAATCAAGGTGAGAGTTATACCCCACAGGAGAACAGAGCATAAATTTCATTGTATCAATCCTCAGGCGAAAAAGTAAGCCCCTTTCCCAGCGGCCAATAGGTTTTAGGAGATAGCTAGATAGAGCATGAGTAATGTTCTCAATACTCATATATCTAGCAACAGACGTTTTCTGGATCTCTTTATCATGTCTAGCTTTTCTATATGATACATATAAAGCCGTTTGGAGGATTTTCTTACTTATATTACCAAGATCTGTAGGATTTAAAAATAAATGCTCATAGTTCACGCTAGTTAAACTTTTATGGACAGCTGCTAGCCAGGGTATTTCCATCCCCCTATCACATTTTAAACAGTCTAATATAATCTCCCTAGTAAGTTGAGCCGCTGGGTTCTTCCAGACTCTAAGCCAAAATAATGCAGGGCGGGCTTTAATATAATCTTCAATGTAAGGCAGATTAAGTTCGCTGTGGCAAGCATACTGTGAGGAAGAAATGGAAGCACCCAGGGTTTTGCGACAGAATCTATTCTCTTCCCTCTGGATGCTATCACAGTTAGTATAACTCCAAACTTCTGCGCCATAAGTAGCAGTTGGAATGCATTGAAGTTTAAAGATCTTAACAGTGGCAGATACAACCTCCGTACGCCTAGGTTTTGGCAGGCTTAGTATTATGTTAGTTAAATTGGAGAACTTTCTCCTACAGTGAGCCACATGGTCAGCCCACAGTCCGTTAGAGGCAAATACCAACCCTAAATAAGGGAAAGTGCAAGTGCTTTGTAAAGTGTCTGAATCTAAAACAATTGATGTGTTAAAATACTTCTTCGACCCACACGCCATTAAAAAAGATTTTTTAAAATTGGTACATAAATCCAGGCTAGCCATAAAATCAACAAAGCCCCGCACCAAGATGCGAAGGGCTTTTGGGGGTACGGCCCATTAACACCGCATCGTCGGCATATAAAAGGGCGGGAAGTTTATTACCGTTAATACAAGTAACATCATGGGTAAGTGTTACCAAAGACTTATTCAAGTCGTTAATATAGAGTATAAATAGGAGAGGGGCCAAGACACAACTCTGCCTGACCCCTCTATTGACTTCAATGACCTCACCACCCCTGCCGATGCGCACCCGGGCGTGTAGGTCTTTATGTAAATAGGCTAAAAAATGTACAAGGGACTCGTCCAGACCATAATTTAAAAGGATAGTCCACAGCCGTGACCTGTTGACGAAGTCGAAGGCCGAGGTAAGATCCATGAAAGCTAAATATATAGGTGTTTTTTTGGCTACGTTATATTTACCAATAATCAAGTTGAGGTTAAGGCATTGCTCAACAGTGCCAATGTTACTTCTAAAACCCAACTGACAAGGTGTAAAATCTGGTCTACCTCGGCCCACGACCTAATCTTATTATACAGGACCCTCCCCAAAATTTTCAACGTATTGTCGATCAGGGAGATCGGCCTGTAACAGCTTGGATTAGAACGGTCACCTTTTTTAAAAATTGGCACAATAATGCTGGTGGACCATGTGTTGGGTATAGTAGAATTTGTTAAATTATTAAAAACATTCAACAATAAAGGCGCCCAAAAATCAGGTTGATTTTTAATAAGATCAATGGGCAAGCCATCAGGTCCTGGGGCTTTGCAGCCCAGGCTCTGATCAATAGCCTCCTCTACTTCTAATAGATTGATTGTAACCCCAGTGGTAATAGTGTGCTCATTAGTATCTATGGTTGGAGCTGAAGCTGAATAAATCTTCGTAAAATGCGCTTCCCATACCTCACTGGAAATATTGCAACTAAGTATGGTATTTTCTTTATGATTTAATCACGATTTTAGCTGAGTGACGAAGCATTTGGTCCTGAAGAATGCCGAGAACCATTCGGTCTAACTAGGCAGAAACATGTTGACCATAGCCCAATAGGGAACATCCATACCCCTATTCGCACTTAGCTGTTTTTTTAAACCTATCCACTGGGGACACTAATAAAGGATTGACCTCGTCTATCCAGGAGATAGTTTTAACCCACTTTCTGATTATTTGTTGCACTCTGCCCCTCGCTCTGACCTACAATGGATGGCTAAAAACACCTCATGCTCCTCTCCTGCGTGGGAGTTGTAGCCCACACTGTGTACCTTGCGGTCACAGTGTGCAAGAGGGAACCCAATGATGAAGCATGTCACCTTAGGGTGAGTGTTGATTCTCGTCTTAACATATGTGTATGTCTATCCCTCCACCCTCCTAAACTCACAGTTTGTGAGTTATACAGATACACCATCCGGTTACCTATTTTGTGAGTTTTGGATGATATGGAGTGGTACTGTGGATGGTTATAATTCCTCCCTATAGAACCCCATTAGTGAGATAATAAAAGTCCTGATTCCACCTCATGCCTTTCTTCCACCCAATACACTCTCTACCTCTTTACCATACTCTTGCAGTGACAAACCTCATTGCTTTGTACCTGCTAGAAATGGGATGTCTGTTTGGATAAGGTATGCACCTAATCCAGGCAGAACCTTCCAATCTAGTCAGGGCAAGTCAGTTACACACCAAAGATAACCTGTGCTCACCCTTTGGTAGCTTGGCGTAGAGCAGGCAGGCTCATCATCTGAGGCAATATGTAAAGCGTTTACGCAAAACACTCGAACCACAAGGAATACACCAAGAAAGAGACTCCACACTGGATTGTATAAAAATACATCATATATTATACATAACATAAGACCAAAACAAAATAAATCATAAACATTGTGTATAGTATGGAAGTCCTGAAATAGTACCCGTTATCCTGTCTATGCAAGAATCAAAAACGACATACCTTATAATATTAGGGCACGAAATGCAACAGGTTATGAAATAGAAACGTGAATCATCACATTAGGGTAAGTAATGCAATATCAGGTAGAGAAAAATATATAAAACACCAAATACGCCCCACTAGTGCAGTCAACACATAGATACACCTGGGAGCTTTGGCCTAGGGGGTACTGGGGAGTGTGCGTTGCGACCGGGATGTTTGTTTTCCAGAAAGAGGGAATTTTAGTGCATTTAGGTGCCACACTCAATTTCCAGCAGCACCAGATACCACTCCGACACAACAGAGTGCTGGCAAGACAAACCAAGTAACACTCAACACAAGCTGATGCAGGAAAACTTGAAATACACGCTGCTCTCTAACCAAATGCAGTGCTGTCCTGGAATCCTTTAGAGATCTTTAACTGAACATGGAGGGGGCCAGCCCACCCATCCCTGGAGAGCGCTGGAGGCACACAGCGCAGGCAGGCAGACAAGAGGCCAGCACACTGGTTTCCTCAGCAAAGTGGCAGTTTATATAGCAGCCAAGCAGGTCAGAAAAACAAAACAAAGTAGTCTAAGTAGTGATCTTCCTGGCAGCACCACAGTCCTCTGATGCAGTATGTAGAACCAGCAGTGCCTGGTTACAAGTGCAAGCGCTGTCTAAAATCATGGTATCAGAGCCCCTGTACTTATGGTCCAAATGTCTTTGATGTAGAGGTGACTTCTAAAGAAAACTTAGAAGTGCACAACACACCCTTTCAACCCCAGCCCTGGCTCCAGACATCTCTAGGGCGTAATCAGCCATTTGTGTGAGGGCAGCACACAACCTATACAAATGTACGTTCATGCATCTTCCCTCTCTCCCATCCCAGGAAAACTATGGATATGCAGATGGATGCAGATGCCTCTCCTGTAACACCCAGCCCTTGCTTTGTTGTGGCTGTCTGGAAAGTATGCAAAAAGAACAATTGATGGACAGAATGTAGAACAATGTCATACATTCACCCCAGTACAGAGATCTGGGCCTAAATCCATCCTTTTTTTGCTCACCATGCCATTCCAGTTTGAACCCAGCCATATGCAAATCAGTCTTGACCCTGTGCCTGATGGGAACAGTCCAGCCTGAACTGCCAGGCCAGGTTCTCCCTGGACTGGAAACAAGCATCCTAGGACCGGTTTCGGGGTTTCACCCCTCATCAGCCAGGATAGCTCGACTCCAGTGGCATGGAGAGCACGGGACCCACACCTGGGCATACCTGTCCCACTCGGGGTGACAAATGCAAAAAGAACATTTGCATTGTCCAGCATTCCGCCCATCAATTGTTTCTTTTGCATATGTCACCCTAAGTAGGAAGGGTATGCCCAGACGTGGGTCCCGTGCTCACTAAACCACTGGATTCAAGCCAGCCTGGCTGATGAAGGGTGATGCCCTGAAACCGGTCCTAGGATGCTTGTTTCCGGTCCAGGGAGGACCTGGCTTGGCATTTCGGGCTGGACTGTTCCCACAAGGAACAGGGTCAAGACTGATTTGCATATGGCTGGGTCCAAACTGGGGTGGTGTGGTGGGCAAAAGAATGATGGATTAAACTCAGATCCTTGTGACTGGGGGTGAATGTTTGCATTGTCCAGCATTCTGTCCATCAATTGTTTCTTTTGCATATGTCGCCCTAAGTGGGAAGGGTATGCCCAGACGTGGGTTCGTGCTCACTACACCATGGATTTAAGCCAGCCTGGCTGATGAAGGGTGATGCCCTGAAACCGGTCCTAGGATGCTTGTTTGTGGTCCAGGGAGGACCTGGTTTGGCAGTTCGGGCTGGACTGTTCCCACAAGGAACAGGGTCAAGACTGATTTGCATATGGCTGGGTCCAAACTGGGGTGGTGTGGTGAGCAAAAGAATGATGGATTAAACCCAGATCCTTTGACTGGGGGTGAATGTTTGCATTGTCCAGCATTCCGTCCATCAATTGTTTCTTTTGATATGTCGCCCTACGTGGGAAGGGTATGCCCAGACATGGGTCCCATGCTCACTACACCACTGGATTCAAGCCAGCCTGGCTGATGAAGGGTATTGCCATGAAACCAGTCTTAGGATGCTTGTTTCCGGTCCAAGGAGGACCTGGCTTGGCAGTTCGGGCTGGACTGTTCCCACAAGGAACAGGGTCAAGACTGATTTGCATATGGCTGGGTCCAAACTGGGGTGGTGTGGTGAGCAAAAGAATGATGGATTAAACCCAGATCCTTGTGACTGGGGGTGAATGTTTGCATTGTCCAGCATTCCGTCCATCAATTGTTTCTTTTGCATATGTCTGGAAAGTATGGCAAAGTGTCACTCTGCCCTAGAAGTGGCATTTCTAAAATAGTAATGTGAAATCCACCTACACCAGTAAGCAAGATTGATCACCACTATTCCAAACATACCAAACATGACAACGCTACTCCTTTAGGATCAGGAATTACCACTTAAAAAAATATAAGGGATTTTACATTGCTAGTCTATGAGAGGCGTGGACCTCACAGTAGGGAGAAACAAAATAGGCTGTCTGTCACTACAAGGACATGCCATACAATAAAAGCAAATGTCCTACCTTTTACTTACACAGCACCTTTCCCATAGGGCTACCTAGGATACTTTTGGGGTGACCTATATGTAGTAAAAGCGGAGTTTAAGGCTTGACAAGTAGTTTCAAATGCCAAGTTAATATGGCAGTAAACTGTCCATTCAAGCCCTGTAGTGGCAGGCATGACACAGGTTTGAAAGGCTACTTCTGTGGGTGGTGCAAGCAGTGCTGCAGGCCCACTAGTAGTATTTAATTTACAGACCCTGGGTATTTGGTATACCTCTATACAAGGGACTTACAAGTAAATCAAATGTGCCAAACAGGTGTAAACCAATCATGCCATGTTTTAGAGGAGAGAGCACATGCATTTTAACACTGATTAGCAGTGATAAAGTGCCCAGAGTCCTAAAACCAACAAAAGAAGGTCAGAAAAATAGGAGGAAGATGGCAAATTATTTGGGGTAACCCTGTAAGGGCCAGGTCCAACAGTCCCTTGTTACTGTTTTTCCGTATTTCACTTCTCTTCTTTCCCCTTTTTCTCTTCCGTTTTCTAGATCACAGTCGGTTGAGGAAAATACAAAGGCACTAGTGATATAGCAAGTGTACCATGAGCCCCAATGTTACAAAAAGAAATGTGCTCCTACTCTGGTTTGGTAGTGAAAGATAGCAGTAATTACAGCATAGTGGGCCCTTCAGGCCCTGGGCTCCGGGGGCACTGTACCTGCTGCTCTAATGCTAGTTACACTCCTGGAAGGCAGTGTGTGCTGTTCCATTGTAGATATTTTGATGGACTTATGACTTGGATCTACAGAAGGCTGCAGCTTCCTTCATCCCACTTGCCCTGTACATCTTTACTTCTGCTAGATGTAACTAGAGGAGCTTTAATTCCATCACTCAGTGCATCTGCTCTAACTCCAGAAAGCAAACAGCTCCTGCATGCCGGATACATTGCTGTGAAACCTGGCCGCAGTGCCATGATATGTAGGGACAACAGCTGCTTTTGGCCCAAATCCAGCGATGGGACCGTTAAAGTGCCCTACACTCTCAATGGTTACAGTGAGTGTCTGCTGTGGTGGTGGAGTTTACACTGTTTGGTCTATCTGCCCTATTTTCTCCCTTCTTACAAACTTACCATTCTTCTACAGGTGATAGCAAAGCCGCTAGCATCACTGATGCATTCTCAGATTTTACAGCATTGACCTGCACCCGCTTTGTGGACCGCACCACGGAAACCGACTACTTCAATGTTGCACCTAGAGATGGGTAAAGAACAGGCATGCTCCTGGGTCACACCTATGAACACATCATCAGCTTGTAGCCGCTGCCTCACCTGGGGAGCCAGCTCTCTCAGTACTGTAGTCTAACATGGTCGCCATATGTTCTGTAAAATGAAGGTTCAATATTTGAGTTTCATCAATGTTGGTGGGACCTTGGTCTAGCAGGCACCAGTGTGTGATCCTGGACCTTCACTCAATCAACCCTCTTCACAAAAAACCCTTATTATAGTGCAGTGTTTTGTCACACGCTACAAATAACACGTCACTGTCATTCCAATATCACATGGATGCCCAATGTCTGCCTCCTGTTACTGCCCTTGGGAGAATTGGTACATACCTAGGTTGATGAGATTTTTGGGAGCGATAGGTAAGGTGGTAGATATTGACACCACAGTTTATCATATAGGCACAGGACTTGTCATGATTCCATGCATGCGTTGGTGGGCCCATAACTAGTTGGCTTTGATGCTTATTGGTATATATATCAAAGAGACTAGGTAGTCTCGAGTTAATTCTAAAAATGCACCAACTGCTGCATAATTGTGACTATAATGTTTAACTAAAAGAATAACTCCATAGCTTGATAGATGAGTAGTGCTCAACGCACTTGTGCTAAGAAGTATAACAAATTATAGACGTAGGTACAATTATGCACAAGTGGTTACATGCAGAGGAAAGCAGTGTTGTTTTCCCATACATATTATTCCATGCATGCAAGGCCGATAGCAGCATGGCAGGTTAGAGCTTCAGCAGGGCATTCAAGCTTGTTCACGTCCAAGAGGAAGGTGGCAGCAGTCAGCTCCACCAACATCTGCAGGGACCACACAGGTCCACCTCGATCCATGTCCTCAAAGCTTGCAGGGAGCTGCAGGACAGCTTCTGTTCAGAAAGTAAGGCAGTGGAGAAGCTGTCCACACCACTCTTTGTCAGTGCATCTTTGTAAGTTCAAGCTGTGAGCCAGTTATTTGGGTGTCTGAGTTTAACTTCTCAGAGAGGAGTCTGGATAGGCCATCAACTCACACGGCATTGATTTGGTCAATGTTTTGGCGCAGATGGAGTGGGGGGCTGCTACTCTTTCCATTAGGCTGCTCTAGTGGGAAACGTTGTGATTTCCCTCAAGTCTTTGAAACAATGGACAGCAGAGGAAGAAGTGGGAGTTGAGGGTGGAGTGCTCTGTGTAAGAATGTAAGGTTTAACCTTGAAACTGACATTTAAAAAAATATATATTTGCGGTCGACCATGGGCCGCCCTACGTATAGGTGCCCAAGTAGTGTTTGTGAACCATTTACTGGGCACACGCAAGTTATGTCCATAATGTTCACAAACTTAAGAAAAAGAACCTCAAGCCCCAGCCCATTGACGTACTTTACACAGCGAGACCAGTACTACCCTGGAAACAACTGTGCACCCCCAAAACGAAGAAACAGCACCTACACAACCCAGAACATGAACAGCGAAGGCAAAGATACAGGATGCTGAGACTAATGGATGGATGGTCTCCTCTTCTCAGAGCATGCCAAAGGGTGACCCTAAGGAACATGGAGAAGGGACCCCAGAACATGCTAAATAAACAAAAAGGCAGGGGATCTTTTTGGACAAAAGAAAAAAGTATCAGAAATTGCACAGCTGTTGTGGTGGGTCTGATTTTCATCCTTCTTCTGACACTGTTGTCTCAGGTGTATCCAGTACTCTTTGTTGCTGAGGCTGCTCTCGATGAGGTCATTGTTCTCAGGTTTCAGGAGTTCTCAGAACCGTCTCTATTTTACTCCATGTCCATCCCAGCTGCTGGTCTTACATTGGAAGGACCTGTGGACCACAGTCTGTATCACTGGGAGGTGGTTGTCTATCGAGAGGAAGCATCCAGCATGAGCTCAACCATGCCTTGGGCTTTCACCATGAGCAGAGCTGCAGTGACCTCAATGAATACGTGAGGATCATGCCAGTTTTTTCAGATGGTAAAGTAACCCTCCACTCTGACCAATCACTTCTTCTGATCAGAGAGAACTGTTTTCTGTTGTTGGTTGAATCATGTGATTAACAATAAGTTTCAGTTAGAGAGTGATGTAAGGATCACAAACAGCCAACAAAGTGAAAGGGGAAGGTAAGGCTGAGGTATTTGCTCCTATCAGGAGCCTTCATGCTCTGTCTGCCTCCCAAGCACATAGCACAACTCTTCTGCGTTAAGTAATTATGAAATTATTGGCATTACTCACGTAAAGTTCAATGAGTGTAAACAAGACTGCTCAGTGCATGGCAGAGTGGTAAGCTACAGCTGACACTCTAATATCTCAGAACCTACCCAAGAATCAGTGTCCTTTGCATCCGCTGTGGGTCTTGTGCATTTACTGATGTGCATCTCTGAAACCAGGTCCACTTCTTGTATATCTGTACGTACAGAAAGGCATAAGAGGCAACAGTGTGAACTCTATGCATCTGTAATGTTTGAATAGAATATCAGGCACCAACCTGACTACTGTGTATTTCCATTTACTGGCAGTAAACAGTGAGATAGAGTCCTGTGTGATTGTCATAATGGCACAATGGTATGCATGAGTCTCCCAGAAACCAGCGTGATCTCTGAGCATCTCTGTTTACTGCATGGTGTGTCAGATGCTAGTGTGACTTCTGTGAATCTCTGTTTGCTGAATGACGTGTTGGACGCCAGTGTGACATATGCAGCAGAAAATACCACTTTTTTTGTGAAAGAATAAGAAAAGCCAGATCAACAACACAAACAGATATGAATGACTTCCGCTATCCCATACTGCTCTATTCCCAAGGGCACAGCTTTGAATCTCTTCTTGATCGTCAATCTATCTGACATACTCAGTGCACTCGAAGCTACTTCTATGAAGACAAACAACCCTTCAGGGAGATGTCCTCATCCCTCCTATCAACACAGTTAATGCCTCCCTGAGCTAATGAACTTTCTCAGACAACCTCAGACTAGGACACATCCACGCACTGCTAAACAAGCCTACCCTAGGCACACACAACCTTGCCAACTACTATCCTATGACTCACTTCCCTTTTATCGGAAAAACCATCGAATAAGACGTCACCCTACAACTTCAAGAGCAGATCACCAATAACTGCCTCTTACAGTGTTTCTATTCCAGATTCAAATCTCGTTTCAGCACAGAAACAGCTACCTACAAGGACACTCCTTTGAAGGATAGGTAAGAGTCCTCTATTGAAGTATTCAGGGAACAGGATGAGGGTGCAGCATGCACAATGAATCTCCTTACCAACTGCCTCACGATCCCCCCGTTCTAATCCCCATGGCAACCCTCACATTCCAGAAGGGAATGCAAGAACCCAACACATCCTCCACCTTATATACATAAAATAGAGGTAAGTATAACAATAAGGTAAATGAGGGATTAACAGGGAAAAGGAAAGAAGGAACCCAAGATAGCAAAAAGAAAACAAGGATTCACATTATAAATGAATAATTTACCCAACTGGATTCACAGTATAAATATACATTTGACATGGCATGAGGAACACAAGTCACCTGGACACAAAATCTTGTCATTAAGTTGGTCGTTTTCTTTCCCTGGTTAAAACTCTCCTTTCCACGCAAACTTCCTTACAATCTCCACACCTCCCCACCTCAGTACATGCACTCTTCTTTCCAATACCATGTGCAATGGCAATTTTATTCTTGTTCCACCACTTGCCGTTTTCCAGTTTAACTACATTCTTCCTCACATCCACAACCCTTTAGGGAGATGAGAACTTGGACTCCCCTTTGGAATTATTCTAGGTATTTTGATTCTGACATAATCTCCAACAGCCACCATGGACTCTCTTCCCCAGACACCCACGTATCTGCTCTGAGCTTGATGCCTTCTCCTACTTAGATCTTCTATCTTCTCTTTCGAAATGTTAAATTGCCCCATCCACTGTCTTGTCATTTTGGATGCCGTCACTCTGTCCCTCAATAACACAAAAGGTGATAGCCCTGTATCTGCACTGGGAGTGGTACTAACAGCCCATAACAATTTACTTACTTCTTCTGTATAATTTAAACCATTAGCTATAGCTAACTGTATGTTGTCCTTGAGAACTCTGTTGAAACGTTCAACAAGACCATTACTTCTCGGATGATATAGAGAATTCCTGGTATGATCGATACCCAGAAAACACAAGAAATCTGAAAATTGTGCAGATGTAAATTGACAGCCGTTGTCCGATAAAATTTCATCAGGGATGTCTTCCTTGAAAAAAATGGATTTAAAAACTCAATAATTTTGTGACTGTTGGGAGATTGCACAAACTTTACTTCAGGCCCACGGCTGTAAAAATCCACAACCACAATTCCATACTCCAAAATGCCACCGGAAAGTAGAATGGGACTAATAATATCAATGGTTTATTTGCCCCAAGCCCTGTTGGGTACCTCAATCGCTTCCACAGGACTGGAAACAGTGACTTGAGATTTGTCACTGCTGGCACAATTGACACAATCTCTTGAGCATAATGCTCAACACTCCTGTCCAAGCCTGGCCACCCAAAATTCTCCCTTATCCTCCTTTTCATCGCACGCATACGATGTGCCCTTCATGAGCCAAAACCAAAATTCTGTCACACCAAGCGAACGTTACATTGTTTTTTTAGTAAATTCCTCATATGATAAGTTTTTTCTGCACACTTTGGGATGAATCTGGTATAGAATTCTATCAGACCTAAGAAGGATCTTAATTGATTCTTGTTATCAGGAGGTTTGAAGTCGTCAATGGTCTTAACCAAGTTAAATTTAGGTTCTACGCCACTTGCTGATAGCTTATACCCAAGATAATCAAGGCAGGGAGAATTAAACCTGCATTTTTCTACACTGAGAGTTACTCCCCTTGCTCTTAGAATGGATAAAACTTGACGTATTCTGTCATTATGCTGGTCCTGATCCTTACCAAACACTAGAACATCGTCCTGTAATGCTATAACTCTTCTATGCCGTTGAACAAACTTTCTACACCTCGTTGAAATATGGCGGGAGCCAATACCAACCCAAATGGCATGTGCTTAAATTGAAATAATGCTTCAGTAGTTACAAAGGACGTTAAATGTTTAGAGTCAGTATGCAGGTTGATTTGGTGATACGCAGACGTCATATCCAACAAACTGAAAATGTTGACCCCCTTCAAGGTGGAAACCATTTCAGTGATGTTGAGAAGCGGATGACAGTCGATCCACATTTGCTGGTTGAGATCGCGCAAATCCACACACATGCGTTCTGATCATTAGATTTGTTTGCCAAAATAATGGGGGCGACCCAATCTGAGCACTCAGCCGGTTCGACGACTCCCTGTTTACAAAGTTTATTCAATTCTTCTTTCAATTCGGCTCACAAAGCTAAAAGAACTCTCCTAACCTTATGAATTACAGGACATGAATTATCCATCAACTTGATTTTGTGTGTGAAACCCTTCAGTGTGCCCAATTTCTTTTGAAAAACCTCAGGATATTGTGTCTCCCAAAAATGTTGTTCCTTTACCAGAAGAATAGGCAAGTAATAATTATTTAACACCACCGGAGCCGGATTGTTAGGGTCTAGCAAAATCCCTAAGTTCTATTGATCGTACCAACTTCACAAACATGAATCATGCTTGTCTAGATATACAACCCCTCTCGTGCAATTTGTTTGAAACTTGAAACTTCCATTAAATTCCCCCACAACATCGATCTTTAATCCGCCGTTACCCACTGGGTGAATCTTAGAATCACACAGTTGAACTCCTTCAAAATGATTACACCATACTTTTTCACTCAACATTGTGTAAGGCGATCCAGAGTCCGCTATAACCTTCACATCAACACCATTTATGTTCACAATGCAAAAAGGTCTCACAAAATTGTTTGACACCACCCCACACACAATTCCAAAATTCCTATCTGTGGATGTTTCCTTGACCATGAGCACTTCCCCTTCATCACTGGTGGAATGCTCATCCTCACTACCTTTGCAATGACCCACCTCGTGGATCTTATTTTGCTGTACTATGCTTGAAGATCTGCAAACTCTAGCAAAATGTCCCTTACGCATACTTTTGGCACATGTGTGCTTCTTAGCCGGTCATTTAATAGCATTTCACAAATTAGATGACCTACCACACCGATAACATTCTAATTGTCTGAAAGATTATCTTTTGATAGGTTTGTCCGATGCCTTTCCTGCGTCATCTTTGATTTTTCCTTTCATATACTTAGTCTTCGCAGCTAATACATCGTGAGATTGGGATTTCTCATCCGACACAGTCATCTGATTCATGAAGGAGGTATGACTCTCTATCCTGGACGCTATCTCCATGGCCTTCTCCAACGTCAGGTTAGGTTTAGACAACAACACTTCCTGGATTTTTTTGTTGTTGGTTTTCTCCACAAATTGATCCTCATAATCATTTCTTCATCAAAATCTCTGTATTCACATGAAACTGCTAGAAATCTTAAAGCCCCTACATAACTAGCTGCAGACTCACCTGCAATCTGAACTCTTCTGTAAAACTTATGTCTTTCCAGTATAACATTTTTCCTTGCCTTGAATCTAACATCCAGAGCTTTTATGGCTGTGGCATATTCATCAATAACACCGTCTCCCTCTCCTTCATCTTCTCTAGACAAAATTGGTTCAGTGGGAATGTGTTTGAGAATTTTCCGCCCTTCAGAACCTAAACAATGGCGAAGAATAGCAAATTTCTTTCTATGAGTGAAGGAATCACCTTCTAAAGCATCCAAATATGCCTCAAAGGCTTCTTTCCATTGTTCCCAATCCAATTCTGGAGTGGTCGGACTTGGGAGAAAAACCAGGAGGAGGGACAAGGGAATACTGCATCTCTTTTTTTTAAAACTAAATATCCTAGGATAATGCGGATTGGTGCAATAGAAGTTGTAAAAAATTATGATGACATCTTAAATCCCTGTGTTGGTGAGCCTGTCACTGTAAAACAGGCAAGAAAACTGTACTTTGATGACACTTCCAGACAGAGAACTTGTAGAGAAACTGGAAGAAATTAAAGAAATATATTACAGGGCCGAACTGCCAATTAATATGCTTAAAAGATGAAGCAAGTGTGCGTATAACTGATAGTAAGTCGCAGGTTATGATGCTAGTGTGCACATCACTGATGTGCAGCTCAACTCACAATGGCTGCAACTGAAAGTGACGAATTCCTCGATTGGGCCGATTCAAAATGGCATTGGAGTAAGAGAATGATGACATCAGCACGTATGCGTCGGCAAGAGGCTGAGAAATGCATGAAAGCTGCAGCAGGCGCAGGGCACGGAAGAAAGGCAGCGCGCACATGGTCCCACGCGCCTTCCAAATCTCACAATGTACAGTACCTGAGGACCCTGGGAGGCTGGCAGAATCCCCCTGGGCTGGGGAACAACTTCCTCTTTCCCTTGTAGTGGAAGGCCCCGTGAGCACAAGGCAAGGTCACTAGGTCGCACCGATGGATCCACACCTGTGAACGAGGTGGCACCTGAAGCGTGGGAAACTCTTCCTGCTCAGCTCCAGCTCATCGCCACTACAAGGACGCTCCTTTGAAGGTTAGGTAAGAATCCTTTATTGAAGTATACAGGCAACATGACGAGGGTGCAGCATGCACAATGAATCTCCTCACCAACTGCCTTACGATCCTCCCGTTCTAATCCCCATGGCAACCCTCACATTCCAGACGGGAATGCAAGAATCCAACACTACCATACAAGTATAACGTTGTCCTGTTCCTCAATGACAATAACAAACCACAGCATCCTGATCCTCCACCTCAAAACAGTTGAAAACCAATATCTACATCCCAGAAAACACACATCGTCTTTGCTGATGCGTGCTTGCAATGGTTCATCTCCTACCTCACCAACCTCAAGGAACCATCTGAATGGCAGAACCATTAGGGGTTGACATTCAGTGACTCAGAGCTTGCTTCAAGCTCATACAGAACTAAATGTTAATCATCTACCCAGACGTCAACTCAACTACAACAACCAAAGGCTGAAGTCTGGTTCAATCCTGGCTAGCAGACATGACCCTTGACAGGTCCTCCAAAGTCAAACTGCTAATGTGAAAATTCTTGAACTCATCCTTGACAGAGACCTCCCCTTCAAAAAATGTATTACCAAGAAAATCAAGAAAGCGTGGAATTAGAATTCAGTCTTGAGAAAAGGAAACTCTACTTACCCTTAACCAGCATCAGGTCAACCGTATAAGTACTACTTGTATCCCACATTGATTGAGGCAATGCCCTATGGAGAGGTCACTGCAAATCCACACTGGCTCACCTGAAAGCAACCCACATGCTGCAGCTCACCTGTTCAAAGTCCTGAGGAAATTGGATCACATCACCCATTAGTAAGGAACTTTGCTTGCTCTTCCTACAGGCCAGCATCACGTTTAAAACCAAGCAATGACAACACGTGTTTCATGGCTAATATAATTTGCAACATGATGCATCTGCATGGCTTCTAATTCTGAACGTATTATTTAACAATCTATAGTTCCTTGGATTAATCTTGCTATAAAAGCCATGAAACAGTCCCAATGACTATCATAATTGGAAGATAGTTTTGTCAGTAAGAGTCTTCTTAAATGTATGTCTCCACTATGATCAGTTCGGGGATACTGAAGCTCAGGTATCAATTTGGAGCATAAGAACTCCTAACCTCATCTTTCTGTATTCAACACTTTAAAGGAGTGCGGAAGTGATAAGGAAACATCTAGTTCTCATAGTAGAAAGTTTGCAAGAAAGTTAGAGTTCTGTTTCCCTAGCAGTGACACTGGACTGATGTGTATTACACAATGAGGAGAGATGATTGCTGGCCCTCCTTAAGAAAGGATACAGAGGTCTTGCTTGCAGGAGTACTGTGTTTGTCAGCCCTGTCTCTTTTTATCTCTTCCTCACTGCAGGAAATCTGGCCAACTTTATCAAAGAGAAAACCAATAGCCTGGAATATGACTACTCCTCTATCATGCACTACGGAAGGTGAGCCTGAGATGTCACTGCTGATAGCCGCAAGGGAGTCTGAGATGTTGTTGCTAGTTGAAGGAAGGGTCTGCTGGCTGTTTCCTCCTGCTTTTCAACCTTACAAATTTAGTGCATATTTTTGTCTCTAGATAGAGGTTTGAGCCACAGTGTGATTTGAGATGTCGTGAGTGATGTCATCAGTGATTTCACTGACCATGTCATGAGTGATGCAATATGTGATGGCATCAGCAGTGCATTGCGGGGCGCGAGTTGTAGTTAGCTGAATTTCTCAGATTTTGTACAAGTGAAATGCCTGCCTAACTATGACGTCCCAGTAACCTTTGTTTCTTTTTGTGAATTTCTAAGGATTTTTAAATGCTAATTCCTAACTATAATGTCACCTGAAACCTGTGGCTTTTTCAGTGAATTTCCAAGGTTTTTTAAATGCTAATTTCTAATTATAACGTCCCTGAAACCTGTGGTTTCTTCAGTGAATTTCTAAGGTTATTTAACTAGCAGTCGCGTTTGCAGAGTGGTGGAGAAAGGGGCCTGGGGCTCCAACCACCCCTCAGGGAATCCACTGAGTATGACTTATAGGAGCTACCAGGAGGGCTTCTTGGCCCCCAAGGCCCCTCAGGCGTAAAATGGACTTCATCCCCAACCAGTAGTGCGCCAGGAGGCGCGTTTGCAGAGTGGCGGAGAAATGGGGGCGTGGCCTCTGCAGACCCCTTTGCAATCCCACTGGCACCCCAGCACATTGCTGGAGCCAGCCCTGGTGGGTGGCGGTCCCCAGGGCCATGAAGGGCTCCTGGAGGGGGGCCGCAAGGCCCCCCTCCCATCATCTCTATATCCCTATATCCCTAGGGAGGTGGTGGTCCCGGGGGCCAGGGGGGGGCGCAACGTAACCCAGCATCTAATTATGATGCCCACGTTTCGCCTCTGATAACCAATAGGTTCGACGCACTCTCGAGTTTAGATGCACAGGATTGACAACCACCATTGATGGTTGTTCAGCAGCTTCAGCAGCATCATTTGGAGGACTCCTCTGTCATCACAGTAACAACCGATATTGATAATGACGAGCGATCCCCAGAGTTAACAGTGGAGCAGATTTGAACATTCTTAGTTGGAATGTAGCAGGGTTACAGTCTAAGCTTGACGATCAGGATTGGCTGCGCTTAGTTAAAGAACAAGACATAGTAATGTTTCAGGAGACTTGGGCCATACACGATTTGCACATTGAGGGGTTTCACTGTATCAGTGTAGCGGCATCTCGCCATAAATTGGGCCGACCATCAGGTGGCCTTTTTATTGGGCTTAATGTAGCAGCTGGAGGAAGTTCTATGGGACAGTTATTAACTCCCATCAGCTGTACTATTTCTAGTCAATCCTGGGAAACCCACTTTTCTGAAATCTATGCTACCCCCCTATCGGAGACTGACCAGTATGAGCATGGTTCATTCACCAGTATTCAGATAACACTTTCCGAAGTAGAAGAAGCTATTCACCAGAGCATTGGGAACAAGGCCCCTGGCCCTGACGGGCTACCAATAGATTTTATTAAATGGAAACCGGACTTTTGGGCCCCGCTTCTTTTGAACGTCTTCAACAATTTAATGTATGCTCCGTTACCTGACCCCTGGGCAAAGAGTATTATTGTCCCAATATTTGAAAAGGGGAACGGTCGCAGCCCAATAATTATAGGCCCATTTCATTGATCGATAATACCCTTAAAATATTGGGCAGAGTTTTATACAATAAGATCCTGGAATGGTCGGAGGAATGTAGTATTTTAGAGCCCTACCAGCTAGGCTTTCGCAGCAAAGTTGGCACTATCGAACAATGTCTCAACCTCAGCCTTGTAATTGGGAAATACACCATTGCACGGAACTCTCCAGTCTATTTGGCCTTCATGGATTTGTCCTCAGCTTTTTACTTCGTTAATAGTTCAAAGCTGTGGGCTATCCTGTTGGCCTATGGTCTGGATGAGCCTTTGGTCCATTTTTCTGGCATATCTCCACAAAGACCTCCAGGCACAAGTGAGGATCGGCAGAGGTGGAGAGGTTTCAGGACCCATTAAGGTTGGAAGGGGGTCAGGCAGGGATGTGTCTTGGCCCCCTTCTTTTTATTATTTATATTAATGGATTGAATAAATCATTAGTATCCATGACCCAAGACGTCCCTATGATCAATGGGAAACCCCTTCCTGTGCTATTATACGCAGACGATGCGGTTCTTATATGCCGCACCCCAAACTCTCTGCGCATTCTAGTACAGTCTTTTGTTAAATACATGGATAGCTTGGACCTAAGAGTTAATTTTAATAAATCATTTTTAATGTCATGCGGGCCCCGGAAACGCCAGCTCAGCTCCATTACTGTTGGCAGTCAAAAATTGATAAGCACCTGTAAATTCCCCTACCTCGGGATGGTTTTTGCTGCGAACGGCTCCTGGACTGAGCACCTCACCCATTCCAGGAGCAAGTTCTCAAAGACCATCAATTCGATTTTTAGTTTTCCCTGTCCAAAGAATACAGGTGCTATTTTAGCTATTTAAATTTTTTTAAACTACAATGTGTTCCAGTGGCCACTTATGGAGCCGAGATTTGGGGTACTGCAAATAGTTCCTGCATCCAGCAGGAAGAAAACAGATTCTGTAGGAAACTGTTGGGCATCCCAATCTCCACACCACAATATATCTGTCACAAAGAATTAAACTTAAATTATGTAACCGATTTTATACGTGCTTGACCAGCCCTTTTCTGGTTATCGGTCTGGAAGAATGAGGCAGCGACTCTAACTAGAGACATTATTACTGATTGTTTGAAGTGTGAGAAGGGGATGGATATTCCTTGGCTATCTGGAGTATATCAGAGTTTATGCAGCGTTAATCAAGGCTGTATTTTCTTAAATCCTAGCAAAGCCGAAACTCTGCACAAAAAAGAACTCAGAAGCGCACTCTATTTGTTATACAGCACAGAAAGAATCGCGCTGGAATTGAAGAAACCCTCTGTTTCTAGTTATATGTCTCTTGAGCGGCACTGTTACCCTTTACCAAATTATCTTATTTTACCTATGAGTTACTGGGAAAGGTGCCTCCTATTTCGCTTGAGAACAGGGACAGTTAAATTTGCATTGTGTTTCCCTCTTGGTTACCATTCGAAACTTGATTTAGTACCCTGCCCATGTGACGGGGTTAGTGGACAATCAACCTTACATTTTTTGCTTTTCTGTAAATATTACATGAAATACAGCAAGGGGCTTCTTTACCCTTATTTTAATAGGAGCAGGCCTATTAGCTTGGATTCTGCCTATTTAAGTATGCTTGCCTTGACCGATGAAGAGCTTGTTTTTCGTTTAAGCACATTTTTGAGAATTGCTACTCGGGCACGTAAGACAATGCTCAACCCTTGAGTTTTTAAGTCATGAATGGATAAGCTTGTAATTGTTGATAATGAATTTCCCATTTTATTTACAACCTAAAATCTGTGACATTGTCTTTTATAACTGTAAATTCCTATTAGCATTTATTGTTACTCTTCTTTTGTTTTTAATACTTCTTTTATCATACTGCACTTTTATGGATACAATGTTTATCTGAATAAAGTTTACGAACTGAACTGAACTGATATGCCCCGGGGAGGTGGTTGTCCCCAGGGCAGTGTGGAGGGGCTCGAGGCCCCCACACTTTACTTTTTAATAATGATAGCCCCGGGGAGTTGGCCGCCCCAGGGCTGCAGGGGGTCGCGTGGCCCCCTGCATTTAATGCATGTAGCCACATGGAGGTGGTGGTCCCAGGGGCTGTGGGGGTCCCGGTGGGCCGCCGCATCTATTTACATATTTGCCCCAGGGACCTGGCCCACCCAGGGGCATAATTAAACAAAGCATGGGAGACTGCGCTTCGTTTCTTTTCTACATTTTTGGCGGGATTTGCCGACCCTACGCGACTCGAGCTGAAAATTTTAAACAAAATGCTTTGTTTGGCCCTGGGGGTCCTTGTGGGACCCCCCTGAGCAGGCCTAGGGGTTCAGGGTGTTTCTACCCTGCCCCCTTTTCTTGTTTGTAATCCTTTTTTTTAAACTTTTTTTCTTGTGACTCAGTTTAACCGAGTCACAAGATGGCTGCCAACACTCCCTGGGGGGAACTGTTGGCAGCCAATCAGATTGCAGGCTTGAGAGGAACGGATTTACACCATTTAACAAAAAGAGCGCTTTCTGAACCAAGAGCTACCTTTTTTCCAAATTTGGTGTAATTCCGTTCAGCAGTACGGGCTGTAGCCGTGTCTAAAGTTTCCTATGGAAATCTACATGGAGAAAACACATTTTAGGACCCCCCCTTTTTCTCGGCCCCCAATTGACGAATCACCCCGAAACTTTTAACACATGAGCTGACCTGACCGCCCCATTAGTTTTGAAAATTGCGCGAACATCCTCAAATGGCGCCAAAGATATTGGCAAAAGAAAAAAACGCTTTTTGAATAGAAACAAGGTCCTAACTGCAACTGCCAGTAGGTAATATATATATACTTTCAGAAAAAATTGAGATCAGCCGAAACGCGTCAGGACCAACAGCACGCTGTGAATAAATAAAGAAACTACTTGCTTACGGGAGTGCCCACCTCTGCTCTTTTCGTAGGAGTTTTCGAAGGAATATATATATATATTTATATATATATATTATCTACTGGCGGTCGCCAGTAGATAGTTATAGTTAGGACCTATTTTCCATAGGAAATCCGCAACATTCTATTTGAAATAACTCTTGCGTCGAGTTGACGAATCTTCGCAAAATTTTCAAACTTTATGGCCCGCTCCGGTCCGCTCCTACCCTGAAAGTTTCGGGTGATTCGTCAAGCGGGGCCGAGAAAAAGGGGGGTCCCAAAACGTGTTTTCCCCATTCATTTTCCCATAGGAAACTTTAGCCACGGTTACAGCTCGAACTGCTGAACGGAATTACACCAAATTTGGCAAAGAGGTAGTTCTTGGTTCAGAAAGAACCCTTTTGTTAAATGGTGTAAATCTGTTCAGTAGTTCCTGAGAAAATCAAAAGTAAAGTCACATATATATCTAGGGCCGAGTAGGGTCCGCGTACCCTCCCGATCACGAGCTGCATGTCACTGGCTGTCAACACTCCAAATCAGGAAGTGTTGGCAGTTATTTTGTCCCTCGGTAGAACCGAGGCACAGAAACAAGTGCGCAAAACGCACAAAGGGGGCAGGGTAGAAACACCCTGACCCCCTAGGTCTGCTCAGGGGGTCCCACAAGGACCCCCTGGGCAGAAAAAAGCATTAAAAAAATTTACTGTGGGTGTATCAAAAGTTATATTAGGGTTTGAGAAGATGCATCAAATTATCAGATGGATGATGTCATCAGTGATGTCATCAGTGATGTCATTTGAGATGTCATCAGTGATGTCACTGACCATGTCATGAGTGATGTAATATGTGACGTCATCAGCAGTGCATTGCGGGGGCGCGAGTTATAGTTACCTCAACTAACTATAACGTGGGAATTTCACGGGTTTTGTACGAGTGCAATGTCCAACTAACTATAACTGTCCCTAAAACCTATGGTTTTTTCAGTGAATATATATACATATATATATATATATATATATGTTTATATATATATATATATATGCTGCAAACTCCGTCACCAGCTTCCACGTTCCAGGGAACAGACGAACACAGACCCAGATGTCAGTGCAAATATTCTTTATTATTCACCCTGCACTGCCGCCATAACGCGTTTCGGCCTTCCAGAGGCCTTGATCACATATATATATATAAAAAAATTCCAAAAAAGCGGTTCCTTCCGGGATCGAGCCCGCTGCCAGGTGGTGCGTAGTCCCGGGTTTCGTATTCGTTACAACAGTCCAAAGTAAAGACGCACACTCAAAAGTTCCTTTACGTCAAGCAGACGGTTTATTCCCTCACAGCGTTACGCGTTTCGCCAAACAAAATTGGCTTGATCACACGCCGAATTAACCGCAGTTACGTGCACTCAAGGGTAATAATCATACAGTATTAAGTAAGTATGATTATTTATACATTCACTCCATGAGTACGATAATATGCTATCATTGATATCATTAATTGTGTATAAATATTAGAAAACCACGATCGTGGACATATAGCTGCAGCTATATTGATTGACTGATTTGGGCTTTTGCGTGTCAGAACCTAGTCAACAACGGCCGATATTGTTACTGGGTCGTTAACTTATATATAATTTAATGTTTACAGGCAGAACATTGTGTATTTTTCTACATGCATGTATGATTTATACTATTTTAAGCTACTATTTTAAGCTTTAATTTTGCCTTGAATTATGTTTTGACATTTGAAAGTTTGTTTAAAGCATAATATTCACCACTCCATGATGGCCGACCATTTGCCAGTGCCTTAGACTAATGTGCAACTAGAGTCCTATGTTTATTTTGATTGTTTATTTATGCACGTAACTGCGGTTAATTCGGCGTGTGATCAACCCAATTTTGTTTGGCGAAACGCGTAACGCTGTAAGGGAATAAACCGTCTGCTTGACGTAAAGGAACTTTTGAGTGTGCGTCTTTACTTTGGACTGTTGTAACGAATATATATATATATATATATATATATATATATATTCCAAATGCTGTGTGACGAAATAAGATGCCCATCCTGTCGGGTCGGGCCTGTAGGGAACGTCAATCCCATAATATCCACACAAGAACTCATTCGCCACCTTCCGTAACGCGAAACAGGCCCACCAGTCAGTGTGCAGTTTAAAGTTCTTTTATTAGGCACCGCAACAGCATAGCGCGTTTCAACTCTAGACGAGTCTTAATCATATGCTCCTAAGGGGGTGGTTGCTTGTTAGGTATTTGAATGTGTTTTCAACAACAGTGAGGAAGGACAACAGGTAAGGTATAGTTCCTTCAATATTTGAAAAACGAATTCTCGATGTTTTTCCCGAATTTGCAATGAAAACAGTGATATTTTAAAACAATTTGATGCTCTGTAAATCAGTTAAAGTTCGTTTTTGCTTGCATCCTCATTTGTGAGTCACTGTTCATGTATATATATATGAAACCAGTCCCGTTCCTCTCCAAAGAAACAGACGCCAACACCGTGGATGATATGACACCAAACTTTATTCCACTAGATTTCCCTGACGCGTTTCGATGGCTGAACCGCCTTGCTCACAACCATATATCAACAGCAATCCTGACCTTACTCGAAGAAACAGGCACCGACTCGCTGGAGTAGTATCACAGTAGATTTACTTTATCAGAAGGCTCTTATATATATATATATATATATATATATATATATATATATATATATATATTGTTTCAACAGTGGCCTGATTCACAAAAGTAATCTGAGACAAAATCCTAACTTTATGACTTTCGGTATTCACAAAAGGCATTTAGGAGTAGTAAGTTAGGATTCCTAACTTTACTACTCCTAAATTCCTTTTGTGAATACCGAAAAGTCGTAAAGTTAGGATTTTGTCTCAGATTACTTTTGTGAATCGGGCCCAGTATTATTTAACATCATATAAAATATGGTAATGGTGTAATGTTCTGATCCAGCGCAAGAAGCCAGGGTTGGATATTTTACACGCAAAAACTGAACCTTTCAATGGGCCCATATACCTTCATCCGAATACCTTTATTTGTATTTTCCCTGGACAATTCCCGCTAGAAGGGGTTATGGTTTGAATAATACCACGAATTTTGATTAGTTATTTCCTGTAACCACAAATCAATTACAGTATCATGTTTAACTATCTTCTCGAATCAACACTCTTCCTCTGGTCAATGGACCATTAGTTGAGTTAGTTGATGGTGATATTGACAACTTCTTAACTAAAATTCATAATGAAATAACCACAGACTCTGAATATAATAATAATAATACGTATATCTAAAATGTCAGTCATTTAGTTGAACGCTCATTAATTACAAATACACAGTGCAAGCTCCTTTTTCTCAAAATGGGAGAGAGAATGATCATGAAGCACAATACATTCAATTTCACAAACCCTCAACAAATCAAATGCACAAGAGTGGATAGATGGAGAGACAAAAGGCACATTTATAATACATTTGCAAAGAAATATGCAAATACTGAATAGACTGACATTTACCTAATGTGGATAACTGGAAAACCACCCTCTGGCCAAAGGACTGGTGGAGGTCCCCTGACTTAGGATCAGGAGACAAAGATTAAAGGATAGGATCAGGACAGAGCTGATACTTACTAGACTTCTCTACAACCCGACGCACCAGGGCGATTCCCTCTCTCTTGCTCTCCCTCCTCGATATTCTTCCGCAATCTTCGAATCTATTCAAGCAGTAGTCTGGATCTTCTGAGCCTACACTCGTCTTCTCTCTATCTTTCTCTCTCGTGCTCAGCTCCCAGCAGCGTAGTCAGCTTCGCATCGCATACTCTTCTTGATTCAAATCACTCTAGTTATAGTCTTTATTCTTCCATGTCCCACCCTCAAGTGTTGCAGCTTTACTAAACTACGGAAAATGATTGGACGGGGTTAGGGGTGTCTTCATCATCCCAAACTGACGTATTCATTTTATTAGTAAAACCTATTGTTTGTTAACCCTGCCCCTTCTACTCATTCATATGTTCTATTCGAAACATGCATATTTTGTTGCAAATGCCATAATTCACTTAATACAGGCTTCATAGTTGACTGTTACATCTTCTTCTTTTCCCATCCTTTCTGTCCTTGGATTTTGGCAGGCTTTCAGCTCCCTCTGTGTCATCGGTCATTTCATGGTCTCACTAGGCATGCGCAGCTTTCGCCATTTTCTTTTTCGGTCATGGGTTAGCAGGCCCAAATATACACTGTTAATAAAAGAGTCAAAAACAAATGTTATTTTCTTGAACATGTAATTATCACTGTTCTCGCCCCACTTCTACTCTATCCCAAGTGATTATTATTTCTCTTGGGCATAAGCGTTAATTGCAGCAGCTTCTTTTCAAATCAAGCAAGCATATGCCGAGCATGCGGTACCTCAAGACCGCGTTTCAATTCTTCTTGCGCATGCGTGAGAGGTTTTCCTCTCAAAGCGAGTTAGTCACATTATTTCATGCGTCATTCAGGTTTGCACATGCGTAAAGTGCGTTTTAGCAAGTTAAAGCGGGGTTTAATCGTGCTGCGTTTTATTTCTCATTAATTCAAGCATGCATAACCTTTTCTCCCCATGTTTTCTGTGTTGTATGCATGTTAGTTTCGCATTATCTACTAATTATCGATTAATAAAAGTTAATGGAAGATTCTGATCAAGCAAGTCTCATTTTCTCGAGTCCTTGCTCCATCAGTTCCACTCAATTTCTTTTAGGAAATCAAACTTTACTCTTTATCTCCATTATATATATGAATTAGAAGGTTAGGGGCCAGATGTATCAAAGGGTTTTAGCCGTTTTGTGACTATGCGAAAATGTGTTCACACATAAGGCCCTAAATCTATGGACAGACAATGCAGAATGTGTAACATTTCAACTGGGCACCAATATGTGTTCAGAGAATGGGAATCGAGCAGAGGAGGGCAGGGAGAGATGGGTCTTTGAGCAGGAGACAGGATGTGTTTGTCAAGGAAAAGACAGGCATGGCAGGAAAGATGTATTTTAGCCTATTGCAGAATGCTGTCACAGACTGGCACTAGCAGAGATATGAGATAAGGAGCTTCTATTCCCAGAACGCTAGACTTGAACACAGATTCACATTCAGATATATTATTTCTTTGTAGGAATACTGTTACCTACTGTCACCTCTGCCCTAGACGTGGATTGGAGTCAGGCTGCAGAACACTAGGGTTATAAGCACAGAGAATATGCTCACTTTCTAAAAGTGCTAAGCAAACAAATGATAAACGCAATTCTGAATAAATCATGCATTCACCTCCAGTCAAAAGATCTGGGTTAAATCCATCGTTCTTTTTCTCACTACGCCACCCCAGTTTGGACTCAGCCATATACAAATCAGTCTTGACCCTGTTCCTCATGGAAACAGTTCAGCCCCAACTGCCAAGGCAGGACCTCCCTGGACCAGAAACAAGAATTCTGGGACCGGTTTCGGGGTAATACCCCTCATCACCAGGCTAGCTTGAATCCAGTGGCACAGTGAGCAAGGGACCCACGTTTGGGCATACCCATCACACTTAGGGCGACAAGTGCTACGCAAACACATGATGGATTTGTGCAAAGAAGTATAAAAAATTATAGACGTAGGTACAATTATGCACAAGTGGGTACATGCAGAGGAAAGCAGTGTTGTTTTTCCATACATATTATTCCATGAATGCAAGGTCAGTAGCAGAATGGCAGGTAAAAGCTTCAGCAGGGCCTTCATGCTTGTTCACATCCAAGAGGAAGGTGGAAGTACTCAGCTCCTCCAACATCTGCAGGGACCACACAGGTCCACTGGGATCCATGTCCACAAAGTGTCCAGGGGGCTGCAGGGCTTCAGCTTCTGTTCACAAAGCCAGGCAGTAGAGAAGTTGTCCACGTCACTCTTTGTCCGTGCATCTTTGCATGTTCAAGCAGTGAGCCAATTAGGTTGTTTGAGAGTTTTCTTTCCTCTGAGAGGAGTCTGGAAAGGCCATCATCTCACACTGCATTGTGTTGGTCAATATTTAGGTGCAGATGGGGTGGGGGGGCGGCTACACTTTCCATGTGGTTGCTCCGGTGGGAAACTTTGTGACTTCCCTCTGGTCTCTGAAACACCAGACAGCAGAGGAAGAAGAAGAAATGGGAGTTGGGTAGTGGAGTCTAATTGCGTTTGGCTATGGGTCACCCTACCTACAGGTGCCCAAGTTATGTTCGTAAAACATTTACTGGGTGCACATAATCCAATGTTCACACTCATCATGGTAACAAGTTATGTCCATAATGTTCACGAACTTAAGAAAAGGAACCTCAAGCCCCAGCCCATTTACATACTTTACATAGTGAGACCAGTAGAGTACTACCCTAGAAACAACTGTGCACACCAAAATGGGTGTCAGTACCCACCAATAGAACATACAAAGAATGGCAAAGAATACCTACCTTCTTAATGCTACAGGAAGCTGAGACTCAGAGCGCGTAAAAGGGTGGCCCTAAGGAACATGTAGAAGGGGCCCCACAACCTGCCAAAAAACAAAAAGGCAGGGGATCTTTGGGATAAAAGTAAAAAAGAGCAGGAATTGGCCACCCGTTGTGGTTGGTCTGACGACCTCCTTCTGATACTTTTGTCTTAGTGGTATCTAGTACTCTGTGTTGCTGAGGCTGCTCTCGATGAGGTCATTGTTCTCAGGTTTGAGGAGTTCTCAGAACTGTCTCTCTTTTACTCCATGTCTGTCCCAGCTGCTGGTCTTACATGGGAAGGACCCGCGGAGGCCAGTCTATTTCACTGGGAGGTGGTTGCCTATCGAGAGGAAGCATCCAGCATGAGCTCAACCATGCCTTGGGCTTTCACCATGAGCAGAGCCGCAGTGACTACATGAGGATCATGACAGAGTTTATTTCAGATGGTAAAGTAACCCTCCACTCTGACCAATCACTGCTACTGATCAGAGAGAACTGTTTTCTCTTGTTGATTGAATCATGTTATTAACTAGAATTTTCAGTTAGATTGTGCAAGGATCACCAAAAGCCACCAAAGTGAAAGGGGAAGGTAAGGCTGCGGTATTTGCTTTTATCAGGAGCCTTTATGCTCTGTCTGCCTCCCAACCACATAACACAACTCTTCTGTGTTAAGTAATTATGATATTATTGTCCGAACTCATGTAAAGTTCAATGATTGTAAACAAGACTGCTTAGTGCATAGCATAGCAGAGTGGTGAGGTACAGGTTGCACTGTATTATTTTAGAACCCAACCAAGAATCAGTGTCCTTTGCACTCCAGGGCCTTGTCCATTTACTGATGTGCATCTCTGAACTCAGGGCCACTCCTGTGTGTCTGTACGAACAGAAAGGCATACGATGCAATAGTGTGAACTCTGTCCGTAAATTTTGAATAGAATATCGGACACCAAAATGACCTCTGTGTATTTAGACTTACTAACAGAGAAAAATAACAGTCGCACTCCTTATTATATACTAGGTGTTGGAGATTTTCAACAGAACTTATCCAATTGTTTGGGTGCTGTAGAGTACCACCTCCTGTCCTTGAGGTGTGTAACAAATATACTGGGATAATGCCCTTCACCCCGGGAAGAGCCTACTCAAGAGCACTCCTAGGCGAACTAGTCGCTTTAACAAAGTAGTCGGTCTGTTTTTTGATTTTCAAATTTGTTTTATTCATCAGATGATCCAATCGTAGAATTTCAGTTTGTTTAGATCATCATCAAATTTATCATTTCATAAATGCATCATGAGGCGTGTTTATGCAAACTGTTGTTTCACAGGAATTTTAAACAGCCCCAATGCATTTCGGGCCCAGCCCTTCGTCAGGGGGTAATCCCTGCAAGGAAAATAGTACAAATTTTAATCCAAGAGCTAACAGAATGCAAAAAGGGATAAAGGAAAGTGAAGTACAGTCAAGGGTATAAAAATGCAAACTCCCAGGCGGTCTGGAAGTGGGAGAAACAAAGAAGCGGAGTTCCGAATACCCTGTGTTACTGTGCTCGTAAAGAGTCCCGAAAAGAAGTGAACGAGAGACCCCATGTTGTGAAAAAATAAACACCAGAGCGTGATGGGGTAATGGATATACGTGAGAGTCACCCTGACGGGCGAGTGTCAGCGTAGTTATAATGGTGAGACAAAGTACACAAAGGATATGTGCCAGAGTTCCCTGCTCATCGTGATGCGCCAGTGCTTAATTAATAGCGTGTACAGCCGTCACGTACCTGTGGAGCTCGCGGTGAAACTCTGTGCCGTGTGATCGCTTCGTGAACAAGAGCAAACACCAGTGCACCGGAAATAAAAGCTACGGGTAAACGGAAGTGAAACATCTAAAGCCGTAGTCACTGACGAAGGACTATCGGGTAACCATAACAACGCTAGAACGCGAACGGAAGGGTGTAATGCTGTATAGTCCCGAAAACTAGCCAAAGAGTCCTAACGCGAATGCAAGAAGTAAACGAGCATACATAAAATGTGGGTGTCCCAAGATTACAACCAAAGAGTGAGCAAAAGGGAATGATCTGAGGGCATGGTCACTGGCAATGTACTTCCGAGTAACCATGACAGCGTAGAATGTATACAAAGCTATTGCTACGAGGACTTGTGCAGTGATGAAGGTGCCCGGTCACTAGCTCGCAAAACGAACGTTGACTGAAAACGTAAGTGGTCGTGTCTAGGAAGTTCGTGGAGTATAATGACAAAATAGGGGAGGAAAAAACGCAATGTGAAAAAGGAAAGAAAAAAAGGGAAGAAAAAACTTACAGATAAGAATGCAGGTTCATAAAGGAATAAAAGAATGCAAGATACAGTACTATATCAAAATTGTGCTATAAATAGATTACAGAAAGCAGCTAAATTCCAATCTTTCATTTAACCCCTTGGGGTGCAATGAGTTGAGTCTGTGTATCCAATATAGTTCTCGTTGGAGTAAGAATTTCTTGTTGTCTCTTCCTTCCTTCTCTGTTATCTGTTCCAATACTGTGTATCTCAGTTGCCTGATATTGTGATTCATTTCAAAGAAATGAGTGGCCACAGTCGATTTTTGGTTCCTTGTCCGTATGTTACTTTTGTGTTCTATCAAGCGAGTTTTGATTTTGCGTTCTGTTTTTCCCACGTAGGGCAATCCACATGGGCATTTTAGCAGGTATACAACATTGCTGGTGTCACATGTGGCTGTGACTTTCAATTTAATGGGGGTGCCTTGAGTTGGATGCATCAATGTGTTACCTCTTATGATATTATTACAATTGCCACAGTTGTGGCATGGAACCGTACCTGTGTATATTTTGTTAGGTGTGTCAGATTTCTCATTCAGTAGTTGCATTAGGTTTTTAGTACGTTGATAAGCAAAAATCGGAAAGGGTTGAAATATTCCCTTGAAATCAGTTTCTGCCTGGAGCAGTGGCCAATATTTGTGAATAATATGTTTGATTTTTGTACTCTTAGTTGAGAATTTAGACACAAATACAAGTCGTTCATCATTGGTACTTGTTTGAATTTTAGGTTTAAGCAGCTGTGACCTTTCCTTCAGTTTAACTCTATCCTCTGCTTCCTGTAGAATGGAAGTAGGATATGCTCTTTGTTTGAATTTAGATTTGATCTTCTTGCTGTTGTCATTATATATTGTTTCTGACGACGAGATATGTTTAGCTCTGAGCAATTGTGAGTAAGGAAGGTGTTTTTTTAGACTCATTTGGTGAAAACTGAAAAAATGTAAATAGTTGTTCCGATCGGTTGACTTGGTGAACACTGAGGTAACCAATTCATTGTTTTGTAGTTTAATGTCAACGTCCAAAAAGGAGATTCTTTCCCTACTAGTAGTGTGAGTGATTGGATCCTTTCATCGATAGTGTTCAACTGACTGATAGCTTGAAGTATGTCATCTTCTCC
This sequence comes from Calotriton arnoldi, assembly GCA_963921515.1. Taxonomy (NCBI): domain Eukaryota; kingdom Metazoa; phylum Chordata; class Amphibia; order Caudata; family Salamandridae; genus Calotriton; species Calotriton arnoldi. The sequence goes on along the minus strand of CAWUFW010006111.1, from coordinate 816,261 downwards.
CCCTTTCCAGATCAGAAATATGTCGTCAATATACCTATAGTACGTCTCTTTTTGCTGCAAATAATGACTGCCTGATATTTGATTGTACTGATCCTGTACTTGAAGAAACGCATTCTGGTTCTTTGATTAAGGAGTAAATACGATTAGTGCACCATTGACGTCAAGTTGTTGTACACTTCTATCCCTCATGAGTTGGGATTACAAGCGATGGAATCTTTCCTTATAGACAGCGACAAAAATGAAGAGCTCAAAGTATTCCTAATGGAACTCACACATTTCACACTTTATCAGTTATTTTACATGGCATAAAAAATACTACGCCCAACTATCTGGAGTTGCCATGGGAAACTGTGCAGCTCCAGCGTATGCAAACCTTTTCCTGCACCGGTTTGAGCTGGATCACATTTTATCCAAGACCATCTGGCAAGACAACTTGTTGACGTACTATAGGTATATTGACGACATATTTCTGATCTGGAAAGGGGGAGAAGATGACTTACTTCAAGCTATCAGTCAGTTGAACACTATCGATGAAAGGATCCAATTCAGGGTGGGTTTGCGGTCCCGCTTGAGGGCAGGGGGCGAGTGGCTAGCCCAATGCTTTGGGCCCTGACTGCTTTGGTCGGCCTGGGGCCGGCCAAAGCAGTCATGCGCACTCTCCCTTTTCTCTATGTAGGCTGCAGGGCCTCCGATTAGGCTCCCGGCTGGGGCGCTGTGCGCATGCACCGCACCAATCACAACGCTGCCATTGCAGCATTGTGATTGGCTCAGGGGAGGGGAGGGAGGCTGCCTGCTTCCTGTCCTGTATGGAGAGGAGATGCGATGCAACGCAGGACCGGAGGAGATTCCTGGTAAGTTTTATTTTAATTTTATTTATAAAATTAAACCCCCCACCTCCCTGCGCGACCCTCCCCCCCACATGCAACATAAACTTTACAGCGTGCGCGAGACCAGTTTCGAGGCCCAAAGTGCTAACACATGGCGCAGGCATTTGTCAATTGCGGAGGGAATGCAGTCACGGCCTAGACCCCGTCTGGGGCAGAGCTGATGTGGCCTGATGTGAATTATTCACCGGGACAGGGCTCGGGAGAGCCAAGCAGTGTGGCATGCACCCATCCACCACAGAACTTTCGAGGGTCCGAGCAGGGATGGGGCAAGGATTCTCGGGGCTCGAGGCCGGCTGGAGTCTCGCCATCCTCTTAACAATCACATTCCGGTATCACATTCCGGCATTTTGCAGTACTTTGGCACCGTCGGTAAACGGCGCCCTAAAGAACCTACATGACGTCACCTAGTCTCTCGGAAGTGCAGCCCCGTGCCAGCGAGTGGCAGGCACTGTGACATGACACAGTACACCCCCTGGTCAGAGAACAGAGTGAACTGCAGAGGTTTAAGATTAAAGATGGCAGGATGCACCTTCCAGGCTGATCGTCTTTGCTGTGCAAAGTGAAACTTGGCCCAACGTGCCCCTCATCGATGTAGCCACTAGCCAGCATGTTCAAACGGTACACCTGACCCACACTCCACCCAGACACGCCCTGTGTGCTTTACAGCACGTTCTCAGTGTACTACAGTGATGGGATGTTGTCAAGCCAGGCAGAGCTATGGATTGCCAGGCAACTAACTGTTATTACTCCTTCCAAGGTCTCCCCTCTAGTGTGCATCCTCCCTACATTCTTAATAAGGCAGGAGCAACAGAGCTGGAAAGACGTCCTTTTATTCCAGATAGTGCACGTGTTTAACCGTACACCTATGCTCTGCTGCTTCTGCATCTTGGGAATGGGTCTTAGGTGCTTGTTTCACTATGACTGCTGAGTGGCCCAGTCTCAGATGTGACTCCTTCAGCTTGCCCTGGATTTTTAACTAACTGTACATAGCATTCTGATATTTGTCATGAATCTTCCTATTTCATTACCTTGCATTGCAATTTCATCTAATTTGTGTACCGCGCATCTACCACTATTGTGATCTCGCAGCAAGCTTTCCGTGTCGAGTTAGTTGCAGGCTGGAGCATCCTTGTCTTGTCTGATTGACAGCAGCCTGGAAGCCGATACATTGGAGTTTGCAAGAAAGGGTGGGGAGAGTGTGGTTGAAAATTAGACTTAATGAGAGTATAACTGTGAACCTGGTCAAATTAGGCTGACAAATAGGTAAAAAAAAATGGGGGCACCTGGAGGCGTTTCAGTTATGATTCTGTCTTATGCAGGAAGTCTAATGCTTACTTTATTTAATAAGATATACAGTAGTTGTGCTACAAGTACATTTTGAATTTGTACTCAAGTTCACTCAACAGTCAGGTGTGTCTCTGGTAATACTGTCAGACTGAGTGAACCGTTAAATGAAGGAATCCATATGCACCACGTCTGACCCACTCCCAGCAGTCATTCTGTAATTCTGCTTTAAAATAAATGCTGCTGAAAAACAACACATGGAAATGTCAGGGCTGTGGGTGGTAAAAGCCAGACAGTTGCAATCACTTAATCTCATCCACAGAATTGACAAAACTGCACAAGGCAAAAATCAGATCGTACTTTTTTCATTTTTAAAATAAATCCAAAAATGAAAAAGACATCTGTGTAGCCATATTTATGGAGATTTACATTCCCCACAGAATCCTGCAGGCATGCTTAATATTGTTTTGACGTTTTAATGCTATTTTCCTAAACTTTCGAAGAAAATGCTGTGCATAATTGTATTATAATGTTTTATCAAACAGGACTGTCAGCCATACACAGATATCTCCCAACAGAGTTCAACACTCACAGACAGGATTTGCCTAGCTTGGCTTTCATCAGTGTGGTGGTTTCAGATACTTAACATGTCATAGAAAGGAGTCAATAGCAACTGTCAAGCACTCTCAACAGTATGCAGTGCACAGTAAAATGGAAGCCACAACCAATATTGTGTAAAGTAAAAAAGCTCTCAGTGGCTTATCGTGAGCATTCTTGAGTCGTAGCAAGGGTGCCATGGATTAATTTTAAGAAAGAGAAAAGGGCCCTCATGCCCTAAGCTGGGGCACACTAATTAATGCTAGAGAGTCGTAAATGAAATGAATTTACTGTGTTTAGTATTATGTAGTTCTGGATACGTACATATTAGCATGGTAAGAAGGGACAGCAAAACAGTGCAGGCGTCGCAGGATGGGATAGCAAACATATACCACAAGGCGGCATGTAGATGAACATAGAAGAGAGATGTACAGGGCTGTGCTGCTGCATGACAGGGACCTAGCAAGGCGATGAACATAGAAGACAGATGTACAGGGCTGTGCTGCTGCATGACAGGGACCTAGCAAGGCGATGAACATAGAAGAGAGATGTACAGGGCTGTGCTGCTGCTTGCCAGGCAAAAAGCAAGGCAATGAACAGAACAGAGAGAGATATGCAGGACCTTGCTTCTGTTTGATAGGGACATAGCAAGGCAATGAACATAGAAGAGAGGATTACAAGGTTGTGCTGGTGTTTGCCTGGGACATACGAAGGAAATGAATATAGAAGGGAGATGTACAGGGGTGTGATGCTGCTTGACAGGGAAATAGCAAGGCAATTAACAATTGCTTTATTAACCTTCCTGCTTTCTCAAATTTGCTTGAAAATGCACCATTTGTCCACTCCTTTTTTCAAAATTTTCTCGGGGGGAGAACCCCCCCAAACCCTGCGTAGGTTGTTCGGGCTCGCTCGCTACGCTCTCTCGCTGCAGTGCAGTACAATAATTATTTTACGGCTCACCACTTTCAAATCTCACCAGCCGCTCCTGGCATCTTATCTACATTAAGTGTCGTCGATATGTCGCTGCGCAGGGGACAGAATGAAGATGACGTCCTCACCCCTGGTCTAAAGAAAGTGACAAGAGGCAACGTGACTCTCCTGAGCGGATGAGACAATTACTTCTATGCGTTCGTCTGTAACCGCCAGGAGAGCCTGATTTGAGACTCCTCGTCAAGAAACAGCAAGTTTTACTTAAATAATGACTGGTGGATGTAGCGGCTTTCGTTGGACAGCACAAGCAATTCAGATTTAAGTTGGCTCATGCTGCCTTCAATACTTGTGCTGCCTTGAGGCATATTGACTCATGTGAAGGCAAGACAGCGTGAGCTACTTTGACCAATGTCTGCTCGTGCTGCCTTCATTGCGCGGTATCGATGCCTGCTGCCTCGAGGCATGGTGAACGTGAAGGGCGGGTTTCGGTAACAGCACGAGTGACTCCGAGTGAGGTGGACTCGTGCTGCCTTCACTGTACGCATCTCGTTAAAGCCGTTGGCTTGAGCGCGGCATGTTCGGGCACACCAATCGAGTGCCGGGGAAGTTTCAGATACTTATAAAAAGAAAAACAAGCATTTGCAATGCAATCGGTCTCGCCTTTGGGACCTTATTTGTATTTAGCTATGCAGCATATTAGCTTGGGTGCTGAAACATCTACTGTTCTTTAACATGGACTGGAAAAGAGAATGCTAAAGTGAATCTGCTATTTTACTAACCTTTGCTAAAGTATATACTAAAGTATATACAAGAGATGTAGGGGAGAGGAGTTGGCCTAACGGCTAGGGCGGTCGACCTCGTGTCTGGGGAACTGGGGAACTGGCTTAACATCCTGTGATTCTGGGCAAATCACTTAATCTCCCCATGCCTAACAAAAATGAATGTGTCCTCATGTAACGCAACTGGTGCTATGTAAAGCGCTCTGATACCCGATACCTTGAGGTCAAGTTCGCGCTATATAAAACTCTGTATTAAAATTTTTTTTAAAAAAGATGTTGAATGCTCGACCTAAAATGCTTTTTATTTACTGGGGTTGCCTGCACTTTTTAGTAACCCAGAAGATGTCAAGAAATAGGGGCATGGGAAAGCGGCCCCATAGTGCGAATCTTGAGGACGCTAGGCTAGCACAGCATCCAAGTAAATCCTCAGTTTAGTACCAATTTGATTTACTGACAGCAAGGGGCCCCAACTAGTTTCTAATGGTTTTAAAGCCTAAAATAAACCCCAGCATTGAAGTCACACATGTTTAGACAGGTGGGCTCCCGCTTCTTAAGACTGATCTACGCGCTTTATGCCGAGCCTCCAAGAAGGCAAGAAAAGGCAAAAATAACACCCGTTTAAAAGATAAAACAAAATAAATAAATAAACACTGACGAGATGCGCCTGCCTCCTTCCTTTCGTCTATGAGCTCAGCACCGGCTCTGCACTCCACCAAGCACAGTAACTTTTTCTCGCTCTCCCATGTTTCGCTGCAGTCCCGTTTGCAGGCGCAGCTTCCGATACATGGGCAGAACTTCCTGCTCAGGAGAAAGGAAATAGAAAGGTGACCAGCATACATTTCTAGTGACACAAGCCTCCGGAAGGCTGCCGTAGCGGGTCAGAACGGCAGCTCTTGACAACAGCCGATCCTTAGCCCAAGCACAAAACGCAACAGTGCATCTGTCCCATAGCACGGCTCTGATGCAACTCTCGTCTTGGCTGTAATAAAAAAAATATTTTCCTTGCAGTAATAATAAAAATATTTTCCTTGCATCGCATCTGCAGGAGACCCAGGAATGTGACCCTCTGGCGCGCATGCGTACACTGTAATTAGCGACCGGGCATCGCGCGCATGTAAAATTTAAATGACTGCGCATGCTTCTGCACAGACACTCTACGATCCTGTGTCAGCACGAACTACTTTAAAAACAAGCCTTTGCAATGCAATAGGACTCGCATTTACGCAAGACCTATTGCATTTGAAAGGGAGTGCGGGCAGGCAAAAAGGCACGAACGGGAGTGGTGAGGGGTGAGGGGGGCTGAGAAGTCACGGACTGCGGAAGGAGGTGGGGGGACACAGGGAAGAAAAATAGTTTTGGAGTAAAGGGGCCAATAGCCAGGGAAGGATACAAATGACAACATGGCCATCAGGAGGAGGGACTAACAAGCCTAAAACCAATCAGAAGGCAGCATTTAGGATCTAAGCCAATCAAAAAGATGGGCGGAGAGTGGGCGGAGCTTCCACTAAGCTTCCACGCTATAGTGTATACTGCATGCCTCACAAAGCGAGCAGCGCATGCGCTGCAACGCTAGGAGAGACCTAAAAATATATAGGGACTTTACTCACCGGCAAGGAGTTGATCACAGAGTTGCTCACCGTGAAGGGGTAACCCACCTCTCTCCAAGCATGAATAACAGAGAAACGAGAGAAGACAGACAAGTAAACAACCTACATTAACCCAAAAATCAAAGACAGATAAGGAAAAAAAAAAAAAGTTCATTTCAACTAGACTGCTGACCTCGGAATATTAAAATCATCGTTCTGCAGCCTGCAAAAATAACTTTTAAGGAAAGCAGGTTTGTTATTTTAATTTATTGTGTTAGTTCATTGTGGTGGCTTGTTTTGTTAAATTATTATTTTATTTTTTATTTCAGTTAATTATTTTAATCTGTTTTAAACTATTAGCATTGGTGATCAAGCCATGGCATCACCTCCTACATTCCTTTCCACTCTGGGTAACCCACCTATTCCTTGGGATCAGTGGAAAAAGATATTTTTCACTTATTTGTTAGCTATTGGGAGTGACAAATATGGTCCAGTCACGCGTCAAGCCATTTTGGTACAACATTTAGGGGTGGAAGGGAGGAGATTATATGAGACTCTTCCTGAGATTTCATTAGGAATGAGGAATGGTCTTCCTACAAATGTTTATGAAATGTCTATTCAAATGCTAGATGCACGTTTTTTTATTAAGGTTAATGTTGTGATGGAACATCACAAGTTTTTTTCAAGAGTACAATTGGTTGAAGAGGATATAGACACATTTGTCGCAGCTTTACGAGGGTTATCCTTAACTTGCTAATTAGAGAATTTTGGTGATTCGCTCATCAGAGACCAGATTGTAAGATGTCCTCATGATAAGAGAGTAAGAGAAAAGTTGTTGACAAGGGACCTCAATTTGACAGAAGCCATTCAGGTGGTGAAGGGAATGGAGCAAGCCGCGAAATGGTTGAGAGAAATGGACACTTCATCAAAGGTAGTTGATGATGTCGATGGTGTACAAGCTTCGGTCCTGGAGGTACGAAATTCCAAAGGAAATTTGGGGAAAAATGCGGGCGATCTGAAAGAGGACATGTCCGGCACTAGTATGAAAAAAGAATTTGCAACAAGTGAAATTAAATGTTTTCGATGTGGCGCTCCAGGCCACATTGCCACCAGTTTTAAGTGTGCAGCAAGAGGCATAATACATCATAATTGTGATAAAAAGGGACATTTTGATAGAATGTGTAGGGCAAGAGTTGCTCCAGCAAGAGTGAGGGTGGTGGAAGATGTACGTGAAAACGTCACCGAAATTGTGTTAACTATTCAAGACGAGAAAATAGGAGGTATGGTTAAGGAGATTTCAAATGACGATGCATGTGGATCTATTGAAAAAAAGATAATGTGAAGAAGGAGAGTACTGAAAATTGGAAAACCGCATTGTGTCGTATGCTTAGATGAGTTATAGGTGAAGATGCTAGTGGATTCAGGAAGTATGTACACTTTAGTGTCCAAAGATACCATATCTAAAGATTTGTATAAAGATTGGTCTGAACCTGACATAAAAGCTGTGGGATATGGAAGAAAGAAAATTTAAATTCTTGATATGAGATGGATGAATATAGCATTTGAAGGGGAAGTAGTGTATGGTCGAGTGTATTTAACTGACTATGGTTCTAATTTATTAGGGTGGCGTCACCAGAAAGACGGGTATAATTTTAAACCCCAATGTGGAAAATCCAGTTACGTTGATAGCTAAGAATATGCAGCTTGTGAACCAGGTGGATACGTTTGAGGAATTGGTGGTGAAGAATTAGCCCCGTGTATTTCAGAATGACTTGGGGTTGCTTAAAGGGTTCTCACCCAAATTATCCTGAAAAAAGGAGCAGTCCCGTTGGTGCATAAAGTGAAAAACATACCTCTCTTAATGAGTGTGCCTCTGCAACAAGAATTGGACAAGCTGTTGAGCCAGGGGATAATTGAACCCATAGATTCCTCTGAATGGCTAGCTCCAATTGTAGTTGCTCCCAAGGAAGGTGGAAAGATTAGGTTATGCATAGACTTAAGAGACCTCAACAGGAACATCTGGGTGGACAGGCAGCCACTTCCAAACATCTCAGAGATGTTGACAGCTATGACTGGTGGGAAGGTGTTTAGTGTGGTGAATATGTCGGAAGCGTATCATAGGGTCAAGTTGAATAAGGATTCTATACACCTTACATCCTTTGTTACCCCTTTGGGTGCATTACCTTATTTAAGGATGCTGTTTGGATTAGCATCGGCGTCAGCAGTGTTTCAGAGAATAATGATGTGATGGTAGCCAGGAGTGATGAGTTGCATCATGATGAGTTGCTTGAACAGGTGATGAGGCGCTGTGACGAGTATGGTTTGACAGGAAGAAATGCGTCACAAATCTTGGTCATGAGATATAAAGTGAGGGAATCCCACCAAAGAGAAGTATTGTCCACGGTTTAAGTGATGCACCATGTCCAGAGAGCAAGGAACAATTGCAGTCCTTTCTGGGAATCGCAGAATATTGCTCAAAGTTTGTGAGGAACTTTAATGAGATTGTCGAACCTTTAAGGGTGCTGATGAAAAAAAATGCAGTGTTTGTATGGACTGATACATGCGAGAATGCTTTCAAGCAAATTAAGGGAAGGATTATGCAGGCTCCTTCCCTTGGCCATTTTGAGGTCGCGGCCAAAACATACTTAACCACTGATGCTAGCAGCATAGGTTTAGGAGCAGTGTTGACTCAGGTGGAACATGATCAAGACAAGATAGTGGGATTTGCTTCCAGAAGATTGCAGGGTGCAGAAAAATCTTATTCTGTGATCGAAAGGGAGGCCCTAGCATGTTGTTGGGGGATCAGACATTTTAAATATTTCTTGTGGGGCTTACCTTTTAGAGTCAGGACTGACCACAAGCCGCTGGTGCATTTGTTTAAAGGTGGCAGCGGTTTGGAAGGAGGGGTCACGCTGAGGATATCAAGATGGATGTTATCAGTCCTGGAATTCAACTTTGAAGTGGAGTACTTGAAGGGATTAAGAAATATGGTAGCGGATTGTCTATCTAGATTAACTACCAAGGAGGTTGTGGAGGATGACAAAATTGATGTGAGTGATGCATGTGACATTGAAAAGGTTATGGCGTTGAGAAGAGAGGAATAGGATGTTGGTATGGACGAAGACTTAGGGGCCGATTACGATCTCGTCCGGAAGGCATTCCTACCGAATCAGTTCAGGAATGCTTTCCGAACGATTCGAATCGGGGGATTCTGACCGAGCGATTCGGTTGGACTTCCATTTACTTCAATGGGATCCTGTGTTCTGAACGAATACACTGGCTTCGTGTTTCTTCAGGTTGCTGAGGTAGGAGACGAATCATTACAAGAGCGCATCAACCTCAATAAACCATTTGAACGACACAACCTCTCCTTTATAATTTCATCACAGTATGACATTCAGTGATTCTGATCTTGCTTCAAGCTCATTGAGAAATGGACGTTCATCATTTACCCGGAAGTCAACCCAACTATTGCAACAACCAAAAGCTGAAGTCTGATTCAGTCCTGGCTAGCAGACATGAACCTTGACAGATCGTTGTGAGAAGTTGGCCTGGCATATGCTGTCCACTAATTATAGTGGGCACCTTGCACCAGTCCAAATCGACTCTTATGGTAGGTAGGTTAAAGACAACCTTATTGAAAGCTATCCTAGTGGTAGCTGTGGAGAGCAGCCTTCAGGCTAAGTCTTGAAGGAATGTAAAGCAGCTTGTTTTACCAGTCTATAATCTCTTGAGTGACCAAATGAAAGAGCACCACACCAGGTATATATTCAAAATATATGTATTTATTACTAAACACACCCCTCTAGTCTCTTTATGAGGCTAGAGTTCGAAGTACATAGGTTATAAGATCTTAAATCACAGTAATAGCACAAATACACGTTTGGGCCCTAGGGGCGTACCAAACCATATACCAATAAAATGGTATGCGAACCACGACTGAACTAGACACTAGGCCTAGAGCCTCTAGAAGTGCTTGGACCACAAGGAACCACCCAAGGTAGTGACACAGGGGACCCACGGGAGACGCGTGCAGTGTAAATACACAACCGCGATACGCCGTTAACTTCTATGGAGAAAGTCGGGATCGGGAAAATAGAGGAAAGGGACACTTAAAAGAGGACTAGGACAAAACCCCTTGAGATCTAGGACTTTGAAGAGTCTCTACCCACGGGAGCACCGGAGTACTCGTGTTACCTCACCCAGGGAAGCCGGGTGCATAGGTGCCTTTCGGGGTCGGGTTTCGTCGTCGTTTCTTATGGCGATCTGCTGCAAAGTGCTGCTGGCGACCAGGAGAAAAGTGTCCGGGTGGATCCAAGAGTGGATCGGAGTTCTGAAGAACCTGAAAGCAGAGGGGACAGAGTCTGGGTCACTAGCCAGTGACCAGGAGGGCGATGGACAGATGCCCACCGATGTCGAGTGCTTCAAGTTTGTTGACGGTCGTCTTGACTCTTCAGCCACGAGGTCTGGGAGGCGTTGTTGGCGACCAGGAGCAGGATTCGGGCTGTTGCTCGATGTCTGTCGAGTGCAGAGGTGTCGGCGACCAGATTGGACCCAACAGGCCTTGGCAACGGCAAGTCTCGAGTAAGATGTAGATCGTCGATGATGCAGACCAGTAAGGTCTGGGAAACTCACCCAGCAAGGGTAAGTGAGGGCAGGCCTGGAGCAATCAGACTGCCAAGTAAAGAAAAGATTGGCCTTCGGTAAGGGCTACTAGCCAACGGGCTAGCGACCGCGAAGGAGCCTCGTGACGCTGCACGTGGAGCTGGCTTACAGGACACTCGTGGAGTGGGGGCCAGTGATCTTCGGTGCAGGTGGTGCTGGAGGCTAGGGCTACTCGGAGCCCAAAGCACGACTTCTTGGGAGACCCAGAAGATGGTGCACTTGCAAGTGTGCTCGGTGTCCAGGGGTCATGGTCTCACATTACCCACGATAGCCACGGGCCTCAGCTTTGCTGGGGACTCAGGGTAGCCTCGGGGAAGTCTGAGAATCCACCTCTGGTGATGCGATGACTTCGGCGTCCGACGGGAGCTTCAGTGATGCGAACCGGACAGATGCTTCTTTGGTGCCTGCCAAGCAGGGGAGTCACTCCTTGACCCCAAGGGAGATTCTTCAGTCCTCTAATCGTGAGTAGAGCGTCGAAGGTCCAGGATTCTGTTTCAGAGTTTCGTCCAGGTATAATCTAAAGTCCTAAGGACTGGGTTCCTACCTTTATTCCAAAAATAGGAGATGGACTACTCTGTGGCCCCACCTATGGGTGGGTCAGGGCAGAGGGGTGGCTACACCCCTTTCCCTTTGTCCAGTTCGCGCCAAAGCAGGGGCTGCAAGCCCCTGATCCGGTTTGAACTGGGGTATGCACAGGGACACCAAATGTGCCCCCAGTTGAGGACTTCAAAGCACCCGAAAGTGCTCCCGCCCAGCCCCAATACACATTGTCCTGTCTGGGGAGGTGGTCACACCTCCCTGGGACAGGAAACCTATTGTCCAGGCCTCCCCTGCCAGAGTTTCGTCCAGCAGCAGGAGGCCAGACTCGTGTCTGTGGCAGCAGCATCCATTTTGTGATGCCAGGGCTCTGGAAAGAAGTTACCGGACTCGTCAGAGTTAACATGCCTTTCCCTCTAGAAGGGTGGAATGCTACCCCCGCCGCCAGGATTGGCGGGGGGGTAGTATTCCAAGATGTTTGACACCAAACACGACATGTTTTGGTGCAGCCATTCCATAGTTAGCATTTTACCGCGAGGATATAATGCATTTAAGAGTATATGGTCAGGCTGCCCTACAAACAGCATCAGAGATGGTCTCCGAACGCTGCAGAGGGGCCCTGCTCATGCAGGGGCACCCTCTCACATAAGAACCACGCACTCTGCCTCTAGGATTGATAAGGCCTGCCTTAGGAGTGACTTATAGGTTTATATGTGTGTATGCTTTTAGTGATATAGGTAACCTATACCACAGCAAGGGGTGCATGCACCACCTTACCCAGGCTGCAGTAGCAGACCTGTGGTGTCAATTTGGATGGCCTACCAGGGGTGGCATAATACATGCTGCAGCCCCTGGCAGGCCTCTGAGGTACCTATGCCCTTGGTACATAGTATACCATATACTAGGGACTTACAAGGGCACTCCAGATCCCAATCAGTGATGTGCCTAAGGCACATGGAGACCCTTTTAAAGAGGAAACAGCTAGGCTGGGGTTCTGAATAGCAGGGCCCCAGCCAGACTAATGTCGAAAACCAGTGAAGTATCAGCAAAAAGTGGGGGTACCCCTGTGAAGCAGATCCTACTCTCCTACAATCGTCTCCAGATTTCAGCTAATGTGAAAATTCCTGAACTCATCCTTGACAGAGACCTCTCCTTCAATTAATGCATTACCAAGAAAACCAAGAAAGTGTGGAATTAGAATTCACTTCTGAGAAAATTGAACTCTACTTACCCTTAATGAAAATCAAGTTAACACCAATAGTACTACTTGTATTCCACTTGTATCACGATACTCCAGCCTACTTGTAACCAGAACATTGACCTATGTGTAAGAGGCAGGAAAGGAAGGTGGTGGTAGATTTTTATGGCATTGAGGGGCTGAACCCAGCCCAATGTGGTAATGGAGGTGGTGAGATGCTCCAGTGAAACAGTGGTGAAGTGAAAAGGTGTAAAGGTGTCTGGAGGCCAGAAAGATAGGAGAGGGGAGTGTCAGGGGTTCTGCTGAGCCAGGAATTGTTGTAGAGACCATTTAGGGTCTGACTGTTGTGCTAGAGGTTATGGAGAAACTCTGTGACATTAACAAAGGGTTATGAAGATGTGTACATCACCAGCTTATCAGTGGTATGAGAAGCCAAATGAGAAGATGTCATATGGAGGAAATATAGATGTCCCAAGACTGAGCTTTCGAGAATGCAGATAGAGTGACTGATGAGGGCGGTGATGTGAACAACACCAGGAAACTGAACAATCAGAGACAGGAAGATCACATTCCAGTGTAATTACCCATGGTGCCCTGGTGGGATAGAGACACAAGCAAGATTGCTGGCCAATCACATAAAACACTGCAGAGAAGACTGAGAGAATGAGATGGAGGAGATGGAGGAAACGTGATTATGATGATGAGAGGTAAGGAAGTAAGAGACATGTGTAAGGGCTGCTTTCAATAAGCAAAGTTGAGAAAAGCAAGTTGCAATGCATTTGGTTGGGATAAAAACAAAAGGTAATGACTGAGACATGGCAGTCACTTGGGGTTTTATTGAAAAGAAAAGGGGATGTTAGTGGGATCACCTGTTGGCAATTTTAGCAGAGCTAGGGCAGCCACAGATTTAAAAGATTTAGCATAGAGCCCAAGTAGGAGAGAACGGTTAAAGAGTATGGAAAGGGGGGTGTGGCCAACTGCCGGAGAAGATGGCTGCACATTAGAGCAGCTCCGGCGTCCCCCACCACTTCTCCGTTACTATCCTTTCAATATCCAGCTGCACAAGAAGTACAGCAAGCAGCCGCAAAGCGGGGAGCCTAAGGATTCGGCTCTGGGAGGTAGAAGACGGTGGTTGGGGCAGCTGAGCGCCCGCAAGAACGCGGCCTAGCGGAACGCAGAGACCGTGGTGTGTTGTGGGCGCACGCCCGGCCGTGGGGTAACGGTCTTGGCAGCGCTGTGGGAAAATTTCTTGTAGTGGCTTCATCTGCTATATACTGCCCCACTGGGGGGTGGTTAACGGGCATACATCCCGTACATTTTCCCTAAACAGGTGAACAAGGCAGGGCTGCCCGCTGTCCCCGCTTTTATTTGCCATGATACTGGAGCCATTGGCAAGCTGGATACGGGGAGACCCAGTAATCCGGGGACTAAGGTGGACAGTGGGAAGAGAAGACAGAATCTTGTTATACGCAGACAACGTCTTGTTATATGTGGCGTCGCCAAGATCGTCCATTGCCAGCATCCTTCAGATCTGCTCCACCTTTGTACAATATTCTGGCTACACCATCAACTGGTCCAAGTCGGTGGTATTCCCCCTATGGTGCACGGCCTGGCCTTGCCAGGGGGATGCAGAGCAAAAATTGGGGTTCACCTACCTTGGGATATACGTCACTTCCAGTGAGGAGGTCTTTTACGAGCGAAACCTTCTCGCTCCGCTTGCCCGACTGAAGGGAGATGTGCAGCATTGGCGGGCCCTGCCGCTATCCCTACTGGGAAGGACGGTATTATTCAAAATGATGGCACTGCCACGATTCCTGTACGCCCTGCAAAATACGCCCTATGAGATTCCAGATTTGTTTTTCAAAGCAATAGACGGGGAGATTCGAAGCCTATTGTGGGATGGAAAACCACCTGCATTGCCACCCATAAATTAGTTCGGAGGTGGTACTATGGAGGTATCGCACTTCCCAATATACAGGTGTACTATTGGGCGGTGCAGTTGGTGGTCATTAATAGCTGGGCCCACCGTGGAAAGACAGATCCAGCGTGCTATATGGGCGAATGGCTCATGGGACTTGGGGGGGTTTAGAGATGCACTATACACCAACCCAAAGAAGCAGCAGCTCATGGGGCCGACAGCACAGACAGTCACAATCTGGCACAGAGTTACAAAACAGTTGGGGTGGAGCGGCAGGGTGACGCTTGATACACCACTGTGGTGGGCAGAGAACCTGGGGAAACTGGGTAGGTGCCGGGGATTTCGGGAGTGGGATATCATCTGTATTTCAAAGGTTAAAGATCTGTGACTAAGGGGGGCAGTCATCACATTCACGGAACTGCAAAGAGAGTATGAGTTAACTGACAGGGAACTATTTCGATATTCCCAAATAAGATACGCTCTCAAGGGGGCGATTGTAGAGGGGGAGGACTTGCCGGAGGCATCTCCTCTGGAAGACAGGCTCATCTCTGAATATATGCCGAGCAAGGCCATCTCATTGACGTACAAAAAAATCATTAATAACCTACCAGACCCGTTGCTTAGTCTCCGGGAAAAGTGGCAGGCAGATGTGGGGGAGCTGGAAGAAGAAGATTGGAGGGAAGCACTTGCGTTGCCCCGAGAGGTGGCAATATCATCGAGATTACGACTTGTCCAATTAAAAATACTCCACAGGACATATATCACATGTACTGCACTGGTTAAAATCGGCAGACTCGAAGATGCAGGGTGTAGAAGAGCATGTGGAGGTATTGGCACCTTTTTCCACATTATCTGGGAGTGTGCACCCATCCGAAGATTCTGGAATTCCATAATTACATGTATGAAGGAAGCGTATGGAGAAACAGTTGCCCTGACTCCCACAGTGTGCCTCTTGGTCAACCTACTGATCTTGATCGTGCTTGGCAGCTGTGGACTACCATGGGATTGATGATTATGAAACGCAATATTGCTCGGAGTTAGGGGGGTGGCGGAGATACCGACTCTGCTGAATAGAAGCGTGTTGGAAGCCGGAGTCCCCATCCCGCACCACTGTCACCAAATCAGAGGCCCGGGACTCCTCACTCAACGTTAGGCCAAGTAAGGACACTGTTTGAGATAGCCCTGCTCACCCCCTTAGTAGCTTGGCACGAGCAGCCAGGCCTATCTCCAAGGCACGAGTGTGCACTATGTGCAACCACACTCACAACAACCCACTGGTGACACCACAAATGGACTCCACACAAGTTTGATAAAACGAGTATGAACTTTATGTAAAAAGATATACGATCAGACCACACTATACATAAGCCAACATGTAATAAAGGGTAATATTCGTTATGGCTGGCTGGTAGGTTCAAATCCCAACCACCGCTTTCAAAATGCTATGCTGGTCGCAATGCTAGAATCATACACGTTGCAATGGACAAACAATAGTGCACTGCGTAACAATACAATCCTGTGCTGGGCAAAGGAGAAATAATACAATGCGTAACGATACACCCCGGTACCTTGCAATGGGAGAAATAATGCAATGCTTACCGCTACAATCATGTACTGCGCAATGAAGGAATAATGCAATGCGTCACACCCCAATCACGTACTTTGCAATGAAGAAATAATGCAATGCGCGCCGCTACAATAATGTGCTTTGCAATGAAGGAATAATGCATTGCGGGCCGCTACAATCCTGTACTTTGCAATGTATAAATAATGCAATGCGTAGCTCTACAATCGTGTACTTCGTTATGTCAGGCGTCATAAGAAAGTCCAGCAGTTCGTTAGCAGCAATATTGGCAATGTGTATTATGACAGTCAGCCTCTTCGATAACAGTTGCCCCCCACACGTATCAACGATGACATAAAGAACAGCTTCTCACTTTGGCCCCAGTACTGCCACTCCTGAACGCAGTACGGGCCCCAATCTGAGCCGAAGCAAAGACTCACGTCACCAGAAGGACTGAGAGGCTGAGAGAGTATCCCTCCGAGCCCGCAACCCACCCAGGCAGTGATCCACGTTATCTGGGGGCGCGAGCCTACTCTCCTCTCCTCCATCAGCGAACTGGGCCTTCCGTGTAGAACTTTCTCAATGGGCCTCAGCGGCTCAGCCTGGCAGCTCAGCTCCTCTGGGGCTGCCGTTCCGGGCCGCGACTGTAAGGAAGGTCTCAGGCGGCCGCAGGGCACACATACCCCACGCCCCTGAGATTACGTTACTCCGGGTGCACGTTCACCACAGCACCCTCCACGTCTCCTCTGGCACGAAGCCACACACACAACACTGATGGGACTTCACGTCGACTCCGAGTGCACGTTCACCAGGCACTCCTTCCTGCGGTCTCAGTTGGCACCAAGACACGCACACCGCGCTGCAGAGACTCACTTTCTTCCGGTGCACACGATGATCAGCCGATCCCCTCCACAGTCCCAGGTTGCACCAAAAGACGCACACTGCTTCACTGAGACTTACTCCAACTCCGGTGCCCCGATATCCAGGCGCTCTTCACCAACGCCTTCGGCTGCACCCCGACACGCTTGCCGTATCCGAGCCTCACTTCTCCGGTGCACTCGATGACCAGGCGCTCTTTACCAGCGCCTCCGGTGCACCCCGACACGCACCCTGCGTGTCCGAGACTCACTCCACTTCCGATGCACACGTTGACCAGGCGCTCCTCACCAACGCCTCCTGTGCACCACGACATGCACCCTGCGCGTCCGAGACTCCCTTCACCTCCGATGCACCCGCTGACCAGGCGCTCTTCACCAGCGCCTGCGGTGCACCACGACACGCACCCTGCGCGCCCGAGTCTCACTTCACCTTCGATGCACATGTTGACCAGGCACTCTTCACCAACGCCTCCTGTGCATCACGACACGCACCCAGCGCGTCCGAGACTCACTTAACCTTCGATGCACACATTGACCAGGCGCTCTTCACCAACGCCTCCTGTGCACCGCGACACGCACCCAGCGAGTCCGAGTCTCACTTCTCCTCCGTGTGTCCAAGATCACAGGGCACACCTTTCGAGGGTCTCAAGCTGCCACAACACGCACCCACCGCGTCGCTTGAAACTTCTCCGGAAACTTTTATGTTCCTGTGTTTTCAAACAGGGAGCCAGCTCACCTCGGGCACTTGGGGTAACAAGACACAGCACAAAGCACAGTCTTCTTCAAGCAGGGGGACCCAGCGCACACAGCACAGTCCCATCAGCCTCTTCCTTGGTTAAAACAGCAAACTGCAGACCAGCCCTAGATCACGAAGCAAGGGTCGGTCCTTCCCAGCAGTCTCTTCAGTTGTTCTTTCCTTAGCAGATGTTTCTCTTGACCACGAAATGGGTCCAAGCCTTTTCAGTCTCAATCCATTTCTATTCCAACGTTCAGGGGTCTCAGCTCTCATAGTTATACCCCTAAATGTCTTTGAAGTTCGTTGTGCTCAGGGGTCCCTGACCCCTGCCTAAATCAGTTCTGGGTGTCTCCCTCCCAGTGTCATCTTTCTCCCTTTGATACTGGGGGTCTGGATCCTTAATCACTCAGCAGGAGATGGGTCAATTGTTTTATAGCCGCAACCCAGGCCTCTTCACCTCCCGGTGCTTTTCCTCGCCTACTCTCCAGATGCAGGTCAGCCTGGTGCCATCTCAACCCCTCCCTGGGTCAAGACCTCCCCCAGCTCCTCTCCCCTCTCCGATCCAGACAGTCAATCCACATTCAGCAGAGACACACAGAAATGCTCAAAGCACAAAACTCAGCCACTTTTTAAAAGAGTGGCTTCTGAACACACAGTGACAAAACCACTTTCATAGAAAGATGTATTATGACGCTGTGAGTTCATACATACTAAACTTCACCTTTCCATTTTAAATTTATGGGAATCTAGGCTAACAAACACAATACCCAGCCTCCCCCATTCTGTCCTATGGGCAGGATGGCCTTTCACCAGTGAAAAACGAAATGGAGTGTTTTTCACTGTCAGGACATAACACACACCTCACTATATGTCCTGCCTTTTACCTACATTGCACCCTGCCCAGGGGTTACCTAGGACCTACCACAGGGGTGCCCACTGTGTACGCAAAAGGGAAAGTAAGGCCTGACAAGTGGTTGCTCTTGTCAGGACAACATGCTAACTTAGCAAACTGCACGCAGGCCCTACACTGCAGGCCTGAGTTCCCTTCTCCGCGCACCTTTGCATTACTAGCCCTGGCACACTCAGTGCACATCACTAGGGACTTTACTAGTAAGGCAACATACCAATCATGGCCAACCAATTACCATTACACTTTACACAGGGAACACTTGTACTTTGACACTGATCAGCAGTGGCAAAGTACCCAAAGCATCTAAATTGGCAACTCTATGTCAGGAAAACGGTCTAGGGGGAAAGCAAAAAGTTTAGGGAACTTTAGCCAAAAAGGCCAAGTCCTACACAACCCTCTCCCAGCCAAAAGCCAGGGTAGACCAATCATTACCTTGATGGACTTCCCGGCTTCGGGCGATAGAACAAGGATGCAGGCCCTCTACCGCAGGGACACCCTCCTGTTCCACGCCTTCCTGACCCCAGGGGGTCTTCTTGATCACCACTCCCTGAGCCAACAATGCTGTTCCATGGATCCCTCTCGGCCAGGGGGACCCCTCCAGGGGTGCGGGTCCCATGCCAACCCCACCCTGGAGTGGTAACCTGGGAAGGCCCATCGGTCAGGATACTACCTCCAGTCATCCTGCCCTCCAGGTTAAAAGTGGGTTTACCCTGGTCACTTCTAGGGGACCCAGCCCCACTGGCTGGACACTGTCCCACGGGTGTTCCCACTGGGGAACACAACCCTCTTTATCCTTCCATTTATTTTTCTGGGCCTGCCACTTGGGAATGGCACCCACAAACTTCAGGACGGCAGGAGCTCTGGCTACAGACTCCCCACGCCCTCCTGACGCTAGGTGTCCTTCCTCACACCTCTGGCAAGTAGGCCCTAGGCCTCCACCCGGGGGCTCTCCTATGGCCCCCCCTCAGTTTCCTGGGTGGTGCTGCTGATCCCTGGGGGTGCTGCTTACTCTTCCTCCCCCTCTTTTGAGACAAGGGGCTAGCCAGCAACCCCTCCTCACTACTCTGGGATCTCCTTGCGCCACTTGGCCCTTCTTCCCTCTCTGGGGCCTTTTCAGGCCCCTGGACCCATGACCAGGGGTCCGGTTCTCGTGCAGGCTCCCGGGAATCAAGGAGCCCACACCTTAACCCGGGGTGGCGCAATCCTGGAAAATAATTTCTGAGCCTAGGCT
This sequence comes from Calotriton arnoldi, assembly GCA_963921515.1. Classification (NCBI taxonomy): domain Eukaryota; kingdom Metazoa; phylum Chordata; class Amphibia; order Caudata; family Salamandridae; genus Calotriton; species Calotriton arnoldi. The sequence goes on along the minus strand of CAWUFW010006111.1, from coordinate 796,561 downwards.
CCCCTGGGGCCAAATTGGACAACCCCTCCAAATCATTTACCATGCTAACCACTACCCAATCTTCCTCCTTGGCTGACAGGAGGTCAGGAAGAGGTTCACTCTCCTCTTCCGCCCCATCATCTGTAGCCAAGAGCATGGTCACCTCAGACCTCTCAAAGTGTGGTTTGAGGCGGTTCACATGGAGAACCCTCAAAGGATTCCTAGGAGACTGTAAGTCCACCAGGTAGGTCACTTCGCTCCTGCGCTCCACCACCTCATAAGGCCCAGTCCACTTGTCCTGGAGCGCACAAGGCTCCACTGGCGCCATCACCCACACTTTCTGCCCAGGTTGAAACTCGACCAGAGTGGCATTCTGGTCGTACCACCGTTTCATATTCTCCTGGCTGGCTTCCAGGGTCGCCTGAGCGAGCTGCCTGAAATGCCTAGTTTGGTTCCTGAAGGCCAGCATGTAGCTGTATACATCCTGGGGGGTTTACTAGAAGCCTTCTCCCAGCCCTCCTTCACCAAACTCAAGGGTCCTCTGACCGGGTGCCCATACAGGAGCTCAAAGGGACTGAACCCCAATGACTTCTGTGGCACCTCTCTATATGCAAACAGCAGGCATGGCAAGAGGACGTCCCACTTACGCCTCATGGGTTCCTCCAGACCCATAATCATGCCCTTCAAGGTCCGGTTAAACCTCTCAACCAGACCATTACCCTGGGGTGGTAAGGTGTGGTGAACTTATAAGTTACACCGCACTCCTTCCACAGAGATTTCATATACCTCGATATGAAATTAGTACCCCTGTCAGACACCACTTCTCTGGGGAACCCCACACGGGGAAAAATCCCCATCAGTGCACGGCCCACCACGGGGGCTGTCACCGTCCGGAGAGGGATGGCTTCCGGGTACCGGGTGGCATGGTCCACCAAGACCAGGATGAACCTGTTGCCCATGGCCGTCTTGGGATCCAGAGGCCCCACAATGTCAATGCCCACCCTCTCAAAGGGTGTGCTGACTACAGGGAAAGGTTGGAGGGGAGCCTGTTGCTTCCTTCCACTCTTACCACTCGCCTGACAAGTCAGACAGGTCCTGCAATGAGTATCAGAACTCTTGCGCATCTGGGGCCAGTAGAAGTGGGTGACAAGCCGCTCAAAGGTCTTGTCCTGCCCCAAATGTCCTGCCAAAGGTACATCATGAGCCAACCCCAATAGGAAGGCTCTGAAGCGCTGGGGTACCACCAGCGCCCGGGCTGACCCAGGCTCAGCCACCTTTGGCTCACTATACAGGAGATCGTTCTCCCAGTAAATCAAGTGTGATCCCGACTGATCACCTGCTGCCTGGTTTGCTGCCTGCTGCCGCAAACCTACAAGAGAAGGGCACTTCTTCTGTTCCTCACAGAATTCCTCCCTGCAGGGACCCCCTTCCTGCTGCCATTCGGTCAGCCCGGGTAGGTCCCCCAGTTCAGCCACTTGTTCCCCCGTAGGCTCCAGGGCATCCCCTCAAAGGGTGCCTCCTCCTGGACCGTGAGAACTGTGGGGACCGGTTTCCCGCGCCCCCTGCCTCTTCTCTTCCTGGCAGGCACCTGGGCCACTGTTTCAGGCCCCAGGTTCTCTTGAATACCTTTACTGGCTACCAGAAACCGAGTGGTCACACACGCCCACTCAGGTAGACCCAACATCTCCAAATGCGCCTGGCGCTCCACCTCCTTCCAGGGGGAACTCTCCAGGTCATTCCCTAGCAGACAGTTTACAGGCATGGACGGACTTACAACAACCTTCAAGGAACCTGCAACCCCTCCCCATTCAAAGGGAACCAGCGCCACCTTGCAGAGGTGCACTGAATTGTCTGCTGACATTACAGGGTGAAGCACATCGGGAATTACTTGTTCTTCAGACACCCACTGACACCTGACAGATGTCAAACTGGCTCCGGTGTCTCTCAGAGCCTCCACCCTCCGTCCATTGATGGTCACCCACTGCCTGTACTTTTTAGTGTTCTCAGGCAGAGGGATTTCCTGGACCATCTCTCGATCTCCTAAGGAGACCAGGGTCATAACTGCTTGCTCCTCCCCATTACAAGGACTCAATTCCTCCCCCAACGCTACACTCACTAAACCAGGTGTTGGAGCACCAGTGGGTGCAGATGACTTTTTGGGGCATTTAGGGGAAATATGACCCACTTCTTTACAGAAGTAACACGTAGGAGGACCTCGGGGCTCCTTCTTGCCCTTGACGGCCCAGGCCCTCTTGGCCTTGGGGGACTGGGACCCTTTCTTGGGGGAACTACCCTGGGGCCCTTTAGAGGACTCCTTGTGGTTACCCTTGTCCTCCCCCACCTTCGGCGGGGGCCCTGCATACTCTTGGCAGTGGTAGTCCCAATCCCCTTGTGGACCCGGGTACTAGTCCAGCGGTCCGCCTCCTCAGCAAGTTTACTGGATCAGTCAGCTTACTATCCAATAGATGCTGGCGCAGCTCTGGAACACACAGACTACTCAAGTGCTCCCAACTGATGAAATTGCATAAGCCCTTAAAATCATTGACCTTGCTGCCCAGCATCCAACCATCCAGTGCCCGTGTGTACTCATTCACACATTCTACCCAAGTACGGGATTCTAGTTTCTTGGAGGTCCTGAACTTCTGCTGGTATTGTTCACGAGTGAGCCCATACCGGAGGCATAAAGCCTCCCTCATGTTGGCGTAGGTCAGGGTTCCCGCCCTCTCTAAAGGTGATAGAACGTCCCTCCCCGAAGCCTCAAAGTGTTTCCATAGGCCCGCCCCCAATGCTTTTCAGGCACCTCATTCATCCTTAGTGTGATCTCATATGCCGTGAACCACGCATAAATGTCATCACCCCTCTGGTAATCTCGCACTAAATCCTTGGGAATGTACACCTTCCCTACTGGCACTGGTGGTGCGCTGCCACCATTCGAACTGGGCTCGGCTTGTCTACCCTTAATGTCCAGTTCCCTCATGCTTGACTCATGAGCGAAGAGAATCCGTTTCTCTTACAACGCAAGAGCGTTCCTGCTCTCCTCTGCTTGAGTTTTAAGTTTTAACACCTCCAACTCATGCAGTCTGACCCTTTGGTTTTCCTCCAACTCCTCTGGTGAAAAGCTCCTCCCTGAATGGCTACTACCAGCCCCCGCGGCTGGTCCCTCCACTGGCAAATCCTGTGGACCAAATCCATTCCCTGGGACATCCTCATCCACCTCAACATCACCCGTCTCCTGAGCCTCTTTGGCTTCCCACCAGGCCCTCAAGGCCACTTGCAGCTCCTCCTTCTTGACGCCACCCTTCATGGGACATCCCAAAGCTCAGCAGAATTTCCTCAACTGATCAACCTTGTAGGTAAACAATGCCTCAATGTTAAACTCTAATTCTGCAGCCGCAGCCTCACCGGCTATCCGGCTCCCTCCTGAGACATGATGTGTGGTTTAAAGGTTACTCAACAATAGAACCAACAATTCAAAACAATATGTTGTTGCATTGTGGTCTGCGATCAATTTATGATGTACACCAATTACTGTGAGTGGTTTTGCACACACGCGTTTCAATTACGTTAGGATCGTATCCCACCGCTCTGCCGCCAAATGTTGGAAGCCAGAGTCCCTGTCCCACACCACTGTCACCAAATGCAGAAGACCCAGGACTCCTCACTCAAAGTTAGGCCAAGTAAGGACACCGTTTGAGATAGCCCTTCTCACCCCCTTAGTAGCTCGGCACGAGCAGCCAGGCCTATCTCCAAGGCACGAGTGTACAGTATGTGCAACCACACTCACAACAACCCACTAGCGACACCACAAATTGACTCCACACAAGTTTGATAAAACGAGTATAAACTTTATGTAAAAGATATGCTAGAATCACACACGTTGTAATGGACAAACAATAGTGCACTGCGTAACGATACAATCCTGTGCTGGGCAAAAGAGAAATAATACAATGCGTAACGATACACCCCGGTACCTTGCAATGGGAGAAATAATGCAATGCGTACCGCTACAATCATGTACTGCGCAATGAAGGAATAATGCAATGCCTCACACCCCAATCACGTACTTTGCAATGACGAAATAATGCAATGCTCGCCGCTACAATCATGTGCTTTGCAATGAAGGAATAATGCAATGCGTAGCTACAATCATGTACTTTGCAATGAAGAAATAATGCAATGCGGGTCGCTACAATCCTGTAATTTGCAATGGAGAAATAATGTAATGCGTAGCTCTACAATCGTGTACTTCGTTATGCAGAAATAATGTCAGGCGTCATAAGACAATCCGGCAGTTCGTTAGCAGCAATATTGGCAATGTGTATTACGACAGTCAGCCTCTTCGATAACAGTTGCCCCCCACACGTATCAACGATGACATAAAGTACAGCTTCTCACTCTGGCCCCAGTACTGCCACTCCTGAACGCACTATGGGCCCCAATCTGAGCCGAAGCAAAGGCTCACGTCGCCAGAAGGACTGAGAGGCCGAGAGAGTGTCCCTCCGAGCCCGCACCCGGCCCAGGCAGTGATCCACGTTACCTGGGGACGCCGACCCCACTCTCCTCTCCTCCTTCAGCGAACTGGGCCTTCCGTGTAGAACTTTCTCAATGGGCCTCAGCGGCTCGGCCTGGCAGCTCAGCTCCTCCGGGGCTGCCAGTCCGGGCCGCAACTGTTAGGAAGGTCTCAGGCGGCCGCAGGGCACACATACCCCACGCCCCTGAGATTACGTTACTACGGGTGCACGTTCACCACAGCACCATCCAGGTCTCCTCTGGCACTAAGCCACACACACAACGCTGATGGGACTTCACGTCGACTCCGAGTGCACGTTCCCCAGGGACTCCTTCCTGCGGTCTCAGTTGGCACCAAGACACGCACACCGCACTGCAGAGACGCACTTTCTTCCGATGCACACGATGATCAGCCGATCACCTCCACAGTCCCAGGTTGCACCAAAGCACGCACACTGCTTTACTGAGACTTACTCCAACTCCGGTGCCCCGATATCCAGGCGCTCTTCACCAACGCCTTCAGCCGCACCCCGACACGCTCACCGTGTCCAAGCCTCACTTCTCCTCCGGTGCACTCGATGACCAGGCGCTCTTCACCAGCGCCTCCGGTGCACCCCGACATGCACCCTGCACGTCTGAGACTCACTCCACTTCCGATGCACACGTTGACCAGGCGCTCCTCACCAACGCCTCCTGTGCACCACGACACGCACCCTGCGCGTCCAAGACTCCCTTCACCTCCTATGCACCCGCTGACCAGGCGCTCTTCACCAGCGCCTGCGGTGCACCACGACACGCGCCCTGCGCATCTGAGTCTCACTTCACCTTCGATGCACAAGTTGACTAGGCGCTCTTCACCAACGCCTCCTGTGCACCACGACACGCACCCAGCGCGTCCGAGACTCACTTCACCTTCGATGCACACGTTGACCAGGCACTCTTCACCAACGCCTCCTGTGCACCACGATACGCACCCAGCGCGTCTGAGTCTCACTTCTCCTCCGTGTGTCCAAGATTACGTGGCACACCTTCCGAGGGTCTCAAGCTGCCACAACACGCGCCCACTGCGTCGCTTGAAACTTCTCCAGAAACTTTTATGTTCCTGGGTTTCCAAACAGGGAGCCAGCTCACCTCGGGCCCTTGGGGTAACAAGACACAGCACAAAGCACAGTCTTCTTCAAGCAGGGGACCCAGCGCACACAGCACAGTCCCAACAGCCTCTTCCTTGGTTAAAACAGCTAACTGCAGGCCAGCCCCAGATCACGAAGCAAGGGTCGGTCCTTCCCAGCAGTCTCTTCAGTTGTTCCTTCCTTAGCAGAGGTTCCTCCTGACCACGAAATGGGTCCAAGCCTTTTCAGTCTCAATCCATTTCTATTCCTACGTTCAGTGGTCTCAGCTCTCATAGTTATACCCCTAAATGTCTTTGAAGTTCATTGTGCTCAGGGGTCCCTGACCCCTGCCTAAATCAGTTCTGGGTGTCTCCCTCCCAGTGTCATCTTTCTCCCTTTGAATCTGGGAGTCTGGATCCTTAATCACTCAGCAGGAGATGGGTCAATTGTTTTATAGCCGCAACCCAGGCCTCTTCACCTCCCGGTGCTTTTCCTCGACCTACTTTCCAGATGTAGGTCAGCCTGGTGCCATCTCAACCCCTCCCTGGGTCAAGACCTCCCCCAGCTCTTCTCCCCTCTCAGATCCAGACAGTCAATCCACATTCAGCAGAGACACACAGAAATGCTTAAAGCACAAAACTCAGCCACTTTCTAAAAGAGTGGCTTCTGAACACACAGTGACAAAACCACTTCCATAGAAAGATGTGTTATGATGCTGTGAGTTCATACATACTAAACTTCACCTTTCCATTTTAAACTTATGGGAAACTAGGCTAACAAACACAATATCCAGCCTCCCCCATTCTGTCCTATGGGCAGGATGGCCTTTCACCAGTGAAAAACGAAATGGAGTGTTTTTCACTGTCAGGACATAACACACACCTCAGTATATGTCCTGCCTTTTACCTACACTGCACCCTGCCCAGGGGTTACCCTGGACCTACCACAGGGGTGCCCACTGTGTACGCAAAAGGGAAAGTAAGGCCTGACAAGTGGTTGCACTTGTCAGGACAACATGTTAACTTAGCAAACTGCGCGCAGGCCCTGCACTGCAGGCCTGAGTTCCCTTCTCCGCTCACCTTTGCATTACTAGCCCTGGCACACCCAGTGCACATCACTAGGGACTAAGGCAACATACCAATCATGGCCAACCAATTGCCATTACACTTTACACAGGGAACACTTGTACTTTGACACTGATCAGCAGTGGCAAAGTACCCAAAGCATCTAAATTGGCAACTCTATGTCAGGAAAACGGTCTAGGGGGAAAGCAAAAGTTTAGGGAACTTTAGCCAAAAAGGCCAAGTCCTACAAAGCGATATATGGATTGGTGCATGATTGCCGAAGTGGAGGTTTACAAAAATAGAGGTTGCCCCCAGAAGTGGGACCAGGCCTGGGGAAAGTGGAATACATTCAGGGGAAATATATGTAGCCCTCCACAGATTCAGGGGCTGTCTGCTGGGAGAACGATGGATGGAAAGGAAGATCTAACTCCTGTATAAAGATGAGATGTAATGGGCCATTGCTGACTTGCCTATGGGGTGTAATGTAAACTTGTGCCCGAGAGAGCTAAAAGTGAGGTACTGCTGTGCAACTGTAGTAATTAAATGTTTAATAAAAAGAATATTTAAAACAAAAAGAGTATGGAAAGACAGTCCAAGACACTGAATGTTGGGGCTAGAGGTACTTTGTTTAGAATGGGTACAAGTCAGCCATGACATTCATTGTGTTTGCCAAGAGGAGTTTGCAGATTGGTGCTGTAGCAGAAGTCGAGGTAAAAGAGTCAAGCTAGATAGCATAAGTGGTGAGGAGTGGTATATGGGTAGAGTGCGGCAGTGATAAGGAAAGCGTCTGGTTCTCATAGTAGAAAGTTTGCAAGAAAGTTAGGGTTCTGTTTCCCTAGCAGTGAGACTGGACTGGTGTGTATTACTCAATGAGGAGAGATGACTGTTGGCCCTCTTTAAATGTGATACAGTGGTCTTGCATGCAGGAGTACTGTGTTTGTCAGCCATGTCTCTTTTTATCTCTTCCTCACTGCAGGAAATCTGGCCAACTTTAACAAAGAGAACACCAATAACCTGGGCCTGGAATATGACTATTCTTCTGTCATGCACTACGGAAGGTGAGCCTGATATCCTCTGTCATGCAATAGGGAAGGTGAGCCTGAGATATCACTGCTGATAGCACAAAGGAGTTTGAGATGCTACTTCCAGCACTTACAGAGGAGTCTGAGATGTTGTTGGTAGCAGTTGAAGGAAGGGTTTGGTGGCTGTTTCCTCCCGCTTTTCAACCTTACAAATTTAGTGCATGTTCTCTGTTTCACAATTTGGATCGCTAGATGGTGGTTTGAGCTACAGTATGAGCTGTACCAAGGAGCACTACATGCCCGCTTACAAAGAACAATTGCACATTCAAAAAGCAAAGTAGTCTGATTGGTCAAGAGACATTTCTTTTCCTGTTGCTCATTTCAGTCTCACAGGACCGGTACAAAAACCACAGAACAGAGCAATCTGGCAGCCAGGAACATGAAGAATAATATTGCAGCCACCATTACAGGACACAAGAACGCTGTGCCAGTGTTCTGAGCTGGTTTAAAAAGGGAGGCAAGGTAGGGACACTCTGACCCCCGGCACTTCTTGGGGTACTCCCGCCCCACAGGTGGCAAAAAAGAATAGTGTCCCAAGTCTCGCTGCACTCTCGCGGGATCCAGCCTCGTGAAATCATCAATAATGTCATGGAGATGTAATTAATGATATCAATTATGTAATTTAACATGTCATGATTGATGTAACATGTGATGACATAAGCAGTGCATGGTGAGTGCAAATTATAGTTGGCTCAGTAAATTATAACAGGTTTTTTTTTAAAGTTATTGTTTATAATATTACAAGACCTAATTATAAAGTAACTTTAACCTTTGTTTTTCCAGTGCATTTCTAGGGTTTTTTAAGTGCCAGCTGAAATCTTATTACCTTACCTGCCGCAATTCAGGGAGGACGTCAAGACCTGGCTCTTCGACTGAACCATAAATCCTCCCTCACTACCTCTTGGCGCCTTGAGACCCTCACGGGAAGTAACCTGATTGAGTGAATGATTGACCTAACTATGGGCCAGATGTACGACCCTAAATTGCATGCGCAAACGGGTTAGCGACCCGTTTGCGCATGCAAAAATGAATAGTGCCATGTACAATTCCTATTTAGCGAGTCTCAATATTTTGGCGACTCGCTAAATAGGAATTGCGACTCGCTATTAGGAAGGGGCGTTTCCAGGGCGTCCCTTCCTAATAGCGACTCTCTACTCCATGTAGGAATGTTTTGGTCGCAAAGCACTCGCAACTTACCACCCTCTTAAAGAGGGTGGTAAAGCACTCGCAAATGGGAAGGGGTCCCCACTCTGCAAACGCAGCTCCTGGCGCACTGCTGCTCGGGGGATGAAGTCCACTTGTGTCCTGAGGTCCTCAGGACACAAGAGGACCTCATCGCCCCACCACCAGTGCGCCAAGAGGCGCGTTTGCGGAGTGGTGTAAAAAGGGGCGTGGCCTCAGACCACCTCTCTGCAATGCAGCTCTGTGGCGCATACTGGAGGTACCTGGTGGGCTAGTTGGCCCCCAGGGACCCTCAGTAATGAAGGGGACTTAATACCCCAGGGGGCGCCTTTGCAGAGTGCTGCAGGGAGGGGGCGGGGCCTCCGGCGAGATGCCAGCTTTTTTAAAATGTTATTTTTTTAGAAGGGGGGCTGTGTGGCCCCCCTTCTTTTACAATTTTTTGGGCCCTGGGGACCCCATCCCCCAGAACCTGACCTGTTTTTATAGAATTTCTTTTTTTTTAAACGGGAAGGGGGCCCCCTCCCGAGGCCAATTTCGGCCCGGGGACCCCATTCCCCGGGGCATGGCCACATATTTAAATTTTTTTTTTAAGGAGGGGGGCTGCGTGGCCATTATTGGCCATTATTGGCCCCGGGGACCCCATCCCCCGGGGCTGTGCCTCTATATATATTTTTTTAATCAGGGAGGGGGGGCCGCGTGGCCCCCCTCCCTTGGGCCAGTTCTGGCCCCGGGGGACCCCATCCCCCGGGGCATGCCCAATTATTTATTTATTAGAGGGAGGGGGGTCGCATGGCCCCCCTCCCCAGGCCGATTTTGGCCCCAGGGACCCCCATCCCCCGGGGCCATTCTTTTTAAAAAAAATTAAACAGGAGGGGGTCGCATGACCCCCCTCCCGGGCCACTCCTGGCGCTGGGGACCCCATCCCCCGGGGCTGGCCCTTTGCGTTGGGGACCGTGGGGGGAGCCCTAATGCCCCCACGGTCCCGCTGGCTCCCCGCCTCCTGCGGGAGCCGGCATTGCTTTTGAGCATGGGGAGCTGCTAACATGCAGCTCCCCTTGCTCAAAAGCAATCATCGGCTTTGCTTTGTTGAAGTGAGAGCAGGTTTCGCTGCTCTCGCTTCAACGAAGCTAGCAGAGCTTGCTATGGCAGGGCGGGAGCCGTGCTCTCACCCTGCCATAGCAAACAGCAATGTCCCGGGGGTGGGCACCCCGGGACATTGCAGGAGCCGGCCCTGGGGGTGGCGGTCCCCAGGGCCATATAGGCTCCAGGAGGGTGCTGCGCGGCCCCTCCATCCATTTGCATAGCCCCGGGAGGGGTGGTGGCCGGGGTCCGCAACGGACCCCGTATTTAAATATTCAATGCCCCGGGAGGTGGTGGTCCCCGGGCAGTGTGAGGGGCAGGAGCCCCCCACACACTTTTATTTTTAATTGCAGCCCCAGGGAGGTGGCGGTCCCCGGGGCTTGGGGGGGCCTCCTTTTAAATTTGAATGCCCCGGGGAGGTGGCGGACCCCGGGGCAGCATAGGGGGTTGGGACCCCCCAAGCCTTTATAAAAAAAGCCAGTGGGAGGTGGCGGTCCCCGGGGCTGCGGGGGGGCCACGTGCCCCCCGCATTCAAATTAATAAGCGCCGGGTAGGTGGTGGTCACCAGGGCTGGTGGGCCCCGCGGGCCCCCGCAAATTAATCACCGATTGCCCCCGGGACCTGGCCCACCCAGGGGCTTTTTGAAAACGAAGCGCGGGAGCTAGCGTTTCAGTTTTTTTTTATTTTCACGGCAGGCCTAGGGGGTCAGGGTGTTTCTACCCTGCCCCCTTTTCTTCTTTTTCAACCTTTTTTCCACTCTTTTCTTGTGACTCGGTTACTGAGTCACAAGATGGTTGCCAACACTTCCTGGTTTGGAGTGTTGGCAGCCATTCAGAGTGAAGCAGGTGCCCGAGAGGGTTCGCGAACCCTCCTCGGTGCTCAGATATCGATATTTTAATTTTTTTAAATTTCTCAGGAACTACCAAATGGATTTACACCATTTAAAAAAAAGGTCTCTTTCTTATCCAAGGGCTACCTTTCTGCCAAATTTGGTGTCATTCCGTTCAGCAGTTCTGGCTGTAACCTGTTTCAAAATTCCTATGGAAATGAACATGGGGAAAACGCGTTTTGGGACCCCCCTTTTTTCTCGGGCCCCCGCTTCACAAATCACACCGGAACTTTCAAGACAGGAGCTGACTGGAGCGCCCCATTAGTTTTGAAAATTTCATGAAGATTCGTCAAACGACGCCAAAGATATTGGCAAAAGAAAAACACTTTTTGAATAGAAACGAGGTCCTAACTATAACTAACTACTGGCGACCACCAGTAGATAATATATATATATATATGTATATATATATATATTCACTGAAAAAAACCATAGGTTTTAGGGACAGTTATAGTTAGGTTGGACATTTCACTCGTACAAAACCAGTAGAAATTCCGCCGTATATAGTTAGTTCAGCTAACTATAACTCGCGCCCTGCAAATGCACTGCTGATGACGTCACATATTACATCACTCATGACATGGTCAGTGACATCACTGACGACATCACTGATGACATCTCAAATGACATCACTGATGACATCATCCAGTGACTGTGTGTTTCTGTAAAGTTTAAATATTTTTAATATATAGGGAAAGGTGTATTGAAGAGTGAGTGGGTGTATAAGTGTGTGGATGAAGGATTTAGTAGGTGCGTGACAGACTCTATAAGTGAGTGATTAAACGTATCTTACTGAATGCAAAGGTTAGTGACTAAACTGGGTGAATGTCTGTATCCGTCTGTCTGTTGCTGTGTAAATGGCTGCATGGGTTTGTGAATAGCTACATGAGTGTCTATATGAGTTATTGATTGGTTGTCTGAGTATCTGTATGGGTGCCTGAGTGTTTGTGTGGGTGGGGTGTGTGCGACTCTGTGCATAGATATGTGAGTGGGTGATTCACTGGGTGGATGGTTTCAAGAGTGCATCTGTGATAGACTGTATGGGTGGGTAAGTGTGTGTAAGAGTGTGTTAGTGAGTGAATGTATGTCCCAGTGGTACATGTGTGAGTAACTACATATGTGAAAGGCAGTATTATATGTGTGTTGGAGTATATAAATAGCTATAAGCGAGAGTGTGTGATTGTGAGAGTGACTGTATGGATGAGTGTGTGCTTGTATCAGTGATTGTATAAGAGCGTAAGAATGTGCTAGTATTTGTATGAGTAAGTGAGCTGGTGTGTGTATAACTGTATAGGTGAGTAAATGGCAGTGTGTTTAATTATTTGCATGACTGACTAGGTGTGTGAGTACCTCTATGGATGAGTGGCGGTGTTTGAGTGTCTATATAGGAGTATGAGTGCATATGATAGTCCTGTACTGAGTGACCGTAAGTATGAGTGACTGTACGGGTGAGTGAGTGGATGTGTGTGTAGACCTAAGAATCAGTGAGTGGGTATGTAGTTATTGGTGTTGGAGTGTCTATGGTTTTGCGAATGGCAGTCTGTAATTTAGAGTGGGTGTATCAAAGGTTATATTAGGGTGTGAGGAGGTGCATCAGATTATCACGTGGATGATGTCATCAGTGATGTCATCAGTGATGTCATTTGAGATGGCATCAGTGATGTCATCAGTGATGTCACTGACCATGTCATGAGTGTTGTAATATGTGACGTCATCAGCAGTGCATTGTGGGCGCGAGTTATAGTTAGCTGAACTAACTATAACGGGGAATTTCTATGGTTTTGTACGAGTGAAATGTCCAACTAACTATAACTGTCCCTAAAACCTATGGTTTTTTCAGTGAATTTCAAAGGTTTTTAAATGCTAATTTCTAACTATAACGTGTCTCAAACCTATGGTTTTTTCAGTGAATTTCAAAGGTTTTTTAAATGCTAATTTCTAACTATAACGTGCCTGAAACCTATGGTTTTTTCAGTGAATTTCAAAGGTTTTTTAAATGCTAGTTTCTAACTATGCTTACAGAGGTAGGACATGTGAAGAAAGAAGAAAAAACGCACAGAAAGAAGCAAAAGAAATGCAGAAAGAAGCAACAAAAGTCCACAAAGACGAAGAAAAGTGCAGGAAGAAGCAAGACATGTGCAGAAAGAACCAACAGAGGAGCAGAAAGAGGCCTTGTTGCAAAATCCTCCTGTGCCCACAACTTTTTCAGACGGGTACTGGTGGTAACTGAGTCTGACTAACGAGGCCTAGAGCCAGTGCTATGCTAAAAGACACTTAGAATACAGTGAAAACACCTACATACACTAGGGAACACTATGCGTTGGGGTACCCCTGTGATTAGCATGACCTCCTCTGTAAGGCCCTAGTACATAATAGGGCAGGGGGATTAAAACTACCTCTAAGTCAGAGGTGCAGAAATATGCTACTTTAACTAGTAGTCGCGTTTGCAGAGTGGTGGAGAAAGGGTGCTGGGCGTCCAACCAACGCTCAGGAATTCCCCAGCGTAGGACTTACAGGAGGTACCAGGAGGGATTCTTGGCCCCCAAACTCCCTCAGGACAAAATTGGACTTCATCCCCCATCCCGCAGTCTGCCACGAGGCACGTTTGCAGAGTGGTAGAGAAAGGGGGCCAAGGCCTCCGAAGACGTCTTAGCAATCCCACTGTGTGGGACTTACTGGAGGTAACAAGAGGGGTAGTTGGCCCCCAAGGACATCCTTGGGGGCCAACTTCCCAAAATATTACCTCCAGTCAGTCCCACACAGCAGCACTGGTAAGTACTCGTACCAGGCCACGCCCACTTTGCCCACCACTCTACAGACGCGCTCCCTGGCGCGCTCTTGGATGGGGATTGAAGTCCCTTCACTGCTGGGGGTCCTTTAGGGGCCAACTAGCCTACCTTTTACCTCCAGTAAGCCCCACGCAGTGGATTGGTGAGAGGTAGACAAAGGCCATGCCCCCTTTCTCCACCACTCTGCAAACACACCCCCTGGTGCGTTGTAAGTTGGGGGATTAAGTCCTCTTGAATCCTGAGGGTCCCTGGGGTCCAACTAGCCCACCAGGTACCTCCAGTAAGCGCCACAGAGCTGCATTGCAGAGAGGTGTAAAATGGGGCGTGACCTGGACCACCTCTCTGCAACGCAGCGCAGTGGCGCTTACTGGAAGCACCTGGTGGGCTAGTTGGCCCCCAGGGGCCCTCAGGATTGAAAGGTTGCGCTTCGTTTTAAAAAAAAAATTCGGCCGAAATTCGCGCTGGGTTTTAAAAAATAAAAATAAATGCTTTTTTTGGCCCTGGGGGTCCTTCTGGGACCCCCTGAGCAGGCCTAGGTGGTCAGGGTGTTTCTACCCTGCCCCCTTTTATTGTTTTTCGCGATTGTTTTTCTGTTTTCTTGTGCCTCGGTTACCGAGGCACAAGATGGCTGCCAACACTTCCTGGTTTGGAGTGTTGACAGCCAATTAGAATAAAGCTCGTGGTCGGGAGGGTGCGCGGATCCTCCATGCCTCTATATATCGATACTTTTATTTTTTGATTTTCTCAGCAACTACTGAACGGATTTACACCATTTAAAAAAGGGCGCTTTCTGAACCAAGCACTACCTTTGCCAAATTTGGTGTAATTCCGTTCAGCAGTTCGAGCTGTAGCTGTGTCTAAAGTTTCCTATGGGAAATGCATTTTTCGACCTTTTTTTTAATTTCTCAGGAACTACTGAACGGATTTACACCATTTAACAAAAGGTCTCTTTCTGAAACAAGGGCTACCTTTTGCCAAATTTGGTATAATTCCGTTCAGCAGTTCGGGCTGTAGCCGTGTCTAAAGATTCCTATGGAAATTAACATGGCGAAAACACGTTTTGGCATGCGCCTTTTTTCTCGGCCCCTGCTTGCCGAATCACCCCGAAACTTTCAAGACAGGAGCTGACCGGAGCGGGCTACTGAGTTTTGAAACTTTCGCGAAGATTCGTCAACCGGCGCTAAAGATATTGAGAAAACAAAACGAGTTTCCTATGGAACTAGGTCTTAACTATAACTATCTACTGGCGACCGCCAGTAGATAATATATATATATATATATATATATATATATATATATATATATATATTATCTACTGGCGGTCGCCAGTAGATAGTTATAGTTAGGACCTATTTTCCATAGGAAATCCGTGACATTCTATTTGAAATAACTCTCTTGCCGGTTGACGAATCTTCGCGAAATTTTCAAACTTTATGGCCTGCTCCGGTCCGCTCCTACCCTGAAAGTTTCGGGGTGATTCGTCAAGCAGGGGCCGAGAAAAAGGGGGTCCCAAAACGTGTTTTCCCATTCATTTTCCCATAGGAAACTTTAGACACGGTTACAGCCTCGACTGTTGAACGGAATTACACCAAATTTGGCAAAGAGGTAGTTCTTGGTTCAGAAAGAACCCTTTTGTTAAATGGTGTAAATCCGTTCAGTAGTTCCAGAGAAAATCAAAAGGAAAATCACATATATATCTATGGCCGCAGTCGGATTCGCGCACCCTCCCGATCTCGAGCTGCATGCTAATTGGCTGTCAAGTGGCTGTCAACACTCCAAATCAGGAAGTGTTGGCAGTCATTTTTGTCCTCGGTAGAACCGAGGGACAGAAACAAGTGCGCAAGCGCAAAGGGGGCAGGGTAGAAACACCCTGACCCCCTAGGTCTGCTCAGGGGTCCCACAAGGACCCCTGGGCAGAAAAAGCATTTTTTGTTTTTAAATCGGCAGGATGCGCTCAGGGTGCGCGGATCCTGCCATTAGAAAAAAACCCAGAAGAAACAAGTGCGCAAACGCACAAAGGGGGCAGGGTAGAAACACCCTGACCCCTAGGTCTGCTCAGGGGTCCCTCAAGGACCCCTGGGCAGAAAAAGCATTTAAAAAAAAATCGGCGGGATGCGCTGAGGTGCGCGGATCCCGCCGAGAAAAACCGAAGCGCGGTCTCCGCGCTTCGTTGTTAATTGGCCCCGGGTGGGCCAAGTCCCGGGGGCATGCAGGGTTTCTTTTTAATATGTGGGGGGCCTCTAAGGCCCCCAAGCCCCGGGGACCGTCACCCCCCGGGCTTAAAAAAATAATGGTGCGGGAGGGCTCTTTGCCCTCCCGCTGCCCCGGGACCGCCACCTCCCGGGCTTCTTTTTAAAATTTTTGACCTGTGTGGGGGCTCCAGCCCCCCACATGCCCCGGGACCGCCACCTCCCGGGGCACTAAAGATTTGAATATGGGGGTCCGTTACGGACCCCCAAAGCCCCGGGGACCACCACCTCCCCGGGGCTGTGCACTGGATGGGAGGGGGCCGCGCGGCCCCCTCCTGGAGCCCTTGATGGCCCTGGGGACCGCCACCCCCAGGGCCGGCTCCTGCAGTGTCCCGGGTGCCTACCCGGGACACTGTAGTTTGCTATGACAGGAGCCTCGCGCCCCGTCCTGTCATAGCAGTTTGCATTTGAAAGAGAGAGCAGGAAACCTGCTCTCTCTTTCAAAATGCAAACTAATTGCTTTCCACATGGGGAGCAGCATGTTAGCTGCTCCCCATGTGGAGAAGCAATGCCGGCTCCCATAGGACACGGGGAGCCGGCGGGACTGTGGGGGATTGGGGACCCCCACAGTCCCCAACCAGAGGCCAGGCCCCGAGGGATGGGGTCCCCGGGGCCATAAGTGGCCAGTGAGGGGGCCACGCAGCCCCCTCCCAAACTTATAAAAAAATTAAAAAAGGAGCAAGGCTGGCCCCGGGGGATGGGGTCCCCGGGCCTTAAATGGCCTGGAGGAGGGGGCCACGCAGCCCCTCCAAATTAAAAAATAAAAATTGAGGGCATGCCCTGGGGATGGGGTCCCCGGGCCAAAACAGGCCCAGGGAAGGGGGGCCACGCAACCCCCTTTCCGTTTTTTTTTAAAATTTAAAAATAAAATAAATGCTCAGGCCCCGGGGCATTGGGTCCCCGGGCCAAAAGTGGCCAAGGGAAGGGGGCCACGCAGCCCCCTCCCAATCAAAAAAAAAAAACGGCATCGTGCCGGAGGCCCCGCCCCTCCCCTGCAGCAGTCTGCAAATGCGCCCTGGCGCGTTTTGAGAAGGGAAGTAATTCCCCTTGAATACTGGGGGTCCCTGGGGCAAACTAGCCCACCAGGAACCTCCAGTATGCGCTAGGGGCTGCGTTGCAGAGAGGTGTACAGAGGCCACGCCCCTTTTACACCTCTCTGCAACGCAGCTCTGTGGCGCTTTTGGAAGTACATGGTGGGCTAGTTGGACTCCAGGGACCCTCAGGATTCAAGGGGACTTAATCCCCCAACTTAAAACGCGCCACGGGGCGCGTTTGCACAGTGGTGAAGGGAGGGGGCGGGGCTTCAGGTGACATGTGTGCAAACAGGCCCCGTGGCGTGTTTTAAGATGGCGAATTAAATCCCCTTCAATCCTGAGGGTCCCTGGGGGCCAACTAGCCCAACAGGTACGTCCAGAAAGCGCCACAGAGCTGCGTTGCAGAGAGGTGTAAAAAGGGGTGTGGCCTCTGTACACGTCTCTGCAACGCAGCCCCCTGGCGCATACTGGAGGTTCCTGGTGGGCTAGTTGGCCCCAGGGACCCTCATGATTCAAGGGACTTAATCCCCCAACTTAAAACGCGCCACGGGGCGCGTTTGCACAGATGTCACCTCAGGCCCCGCCCCCTCCCTTCACCATTGTGCAAATATTCCTCTAAAATCAGCCGAACTACGAATTCCGATTTACTCACCTGTTATCAGGAGAGAACCCAGTGCTGCATCTTTTAGCCCAGCACTGATCCTGAAAAGTAATTTTAACCGTACTTACCAGTAACTTGAATTTCCTTCCATAGGATATCATTGCCTGCTTTTTGCTGAAAAAGTTTCTAAGTGTCGATTTTTGAAACATACAAATATTCCTCTAAAATCAGCCGAACTACGAATTCCGATTTACTCACCTGTTATCAGGAGAGACCTCAGTGCTGCATCTTTCAGCCCAGTACTGATCCTGAAAAGTAATTTTAACCGTACTTACCAGTAACTTGAATTTCCTTCCATAGGATATCATTGACTGGTTTCACTTGGAAATTCTTCTAAGTGTCGATTTTTGAAACTTTATAATATTCCTCTAAAATCAGCCGAAATACGAATTCCGATTTACTCACCTGTTATCAGGAGAGACCTCAGTGCTGCATCTTTCAGCCCAGTACTGGTCCTGAAAAGTAATTCTAACCGTACTTACCAGTAACTTGAATTTCCTTCCATAGGCTAACATTGACTGGTTTCACTTGGAAATTCTTCTAAGTGTGCAGTTTTGGAACTTTATAATATTCCTCTAAAATCAGCCGAAATACGGATTCCGATTTACTCACCTGTTATCAGGAGAGACCTCAGTGCTGCATCTTTCAGCCCAGTACTGATCCTGAAAAGTAATTTTAACCGTACTTACCAGCAACTTGAATTTCCTTCCATAGGCTAACATTGACTGGTTTCACTTGGAAATTCTTCTAAGTGTGGAGTTTTGGAACTTTATAATATTCCTCTAAAATCAACCGAACTACGAATTCCGATTTACTCACCTGTTGTCAGGAGAGAACCCAGTGCTGCATCTTTTAGCCCAGCACTGACCCTGAAAAGTAATTCTAACCGTACTTACCAGTAACTTATATTTCCTTCCATAGGAATCCATTGTCTGGTTTTCAGCAGAAAAGTTTCAAAGTGTCGATTTTCACAAATTACAAATATTCCTTAAAAATCGCCTGTATGACTTAAACGCATTCTTTCAACTGTTTACAGGAGATGCACCAGTGCTGGATCCAGGATCCAACACTGAGTAAGAAAAAGTAACGATAACACTACTTACCTGCTAAGTGAATTTCCTCCCATAGGATAACATTGGTGATTCTATGTGAAAAAGTTTCTAAGTGTCAACTTTTAAAATACAATAATATTCCTTAAAAATCACTACTGTAACCAAAACGCTTTTACTCAACTGTTTACAGGAGATGTCCCAGGACTGAATCTAGGATCCAGTCCTGTGGTTAGAAAAGTAATCCATAAAGTAACTAATTGCATTTAACTAGAAATTCACATTCAGCTCAATGTTGCATTGTGTTTGAAATTGTGTTGCCCATTGCAACAACTGTAACTACTGTACTTAAAACTCTATTGCCTATTTGCAAACTATTTAAACTAAAGTAATTCATTCAGAGAAAGTATATTTTGTAATGTAATGTATAATGTAATTACAATGTAATTTAATAAATAAAATATCTAAAAATAAATAGTTTTAAAAATGTAGTAAATCAGTATCAAAAAAATAAATATAACAATTAATACATTTAAAAATTGTCATTTACAAAACCTTTGAAATTCACTGAAAAACCATAGGTTTTAGGGCGTTATAGTTAGAAATTAGCATTTAAAAACCTTTGAAATTCACTGAAAAACCATAGGTTTCAGGCACGTTATAGTTAGAAATTAGCATTTAAAAACCTTTGAAATTCACAGAAAAACCATAGGTTTCAGACACGTTATAGTTAGAAATTAGCATTTAAAAACCTTTGAAATTCACTGAAAAAACCATAGGTTTTAGGGACAGTTATAGTTAGTTGACATTTCACTCGTACAAAACCCGTGAAATTCTCCCGTTATAGTTAGTTCAGCTAACTATAACTCGCGCCCCGCAATGCACTGCTGATGACGTCACATATTACATCACTCATGACATGGTCAGTGACATCACTGATGACATCACTGATGACATCTCAAATGACATCACTGATGACATCACTGATGACATCATCCACGTGATAATCTGATGCACCTCCTCACACCCTAATATAACCTTTGATACACCCACTCTAAATTACAGACTGCCATTCGCAAAACCATAGACACTCCAACACCAATAACTACATACCCACTCACTGATTCTTAGGTCTACACACACACATCCACTCACTCACCCGTACAGTCACTCATACTTATGGTCACTCAGTACAGGACTATCATATGCACTCTTACTCCTATATAGACAGTCAAACACCGCCACTCATCCATAGAGGTACTCACACACCTAGTCAGTCATGCAAATAATTAAACACACTGCCATTTACTCACCTATACAGTTATACACACACCAGCTCACTTAATCATACAAATACTAGCACATTGTTACGCTCTTATACAATCACTGATACAAGCACACACTCATCCATACAGCCACTATCACAATCACTCACTCTCGCTAATAGCTATTTATATACTCCAACACACATATATACTGCCTTTCACATATGTAGTTACTCACACATGTACCACCTGGGACATACATTCACTCACTAACACACTCTTACACACACTTACCCACCCATACAGTCTATCACAGATGCACTCTTGAAACCATCCACCCAGTGAATCACCCACTCACACATCTATGCACAGAGTCACACACACCCTCCCACACAAACACTCAGGCACCCATACAGATACTCTGACAACCATTCAATAACTCATATACACACTCATGTAGCTATTCACAAACACATGCAGCCACTTACACAGCAACAGACAGACGGATACAGACATTCACCCAGTTTAGTCACTAACCCATGCATTCAGTAAGATACGTTAAATCACTCACTTATAGAGTCAGTCACGCACCTACTAAATCATCCATACAGACACTTATACACCCACTCATTCTTCAATACGTCTTTTCCTATATATATTAAAAATATTTAAACTTTACAGAAACACACAGTCACTGCATGATGTCAACAGTGATGTCATTTGAGATGTCATCAGTGATGTCATCAGTGATGTCACTGACCATGTCATGAGTGATGTAATATGTGACGTCATCAGCAGTGCATTGCGGGGGCGCGAGTTATAGTTAGCTGAACTAACTATAACGGGGGAATTTCACGGGTTTTGTACGAGTGAAATGTCCAACTAACTATAACTGTCCCTAAAACCTATGGTTTTTTCAGTGAATATATATATATATATATATATTCACTGAAAAAAACAAAGGTTACATAGACATTATAGGTAGGCACAAGTTTCACTCGTACAAATCCAGTGAGATTCAGCAGTATAGAGCAATAGTTAGCTGAGCTAACTATAACTCGCGCCCCTGCAAATCACTGCTTATGACCTCACATATTACATCACTCATGACATGGTCAGTGACATCACTGATGACATCATTGATGACATCTCAAATTACATCACTGATGACATCATCCACAGAATCTCTGACGCAGCCACTCATACCACAATAGCACCTTTCATACACCCACTCCATCTTCCACACTACCATTCTCAAAACCATTGACACACCCATACCAATACTTACACACCCACTCACTGATTCATAGGTCTACACACACATCCACTCAGTTTCCCATGCAGCCACTCAT
Source organism: Calotriton arnoldi (assembly GCA_963921515.1). NCBI lineage: Eukaryota > Metazoa > Chordata > Amphibia > Caudata > Salamandridae > Calotriton > Calotriton arnoldi. Next base: position 775,268 of record CAWUFW010006111.1, on the reverse strand, counting down.
ACACCAACTCACTCACTAATACAGCCACTGATATATCCACTCATACACCCATACTGCCCCTCACACACTTTCAGTCACCCATAGAGCTACTCACACACATACTCACTCACCCATAGATTCAATCACAGAGCCACTTACTCACCTACACAGTTATACACACACCCTCTCACTTATTCATACAGATACTAACACATACTCACTCACCCATACTGTCAGTGACACAAGCATACACTCTCACAATCACTCACTCACACATACAGTCACTCATATACTCCAACACTCACATATACTGCCTTTGAATGAGTGTGTAATGTTTGGGTAATTACGTAAGAGATTGAGTAGTGCCTGGGTGATTGTATGATTGCGTAGGTAGTGCTTGTGTGGTTCAATGAGTGCAATTGTCAAGGATCCACTGCGAATACCGGGTATTTTTGACAAAGTGTAAAACACATATATAGACATATTTTACATAAAGTTTCAGTGTAGCTATTTAGTAAGATACTAATTTAACTTTCCCATTTGTATTCATTTGTTGAAATAACTACATTAAAAATGCATTTTTCTTGACAGCAACACTGGAGGTCGCAATGACGTCAGTAGTTACAAATACAAAATGCAACTGACAAAGTGTAAAACAGATATATAGACATAGTTTACAGAAAGTTGGAGTCTAGCTGTTTAGTAACATAATAGTTTAACTTAATTTTAACAACACACTTGTAAAAAACAACAGTTTCAAAAAATAACTTTCAACATCAGAACTCACAAATATAACATAACTACCAAACAAAGAAAAATTCATTGGTTTACACAGTTTTACAGCTGAATTGGTGAAGTGCAGCATATGTGACAAGACATTATCTCGGGCGCAGCAAAAATACGCATGTGGTACAACATGTGTGTTTTTGGTGAAGTGTATAACACATGTTTATAACATTTACATTGTATGATCCACATTTGGGGTTTAAAATCAGTTGATTAACACTTATGTTTGAGCACTTATTTTCAAATAAAATATCATTCTGTTCAATTTCCAGTCTTCAATTGTTGCGAAGATAATGTAACTGGCAAATAAAGGAATATGATTGGATGATATACTTTTCAACTATCAGAGAATAGGAAGAACACGGCCATTTATCTATCTTGAACATTCTTTAAGAGACGTTCATTGTGAGCAGCTCACTAGCATTTGTTGGAGTGTTTTTTTTTTGCATATGTTGGCAACTAGGCCAGAAGAGGGAGATCAGGTGGAACAGCAGGTGGACCAGGAAGTCCAACAGGTGGATTCGGGTGACTCTGCAGATGAGGGGCCTCCCCAGAAGAAATCAAGCATTGCCTGGGATTTCTTCAGGATTCCGTCGGGAGAATCAAAAACAGTCGCCAAATTTGCGCAATGCACAATATGTGACAAGACATTGTCAAGGGGTATAAATAAGAAATATTCTTGTGCGACTACGTCCATGCTTTACCATCTAAAAACATACCATGGCAATATTCTAAAAGCAGCAAGAAGGCAACGCTTGGCTGAAGGACCTTCAACTATAATAGCAGCCGCTACAGAACCGGGGCAGAGAGTCCCTCTAGAGGTCCAATATCAGCTTCAAGATTTGGCTCCAGAGTTTTCCCGGATGTCATCATACTGCATGGATGTGGAGTTGTAGTGAGTGCTGGAGAGCAGTCCATAACTGCCTTTTCAATGCTGCAAAGCTGCAAAGAATCATAAATGTTTTTTTTTATTTTTGACCCTTCATAATTTTTCTACATTAGCAGGCATTTTTGTATATCTTGTAATTTATTGTAAGAATACTTACATATTAACTTGCCGAATGGACAAGTCAAAGCGTTCCTCTACAAATAAATACACATCTAACTTTTGCCAGTAATAATTATTATCTTTTTTACTTTTTAAATACAAGTCAACAGTCCGTGTTTGAATCTTGTATTGAGTGTGTCGACAACATATACAAACATACTCTAGTTTTTCAGACCAGACTGTGTTAAATTTTGTAATCTCTTCTTCAAAACATTCAACTGTAATATCTGGGTCCTGTTCTGCAACTCCTCTTCTTATCAACTCTTCATTTTCTGAACTTCATCACAAACCTTTTCTACGTCTGCTACAGTATCATGCAAAAGTGCTCTATTCATTTGTCCTAAACATAAAACAGGAGTTTTCACATAGTACAACTTCCTAACTAAAGTTTACATTGTTGAGTGATGTACAGCTAACATCCTGAAATGATGAAAGGTGCTTTGGCACACTTTTTTGATAAACAAGCTAGTGAGTGTCCCTGCAAATGTGTATGCGTTCTAACCTTGCAAGGATCCAGTCCTTGTAAAGTACTTATTTTGTGTTTTAAACTTTGCCTTGAAAAAATATGTTGAAATTTCCTTAATATATCAATGGATTGGTGTACTACAAACACTACTACACTTCCATTTGTATACAGGCGCCTGACTCCGCCTTCCTTGTACCTCCTCTCAAATAACTTGTTCTACATTTCTAGGTACCATCACCTCTTTCTCTATAGGAGTGCCATTCTTCATTTCATAACATCATCCTCTATAATCAATAGCACAAACTAATCTATTATCCTGAGACAGCTTTCTTCATTAAAGAAAGGCTCTGTACTAGAAGTATGAATCCATTCTTTACTAAAAACTGTACAAAAGTTACTTTAATTAACTAATCTTTTTCTGATTTTGTCTCCTCATGCACAGCACCATTTTGTCAAGAGTCTTCATTCTATTTATAATCAAAATGAAAAGCTTCCTCTTGAAAGCAAAGGCCTTATTAACTACTCTCTCAGCTCGTTCTTTCTGTTTCACTGCCTCACTTCTACTCCTATACTTTTTCATAGTTCTCAGTAAATTTATAACTACTCTACTACGAAACATCCAGGCTCTGATTTCCTTAAACTGCTTCTGTCTTCTGGTTAAGGTGTGTCCATCTTTGTTACATTCTATCCTGTTCTTGTTATATAGATTTTGTTCAATGTTATTCTTTCTCATAGTTTAATTTTTATTTTCATTATTTAGTAATCTTTGGAAATGTCCACATATATTTTTAAGAAATGACTTTGTCCTCTTACCAGTAGCTCTTTTTCTTTCACTACTTTTTTCTTCATTTTGCCCCTTTTGTGTCTCAGATCTGCATAGATACTGTAGTTGCTTCTGTTCCTTTTTCCTCTGAGCGTTTGTAGGCATTATGTCTGTAGTTATGCAGATTTGGTCATGTTAAAAAAAAGCATATTTGAATTTTTATTCTAGCCAGTGTACCAACTTCTTTACTACTGGCTTACACATAATAAAAAACAGTTTTAATGTTATGTTGCAGTTTCAAATCTACAGATGAACCTAGCTACATAACTACAAGCACTTACCTCAATGTACCGAATCCAAACCAAAACACAAAACGTAATTTATTAGCTACCTTTAATATTATAGCACCCTCTCCTACAGCTCAGCTGCACCATATCTCATTTCTCATTTATACACACAAAAAGACCACTTTATCCCTTTTGTAGTAAATTCTAAGTACATACAGTGTCTCAATACTGTAAATCTGAAAACACAACATTAGAGCTATACATGTCCCTCTTTACCACTGTGTCACTGGTAGATTTAGTGTTTCACTACTCTTCTACTTAGACGTGTCAGATTTAAATTTTGAGAAACACTGCATATAAAAATCTGCACATTATTTTGTATCACAGCAAATAGCTCACTAATTCTTACATTTAAACAGTGTGTGACAGGTTACATATATAATTCACCAGATGGTTCTAAAAGAGTACATATCCCTCACTGAAACTTGTAAATACATGTGTTTGTGGTTGAGTACAACAGTACTCCCTGAATTTTTGGATGAGTCCATAGATAGTGCCTAGGGGATTCCCTCAGAATATAGGTAGTTCCTGGATGATTTCCAGAGTATGTGGGAACTACATCGGTGGTTCCATATCTGCATAGTTAGTGCCTGTGTATTTGCATGAGTATATTGCTACTACCTGGGTGTTTGAATGAGTGCATGAGTACTGCCTGAATGATTAGATAAGTGCATAACTAATGCCTCAATGATTCAATACATGCATAGATAGTGGTTGGATGATTAAATGAGTGCTACTCTAGTCCCTGGGTGATAACAGGACTACATGCCTAGTATATACGTGATTTATTCAGAGCATACCTAGTGTGTACATCACTGTTTAAGTACATACATAGCACCTAGCAGATTGCATAAATGCATGAGTAGTTTTTCAGTGACTAAATGAGTACATGACTGATGCCCGTGTGTTTTGGGTTAATTGAACAGTTAGTACCTGCGTGATTACAAAACTACATGCGTATTGCCTATATAATTGAATGACTGCAGCAGTAGTGCCTGGCTGGTAACATGAGTGCATGACTAATGTCTGAGTGATTGCATAAGTCCATTGTTAAAGCTTGAGTGATTGGATAAAAGCAAGTGTGCTGCTGTGGTGATTATATTAGTGCAAGAGTATTACCTCAGTAATTGGATGAAAGGATAGAGACTGGATGGGTGATAGGTTCACTGCAATGGTACTTCCTGTGTAATTGGATGAGTGTATGACTAGTACTTGAGTGTTTGGATGAGTGCATTGGTTGTGCCTTAGTATTTGGATGAGTATATGGGTTATAAGAGAGTGTTTTGATGAGTGCATGGGTGTTTGAATAATTGCATACATACAGCTTTGGTGACTGTATATGTGAATGTCTAGTGCCTGGATGACTGGATGAATGCATGGGTGTTGCCTGCATAGTTCAATGAGTACATATTTAGTGCCTCCGTGATTGGAACAGTGCGTGTGTAGTACCTGGGTGATGGAATAAGTGCGTGAGTGATTCGATAACTGCCTGAATAGTGGCTGATTTATTGGATGAGTCCCTGAGTAATGCTTGGGTGACTGTAAAGTATCTCCATTGCTGTTACATACATAACAGTTGTGACTATATCTGCAACTCATTATTTAACTCCTTATGTCAGTATCAAAGTATCTGTTTCAGTGTATCTATCCTTTTCTAATTACCTATTTTTCTATAAACTACACAATGGAATAAAGGGGCACTAATTCATTTTTCTCTTACTTCCCAAAACATTTCGTACTAACATCTTAAACACATCCTCTGATAGATACAGTATATCTCATATATTTTTTTTCATATCACTGTGATACTCTTTTTTTTATTAAACTCCCATATACATCTTCATTTCTAATGTAATTTTAGTTAAATAACTAAAAAGTTATGTAAATACCAGTGAATTGAGTTCATAAATTATATTGTTGTTTTAGCTCTTTCTTATATAGTTTTAAAATAGTTTTGACACAGTTAGGATTTGTAAAACTAAGCACAAGAATAGTAGACCACTCTCATAGAAAGCAACCATAAAATGGCAACCTCTTCAACTTTACACTCTATGATCATGAGAAAGACAACAAATGAAATCATGTCTTTTATTTTAGACTGTTATATCTCCATCATTGCCTGTAGAAGCAATTTCCCCCCTTTTCTTAGGTTATTCCCCAGAAGTGCTTAGAAAATTCCAGTCACTCAGGGGGGCCCATACTATGGACATTTTTTCCGGGTATTCTTGCCTTTCCGAATGTACACTGCTTTTTCCGAATGATAAATAGCCAATAGTCACGCTAGCCATTGGTGAAATGATGGGGGGGGGGGGTAGGGTCAAGCCGGCTGTTGTCAAACACAGCCTAAGTACTGACATTACGACAAGCATGAAAGGCTGGGCTTTAATTGGTACTAAGTCATCATGAACCCCTAAGAGCATTAGCTAGGGAGATAAAACTGTATGCATACCCAATTTATTTGTCAACTTTTCTGCAATTCTGTCTTTAAGACCCCCTAATTCTGGGCATCCAGCCAGCATATCCACTATGTCAGCCCCATATTCCCGGCATCTTGGGCACCCTGTTCCTGTTATCCCTCCCCACTTTGCTATTTTCCCTAGGGTTATACATAGGTTAAAGCAGGTTTTAAAATGTTGAGCCTGTAGATTAGCAGATATTAAATAAGATTGGGACCCATCTAGTGAAATAGCCAAATCGTTTGTTTGTGCATTTATCTTATCTTTCCATCATTTTGTGTGTTTAACCATGTCATCCTGCATCATGCTGTTCAAAACATGGTGTATGGTTTCAATTGGGGTATCTCCACCAATAATCATCTCAACAATTTCTACCTTACGGAACCCCACCAGTCCCCCTCCTTTTTCCCTCAAAAAATCTCTGATCTGTAAGTATTAAAAGAATTCCTTATGATCATGCTTAAAATTCTGCTGTATAGCGTCAAATGTCTTTACCATGCCTGTGGTGACAAAGTCCCCCAGTCAGTATGGCCCATGTCTAATTCTAGGAATATGCGATGTTACATCGCATGCGGTAAACGCATGTGATTATAACGCGGTCATTACAACCACTCCGTTGTTACAACGCATACTATTACATCGCAAGTTGTTTCTACGACTTGCTGTAGAGGGCGCGCTGGACTTAGGAATAGTATAATTTACTATTCCAACTCCAGCCTGCGCAACAGTAGGGAAGGTGTTGGAATAGTAAATTATACTATTCTTTAGTGTAGAGTGCCCCCTACAGCAAGTTGTAGAAACGACTTGCGTTGTAATGGTTAGCGTTGTAACAACGCGGTCGTTGTAATGACCGCGTTGTAATCGCATGTGTTGTACCACATGCGATGTAAATGCTGCTTCCCAGTTCTTGTTGACAAAAGCCGCCCAACCTTCTCATTATATTCAAAAAATGTCACACCATATATTTATCTGTGGCTTTTTAAAAACAAATATCTGTGATTGCTGTTCTGGCTACTGCTACTTCCAACAGAGCATTCTCTATCCCTAAACCCTGTTGATATCAAATCAACCAGTTTCGACTCTGCTTTTGCCAAACTTGAATGGCCCAGGAATTACCCACTTATTAACACATGCATCCCAAAACATTCTGGGTAAAAGAGGGTTACGATGGATTGGTGTATAAAAATGTAAACGACCATTACCTATTCTTTTCCAGACCTTTACCCAGATACAAAAGGCAGCCTCCAGTTCCTTTAACCGGATTCTCTTGTAATAGCCAAATTCAATCTGCGGAGACAGACACCCTCAGATTATTTCACCCAATAATAATTCATGTATCGAAGGAGTAGTATACCCCCTGACCTTATCTCCTTTTCCTACAGAAGGGCGGTCAACTGTTGGATTGCAGCGACCCAATAGTATAGTTTAAGATTTGGGACTGCCAAACCACCACGTTCTCTTGGCAAGGTCATGAATTTTAACGCCCTCCTAGGGTTAGCATATGCGCAAAGAAAACGTGTTAGCATCCCGTCAAGTTCTTTGAACCACTTGTTTCCCACTTCTAATAGTGACAGCTAAATAGACCGAAACGTCTGCCACCCGTCTATCCAGAAATACTGTCTCCTTGTTGATTACAACCTGTGTCTTTTCCTGATTCAGCAAGTACTCGGAAAAATTCCAAAATCTCCTGGCTTCCCTTTCGATTTCTAGCAGGGCGCTTCTAGGATCAGGGGTAACAATAGCCAAATCATCGACATAAGCAAGAAATGTTGTTTCTCCCCTTCCACCCGGTGAGTTTTTTGGCAAAATTGCCGAATTATATTGGATTTGCCTGATAAGGGGATCGATGTACAAAGCAAAAAATAGGGGGGAACAAGAACACCCTTGCCTAGTACCTGCCCTATGTTCACTAGTTCAGAATAACCACCTATCAATGAAATCTTAGCCCGAGTGTTGTGGTAAAGGGCTTTCACCATACTAATAGAACCAAGACCAATCCCTCTGCTTGTCATAACCTCCCAAAGATACGACCAGGTGACTCTATCGAATGCTTTTTCTGCATCCAGGAGTATTAATGCCATAGGGTCCTGTGTTGTTCCGGTTGCATCAAAGAGGGTAATTACCCAGCGAATATGATCAGAGGTCACCCTTCCCGGGATGACTCTGTGCTGGACTGGGGAGACAAGCCGGCTAATAATGGGCGATAGTTGGGCTGGCAGAATTTTTCTGTAAATCTTAGAATCACTATTTATGAGTGTATTCGGCCGGTATGAGCCTAATTCTCGGGGAGGCTTATTTTTATTTGGAAAAACGATTATGTTGACTTTAGCCCAAGTCTCTGGAGAGGCTATCCCCGCTGAACCTGCTGAAATAAATCCATCATGTAACTTTTGAGTATAGCAGAGAAGGTTTAGTAAAACTCCCCTGGAATAAGATCCGTCCCAGTGGCCTTCCCTGACTTTATATTGATTGTAGACAGCCCTATCTCTTCTTCTGAGACGGATTGCTCTAACATCTCCCTATCGTCTGCCTCGAGGGCGTTTCCAAAACCTGTGGCCAAATACCCCTCTATAGTGTTACTTATTTCACTTACTTCCTTAGAGTATAGCTGTTGATAAAACTGTTGAAAGGCAGATCGTATTCCAGCTGAGTCTGATTTTAAACCGAACAGTGGGTCGCGGATTTCTTTAATATGGCCACAAATAGTGGTTTGTCTAATTATAGTTGCCAAAAGCCGCCCAACCTTCTCATTATATTCATAAAACTTTTCTCTGCACACCATATATTTATCCATGGCTTTTTTTTTCAGAGATATCAGTGATTGCCGCTCTGGCTACTGCTACTTTCAACAGAGGATTATCTAACCCTTGCCCTGTTGATACCAAATCAACCAGTTTTGACTCTGCTTTTGCCAAACTTGAATAGAGGTCTGTCATCTGTGATTTCTCTCTTTTTTGTTGCTCTACGCTATGCCTCAAGGTTTCACCCAGCAAACTAGCCTTGAATGTGTCCCAGATGACACCGGCTGAATCGCTACCAAGGTTTTCCGTCATAAACTGTGGGATCCACCTCTGCATATATCTTAAATATTCTTCATCTAATAAGAGTGCCCTCTCAAATGACTAGCTACGGTCCACCTTAGGTGTAAGAGTCATTTCAACCTCAAGTGCCAGTGGATTATGGTCTGACATAACCCTAGGGAATTTAAAAATTTGTGAATTTGGTACCAGCTCTTCTGAGATAAAGAAGTAATCCAGCCTAACATGCACCCTATGGGGGGTGGAGAAAAAGTATAACCAGGATCCGGTGTTATTTTGTCCCCCCATACATCTGTCAACCCATGATTTACCATTAAGTTCACCAGGGCCCTATAGACTTTTAGTTTTCTACCTTGATAGACTTTAGAGTCTAGTTTGAACGCCCTATTGGCTAAATTAAAATCTAAGTCCCCACATACAATAAGTGGCAAAGGCCATAGCGCTAATTCATTATTTATCGAGTTAAAAATTGTCGGGTCATCCAGTACTCGGCCATATATAGAACAGAGCGTAAAGGAACCTGAGGGGAAACTACATTCTGTGATGGCCCAACGACCAAATTTGTCTTTGCACGACCGAAAGGGAAATTGCAGACCCCCTTTCTTGTCAAAATAGCAACCCCCCCGAGTGCGTGTCCCTTGAGTAGTACAACAAACCATTTGGAAACCCAGGCCGCCAAGAATATTTTGCTGTGCGTTCTCTATGTGGGTCTCTTGCATGCAAATTGTATCTGCCTATAACATACATAAATCAATCGCCAACCTTTGCCTTTTTAACCGATCATTGAGCCCACAGATGTTGATTGAAGCTGTACGAAGATTACTCATTGAAGAAGAAAAAAAACACCACCCTACGTGCCACAATAAATCAATTAGCATTTCACTATCTCATACTTCAGCTGCTTAACCATGTTTATATTATTGTCTGCTTGCCACCTCCCCCCTCCCTCCCACTCTCCCTCTTACCCTCTCCACTACCGACTCCCCCCAAGCCTTTCCAAAGCCCCTCCTCTCCCCCAAACCATCATCAAGCAACAGGTCACTAATGACCCTAATGATGACAACCACTGCAGCGCCACTTCCACGCCCCATTGGCTGGGGGGAATAAAAAAAAAAAACTCTAGTTATACAGTGACCTGAAGGGAACCACAATAAGAAAACAAAAAAAACAAAGGGAAAGCTAGGTAAATAATACCCAGTGAAAAGCCAGCCGGCAGGAGGAAAGCCCCCACCACACCACCTTATCAAACTAGTGGATACCATATCACACATCCTTATATATTTAGCAAAGAACCTTCTCACCGCTGCCTGATTCTCCCCTCAGAACCATCAGGACCGGCTGAGAAATTCACATGCCCTCATTTCTAAAGTAAAAGACGAAGTTCTGCTATTAAAAATAACCTTTAGTCTGGCAGGAATGAGCAAAAACACCTGACTGCCTGCCCCCAGGAGAGGGGATAAAATCTGACACAACCGACACCTCCTCTCAACTGTGGCGTGGCAGAAATGGGGCCGAACAAAAAAGGTATAGCCATCATGTGAGCGTTTGGCACCTTGTCAAGCTTTTTCCAAAACTGCTTCTTGCAATAAAAAATTGCCCAAAAAAAACCAAGATCACCCGGTTTTTCCACCTGATCCACCTGTCGAGTTTTCCTCAACATTAAAGGGAACCTGTGTGCTCTTTGTACTTCCACGTACCAATTCCAATTAGGGAGATCTGAAAAAGCTCCCTTAAGCAGACCAACGATGAAAGCCCTAGTGTCACTCCCTTCAATATTTTCGGCTAAACCCAAAAATCACAAATTGTCATGCCCCTGGCAATTTTCAAAATCCTCTAGCTTCCATTGGACATCAACCAGTCGAGAGTCATGTTCATCTACATGTGCTTGTAACTTGCCAGTAGCCACCTCTACCACCACTGTCCGTGCTTCTACCGCTGACACTCTCTCCACCATGTCTCAACATCTCTTACTAATTTTATGTATTGCCCCCTGAAGCTTTTTGGTAGCCAGATGAGCCCTACAATTCTCGGCTCGGGCTTCCCCCTGCACTTGTTTTAGTGTGCTATAGATAAGTTACATAGTAGAGGAGTCTGTAGAGTCTATAGGGGTCTCGTCCGGGGGTTGACCCCTGGTCTCTTCATACACTTGCTGGGTTGTGGAATAGTCCAAAATAAACTGCTGGGGAACAGCTGAGACTACATTGGTGTCCCAAGCTGAATCGGCCCCTTTGCTGGTAGGTCTGCTCCTTATTTTCCGCTTCTGCAAAGTCACTGATAGTTTCTGCTTTGTAGGATGCTTAACACTGCTACTAATACCTCCGGAGACCCCAGAACATGAGTCTTCTTCAGATAGATCTTCTCTTAAACCTGACAGCTCAGACTCATCGGTCAAAGAAAAAGGTTTGTCACATTGGTCTGGGGAAGCAATGTACCCAACCTTGTCAGGGCTCCTCCGAGTTCCATCGAGCCCTTGGATGGATGCAATTGGAGGTGCTCTCCCCTACTTACTGACAGCATCCAATGAAATATATCTTTAAAAATAAAATAAATAAAAACCTCCATTTTAACTGCTATACATTTGGAAAACTACCTCGTTCAGCTCTAGCCTTCTCCTGACTGCTATTGCTCCTTCTCTTCAAAATGCTTAGAGTGTGGATTGTTCCTCACCTCATGATTGTGCACTGTGGTGGCTATGACCTAGGCACATTGACTGAGGTAGGGCTGGAAATCCTAATGAAGGAAACCTGATGTGGCATTTCCCTCACACTATCTTGGTGTACTCTAATATATGTAGCACACTAACCCTAGCAGATACCAGGGGAGGGAAAAAGAGGCACAGGGCGTTTGGAGTCAGCTAGCCTCCAATCTAACATGAAATCACAACAGAAGCTGCTCCAAACAGCGTGACTGAGTAAGATGATACTAAGTAAGATGAGTGGTGACATCTCACAAAAAGTTAAGGACTGTCCTCACACACCACCAGGTGTCATGCTTCATCATCGGCAGTCCTCGCTCTCCAAAAACTTCGGTTTGATGGAGAGCGGGCCTACACCTGGAGACAGGGAGGCCCTTCTAAAGCTAAGTGAGGGCCCATACGGTGAGTGAATCTAAAAATCAGTATAATCGCCAGAATTAATTTTATTCTAAAGGGGGGATTATATGATATTAAAATACAAGACCGGTGTGTGTGGGGAACTTATTGCCCCGACACCAAAGTGATACGTGTTGTCGACATGTTTCTGCCTGTCTGGCCCAAAGGGTCCATGGCATTCATCAGGACAAAGGAAAGAAAAATAGGGCTCCAATCTCACCACACTGGTTGGTAGGATGATGCCACTTCGTAGGTCGACCTATGTTGATGCTCTACCTATAAAAAAAAATCTTGAATTCCTATTAAGGAAATCTACACGCTCCATGGGAGGAGAGTGTGGGAGAGACCCCTGTAGTCACACTTTTGTCAAGGTGCGTCTCTCTCGCCGTAACCTGTGTACTTCCACTTTCCGTCCCCGAGGGAGCGTGTAGATTTCCTTTGGGCCAGACAGGCAGAAACATGTCAACAACACGTATCACTACGGTGTTGGGGCAATAAGTTCCCCACACCGGTCTTGTATTTTAATATCATATAATCCCCCCTTTCGAATAAAATTAATTCTGGCGATTATACTGATTTTTAGATTCACTCACCGTATGTGCCCCCACTTAGCGTAAAAAGTGCCTCCCTGTCTCCAGGTGTAGGCCCGCTCTCCATCAAACCGAAGTTTTTGGAGAGCGAGGACTGCCGATGATGAAGCATGACACCTGGTGGTGTGTGAGGACAGTCCTTAACTTTTTGTGGGATGCCACCACTCACCCTACTTAGTATTTTCTAGGTTTCAGTCACGCTGTTTGGAGCAGCTTCTGTTGTGATTTCTCGTACTCTAATATATGCCAAAGACAGAAATGGAAGTGGTCAAATCAATTTTGTCCACAGATTGACAAAGCCAGGAAACATGTTAATAAAACTGTTTCTGCTTTCCTCAGAGACCATAACATGGGCTCTATCTACAACAACAATCTGCGTTTTGACATGCATGAGGTGATGGAGTTCACTTTACAGACGAAGGGACAGTGTGTTTCTAGGCAACCTGAAACTTTGCATACAGTCTGATATGTAGCTGTCTTATACACACTCTCAACACAAATGCTCCTGTCAGAGCCAACCAGGGGCCCAAAATGTTGTCAATTTTCTTGCAAAATAATTTATTTTTGGAATTTTTGAAATTTGAGGTGACGTCACGATGATCGTGATCCTGTCACAAAATTGCAAAACAAATGCACACATTCAACGACCACTACCACATTAAAAGATTATAACTTAAAAATGTCATTCTAACTATTACAATACACTCATTACTAACTTAAAGAACATGTTTGTACACATATATTTGAAGTCACTTTAAAAAAAACTGTGTTTGAACCCTACTTCCTGGTTCCGGTATTACCCTGAGAGTCAAGATGACTTCGGTAACGCGACGATTGTGCCTTGTGTAAAACACATATATGCACACATTTTACAGTATTTTAGACACTAGGGGTTTATTACTGCACTGTTTAAAGTAATATTTTTGTAGGGAGTTTGTATAAAAACAATCATTTAAACTGATTTTCCGTTTTCGTGGTGACGCCAGGTGTCTCAATGATATCAGTAGCTGCGATCGCCGCAAATACGTCACAAAATGACAAAACAAATGCCTACATTCAATAGCCACCACCATATGTGTGTTTCTCAATGGATCTGTGATTGCATATGTGAGTGTGGGAGTGGGTCTGTAAGTGGGCACAACTCTCTCTGAGTGGGTCTGTACATGGGTGCGTAGCTCTCTAAGTGAGTCTGTAAGTGGGTCCATGAGTATCTGAGTGTGTGCATGAGTGCCCATGTGGGTCTGTGAATGGGTATAAAAGTGGGTATGAGACTGTACGCATGAATCTGAGTGAGTCTCCAAGTAGGTGCATGAGTCTCTGAGTGGGTCTGTACATGGGTACATCACTCTCTGAGTGAGTGTGTAAGTGGGTACATGAGTACCTGAATGGGTATGTGAGTGGGTGCATGAGCATCTGAGTGGGTATGTGACTGAATGTATAAGTGTTTGAGTGGGTATGTGAATGGGTGTATAAGTGTCTGAGTAAGTTTGTGAGTGCATACATGAATGTGTGACAGTGTCTGGCGAATGTGTTCAAACATATATGTTATTTATTTTTTCACCAATATTCGCGATGACGTCACATATTCGCAATGTCCCTGCGATGGTACACAGAGGGCCATGCTGGAGATCGCGGCGTCGTTGCCAATATCGCAATTTTCGACACATAATTTGTGTCACTAATACTCCCATTTCTCAAACATGGGGTCAGAGTACCGCCACCCTGACCCCTTATGTTAGCTTTCACAGAAATTTTCAGCCCTGGGAACTGTTCCCGATCAATAAAATTGCAGGCGCAACTTTCTGTTCACATTGCGTCCAGCCAAACACAGCATTCCCATTGGTGCGCATTCGCGATTCATCGTGAAATCGTCACAAAATATCTGCAGCCAGAGTTTTTTCCCAAGTGTTCAACGATGAATATTTATATAGTATATTGTGTACGATGTACAAGTATAAAAACTGAGAACAGAACATTTTATGTTTCAAACAAATATTTAAGTGTTTTACAGTGTTACAGTTGTGGACAGCTTTTATATTAACATAAACATTTATTTTTCAGACATTTGAACTTTACCCTGAAACCTTTAAATATTTCACAGTAACATGCATTTCTGCTTTCTCTCTCTCTCTTTTTTTTTCATTTAACTTTATTGGCATTCGAGAATCACATAGACAATGCTGTCACAGGAATTCACCATAGGAATATCCATCATCCTTCTTCCACCTCCCCTCGCACAACTGTAACTGAACAGAAATTTAGTGTCACCGATAATCCCGATAGTATCCAAGAAGGAGGAGAAAGGGGAGGGCAGCAACCCATCAATCCCATGCATGGAAAGGATCCCAATCCTCCGGTCAAAACACGATAGTCATTACGTAGGATCCACTGCAGTTACATTTTTCAGTGCATAGACAAAAACAAAGCATCCCCCCTTGCTCCAGTCCATGGAACTCCATGCCAATATTTAACAGATTAACTCCCCTATCTCCCACCCTGCTCCCCCATGCCAAGACTTTGTGTTGTTGAAAGGGTAAACTGTACCTATATATCCTGGGTAACCTAATGCTCTCTCAATTGCCGCTCATTGCTCATCATTCAACAGTCAGCACATCTGGGTCAACTGGGTTCTTCACTTATCCGCGGTACCATGCCCTCCTGGGGCCCGCAGCTCTCTCAAATCAGACAGCTAAGAAGACCACGCCTGAAGGTCATCGTCCAGTTTTTCATCTTTCCAAACGTACTTCATTGGTACTGCCTCTGAGGTTGCCTACTCACACACATCCCTCACCAACGTCTCAACTAGTGGATGTGCAGGTCAAAGCCACGCTATGGCAATGCACCTGTAAGCTAACACCAATTCCAAAAGATCAAATAAACTGCTCGGTTTCTTGTTCGTTGGGGTAGGAAGTAAGCCCAGTAGCACCTGTCAGATCTCTATGGGAACCACCCAGACTGTAGCGTCCTCCAGGTGCGCAAGTATGGCTGTCCAGTAGGAAGCAAGGGACGGACAGGTCCATGTCATATGGAGGAAATGAGCTTACGACGACCCACATCATAATTACCTCCCCGGGCGGGTTGAAAAAATCATGATCAGCATCCGTGGGGTGAGGTATGTTAATGCACAAAATTATATTGGAGCAGTTTAAAACGTGCATTGGAGCTTACCCTTCGGACACCATAGTTGACCCTATTTTCTCACTTTTATCACAGCTCAATGGATTCAATTTCTGAAGATATTTTGGTAGCTTGAAGCAGGCGTAAGGAGTGATGCAGTGTAGTGGGAATAGGCCTCAAAATGCATTGCTGGAGTTGCGTCGTGCTTGCGACATGACTCCAGCAATGCGTGACTTTTGCCCCAACAGATGCATCAGAATTTCTGATGCATCTGTCAATCCCTGCACCATGGTGTGCCGTATTGTAAATACGGTGCATCCATGGTGGCGCAAGGGTTTCTCAGGGTGGCGCAGGTAAAGTGACACATCTCTACAGATGCGCCACTTTCTTGTAAATCTGCCCCTCTGGGACTAACTGATACATACACTGACACACCCATGGACCCACCAATCCATTCATTAACACATTCAAAGAGTTACCCATACACACCCTGACACAATCTAGGACTAACTAATACATACACTGACACACCCATGGATTCACTAATGCATTCACTGACACACTCACCCACTTACTTCTACACAACCTGAGACAACCAAGGATTCACTAATACATACACTGATACACCCATGAATACACTGATGCATTACTGACATACTCACTTAGTCATACACACACTGACACACTCCACAACTAACTAATACGTACACTGACACACACATAAACACGCTGATGTATTAAGTGTCATAGTCACGGACTCAGTTATACAGACTGTGACACACCCTAGGTCTCATTAATACATACACTGACGCATCCAGGGACACTCTGATGCATTAAGTATGGATCGGTGGGCTAATTTTAACGCTTTACAAGTGCTGATGTTCTAATTTTACTGTGTTCCACTAGTGTTTTAGTTCGCTTTTATTCTTTTAATTGTGTGCACCTCTGTCATTGCTGCCTCACGCGCTGGGGAGAGACTCCGGGAACCTGTGGCTCTATCTGCGCTGCTGCGTGTTGCAGGGTGCAGTAGACCATTCCCTGTTCTCTCTTCCCGCCCCCTCATACCTGGGACAACGCTGGGTTGAGGGCTCCCTCCTGGCACTGCGATCACCCTCACCTACAAAGTGGCCATTTTTCCATCTCCTGAGTGGGACACTGTCAGGCGCCATCTTGGGTCGGCGGTCTAGTTGTTACCGCCCGACCTCAAGATTCCCTATTTAATGGGAGCCGCGACGCAGACGCGTGCAGCGGGCGCGCCAAAGGCAAGCCTGTCTGTGCCCGTCCGGAACGCGGCCAGCGCCAGCTGCCCGTTTCACACCTTCAGCCAGAATTGCCTGGTCAAGGGAGCAGCTACTTGACTTGAACATAGCGGGATGCCCAATGCCTGCCAGCTTCGATCTCAGCACGGTTGGTCGGGTGTGGCATGGTGAGGAGCTACATTGCAACTCATGCTCCTTCTCATTGGGGAAGAAAGAGGGAAGAAATAATGCTGGTACTATTACTGTAAAGACATCTGCAGCACGTCCTAAGGCCATTAGTTCCAACATAAGGGCCTGTTTAATTAATTGCAGATCTCTCCCCAAACACGCAGACGATATCTGGCTCACTTTAGAGTCGAACGCCTGGGACCTTATGTTCCTAACCGAAACCTGGTTAAGAGAAAGCACCAACCCTGACATATTGCTGGCTATACCTGAGGGTTTTTGGATCTCTACGCTTAACCGGGTTGGCAACAGATTGGGGGGCGGGCTTGCTGTTATCCTGAGAGATGGCTGGGAGATTTCGTGCAGGAGAATTGAGAGCATTGGGATGATTGAGGCGCTGTCCTTTTGCATCAAAACCTCCCCTGCATCATCCATTGCTGGAATGTTGGTTTACAGACCCCCTGATACTCCGTCTGGCCATCTGCTTGAGTTATGTGACATTATTTCAGAATTGTCACTGAGGCATGCCAATTTCATAGTCCTCGGCGATTTTAATGTCCACATGGACAATGACAACTGCTCCTTGGCCTCTCAGGTGGCAGACACACTCAAGGGTTTAAACCTGACTCAAAAGGTGTGTACGCCTACCCATATTGCTGGCCACTCGCTGGATCTCATTTTCATGAATGATCCCACCCTAAAAGTTGAAGTCCCAATACCTCTAACCTGGTCGGACCACTGATTAGTCCCTTTCAGCCTGACTGGCACTTTTTCGAACAGGTCAACGTACGAGGAAAGGAGATACTGGAGGAAGGTCTCTCCTGAGACTATGGGTCCCGTGCTACAAAGTACCCCACTTCAGCTCACGGGAGACCCCAGCACAGATGTATCCACTTTCAACTGCTGGGTCACTTCAGCCCTTGATAGAGTAGCCCCGCTTAAGACTATGAAACTTGCCAGGAAAAAAACCCTCTGCCCCCTGGTTCACTACGGAACTCCGTTTGGAGAAAAGCTTATGTAAGAAGCTGGAGCGTGCTTGGCGTAAAGCCTACAATCCAGAGGCCAAGTGCACTTACGGAGCAGCGCTAAAAAAATTCCATGGGCTAAAACGTAACACCATCAGGGACTACGTTGCCAACCAAATAAGTCTACTGATAACTAAGTCAAAGAAGTCTTTAAGATAGTTCAAGGCTTCATTAAACCGAAGTCCCTGGAGAGTACCATTGCTCCTTCAGCTACCCTATGTGAGGACCTATCTGTCTTCTTCCAGGAGAAGGTGCAGGCTATCTACTCCTCTTTTTCCTCAACGGGGTCTTCATCCACGCCAAAACCCACTCTTGACCATCCTAGCGTGTGGTCCGAATTTCGCCCGTTCTGCCCAGAAGCATCCCTGCTAGAATTGAACAAAATTAAATCTTGCTCGCCCGGCGATCCATGATCAAATTGCTGGCCCCCTGGCTCAATCTGCAACTAAACCCTATCTGAAATTCATCTCTGACAACGTGCAATTATCCATCCTCTTGGAAAATGGCCTATGTCCTGCTGATTCTTAAAGAAAGCGGACGCGGATCCAGCAGAACTCAAGAATTTTAGGCCCATCTCTCTCTTGCCAGCACCAGCCAAAATTCTTGAAAAGGAAGTCCAGAAGCAATTATCCAACTTCCTGAAGTCTAACAACTGTCTCCATGACTCCTAATCTGGTTTTAGATCAGGTTAGAGCACAGAGACAGCTCTGCTGGAAGTGGCGGAAACTATAGGTGAAGCCCTAGACCAGGGCAGCTCTGCAGTGCTTGTGCTGCTGGATTTGTCCGCAAAAGAAACAATTGATGGACGGAATGCTGGACAATGCAAACATTCACCCCCAGTCACAAGGATCTGGGTTTAATCCATCATTCTTTTGCTCACCACACCACCCCAGTTTGGACCCAGCCATATGCAAATCAGTCTTGACCCTGTTCCTTGTGGGAACAGTCCAGCCCGAACTGCCAAGCCAGGCCCTCCCTGGAAAGGAAACAAGCATCCTAGGACCGGTTTCAGGGCATCACCCTTCTTCAGCCAGGCTAGCTTGAATCCAGTGGTGTAGTGAGCACGGGACCCACGTCTGGGCATACCCTTCCCACTTAGGGCGAAATATGCAAAAGAAACAATTGATGGACGGAATGCTGGACAATGCAAACATTCACCCCCAGTCACAAGGATCTGGGTTTAATCCATCATTCTTTTGCTCACCACACCACCCCAGTTTGGACCCAGCCATATGCAAATCAGTCTTGACCCTGTTCCTTGTGGGAACAGTCCAGCCCGAACTGCCAAGCCAGGCCCTCCCTGGAAAGGAAACAAGCATCCTAGGACCGGTTTCAGGGCATCACCCTTCTTCAGCCAGGCTAGCTTGAATCCAGTGGTGTAGTGAGCACGGGACCCACGTCTGGGCATACCCTTCCCACTTAGGGCGAAATATGCAAAAGAAACAATTGATGGACGGAATGCTGGACAATGCAAACATTCACCCCCAGTCACAAGGATCTGGGTTTAATCCATCATTCTTTTGCTCACCACACCACCCCAGTTTGGACCCAGCCATATGCAAATCAGTCTTGACCCTGTTCCTTGTGGGAACAGTCCAGCCCGAACTGCCAAGCCAGGCCCTCCCTGGAAAGGAAACAAGCATCCTAGGACCGGTTTCAGGGCATCACCCTTCTTCAGCCAGGCTAGCTTGAATCCAGTGGTGTAGTGAGCACGGGACCCACGTCTGGGCATACCCTTCCCACTTAGGGCGAAATATGCAAAAGAAACAATTGATGGACGGAATGCTGGACAATGCAAACATTCACCCCCAGTCACAAGGATCTGGGTTTAATCCATCATTCTTTTGCTCACCACACCACCCCAGTTTGGACCCAGCCATATGCAAATCAGTCTTGACCCTGTTCCTTGTGGGAACAGTCCAGCCCGAACTGCCAAGCCAGGCCCTCCCTGGAAAGGAAACAAGCATCCTAGGACCGGTTTCAGGGCATCACCCTTCTTCAGCCAGGCTAGCTTGAATCCAGTGGTGTAGTGAGCACGGGACCCACGTCTGGGCATACCCTTCCCACTTAGGGCGAAATATGCAAAAGAAACAATTGATGGACGGAATGCTGGACAATGCAAACATTCACCCCCAGTCACAAGGATCTGGGTTTAATCCATCATTCTTTTGCTCACCACACCACACCACCCGCAGCATTTGACACAGTATCTCACCGGATACTGTTGAAGAGACTTGAGCACCTGGGAGTGACGGGAACCACGCTGGCCTGGTTCCGTTCATTTCTTGAGGGCCGGTCTCAGCAAGTATTTCTCCGCCCCCATGTCTCTTCACTTAGACCTCTTGTGTGCGGAGTTCCCCAGGGTTCGGCTTTGAGCCCTACTCTCTTTAATGTCTATCTTACCCTCCTTGCATCGCTAGTCGAGCAATGGGGTGTGAAAGTTGTGTCGTATGCTGATGACACTCAGCTGGTGTTCTCATTTAGAGAACACACCAAGGCAGCTTTCGACAATTTCAAGCATTGTCTGACCAACATCTCGACTTGGATGACGGATAGCTGCTTGAAATTAAATACCGATAAAACTGAGGTATTGTTTTTCAATCAATCTTCCCCTCTACGATCCGAACTCTGGTGGCCGTCGGAGCAAAATCCTCCACTGATCCCAGTAGATTCAGCTAGGAATCTTGGGTTTAAATTTGATACTAACCTCTCCGGCAAAGCCCAGATATGCCAAATCTCCTCATCTTGCTTCTAGAAACTGAAAGCCTTGTGGAGATTTCTTCATCTCCTGCCTATGGATTACAGGAAAACTGTGGTCCACGCACTAGTTACGTCTCAGCTTGACTATGCCAATAGCCTGTACTTGGGTCTTCCAGCTTATTTGAGCAGAAGACTGCAAATTATTCAAAATGCTGTGGCCAGACTCATTAGAAATGTGCCATTCCACCACCACATTTCCCCACACCTGCGAAGCCTCCATTGGCTGCCGATCAAAAGGAGGATAGCGTTCAAGGCTCTGTCCTTTGCTTATAGAGCCACCAGAGACAAAGGCTCAGGATACCTGAAACAGAGACTCCAGAAATACCGCCAGACTAGGGCTTTGAGATCTAATCACCAGGAGTTACTCCGGATTCCTCGCTTCTCTAAAGCCAGGACTGGGGGTCGAGCTTTCTCAGTGAGAACTGCGTCTCTCTGGAACTCTATGCCTGACCACCTTCGTAAGTCAGAGTCAGAACTAATGTTTAGGAAAGCTTTGAAAACCTGGCTTTTTCGCCTACCATAGTTCTCCCCACCCCCGTTCTCTCTCTGCCGAATTCGCTGCTAGCGCTGAGACACCTCGGTTGGAGGTAGCCGTGCGCTGAATAAAAAAAAAAAACTGACAGACTCACTCAGTCATATACACAGTGACACACTCTAAAACTCACTAATGCATACAGTGACACACCCATGGGCACACTGATGTAATAACTGACACACCCAATCACTCAGTCATACACACAGTGTCACACTCTATAGCTCACTAATACATACACTAACACACCCATGGACACACTGTTGCATTCTCTGACAAAATCACTGACTCATATACACACTGAGACACTCTGGGAATAACCAATACATACAGTGACACACCAATCCATTCACTAACACATTCAGACAGTTACACATACACACCCTGACACACTCTAGGACTAACTGATACATACACTGACACACCTATGGATTCGCTAATGCATTCACTAATACACTCGCACACTTACTTTCACACACCCTGAGACAGCCCAGGTCTCCCTAATACATACACTGACATACCCCTGAACACACTAATACATCAACTAACATACTCACACACTCGTACACACTCTGACACAACCTGGTACAAACCGACACATGTACAGACACACCAGTCCATACACTAATGCATTCACTAACACACTCACACACATACTTACACACACACCCTGGGATACCCTAGGACACCCTAAAACATACACTGACACTCCCTTTGACACACTAATACACTCACGGAGTTACTGAGACACTTACTCATACACACACAAACACAACCCAACACTGACTGATACATATACTAACACACCCATACACACACACTTATACCCCATATATTCAATAAATATATAAAACGAAAAACAGCTCTTTTTTAGTTAATTGGTTAGGTTCTAAAAAGAACCTTTTTTTTAAACTGTTTTTATTTTTTTAAAGGATTAATGTATCCCCAAAAACTTTGTACTGAACCATTCCAAAACCAGTTCCACATTTTTTTGCAGAGTTTTATATAGCACGAACTCGACCTGTAGGTATCAGAGCACTTTACATGAGCACCAGTTGCGTTACAGATGGGCAGATTCATGTTTGTGAGGCACTGGGAGATTAAGTAATTTGCCCATGATCACAGGATGTTGAGCGTCCCTGTTGAGACTCGAACCCAGTTCCCTAGCTTTGAGATCGACCGCACTAGCAGTTAAACCACATCCTATTCCCACATCAATGGACATGATATCAAGGTCAAAAATAGAGAAATAAAATGTGGATGGTAATAACAAAATAAAACGTCAGCAAGGAAGAGTATTAACAGCATGTAAATACTCAGCAACAGACGTTGTATTTAGTCCAACAGGCATATGACACCGTAAACAGTGGGTTGTCATGTGCATCAAATTGAGGGCCATAGCTGCCACTATTATGGTTGCTGAGGTGGATGGTGCCGCAACAGACAGAGATGAAACAGAAGGATGGGAAGCAGCTTCTTTCTCACAAAGCATCCTGTGGTACGCTTTCTGATGGATTGTTTTATTATGATTCCACATGGAAGAGGTGCCGTGACTGTACTTTTTAGCTGTTCCTCGTGAAAGTTCTTTGCCACAATTGTTACATTTAACAATTTTTGCTGAAACTTTCTTTTCGCCTGATGGTATACTGAAGTATCACTAGACGTCACTTTCCTTCCTCCATGGTGCTGCATGTTCTTCATCCTCCTCGTTTTCAAACATAACAGGTTCTTCTGAAGGAGCAGGTCTTGATTTTGCAGCCATTGTAAATAGTTTTTGACTGTTACAACAGTGAAAACAGCCGATTATCCAAATGATGTCCTCCTTTTTCTCTTTCCTGATAAAATGTGATGTTTTGGGAGGGGTTTAATGGGGGAAAAAGTGCAGTCCCTATGTGTCCAATGAAATGAGGAGATATTGCTGGGTTTCCGTGCGAATAAGCAATGCCGATCGGCAGGTTTACAATGCCGTAAAATAGCAATTCGAGTGAGTTATACTTAAAAATAAAAATGTCATTGTATATTGTATGCCTCTAATATGTCTATCCTATGGACTAAATTTTAAATAGTGCTGTATATAGGAAGAATATAATTGTATAATTTTTCAGCATATCTGCGGTTGCGGCACCGTAGTTCCATTGTGATAACGTGATTGGAGTAAAAACCATAGTGTTGTGGCTTACTAGCTTGTCTCGTAGGAACCGTGGAAGTACCACAGAACTAAAAAACATTTTTTTAAATAAGACACCAACATATTTTCAATAAAAGAAATTACCAATACTTTTTATTTGAAAAACAAAATATAAAATCAATCTTTCAATTTAAAAAAAATTACATACAAAAACAAACAAGAATAAAAAGTAGTTTAAATTTATATAATTAGGTATTTTTACATATAAGCCATAAACAATGCAAGTATTCAAACAAAAAACTAGTTGTAAAAAAATACCTTTAAAAACGTTGTATTCTTGAAAAAACTGCTACTGAAACAGAAAATTCAAAAACTTTGTAAAAAATAAAAATAAACGTTCTAGTGAGAAAATAGAAAATTAAAAACCGTAATTGAAAAAACCAAAGCTTACAGGGATGTTATAGTAAGGAGATAGAATTGAAAAAACCTTAGAAATTCACTGAAAAAATTAAAGGTTATATGGACGTTATAGTTAGGAAATAGCATTAAAAAACCTTAGAAATTAACTGACTTAAAACAAAGGTTACAGGGACATTATAGTTAGGCTCATATTTCACTTGTAAAAAACCAGGGAAATTCAGCAGTTATAATTACCTAAGCTAACTATAACTTTCGCCTCCGTAATGCACTGCTTATGACCTCACATATTATATCACTCATGACATGGTCAGTGACATCACTGATGACATCTCAAATGACATCACTGATGACATCATCCACAGAACCACTCACACACCCTTAGAACCTCTCATATACCCGCTCCTACACCTGCACAACTACTCACAGACCCAGTTATAAAATCCATACAAGTACTCATATAAGCATACACTCACTCATACAGCCACTCACTCAACCATACAGCTACTCATATAACCAGTCACTCACCCGTACAGCCAGTCACATAGCCATGCACTCACCCATATAGTTACTCCCACATCCACTTATTTACCTATGCAGCCACTCACACACCCACACACTCACCCATACAGCCTCTCAACACTAACTCACCAATACAAGCACTCACACCCACACAACCACTCACATACCCATTCACACATCCATACAAGCACTCACACATCCACACACTCACCCATACATCCACTCACAGAGATACTTACTCTACAATACAGCTACTCACACACAAATGCATTTAACCAGACACCCACTGAAACAGCCACTCATTTATCTATACAGCCATTTACAGAGACAGTCACTCACTCATACAGCCATTCAGACACCCAGCCACTCATCTATCCAGTCAATTACACACCCACTCACCCCCCTATACAGCCACTCACACAGCCACTCACTCACCCATACATCCACTGAGATACCCACTCACCAATACAGTCACTCACACAGCCGCTAACTCACCCACACAGGTACTCACACACCCCCTTTTTCACCTCTACATCCACTCACACACCCACTCACACACATACAGCATTCAGACACCCACTCCCACACTGAGTCAGACAGTCACACACCCATTCAGATGACATATGTTAGAAACAGGAGCACTCATTACTAGTTTAGAAAGATAATTAATTTAACTTATGCAGTAGCTTACTATATATATTTAAATCTCAGAAACATTTATGAAACACTTAACTCACTGGATGATGTCATCAGTGATGCAATTTTAGATGTTATCAGTGCTGTCACTGACCATATCATGAGTGATGTAATATGTGAGGTCATAAGCAGTGCATTGCGGAGGTGTGAGTTATAGTTAGCTCAGGTAACTATAATTGCTGAATTTCTCTGGGTTTGTATGAGTCAAATGTGCCTTATAGTAGTGAGCCTTACTATAACGTCCCTGTAACCTTTGGTTTTTCAGTCGAAATATATATATATATATATATATACTTGAAGATGAAGAATCACAAGAAAACAATAGCCAGCTAGGGCAAATATCTGGATCCCTAGGACACAATGAATCACAAAGAAATAAAATATCCAAGAAAGAAGTGACTCAAACAGATGGATTCACCAAAGAACAAAAATATATTTCCACTACAACGTTTCAGCTGCCGCCTTCCTCAGGTAGTAAAACCATCTTGTACTACCTGAGGAAGGCGGAAGCTGAAACGTTGTAAAAATATATTTTTGGTCTTTGGTGAATCCATCAGTTTGAGTCACTTCCCACATATATATACACTAGCCCTAGCCCTTAATTGTTTTGGCTGCCAGCTACTATTTGCACTATGATTTTGCACTAGCATTGCACAATTTTGCACATTTTAATATTGGGTACTCGCACATAGGGGAATTAGAGAGGTACACATTATGCACTTAGTCACTTTATAGATAGCAGCACATAATGGCATAGTTTCAAAGCCAGGACATGAACATGTGGGATAATAGGAACTTTATGTATTTATACATGTATTTTATCACAACAAATATGGATTATACCCAAGTGGATTTCATTGTGCTATGTTTTATCCTGGTATTTTATGATTTTAGACATTATGTATGTAATTAATGCATTTAAGCATCAACTAGGTATACAATGCAATATGTTTACTATATCTATTGCTGCTAATAACTTGCACTTGCACTTTAAAAAGGTTACTTCCGCCCTAGGCGCTGACATGTGATCAAGGCCGTTGACCGGCCGAAACGCGTAATGGCGACATGGTGATTGCTGAATAAATCACTAACACGAAAATTTTGGGTCTATTCTTGCCTTCTTTCGAGCAGAATGAAACGGCGGGCAAGCTTTCAGCCATATTTACCGGATTGACCTCCTCCGGATTTGTGGACCCCCTCTCCTAAAGTTGGCTCCGTGGTTGGTGGTCAATTCCTCCGGGGACTCCAGCATACCGGCATTGTCAGTTTCGGCAGGTAGCGTTGGTGTAGCAGTTGAACCCGGAAGTACTTGCAATTAATTCCGGGTCGGGAATCCACAGCAGCCCCCTGTGTGTACGCGAAGACAACGAGGAACCAGCCGCAGGTGATACTACAGAGGAAGCAGTTCTCGGATATGACAGCGAAGCTCGGATGAGCCTTGCTGCACTAGAGACCACCGCTGGAGTCACCGGATGACATAAAGGTACAGTGTACGGGATAACTATCATCACACAGGTGTGGAGGTATATGCTTAAGTCTTCTTCCCCCCAGGATATCCTTTGAGGGTTGATAGCATAAGCACACAATACATTGTAAAATCAGTAGTCACCATGTCTGCCGCAGCGCTCAGAGACCGCGAGTCAGCAGCGGAGGAAATGTTCTCGGACAATTCTCCTCAAGGACAGCAGCCTAAAGAGCATAGAGCCACTGAAACAACAGCAGGAGTTAAAGGCCTCAAAGAAAATTATCGCATCTTAGAAAAATATATGCGACAGGAGACAGCCAAGTGGTGGGAGTCAAAATCCCTCCAAAAATATTTGGATGTCGGCAGGATACCGAGGGGGCTGAGAATCATGTTAGCCCCCAGTTACGACACTGCCAACCCCCACATGATGGCAGAGTGGGCAGAGTGTAACCTCGACTCTTCCCGCAGACTAGTCCAAATTTTGGTGAAATATGCGGAGTTGGATCGAGTCGAGCTTCAGGGTAAAATTGATGCCCTCACCGAAGAAATAGAACTGCAGGGAGAGCCACAACAGAGGAAAATTTCCACGAAGATATGATGACAAGACTCAATAAAGAAGAGGATAAGATCAAACAAAGGAAAATATACAAATTTCAAAGGGATAAAGACGACTACGCTAATGGACACATTTTTACGTTCGCACGGAAATTTGATGCTTTTAGGAATACAACATCAAGGGGCAATAGGTTTTCACAAGAACGCAATGAGGAGCAGGGAGGCGCAATTTCAACCTCAGCGTCTGACCTTAGCTCGGCCATCGAGAGTGAATCAGAAGCAGAAACCACAAGGGGAAGGCCAGCTTTGGGAACAATCAAACCATCGTTGGGGGAAGAATTGGACTATTTGAGAAGAAGCCGAAGAGAAACTTTTAGGCCACGCACTGCCAAACCGGCAAAAAACGAAGGACAGAAAGCAGGCGGCAGCGAAGGCGGGCAGCCAGAAAAAGGAGGCAGCAGTGGCAATCAAAAACCAGTGAGAGGACGGGGGCAATGGAGACGGAAGTAGAACCATGCCCCATCCTATCCAAAAACACAAATCTAGATAATACCATCATCAACTTAACGGATATTAACCTTGATGCAGCAGAACAGCAACTGTTATCACTGGGACTATCATATTGCCCTGAGACGAATTTTGATTACACCAATACCCGTGCGGACGTATAAAATTTGTTAGAAAATTAAAACTTAAAAAATTCCACAAACTCAGGACTATACCCCAGGGGCTAATAAATGAAATGGAGAATCTAAGCCCGATGACGATCGGTGTCGATAAACGGAACCTAACAGTTTCAGATCTAGGTGTACTAAAAGACCTTTATAACTTGGGAGATGAAGGCATAACGGGTGAAGATCTCAATATGGCCCAAGGGGAACATTTGGAACTTGGCACCCAAGATCTTCTGTCTCCAAGGTATGAAACATGTGCCAAACCCATCACGATATTCAAGGAAAAATCAAAATTCATACCCATCATGCCCCGGGACACTCTAGATCTATTCAATGAACACGTGGTGGCAGAAATAAAACAATTGCATACGGAAACCAACAAGACTAACCGTAAAATCACGAATCAAGAGCGAAAGTACCAACAACTGATAGAGAAACTCAATAAAGACAAGCAGGTTGTTGTAAGGAATGCGGACAAAGGGGGCAACGTAGTGTTATGGCCCTTAAAAGACTACTCGGAGGAAGCAGCGAAACAGCTAAATGACACAGACTGCTACCGTAAAAGTTCCATGCAAAAGTTCAAGCAAGCTCAGGACAGCTTTTTTAGTAAATTACTGGCGTGGAAAAGTCTGGGCCTCCTCAACTTACAAGAATATAAATATCTAAAGAAGGAGAACCCTACGATCCCCCTAATATATTTTGTCCCCAAAGTGCATAAATCAATAAACAAGCCATCAGGGAGGCCCATCATTTCGACCTGTGATGGACCACTAGAAAATATATCTATTTACATTGACTCATTTTTACAAGAACATGTAAAAAAACTCAACTCATATGTACAAGACACTAGTGACTTCATCAGAAAAATAGATAACATCAAATGGCAGGACGGCTATCACCTTATAGTACTTGATGTAGCTACACTATATACCTGCATAAGGAACAATGATGGCGTCAAAGCAGTGGAATATTTTTTGGCCAACAGACCAATGAGATTTGCTAAACATAACCAAATGTTAATTGATTTGCTGACATTTTGTTTGGAGAATAATTTGTTTATGTACAAAAATCAAATGTACCAGCAAGTTCAAGGTGTGGCAATGGGGGCCAGCTTCTCCCCAAGCTATGCTTGTCTCTTCATGGGATGGTGGGAGGAGCTGGTCCTCATAAAAACAATATGCCCGCATCTTTACAGACAAGATAATAGTTTGGTTAAGATTTATAGATGACCTTTTTATTGTCTGGAATGGCTCAGAACACAGTGCACATGAACTTATTGCAGATATCAATGGCAACAACCTGAATCTCAAGTTTACATATTCTATCAGTCGTGAATGTATAACATTTTTGGATGTGAAAGTATACATTTCAGACAATAACCTGGCAACATCACTTTTTAGAAAGCCAACGGCAGGGAACGCAATATTGCATGCATCAAGTGCCCACCCACCGCACCTTATACACAGCATTCTCCTACGGGGAGATGCTGAGAATTAGGAGGATCTGTAGTGAGGACTATGACACCCAAGAAAAACAAAGGGAGTGCAAAAATAGATTTCTCCAGAGAGGGTACAAATCAAGAACCATAGATGCAGCAATATCCAAATCTAGATGCAGAGCCAGACAGGATCTACTACAATATAGAGCTAAATCCAAGGTGGTAACACAGATAACATCTAATGAACCAACACGGCTCATATTAGAGTATTCAAGACAGGAAGGACAGATTAGAGCAATTATAAGGCGTAACTGGCCAATAGTACTAGGGGACCCAGTAATTGGAGGGTTACTTCCCAAAAAACCTGCGATAACCTTCAGAAAAACAGCGTCAATGGGCAATGCCCTGGTTAAAAACAATCCGGAAGAGGCAGAACCCAGTACGTGGCTTACATCCAGGATGGGATTTTTCAAATGCCCCAACTGTAAGGCCTGCCAATTCGGTATAAATACTAAATCTTATAAAACAGCATTTAGCGATAACACCCGCCTAATTAAGCAACATCTGTCCTGTATATGCACTAGTCTGTAGCTGCAATTTGTATTACATAGGCAGCACCAAACTGGCAGTGCACAAGAGAATACTGCAACATACACGCGCCATTGTAAATAATGATCCTAGCTATCCAGTTGCCAGGCACTTTAAGGACAAACATGAAAGTAGTCTCAAAAATTTTAAGTACTTCGTTTTAGACTCAGTGCCAGCAGACAAAAGAGGTGGCAACAGAGAAGCCAAACTCCGGCGCCTAGAAACGAGGTATATCCTCGAATTGGATACGAAGCACCCAGGAGGATTAAATACTAGCAAAGATATGTACACTTATCTTTGAACATCCATTGTAATACATAAACTATGAAATTTATTGTATATCCGTATTAACGAGCTTACGGCACACCAGAAAGCACTATATACTAACACTGTAATTAAGGTAGTAGTACTTTTCCCTGATATATTTCCCTGAAAGACTATCACAAACTAGAGTGAGCCACACATTTCCATGTTTTAAGGATTTTAATAGAGCAGTTAGCTCCATACAATATCGAGTAGCAACCTAGGATGTACTGTATTTTATTTTGAAATTTTATTTAAGATCTTAGAACAGTTATAATTATTTAAGTAAAGCATATATTTTTTGCCTATTTATTGGGTTTTATAAGGTTGAAATGATTTTATATAATATTTTATACTATATATCCTCATTTGTGGGAATCAACCGTATAGCCTAGTATGTCACCTGTAACATAGGCCAATGAGTATGCAGTTATCTTATATTCCACATATAATTGCTGATTATGACAAGGATAAGTACCTACAATATGCAAGTGGCACTAGCCCTTAATTGTTTTGGCTGCCAGCTACTATTTGCACTATGATTTTGCACTAGCATTGCACAATTTTGCACATTTTAATATTGGGTACTCGCACATAGGGGAATTCGAGCGGTACACATTATGCACTTAGTCACTTTATAGATAGCAGCACATAATGGAATAGTTTCATAGCCAGGACATGAACATGTGTGATAATAGGAACTTTATGTATTTATACATGTATTTTATCACAACAAATATGGATTATACCCAAGTGGATTTCATTGTGCTATGTTTTATCCTGGTATTTTATGCTTTTAGACATTATGTATATAATTAATGCATTTAAGCATCAATTAGGTATACAATGCAATATGTTTACTATGTCTATTGCTGCTAATAACTTGCACTTTAAAAAGGTTACTTCCGCCCTAGGCGCTGACATGTGATCAAGGCCGTTGACCGGCCGAAATGCGTCATGGCGACATGGTGATTGCTGAATAAATCACTAACACGAAATTTTGGGTCTACTCTTGCCTTCTTTTGAGCAGAATGAAACGGCGGGCAAGCTTTCAGCCATATATATATATATATACCTTATATATATATATATTACCTACTGGCGAACCTAGTTTCCATAGGAAAAGCATTTTTTGATTTGCTAATAGCTTTGGCGTCGTTTGACGAATCTTCCTGAAATTGTCCAAACAAAAAGTCTATCCAGGTCAGCTCCTATCCTGAAAGTTTGGGGGTGATTCAGCAAGCGGGGGCTGAGGAAAAAGGGGGGTCCCAAAACTTGTTTTCTCCATGTTAATTTCCATAGGAAATTTTGTGACGAGCTACAGCTCGAACTGCTGAACAGAATTATCCCAAATTTGGCAAAAAGGTAGAGCTTGGTTCAGAAAGCGACCTTTTTTACATGGTGTAAATCCGTTCAGTAGTTTTTGAGAAATTCAAAAATAAGAGTCAAAAATCAATTTCCCATAGGAAACTTTGTGCAAGGCTACAGCCGAAACTACTGAACGGAATTACTCCAAATTTCATCTACTTCAATAGACAAAACATCATCTATTGCCGCTGGTGTAAGTTGGAACACCTCGTGTAGAAGATTGATCGCACAAAGATGAGAAGCATCGCTCTCAGCATAGGTCGCCGCAGCAATGTTCGCGTCCGTTGTTACCTGTGTGCCTGGAGTTGTTTCTCGTACCTCAGCAGCAGCAGGAGGCGACTGTGAGATCTCAATGAATGCTGACATCAGGATTGGAAGCCTCTGGGGACAACACAGAGAATGGGCCGTTATCGGGTCCAGCAAAGTATCGACATCCTTTGGCGCAGCTGATGGATATGTTAGACAAGCGTCCAACACGCATTCTTTACCGCATAGCAGGCATCGTAGAACAGGTAAGATGCAATCTTGCCAGATTGGTCTGAATGACAGGAACCACGTGGTATTAAGGTTCCTTAGACGAGTCATGCCTAGTAGCTCTACTATTCGCTCACGGCACTGTCTTTCAAGGAGAGCTTTCTCCATTTCGCTCGGAGTGATGTCGGCGAATTGGCTGGCCATAGCGCAATAGCAGACAGATGAATAAAATTCCGGCAACAAGTGCGAGAATTAATGGTATGCCACCAAACACCGAATGTGCAAAGTTGGGGATGATTCCAAGTATTGCCTGGAACGGTGCTAACAGACCGGAGCAAATGCTCTTAAATACATGTACAATTCCTGTTGTATCTGACATGTTAAAGATACGTGATATCATTTCTACGAAATGTATAGGGCAGTTTGTACGTATTAAAGTCTGTATCTCAGCCGAAGTCCTTGCTACTTGTAGATCATAGGTTTCTTTGGCCGAGGTCAAAGGCACTGTTTGTTGCAAAAGCATGGCTTTCATTCTGCTCAAAGTATCAAATCTTATAAAAGAGACGCTCAGCGAAGGCCATAAAGGCGACTCCCTGACTGTGTCTATTGGGGAAACAATACTTGCATACAGCAAGTGACCCTGGAGTTGACCGTTACTAGATATGGGATGCCTGGCAACATTCCACAGCAGATCTGATCATTCAACATGAGGTAACTCCCATTTGAAAGTTGTCCAAACGTTGGATTAATCACAGCAACTGGTGTACTTCCCGCTGGTGGCAAGACAAGTTTGCCACAGAACCATTACAAGCCCCATGTAAAGAAATGTCCTGACAAATGAGTGAACCGGTCAGTGCATGTTTACAGTTGGTACCGCTAAGAAACACTTCACGATCCCCACTCCAACATCTATGTGTATACGGTAAATCCCAAGATATCTTAATGTATTCCTTACCCAACCTTTCATATTTGCCTGCTTGCACCTGTCTGAGGCAATACTGAAACCGAAAAGTTGTCACAGGCAATGTTATTTTGCCATGAATAACCCATTCCGTAGCTGGTTTTTCTGCCACTGTAAATGGTAATTTCTCCAGTTTTTCAATGCTCAGCACTGTATACCTTGCTCCTCTTTGTGCCAATTCGATCTGTTTATCAGTTAGATTGTATTCTGCAAACAGAGACGACGTGTTGATGAAACGCCAAGGCACATAGCCCGCTCGCAATGATTGCAGCGTCCATGTCAATAACACTATAGAACGTAATTGAGATTGACCTTGTTGTAACATAGCCAAATCTTGTTCCAGAATGTCAATAGCAGAGGATACAATGCCATCCAATGAATAAATTCTGGAGGACAAAGTTGTTAACCCATTGTCGACTACAGAGAGTGTTTTCTCTAAATTAATACGATCAAGTTCACGTATTCGTTCTGCAGCCTCTATCTGTGACACTTTCCATGCTTCGTTATAAGCAGCATAGATGCCGGCATATATGAAACGTTTTTGACGCGGTTTTCTTGGTCCAAGCAAGAATTCCCTAAGATCTGCGTCCTCTTTAAGTAAGGTTAAGTGTTGCTTCACATCCTGTAGTGTAGATTTATGCAGCCAATCGAGGCATAATTTTCCTACACTGTATGTTGTTACTACCCCCGGATGTTGTCTTTGGACATATCTTGGGTCTGGCCTATGAATAGCAAAGCCCTGAGTTATGTTCAAGAACCTTTCCTGACAGTTGTTTGTGTCTGTGGGCCAGATCAACCATTTTTTCCAATTTGGATGAGTTCTGTTGAGTTGTAGTATATTGTCAACTGTCACCACTGCCTTTGTATTATTATCACTGGCAGGTGTTGGCACAGAAGGTGTTTTCATCTCTTTGATCTTGGCTAATCCAAGACAAGATGTCTGTTGGACGGTGTCATTCAAAAACAGTATTTGTTCAGGGATGATACAGGCTCTAAATAAAGCTTCTATACCCTGTACTTGCCAATCTTTACTACCCCAGACAGTTTTTGTCTCAATTGTGTCTTTACATAAGTCGAAACCCTGTGTAGACAGTTGGGCAATAAATGCTTCAGAGTAAATCAGTTTCGTATTTGTTAACATAATTTTCAGTCCTGTTTTGTTTACATTTTTGTAGTAAAACGTTTCTGGGTCAGATGTTTTATAACCTGAAAAATATGGAAATTTACTAGCAAAAGTTTTCGAAATACCTTGTGGTGGTGTAGGACAATGTTCCCATTGGTTAAACATAAACACATTTCTTGGATATGCAGTTTTGTGCAAATAATGATGACCATAGTGGTTATAACAATACAGGTCTTCATAATCAGATGAACCTTCTAAAAATTCATTCTTAGAAAATGCAGCAGATTTTTCTAGATCAAACGTTATATCGGTCACAGTCTCAAAGTCCCAATCATCTGAATAGGTACTGGACGTAATTAAATCACTTAGTGAAATTTTAAATAAATGTGGAATGTTCAATTGTTCACTTGGACCGAAGATTTCATAATCTGTTTTGTCCCACACTATACCATCCTGTATAGGAACAGCTGTGATGTTTACTGATGACAAGTCTCTTGCTTCACGATGGGAAGATTTATGTGGTTTCAAAAGTACATTCACGTCTTTTCCTTCACTGTTCACATGGATGTATCTGCCATTTATAAGCATGCTTACTGTTGTTACCAAAGCTAGCCAGAGCAGAAAAACAAAAAGTCCAGATGTAATCCAGAGTTCAATCCATGGAGAAACCAGATAAGTCTTTTTCAGAAAGTGAATAAAGTCTTGTACTTGCTGCTTGAGTTTTGATGATGCTGGCGTCGTTTCAGGTTCGCTTGGATCTTCTGAGAACGTATCAAAGTCAATGAAATAGCCAGAAGCAGTTCTGTCAATTGTTGGAATTGCATCAGGATTCGTTGAAATCACAGGAACCAGTTCTTCACGTGTTACGTTGGTGTAGACAGGTGTATTTGGACGAACTGTTACTTGGTTATCAAGAGGGATGAGTTCCATAGCCTGGTTGCTTAGTCCTTCATTTGTTACAACTCAATTCTCGATCGTGATCAGTCTTTCAGTCTGAACCTCTTGAATAGTAGCGAGAGGAGTGCGTCTGCTACTAGGTCGGAGTCCACGAGGCCTACTGCTTAGTATTGGCCACATACTGTGGTTTGATCAGGTCGATTGACACAAATCTTTTCTTCTTTCTTCCAGCAAGGGGCGGCAGAAGTACTGTCCTTGTTCCTTGAACAGCTAGAACAGGTACCGGTTGTCTGTAAGAAGGTCCAAATTCCTTCTTGTCCGCTATTTTTTCTCTGACTAGATCCCCAACTTTTGGAATCCAGACAGGCCTTGCTGGGACAGCCGATGTTTCCCCAGTGGTGGTTGGCTGTAGGGATACGTTGCTTTGTTTCGTTCTTAATTTGTTAAGATCCTGTAAAACAGCCAAGCGATCTTTGATATCAAATGTTTTCATGTCCACCACTGTGCCTACGTGTTCTAAGTCTGGAACCCACATTCTTGTCCCAAATAGGACCTCATATGGAGTGACCCCCTAGAGAACTTCTTGGCAGGTTGTTAAGTGAGCGCTGAACGCTAATGAGGTGTTTGACCCACCCATCACCCGAGCCTAATACCCTAGCTGTTATAGACTGCTTTATGTCCCGGTTTTTCCTTTCCACAACAGAATTTCCCTCAGGATGGAATGGAGAGGAGTACCGCAATGCAACGCCCAGACTGGCCATGGCCTCCTTGTAAGCCCTAGAGCTAAACTCAGGACCCTGGTCAGAATGTAGCGTGCCTATTGCGTATGTGCCGATAAAGACTTGCAAATCTTTTATAACAGTTCGAGCGTCAGCCGAACGCTGAGGCCATAACCATAGGAACCTAGATTCATTATTTGTGGGAATGCCTTTGTCCAGTAGGACGTTGGCGATTAGATAGCCTAATTCTGTCTAACAGTGGTGTCTGCACTGGGCTGCCGCATTCGCTGCATGGTGTCTGGTGGCTCTCTCGCTGTAATTTACAGTCTAAGCAGTTGTTGATGAATATGTGAATGTGTGTATTCATTCCAGGCCACCAGTACATCTCTTTTAATGTCAAAATTGTTTTTGAGATCCCTTGATGTGACAGACCCTCCCCCAAATGTGTTTCATAAATCAAGGCTGCTCTTCGTTTCATGTTTGGAATTACCCTATCCCCCACTCCAGGGATTCGAGCAAAAGGAACGTTATTCGCATCAATTACATAAGAGTACTTGAGTGGAAACTTTTTGGTAACGCTGCACTGCTGCCTTTGCTTGAAGCATTGACAGCTAACATTATCTCACCGTCTATTTTTGTTTTTGAACGAGTGATCGCAGCTACGAAAGCCGTCTGAACAGCCCCCTTCGCGGCTTCGTCAGCCAATGAATTCCCTGCAACGTGAACGCCATCACGCTGATGACTCAGTGTGTGAATCACGTGAGCCTTTGGTAGTTCGTTTTTCAACTGAACTACTTGTTCCCAAAGCAATTTGTGCTTTATTGTGCCACCCTGCGCATCTTTGAAACCAGTTTCAAGCCAGGTTCGTATATAGTCATTATACGACTGAACACAGTAATAGGAATCGCACACTATCAGTGTGAGGAATTCTCGATCCGTACTCTCAAGTGCCAGTTTGAATGCTTGTAGTTCAGCTCGCTGAGCTGTACAATCACCTAGTGACTGAGTTTTTGTGACCATAGGTCTGAATATGCCATTTCGCATGTGACCTTTAACGATAGCACACTCTGCACTGTAAGCTTGCTTACCCCCTGTTGCGGGCTGTGCGGATCCGTCAGTGTAAATTACGAATTCATACTGATCGAGAGGCAGAATCTCAGTGGGCAGAGGACATTCTTGTTCATATTGGAGAAATGCCTGTGTCTTTAAATCTGGATCAAAAACATATTCAACATCAGTTGCAGCAAGAGAATTAACCCACTGTATCCATCTCGGATGTAAAGCTTTAGCATTTGGAATGCTCGCTTTGTGACCGCTTCTAAAGCCGGTACTGGGGTAACGACAATTATGCGTTTCCCTTGGGCTAAGGCTCTTTCTTTGCTACAGCTGTTTGAACTGCTGTCAGAATTTTTTCAGTTGAACTGAAGCGCATTTCCGCTTGTGTATACAAATGTGATTTGTATGCAATTGGTACTTTCTCACCCTCATTAAAGGTTAAGTAAGTGAATCCACATTGACCCGAAATTATTCGAATCACCAAATTTCTTTGACTTACGCGTGTTTGTAAGTGATTTGTTGCTAACATGTTAGCCTGGAGTGAACGCAAAATTTCTGTGTGTTCCTGTGTCAGTTTTTAATTGTGAAATCAGGTTTGATTAATGCGTAGAGAGGTTTAACCCTTTCTGCGTAGTTTAGAATGTATGTTCTTCCAAAATTTAGGAATCCCAGTATTGATTGTAAGTTTTTTAGCGTTTTTGGAGGTTGGAGCAGCGCACATTTCTCTAGAAAGTTAGCTGCCAAGCTCTTGCCTTCACTTGAAAGCTCATATCCTAAAAATAGGACATTGAGATGGGCAATTCTGGATTTTTTAAAGTTGAGCTTATAGCCCTCAGAGGCGAATCCCAATATAATGGTGCTCACCCTGTTCAAGTGTTTTTCCAAGTCATCGTCTGTCAGATAGATGTCATCGACATAGGACAATGCCTCATTGTCATAAATTTGTAGTAACTCCGTTACCCTCGCTGAGAATAAACCTGGGCTGTTCTTGAACCCTTGTGGGAGTCGACAAAAGTGACGCTGGGTCCCCATTATGGAGAATGCTGTTAAGTACCTGCTTTCAGGTGCTATATTTTGACAAAAGAAACCGTTTGAGATGTCTAATGTTGTTTTGTATTTTTTACGCACAATGTTATTCATTAATGCTGTGCTGTGTGCATTTTGCACTGCAAAAGTTTTAGAACAAGTGTTTAAATGTCTGTAGTCCAAAACTAGACGATATGTATTGTCTGGTTTGGAGACAGGAAACAAAGGATTGTTCATGGAGGAGGTGCATGTTTCAATCACCCCTTGGTATTCAAGTTGATGTAAAATCTCCCTGACCTGTTTTTTAGCTTCTTGCTTAATAGGATACTGCCTTTGAGCAGTAGGTTCATGTTTCAGATTTATTTTATGGTGAGGTGAGTCCTCATCCCATCCTACATGATTTTTATATAATGCTGGAGCCTGGGCCACTGCCCATTTTCTGGCATATGTATATTTTAAGTGAATTGGTATGTGATTGGAGAAGGCAGGCATAATCATGTCGTCGCCGTGTGGGCACTCCCTGACAAATTGTGGTGGCCAGTCTTTTTCTGCTAGAAGTATGTCATAACCCTTTGATAGTTTTTCCCAAAAAGTGCTTTAACCTGTCTAGGTTTGTCTC
Organism: Calotriton arnoldi; assembly: GCA_963921515.1. Taxonomy (NCBI): domain Eukaryota; kingdom Metazoa; phylum Chordata; class Amphibia; order Caudata; family Salamandridae; genus Calotriton; species Calotriton arnoldi. Next base: position 736,817 of record CAWUFW010006111.1, on the reverse strand, counting down.
CCTCCATCCGGAGTGTTATTTCATATAACCTTTGTGGAGTACTAACCCTGGTGTCTACAGTCTCTACTGTAATGTACTCATTCAAGTCCACTATCTCCAGAAGTTCCATCAGGTTCTGGCGAGCTATTGTGACTTCTGCTGCACTGTCCAGCATTGTCTGAGCCCATTCTCCGTTCTTGAGTTGAGTTCTCAGAATTCTCGGCATGTCTTACTATTAGACCTGCTACTTTCTTTTTGGAGAATTGAGGTTTAATTTTAATTTTTGTTGCGTGCTTGTCGTCTTTCGATTTCACGCGTTCTTCTCTATGTTCTGTTCGTCCTCTTCTTTCCGAAGTCTGCGATGAGACCTGAAAGGCACGAGAGGAACGTGTATCATTATCTTGATACCTATCAGGTTTTCTCAAATTATCCCTATTCCTGAGGTTGTACCTCCTTTCAGAGGGCTCCTTTTGAGGAGACCTACCTCGGGATTGAGATATTTTCTCATTTGAATTTTGTTTAGTAGACTCCCACTTCTTTTTAGAAGTTGTAGGAGTTTGTTTAATTGAGTCCTTCTCAGGACTTTCAGATAGTTTCGGTTTAACTAGTCTCCCACCTAAACTATCTCTGCCTAATTCTGCATAAGATTGTTCTATAATTTTGGGTAGTTCTGTTTGATGTTCTGTAACATCAAATTCCCTTAATTTTTGTCGGATCGCCACTGCTGCTGCCTCCCCTTTAATATTTGATAATATTATTGTTGAGACCTGGTCGAAATTTCTCAGTAATTTCATACCTAAATTTAAAGCAGGCTCTGCCCCGTATTCGTTTTGAATTTGTTTTAGAACATCAGGTATTACCGCAATTGACGGAATGCCGTGTGTTTTAGTGTAGATGGCAGCAAAGACTGAGCCCCAAATGGTGCAGTCTTCCAGTTGTGGTGTGATCCCCATTGGTAAACTAATGGTTAGGATTCTGTGTTTCTCATGCGGGCTAGTATTTGGAAATACTGCTTCGATTTGAGTAATTTTTGAGCTATCCAAATGGAATTTGCTCCCGCTTAGTGGGCATTTTACCCATGACTGCGTATAGAGTCTGTGGTGTAATTTTTAGAGTGTTCCCTGGTGAGGGGTTTGATTTGGAAGTGTTAATGGTGGTTAGACTGTGAAAGTCCGCATGACATATTGAACCAATTGTCTGTAGATTTTTATTAGTTCTTGTAGTTGAACAAGTAAGTCCTCATCTGACATTATGTCAAGTTCAGGATGAGGTGTGTAGCCGGCTAGAATCGGCCAAGTTGCTCCTGGTCTACCTAGTGGACCGAGCCTGGTTATATTTCTGTGATGTTTTAGGGCGCCTTTAAACCAGAGCTGATGCTCCTGGTATGTTAATGGAATCTCTATATCCTCGAAAGGAATGTATTCCTCTGGTGTTTCATCTTCCTTGTAGAAGTGAAAAATTTGAGTTACTGGATTAGATTCAGGAAATATTACCCATGAATAGAATACCTCTGTCTGAAACGATTCATGTGCCTCAATCACGAAAACTGCTCTACCTCCTCTCGGTGGTAGGCCATGTTTTATAAGTTTTAGAGTAATGGCTCTTCTTAAGTTTGGAGCAATGTCAATGACACCCTCCTCGGTTTCATTTAAACCGGTGAAGTTAAAAAGTGCTGGTTGGGCTGGATCAGCCGCAGCTACACCGTTTCCGGCGGGATTGTCCCCGTTTAAGGACATTTTGTTTTATGAAAAATGTAGAACAAATTTCAAGGAAACAAAGATAAGGTGCACAATATTATGGAACACTGTATCCTTCAACGTTGAGCAAACCAAACAGCTAATATATAGGGTACTGCCCTATGTAGCCGTGGCGGATACTATCCCTGCCCACTCCAGACGTCTTTTGGAGTATATGGGTAGGGGTCTCTGAGAGAGAAAAGAATAATATGCACAGCTGAGTTACTCAGTATCTAACGTTGAATTACTGCCTTACCAAACCGTTGGGCGCCATGTAGTGTAGCTCCTATTTCCCTAATAGGCTCTGCGCATTGGAATAATATATCCTATAGGTTTGACATAGGACTAAGGTCAGTATGTCCCTATCGAGTATATTAAACTTAATTACTTGTGCCAGCTAGCTCAGAGGCCACTAGAAACTTCTTGACAACAAGAAGGGAGTAGTTTCTGGCAGCCGCAAAACATGACCACTGTGTTTCCCTTACAGAATCAGGACGTGTCCCAGAGTCGTAGAAACAATAGATAACTATTTCACTCAGCTCAGTTGTGCAGGATTCAGTTACGTCTCAAAGTTACACAGAAATAACAGACGGGCGTTTCAATAAAAAGGTTTATTGAACAGTCTTCTTTCTGTTGTAAGTTAGATGTGCTGTTACGATCACAAGACAGTACGCGAGATAAATAATGTACAGAGTGAGCAGTAGAAATAAATAATACTGCGTTAGCATTATCTTTTCAGCATATATGCATTTACATAAAATGACACAGCCTAAAAATGCGAGTACTCATACGATGCGTTTCTATCCTAGGTCTACCCAGTGTGCCTAACCTTTCCTAGGTGTAGGGAGAAGTAGAAGTAGGTGCTGTATTCCTGACTAGAGTATACTAAGAGTAAGTTACGCCTAGTATGCCAAGAGTCTAGTATGCCAAGAGTCCCTCTAGGTTCTAGTCTGCTCCATACCTGAAGAATGAGAGAGGTAGGAATCTCTTTTCCGGACTCGAACTCCAACACCCCGCAAGGGAAGTTAGATCACTGGAAGCTGGACTCTCTGCGTGCAGGAATGACAGCGTCTTCTCAGTGCGTCCGGCCGAGAATCGGGCTCCTCTGAAGTCGAGGTCTCCTCTGATTTACAGGGGTTTGGGAAGGTATATTTATACCTGAAAATGTTAGCATTGACGTGAGTTGGGTAGCGAAAGACGTCATGAATGGCCCTCTAGGGATTAACGGTTCATGCATAATGTATGAGTCCTTGAAGAAATCAATAGTCCTGGGCAAGGGAAACTCCCGCAGCCTGAGGGTCTGTTTTTTCATGGACTCGTTGAGACGCTAGGGTGGACGGATGTCGGAATCCATGCCTGTATTTGGAGTGCATGGTTTATGCCTAAATAAGGTCTGGGATTTTATGCCTATATAAGGGCAAGGTGAATTGTGCCTATATAAGGACATGAGTCTAGAAAGCCCGTTTATGGACACCCTATAAAGTATACAACAGGTAGTGCTTGGTCAGAAAGCGACCTTTTTAAAACTGGTGTAAATCCGTTCAGTAGTTGCTGAGAAATTAGAAAAATAAAAGTTTTGATATCTGGGCAGAGCCTAAGTCGCGTGCGCGAGCTTCACTGTGATTGGCAGCCATCTTCTGGCTCGGTAGAAGCGAGTCACCCGAAAACGGAGAAACAAAGGTATAAAACAAGAGAAGGGGGCAGGGTAGAAAAACCCTGACCCCCTAGGCCTGCTCAGGGGGTCCCAGAAGGACCCCCAGGGCCCAAAAAATCATTAAAAAAAAATAAAAAATCGGCAAAAATTCATGCTGGCCCTTGGGTGGGCTAGGTTCCGGGGGTATTTCTTAAAAAATAATAGCAGGGGCTCGCAGGGGTTGCGGGGGTGCGCTGGGGTCCGCGCAGCCCTGGGATTTCACTCATGTTCGGAGGGATTTGCGCGGCCCCCCTTCTGGAGCCTTCTATGTGCTTGTAAGTTTGGCGTCGTTTGACGAATCTTTATGAAATTATCGAAAAAGTTTCTCTTTTTTTGATTAGGTCTTATATTGAAAGTTTGGGGTGAATGGTTTAGGAGGGGCTGAGAAAAAAGAGGGTCCTAAAACGTGTTTTCTGCATGCAATTTCCATACGAAACTTTACAGAAGACTACAGGTGAAACTGCTGAACGGAATTACGCCAAATTTGGCAGGGAGAAAGGTGATGGTCCAGAAAGCACGCTTTTGTTTAAATGGTGTAAATCCGTTCAGTAGTTTTTGAGAAATATCAAATTTTACTGATATCGATATTTGAGAATTCTGACATGTGATTGGCTGAGGGGTTACAAGCACCAGCTTGCGGCTTATTGGCTGTGAATGGTTGAAACCAGGAAGTGTTGCCAGCCATGTGATTTACTCCGTCAGCTCGCATCTCTCCGTTTAGAAGCCATCGGGTTCGTAGTTTTACCTCTGCGAGGCAACACTGGCATCTGTGTCTGTGTGAGATATGCCTTTCACGCTGCCTCTCTGCATATCACCAGGTCGCGGCTATGCCTTTAGAAGGCCGTCCGTCGGCTCGGAGCTCTGTGAGTCAGTTTGTTGGTACAATCCCCTACACCACCCAAATACTACCCAAACACCACTGCACTGTCGTAAACTCTAAAACACTACCCCCAGCATGATCCCCTACACTACCCAAACACCACTGCACTACCCTAAACCCTAAATCTACCCCCAGCACAACCCCCTACCCAAACAACACTGCACTACCCTAAACCCTAAAATACTACCCACAGCACAACCTCCTACACTACCCAAACACCACTGCATTGTTGTAAACCCTAAAACACTACTCCCAGCATGACCCCCTACACTACCCAAACACCACTGCACTGCCGTAAACCCTAAAACACTACTCCCAGCATGACCCCCTACACTACACAAACACCACTGCACTACCCTAAACCCCAAAACAGTACTCCCAGCATGACCCCTTTCACTACCCAAATATTACTGCATTGTCGTAAACTCTAAAACACTACCTCCAGCACGATTCTTACACTACCCAAACACCACTGCACTACCTTAAACCCTAAAACGCTACCTCCAGCACGAACCCCTACAGTACACAAACACCACTGTACTACCCTAAAGCATAAAACAGTACCAGTCCGTCAGTTCGCAGGTCTGCGTCTGCCAGCCGTCGTGTCCCTAGCTGTACATGTGCGAGCCAGTCCATTAGGTGATAGGTGTGTCTCTGCTAGCAGGGCCGTTGGCCCGTTGGTGTCCCCTTGCGAGTTAGACCCGAGCTCTCCCTCTGCGAGCCAGCACGCTGGTGTGCGTTTGCGAGCCGACGGCCCGTAGCTCTCCCTGTGCGAGCCGACGGGCCGCAGCTCTCCCTCTGCGAGCCTGCCCGACGGCCCGCAGGTCTCCCTGTGCTAGCCGGATCGCAGCTGTCACTCTGCGAACCGATATTGGGAATATAAGGCGGCTCTAAAAGAGCCCTTGTGTTTATTAGTTGGAGCTACATATAAGTGCGGATGCACAGCTTCAGGTTATTCAGAAAAACTCGATTTCCTGATCTGTGAAGTGTACTCCATCACTTCTGTAGATATCAGCCATATCAAAACATATGTTGTTGTTGTAGATCGACCCCATTCCATGGTCTCTGAGGTATGCAGACACAGCTTTGTTGACATTCTTCCTAGATTTTTCAATCTGAGGACAAAATTGGTTTGACCATTTCCACTTCTGTCTTTGGCATATATTGGAATACCTTAGTCATAAAAAAAACCCTTTGGGTCAATACTTGCTACACAATTCACACATTCACATGAAACCTCAAGCACATATATGTTGACAATGGACAGAAAGACAGTGTAATCAAAAAAAGGTAAGCAAACCCTATTGTCAAAAATACAAATTTATTAAGATCACATTGATAAATCACAGATAATTAAAATCATCTAATCCCTTTCTAAGCTGTAACATAAAAAAAATGTTTTTTAATTAAAATAGAAACCTAACAAAGATATAGATTTCATACAGACTAAAAGCTTATTTGTGTAAAATACTCAATGAAATTGGGAAAACAAGTAGGAAAAATAATTCCAAATCACAGAAAAGTACCACTAAATCTGCAACAAATCAATTGTAAACATTGAAAACATCAATTCATATATTGTATCCAATACAATTGCCCGCATAGATTTAAGTAGACTCTTCTTCACAAAGCATCGACACGTTTCGGTGGGCACTATTTTATGGCCTATTTTTTTTCTTCAGGAGAAAATATAATTCCCAATCAAGAAATATACAAAACCTGTAACAAAATAAATAAACAGGACAACAATAAATAAACCAAAATAGAATTTGATACATCGTCTCATTGTCCAACAGCCAACACAACAGTGACACTATGTAGGTTTCCACATCCATACTCACACAACATTCATCTCTTATTAAAAAATGGATACTAAAAAGTCACCATAGAACCGCTAACTTAGCTGGTATACACAAGAAAAAGAATAAGCAGCCACAGTTCCTGTGTAAGAGGACCATATGTCCTTCTCTTCTTACCCATTCATATAACAGTACTGTATTGAGAGTTTACACAGTGATTATCTTAGTTTATAGCAATAGAATAAAAGTTATTACCTCAGCTAGATTCCGAATGGGCATACCGCGCCTCAAAATACACACAGCCAACTTGTAGTTCCAATACCTATGTACATAGGGAGATGATAACCCTACATGTTATTTTAAGTGGCATGCTACTAATATTTCACATCCCTTAGAGGAATACATTAATAAATTCCTCGATGAAAGTCACCGAATTAATTACCTCTAATGACTAGTGCTGTTACTTCGGCGTCCTTTTCATAGGTTCAAGCAGTCGCAAATATCTCAATACACTTCTGTAAAGCAGCCTAATCGTCAGGAATAATTTGAAGATACCGCAATCTGCAAGTATATGTAAACAATGTGGCACTATATCAGACAGAGTCCCAATCCATAAAGAGCCCATTCCACACACCCCAGTATTAACATTGGGCGATCCTAATTCAGTGCAAATGTATACATTCCCAAAAATAGCGGTCATATGGCAGATATTATATATAAACTGTATACAAAACATCACCCTCCCAGCGACTCTGAACTGCACTTGGGACTTTCAAACACTGCTCATAATGTCCCATAATATTAGGCATTAGGGAAAATTCACGATCCGGAACATAAAAACTTCACAGATTTTCTGTCATACTCAATACCCCTAACTACTGATATTAGCCCTCATAAAATTTGGGGTCATATTCATATATAAACGACTATTTATACAAATGAAGAGCACAACAATATACCTCAGATTATTGTAGGTATATAATCTCACGTCCCCTAGTTTGAGATACTCGTGCATATAAACAAACAGTCCCTGAACAGGATCTGTAAGAGAAAATAAATAAACTTTGTGGCAAACTCAGCGTAGACCCGCAAACCATAGACTGGTGTCATAAGTATAGCTTAACGGCCCATACCTGTATGTAGCCGAGACGGGGTGTAAAGATGATTAACCCGTCGCTAGTAATACACCCTTTACTGTTACGATCTCTTCATCCGATCGGTCGAAAAACAGTCGAAAGTCCCGGGGCAGAGTCTATGAGAAGACCAAGCATACCATTAACGTATTTCCCAAAAAGAACAACCCCAAACCTCTATCGGATGCATAGTGACCAATACCTTCAATTAGCCAGGAAAAATCCACGGGGTGTACGCCTCCTTCAATTCGAAAGGACTCCATTAACACCAGACACGGTCCTTAAATACACCCACTAAAGAACAAGTAACCCGGAACAGCCCTCTATTTCCGGTAATTCAATCCAAGCCCGGCCTTCGATAGCGTAGTAAACACGGCCGCCATCTTAAAGGAATCAACAAAGCTGAAAATACTGCTTCCTTTACCGCCGTTGGTCTATATAGTTCACAAACCTACACGATTGAAGCACAATAATTCCTAAAAATCAATCAAATAAAATAAAATAAACAAATAAACAAATAATCTCATCAAATCTCAGAAGGATTCACTAGCAAAGGTTACAACCCGAGAATGTACTACACATCATCGGTAAACTACTAACTCTTAGCCCTACCCAAAAATGTTATTTATTCTATACAGAGTTTGTCTACTTAATTAAAGACCCGGTTACGATATATCGCTCTAACTAAGCTCTAAAAATAATTGTGCCTTAACCTCATTTCGAGGTTCATTTGTATCCAGATACAGTGGGCAATAGGAAACAGTCACCTAAGTGGCCCCAATGAGCCGGTCCCATTCCTCCCTGGAATTTAGTCCCTTACATACAGTATTAAGGTGCGAGATATACCATTGCTCACGTGCCTTACGCTTCAGACCAACATTACCACCTCTTTTGCCAATCGTGACCTTTTCAAGAATAAACCATGAGAAAGCATTTTCGCCATGGTGATATTCTAGAAAATGGGCCACTAAAGGGGCATTGATCTTTTTTGTTTTGATAGCAGAGCTATGCTCTTGTATTCTAATATGAACCTCTCTACCAGTTTCTCCAACATAACCCAAACCACATAGGCATAGAAGGAGATAGATTACATTTTTGCTTCTACAGTTATTCAGAGTTCTTGATTTAATACAGCAACCATTATAGGTAATCTCCTGAGTGTGTAAACATTGCGGGCAGACGTTACAAGTACCGCATTTAACATTACCAATAGCCGGCATATTGGTAATCGTTTTTTGAGTATTCTGACTGCCTTCGCGGTAAGTATGTACTAAAATGTCTCTTAAATTTTTGTTTTTCTTAAATGCAAAAAGCGGTTTGTCTAATTTGGTCTCTTCTTCATGATTAAGTATATGCCAGTTCTTATTGACTACATTCTTAATTTGATTACTAAGATTAGAACATTTACTGACAAACACCACCTTAGCTAATGGTTCTTTTTGCATATAGGTTTGTTGATTAGGGCATCTCTATCATAAAACCTAGCTCGCTTTAAGGAGTGTGAAAGTAATTTTTGGGATATCCTCTATCCCTGAATTTACGTTTAAGATCCTCAGCATGTTTATAGAAATCATTAAGATCAGAGCAATTCCTCCTTAATCGTAAAAACTGACTAAAAGGAATGCTCTCTCGCTGTGATTTGGGATGGAAGCTTGAGAAATGGAGAAGCGTATTCTTAGCCAAAGGCTTTGTAAAAAGCTCAACCTCCAAGATTCCATAACTATCTTTAATTGAGATGTCAAGAAAATCAACTCTCACTTTACTCCATGATGAGGTAAACTTAAGATTAGGGTCACCCAGGTTCAGCCATTTTAGAAACTCTTCCAATTCTTCAGGAGCGCCTTCCCAGATAAAAAATATGTAATCAATGTAGCGGTACCAGCCCGCTACATTTTCATAAAAAGGGGCTAATTCATTATAAATGTGTTTGGTCTCAAATTGTCCCACATACAGGCAGGCCAGACTAGGGGCACATGTCGCCCCCCATGCTGGTCCCCTTCTTCTGCTTAAAAAGCTCGTCCTTAAAAAGGAAGACATTATTTTTCAGAATTAACCTGACACATTTGACAATGAACTCTTTATTAGCATCCCCTATGTCTTGGTCCTCGAGAATATCACGTATCACATTGATTGTGTCTTCCTGGGGAATATTAGTGTACAGAGACTCAATGTCCAAAGTGACAAGACACTGAGTCTCTCCACAAAAGGTTTTCCCCTCAATGAGTGAGATGATATGGGCAGAGACTCTTACGTATGATTTGAATTCACATACGATAGGACGCAGAAAATGGTCAACATATTTACTTATAGGTTCTAAAAGAGAATCTATACTGCTCACTATCGGTCTCATCGGTGGGCAGGTACTACTCTTGTGGACCTTAGGAAGGCCGTACAATGCCGGGATCCTAGGTTCAAGGTTTTTAAGAAATTTATACTCATCTTCACAGATCCAAAGATTCTCCCTGGCCTCTGATAGAAGATCCAAACATTCTCTAGAAATACTTGCAAGGTTACTAGCAGTAGTACGCATATAATGTTCGGTTATATTGAGCATATTATACATCCTCTCGTCATAATCTGAGGTATTAAACACCACTACTCCGCCACCCTTATCCGCCGGTTTAATCGTCAGATTTCTGTCTTCTTTTAGGGAATTAAGGGCCTGCCTCTCTTCTCTACTGACGTTATGTGTAATCGACCTATCATTGCCACTAAGAATATTTTGAATGTCACTCTCCACTGCTTTTTCGAACACTTCTATGTTTTTACTAACCATAGCTAGTGTCGGAGTAAATGATGATTTCGGTTTTAGGCCTGAGATGTTCACATTCTCCCTAGTCTCACGATTTTCAAAAAATCTCCTAAGTCTCACTTTGCGAAAAAGGGCACGCAAATCCCTTTCTAGCTGAAATCTATCAATGAATGTGGATGGAACAAAGCTAAACCCTCTGCTTAAAATATTGATTTCTGTGTCACTTAATGGTCTGTCAGACAGATTAATTACTGGTGCTCTGTCTGACGCCAGTAGCGCTGATTTCTTGTGCGCATATATTCTTGTGGTTGAGGGGGGCCCCGCGCTAGCTGACCCCTCCCCGAGTTCCCATTGTACCGTTGAGTTCCCCGTGGGCGAGATTCTAAAAAAGGAACACAATCCTTTGAATTCCCCCTACTAACGGTTTCTTCTCTGGAACCAATTTCATCCTCACTACTGGACCCTGATGTCTCAGAGAAGGTAATCTGCTTTCTACCACCTCTATTGTAGATTTGTCTGTTAGTAGGACTATCCCAATTAGTGTCATTCCTTTGTTGGAAATAATTTTCTTTAAGGAATGGGTTTTCTTGAGAGAATCTTTCCATGTCTTTTCTCAGTTTATTAGTCTTCTTATTTAAAAGATAATCTCATTATCCTTCCACATCCCTATTAATGTCATCCAACTTCTTTTTAGCTTCCTCAAGGGCGGTGCTACTTTTAAGTTCAAGCTCAAGTTTATCTATAGCTTCTTTCTCTATTATAATGAGCTCGTGAGCTGTCTCACTTATAAGAAGCATCCAGTCACGGCTGCATCTGTTAGATATCATTGCCCATGTCTCAAGGAACTTCTTGTTTTCAATGAATAAGCCAGGTTCATTCCGAACCTGTAATCCCACAGGTATAGTTCCTGATTTTACATACTCAATTAAAAAATCCGCATGGGCCTCTGTACGAACTAGTTTTTTCTTAAGGTTGACCAGTTTACCCCAGCTTTCACCTTTACCTGAAATAAGCGTTATCTTGCTCCCATTTTTAGTATTGATGATCCTATTCAATTGATCATCGCTGACACCAAACGTTCTAAATTGGTCCATGGGCAACACTGCTCCAGATACACAATACTCCACACAGGAGACTCTCCAACCCGAAGGGCTGTGCCAATATGTCAAAAGAAGAGAGAGGGACCCAAAAACCAAAGGAGAAGGGTACCAGAAAAGACCTTAGTCATAAAAAAAACCCTTTGGGTCAATACTTGCTACACAATTCACACATTCACATGAAACCTCAAGCACATATATGTTGACAATGGACAGAAAGACAGTGTAATCAAAAAAAGGTAAGCAAACCCTATTGTCAAAAATACAAATTTATTAAGATCACATTGAAAAATCACAGATAATTAAAATCATCTAATCCCTTTCTAAGCTGTAACATAAAAAAATGTTTTTTTAAATTAAAATAGAAACCTAACAAAGATATAGATTTCATACAGACTAAAAGCTTATTTGTGTAAAATACTCAATGAAATTGGGAAAACAAGTAGGAAAAATAATTCCAAATCACAGAAAAGTACCACTAAATCTGCAACAAATCAATTGTAAACATTGAAAACATCAATTCATATATTATATCCAATACAATTGCCCGCATAGATTTAAGTAAACTCTTCTTCACAAAGCATCGACGCGTTTCGGTGGGCACTATTTTATGGCCATCACCTTCTTCAGGAGAAACATATAATTCCCAATCAAGAAATATACAAAACCTGTAACAAAATAAATAAACAGGACAACAATAAATAAACCAAAATAGAATTTGATACATCGTCTCATTGTCCAACAGCCAACACAACAGTGACACTATGTAGGTTTCCACATCCATACTCACACAACATTCATCTCTTATTAAAAAATGGATACTAAAAAGTCACCATAGAACCGCTAACTTAGCTGGTATACACAAGAAAAAGAATAAGCAGCCACAGTTCCTGTGTAAGAGGACCATATGTCCTTCTCTTCTTCCCATTCATATAACAGTACTGTATTGAGAGTTTACACAGTGATTATCTTAGTTTATAGCAACAGAACAAAAGTTATTACCTCAGCTAGATTCCGAATGGGCATACCACGCCTCAAAATACACACAGCCAACTTGTAGTTCCAATACCTATGTACATAGGGAGATGATAACCCTACATGTTATTTTAAGTGGCATGCTACTAATATTTCACATCCCTTAGAGGAATATATTAATAAATTCCTCGATGAAAGTCACCGAATTAATTACCTCTAATGACTAGTGCTGTTACTTCGGCGTCCTTTTCATAGGTTTAAGCAGTCGCAAATATCTCAATACACTTCTGTAAAGCAGCCTAATCGTCAGGAATAATTTGAAGATACCGCAATCTGCAAGCATATGTAAACAATGTGTCACTATACCAGACAGAGTACCAAACCATAAAGAGCCCATTCCACACACCCCAGTATTAACATTGGGTGATCCTAATTCAGTGCAAATGTATACATTCCCCAAAATAGCGGTCATATGGCAGATATTATATATAAACTGTATACAAAACATCTCCCTCCCAACGACTCTTAACTGCACTTGGGACTTTCAAACACTGCTCATAATGTCCCATAATATTAGGTATTAGGGAAAATTCACGATGCGGAATATAAAAACTTCACAGATTTTCTGTCATACTCAATACCCCTAACTACTGATATTAGCCCACATAAAATTTAGGGTCATAGTCATATATAAACGACTATTTATACAAATGAAGAGCACAACAATATACCTCAGATTATTGCAGGTATATAATCTCACGTCCCCTAGTTTGAGATACTCGTGCATATAAACAAACAGTCCCGAACAGGATCTGTAAGAGAAAATAAATAAACTTTGTGGCTAACTCAGCGTAGACCCGCAAACCATAGACTGGTGTCATAAGTATAGCTTAACGCCCATACCTGTATGTAGCTGAGACGGGGTGTAAAGATGATTAACCCGTCGCTAGTAATACACCCTTTACTGTTACGATCTCTTCATCCGATCGGTCGAAAAACAGTCGAAAGTCCCAGGGCAGAGTCTATGAGAAGACCAAGCATACCATTAACGTATTTCCCAAAAAGAACAACCCCAAACCTCTATCAAACACTGTTTCGGACGCATAGAGACCAATACCTTCAATTAGCCAGGAAAAATCCACGGGGTGTACGCCTCCTTCAATTCGAAAGGACTCCATTAACATCAGACACGGTCCTTAAATACACCCACTAAAGAACAAGTAACCCGGAACAGCCCTCTATTTCCGGTAATTCAATCCAAGCCCTGCCTTCGATAGCGTAGTAAACACGGCCACCATCTTAAAGGAATCAACAAAGCTGAAAATACTGCTCCCTTTACCGCAGTTGGTCTATATAGTTCACGAACCTACACGATTGAAGCACAATCATTCCTAAAAATCAATAAAATAAAATAAAATAAACAAATAAAAAAATAATCTCAGAAGGATTCACTAGCAAAGGTTACAACCCGAGAATGTACTACACATCATCGGTAAACTACTAACTCTTAGCCCTATCCAAAAATGTTATTTATTCTATACAGAGCTTGTCTACTTAATTAAAGACCCGGTTACGATATTTCGCTCTAACTAAGCTCTAAAAATAATTGTGTCTTAACCTCGTTTCGAGGTTCATTTGTATCCAGATACAGTGGGCCATAAGAAACAGTCACCTAAGTGGCCCCAATGAGCTGGTTCCATTCCTCCCTGGAATTTAGTCCCTTACGTACAGTATTAAGGTGCGAGATATACCATTGCTCACGTGCCTTACGTTTCAGACCAACATTACCACCTCTTTTGCCAATCGTGACCTTTTCAAGAATAAACCATGAGAAAGCATTTTCGCCATGGTGATATTCTAGAAAATGGGCCACTAAAGGGTACTTGATCTTTTTTGTTTTGATAGCAGACCTATGCTCTTGTATTCTAATACGAACCTCTCTACCAGTTTCTCCAACATAACCCAACCCACATGGGCATAGAAGGAGATAGATTACATTTTTGCTTCTACAGTTATTCTGAGTTCTTGATTTAATACAGCAACCATTATAGGTAATCTCCTGAGTGTGTAAACATTGGGGGCAGACGTTACAAGTACCGCAATTAACATTACCAATAGCCGGCATATTGGTAATCGTTTTTTGAGTATTCTGACTGCCTTCGCGGTAAGTATGTACTAAAATGTCTCTTAAATTTTTGTTTTTCTTAAATGCAAAAGCGGTTTGTCTAATTTGGTCTCTTCTTCATGATTAAGTATATGCCAGTTCTTATTGACTACATTCTTAATTTGATTACTAAGATTAGAAAATTTACTGACAAACACCACCTTAGCTGATGGTTCTTTTTTGCATATAGGTTTGTTGATTAGGGCATCTCTATCATAAAACCTAGCTCGTTTTAAGGAGTGTGAAAGTAATTTTTTGGGATATCCTCTATCCCTGAATTTACGTTTAAGATCCTCAGCATGTTTATAGAAATCATTAAGATCAGAGCAATTCCTCCTTAATCGTAAAAACTGACTAAAAGGAATGCTCTCTCGCTGTGATTTGGGATGGAAGCTTGAGAAATCGAGAAGCGTATTCTTAGCCATAGGCTTTGTAAAAAGCTCAACCTCCAAGATTCCATAACTATCTTTAATTGAGATGTCAAGAAAATCAACTCTCACTTTACTCCATGATGAGGTAAACTTAAGATTAGGGTCACCCAGGTTCAGCCATTTTAGAAACTCTTCCAATTCTTCAGGAGCGCCTTCCCAGATAAAAAATATGTCATCAATGTAGCGGTGCAAAACACACAAGATGATGGACGGAATGCTGCACATTGGCAAACATTCACCCCCAGTCACAGATCTGGGTTTAATCCATCGTTATTTTGCTTCACCACGCCACCCCAGTTCAGACATAGCCATATGCAAATCAGTCTTGACCCTGTGCCTCATGGGAACAGTCCAGACCGAACTGCCAAGCCATGTCTTCCCTGGACCGGAATCAAGCATCCTAGGACCGGTTTCAGGCTATCAGCCTTCATCAGCCAGGATAGCTTGACTCCAGTGGCGTAGTGAGCACGGGACCCACGTCTGGGCATACCCTTCCCACATAGGGCGAAATGCAAAACACACAAGATGATGGACGGAATGATGCACATTGGCAAACATTCACCCCCAGTCACAGATCTGGGTTTAATCCATCGTTATTTTGCTTCACCACGCCACCCCAGTTCAGACATAGCCATATGCACATCAGTCTTGACCCTGTGCCTCATGGGAACAGTCCAGACCGAACTGCCAAGCTATGTCTTCCCTGGACCGGAATCAAGCATCCTAGGACCGGTTTCAGGCTATCAGCCTTCATCAGCCAGGATAGCTTGACTCCAGTGGCGTAGTGAGCACGGGACCCACGTCTGGGCATAGCCTTCCCACATAGGGCGAAATGCAAAACACACAAGATGATGGACGGAATGCTGCACATTGGCAAACATTCACCCCCAGTCACAGATCTGGGTTTAATCCATCGTTATTTTGCTTCACCACGCCACCCCAGTTCAGACATAGCCATATGCAAATCAGTCTTGACCCTGTGCCTCATGGGAACAGTCCAGACCGAACTGCCAAGCCATGTCTTCCCTGGACCGGAATCAAGCATCCTAGGACCGGTTTCAGGCTATCAGCCTTCATCAGCCAGGATAGTTTGACTCCAGTGGCGTAGTGAGCACGGGACCCACGTCTGGGCATACCCTTCCCACATAGGGCGAAATGCAAAACACACAAGATGATGGACGGAATGCTGCACATTGGCAAACATTCACCCCCAGTCACAGATCTGGGTTTAATCCATCGTTATTTTGCTTCACCACGCCACCCCAGTTCAGACATAGCCATATGCAAATCAGTCTTGACCCTGTGCCTTATGGGAACAGTCCAGACCGAACTGCCAAGCCATGTCTTCCCTGGACCGGAATCAAGCATCCTAGGACCGGTTTCAGGCTATCAGCCTTAATCAGCCAGGATAGCTTGACTCCATTGGCGTAGTGAGCACGGGACCCACGTCTGGGCATACCCTTCCCACATAGGGCGAAATGCAAAACACACAAGATGATGGACGGAATGCTGCACATTGGCAAACATTCACCCCCAGTCACAGATCTGGGTTTAATCCATCGTTATTTTGCTTCACCACGCCACCCCAGTTCAGACATAGCCATATGCAAATCAGTCTTGACCCTGTGCCTCATGGGAACAGTCCAGACCGAACTGCCAAGCCATGTCTTCCTTGGACCGGAATCAAGCATCCTAGGACCGGTTTCAGGCTATCAGCCTTCATCAGCCAGGATAGCTTGACTCCAGTGGCGTAGTGAGCACGGGACCCACGTCTGGGCATACCCTTCCCACATAGGGCGAAATGCAAAACACACAAGATGATGGACGGAATGCTGCACATTGGCAAACATTCACCCCCAGTCACAGATCTGGGTTTAATCCATCGTTATTTTGCTTCACCACGCCACCCCAGTTCAGACATAGCCATATGCAAATCAGTCTTGACCCTGTGCCTCATGGGAACAGTCCAGACCGAACTGCCAAGCCATGTCTTCCCTGGACCGGAATCAAGCATCCTAGGACCGGTTTCAGGCTATCAGCCTTCATCAGCCAGGATAGCTTGACTCCAGTGGCGTAGTGAGCACGGGACCCACGTCTGGGCATACCCTTCCCACATAGGGCGAAATGCAAAACACACAAGATGATGGACGGAATGCTGCACATTGGCAAACATTCACCCCCAGTCACAGATCTGGGTTTAATCCATCGTTATTTTGCTTCACCACGCCACCCCAGTTCAGACATAGCCATATGCAAATCAGTCTTGACCCTGTGCCTCATGGGAACAGTCCAGACCGAACTGCCAAGCCATGTCTTCCCTGGACCGGAATTAAGCATCTTAGGACTGGTTTCAGGCTATCAGCCTTCATCAGCCAGGATAGCTTGACTCCAGTGGCGTAGTGAGCACGGGACCGACGTCTGGGCATACCCTTCCCACATAGGGCGAAATGCAAAACACACAAGATGATGGATGGAATGCTGCACATTGGCAAACATTCACCCCAAGTCACAGATCTGGGTTTAATCCATCGTTATTTTGCTTCACCACGCCACCCCAGTTCAGACATAGCCATATGCAAATCAGTCTTGACCCTGTGCCTCATGGGAACAGTCCAAACCGAACTGCCAAGCCATGTCTTCCCTGGACCGGAATCAAGCATCCTAGGACCGATTTCAGGCTATCAGCCTTCATCAGCCAGGATAGCTTGACTCCAGTGGCGTAGTGAGCACGGGACCCACGTCTGGGCATACCCTTCCCACATAGGGCGAAATGCAAAACACACAAGATGATGGACGGAATGCTGCACATTGGTAAACATTCACCCCCAGTCACAGATCTGGGTTTAATCCATCGTTATTTTGCTTCACCACGCCACCCCAGTTCAGACATAGCCATATGCAAATCAGTCTTGACCCTGTGCCTCATGGGAACAGTCCAGACCGAACTGCCAAGCCATGTCTTCCCTGGACCGGAATCAAGCATCCTAGGACCGGTTTCAGGCTATCAGCCTTCATCAGCCAGGATAGCTTGACTCCAGTGGCGTAGTGAGCACGGGACCCACGTCTGGGCATACCCTTCCCACATAGGGCGAAATGCAAAACACACAAGATGATGGACGGAATGATGCACATTGGCAAACATTCACCCCCAGTCACAGATCTGGGTTTAATCCATCGTTATTTTGCTTCACCACGCCACCCCAGTTCAGACATAGCCATATGCAAATCAGTCTTGACCCTGTGCCTCATGGGAACAGTCCAGACCGAACTGCCAAGCTATGTTTTCCCTGGACCGGAATCAAGCATCCTAGGACCGGTTTCAGGCTATCAGCCTTCATCAGCCAGGATAGCTTGACTCCAGTGGCGTAGTGAGCACGGGACCCACGTCTGGGCATAGCCTTCCCACATAGGGCGAAATGCAAAACACACAAGATGATGGACGGAATGCTGCACATTGGCAAACATTCACCCCCAGTCACAGATCTGGGTTTAATCCATCGTTATTTTGCTTCACCACGCAACACCAGTTCAGACATAGCCATATGCAAATCAGTCTTGACCCTGTGCCTCATGGGAACAGTCCAGACCGAACTGCCTAGCCATGTCTTCCCTGGACCGGAATCAAGCATCCTAGGACCGGTTTCAGGCTATCAGCCTTCATCAGCCAGGATAGCTTGACTCCAGTGGCGTAGTGAGCACGGGACCCACGTCTGGGCATACCCTTCCCACATAGGGCGAAATGCAAAACACACAAGATGATGGACGGAATGCTGCACATTGGCAAACATTCACCCCCAGTCACAGATCTGGGTTTAATCCATCGTTATTTTGCTTCACCACGCCACCCCAGTTCAGACATAGCCATATGCAAATCAGTCTTGACCCTGTGCCTCATGGGAACAGTCCAGACCGAACTGCCAAGCCATGTCTACCCTGGACCGGAATCAAGCATCCTAGGACCGGTTTCAGGCTATCAGCCTTAATCAGCCAGGATAGCTTGACTCCAGTGGCGTAGTGAGCACGGGACCCACGTCTGGGCATACCCTTCCCACATAGGGCGAAATGCAAAAACACACAAGATGATGGACGGAATGCTGCACATTGGCAAACATTCACCCCCAGTCACAGATCTGGGTTTAATCCATCGTTATTTTGCTTCACCACGCCACCCCAGTTCAGACATAGCCATATGCAAATCAGTCTTGACCCTGTGCCTCATGGGAACAGTCCAGACCGAACTGCCAAGCTATGTCTTCCCTGGACCGGAATCAAGCATCCTAGGACCGGTTTCAGGCTATCAGCCTTCATCAGCCAGGATAGCTTGACTCCAGTGGCGTAGTGAGCACAGGACCCACGTCTGGGCATACCCTTCCCACATAGGGCAAAATGCAAAACACACAAGATGATGGACGGAATGCTGCACATTGGCAAACATTCACCCCCAGTCACAGATCTGGGTTTAATCCATCGTTATTTTGCTTCACCACGCCACCCCAGTTCAGACATAGCCATATGCAAATCAGTCTTGACCCTGTGCCTCATGGGAACAGTCCAGACCGAACTGCCAAGCCATGTCTTCCCTGGACCGGAATCAAGCATCTTAGGACCGGTTTCAGGCTATCAGCCTTCATCAGCCAGGATAGCTTGACTCCAGTGGCGTAGTGAGCACGGGACCCACGTCTGGGCATACCCTTCCCACATAGGGCGAAATGCAAAACACACAAGATGATGGACGGAATGCTGCACATTGGCAAACATTCACCCCCAGTCACAGATCTGGGTTTAATCCATCGTTATTTTGCTTCACCACGCCACTCCCAGTTCAGACATAGCCATATGCAAATCAGTCTTGACCCTGTGCCTCATGGGAACAGTCCAGACCGAACTGCCAAGCCATGTCTTCCCTGGACCGGAATTAAGCATCCTAGGACCGGTTTCAGGCTATCAGCCTTCATCAGCCAGGATAGCTTGACTCCAGTGGCGTAGTGAGCACGGGACCCACGTCTGGGCATACCCTTCCCACATAGGGCGAAATGCAAAACACACAAGATGATGGACGGAATGCTGCACATTGGCAAACATTCACCCCCAGTCACAGATCTGGGTTTAATCCATCGTTATTTTGCTTCACCACGCCACCCCAGTTCAGACATAGCCATATGCAAATCAGTCTTGACCCTTTGCCTCATGGGAACAGTCCAGACCGAACTGCCAAGCCATGTCTTCCCTGGACCGGAATCAAGCATCCTAGGACCGGTTTCAGGCTATCAGCCTTCATCAGCCAGGATAGCTTGACTCCAGTGGCGTAGTGAGCACGGGACCCACGTCTGGGCATACCCTTCCCACATAGGGCGAAATGCAAAACACACAAGATGATGGACGGAATGCTGCACATTGGCAAACATTCACCCCCAGTCACAGATCTGGGTTTAAACCATCGTTATTTTGCTTCACCACGCCACCCCAGTTCAGACATAGCCATATGCAAATCAGTCTTGACCCTGTGCCTCATGGGAACAGTCCAGACCGAACTGCCAAGCCATGTCTTCCCTGGACCGGAATCTAGCATCCTAGGACCGGTTTCAGGCTATCAGCCTTCATCAGCCAGGATAGCTTGACTCCAGTGGCGTAGTGAGCACGGGACCCACGTCTGGGCATACCCTTCCCACATAGGGCGAAATGCAAAACACACAAGATGATGGATGGAATGCTGCACATTGGCAAACATTCACCCCCAGTCACAGATCTGGGTTTAATACATCGTTATTTTGCTTCACCACGCCACCCCAGTTCAGACATAGCCATATGCAAATCAGTCTTGACCCTGTGCCTCATGGGAACAGTCCAGACCGAACTGCCAAGCCATGTCTTCCCTGGACCGGAATCAAGCATCCTAGGACCGGTTTCAGGCTATCAGCCTTCATCAGCCAGGATAGCTTGACTCCAGTAGCGGTACCAGCCCGCTACATTTTCATAAAAAGGAGCTAATTCATTATAAATGTGTTTGGTCTCAAATTGTCCCACATACAGGCAGGCCAGACTAGGGGCACATGTCTCCCCCATGCTGGTCCCCTTCTTCTGCTTAAAAAGCTCGTCCTTAAAAAGGAAGACATTATTTTTCAGAATTAACCTGACACATTTGACAATGAACTCTTTATTAGCACCCCCTAGGTCTTGGTCCGCGAGAATATCACGTATCACATTGATTGTGTCTTCCTGGGGAATATTAGTGTACAGAGACTCAATGTCCAAAGTGACAAGACACTGAGTCTCTCCACAAAAGGTTTTCCCCTCAATGAGTGAGATGATATGGGCAGAGTCTCTTACGTATGATTTGAGTTCACATACGATAGGACGCAGAAAATGGTCAACATATTTACTTATAGGTTCTAAAAGAGAATCTATACTGCTCACTATCGGTCTCATCGGTGGGTCAGTACTACGCTTGTGGACCTTAGGAAGGCCGTACAATGCCGGGATCCTAGTTTCAAGGTTGTTAAGAAATGTATACTCATCTTCACAGATCCAAAGATTCTCCCTGGCCTCTGATAGAAAATGCAAACATTCTCTAGAAATACTTGCAAGGTTACTAGCAGTAGTACGCATATAATGTTCGGTTATATTGAGCATATTATACATCCTCTCGTCATAATCTATGGTATTAAACACCACTTCTCCGCCACCCTTATCCGCCGGTTTAATCGTCAGATTTCTGTCTTCTTTTAGGGAATTAAGGGCCTGCCTCTCTTCTCTACTGACGTTATATGTAATCGACCTATCATTGCCACTAAGAATACTTTGAATGCCACTCTCCACTGCTTTTTCGAACACTTCTATGTTTTTACCAACCATAGCTAATGTCGGAGTAAATGATGATTTCGGTTTTAGGCCTGAGATGTTCACATTCTCCCTAGTCTTACGATTTTCAAAAAATCTCCTAAGTCTCACTTTGTATTTTTGACAATAGGGTTTGCTTACCTTTTTTTGATTACACTGTCTTTCTGTCCATTGTCAACATATATGTGCTTGAGGTTTCATGTGAATGTGTGAATTGTGTAGCAAGTATTGACCCAAAGGGGGTTTTTTATGACTAAGGTCTTTTCTGGTACCCTTCTCCTTTGGTTTTTGTGTCCCTCTCTCTTCTTTTGACATATATTGGAATATACAAAGACAGTTTGAGGCAAAAGCAACATCAATTGTCGAAAGGTGTCTTTCATTAGCATTTCCAAACCTACACCAGTCAATGTGCCTAGGTTGTTTCCACCACAGTGCACAATCATGAGGTCAGGGTGTTGGAGATGCAAACAGGTTTCAACCAAAGGCAACAATTGGTGCCACTTCAATCCTCTCTGTCTAAACCATTTAATGTCCACATTTTGTAAACCTAGGTCTAAGTCAATACGTCTCTGTTCTGCATACCTCTTGCACCAGAAAACATAGCTATGTCCTACGATCCACACTAGCATTTTGAAGGTATGGCTGGGAAGTATGGATAGATGTCTGTAGCTCATGCAGTCCGTTCGTAGAATAAGAGATATGTTTAAAGGTGGGGAACTACTTTTTTTCTCATTCAAAACGATAACTGATTGGGAGATGAAAAGCATTGTTTTTAAAAGTAGGGTGCACATTCGTTTTGTGGAAAAGCATCTTTGTGATTGGTTAAGAAAAAGCAGTTTAAACGTGGAGTACATATGATAGGATAAAATTTGGTCAACTCAACCACACCTCCTACTTGCATTTGGAAGGCACTGTTCGAACTTAAAACAATCGTGAACTTTTAACCTGCACGTGCCGTTAAATGTTCGAGAAAATGTTGCAAAAAAATATCGTTAGGTTTAAAAAAATTGATGAACTTTTAACCTGCACATGTTGTAGAATGTTCTAGAAAGTGTGTTGATAGAATACGTTGCACTTCTGACTTCTATGTGTCCTTGAATATTAAAAAAACTGTTTATATGGAAAATTCAAAAATAACCAATAGAGAGACGTTTTGCAATCTAAAAGAATCAAGGAACTATTCTAATTTGTTCTTTACATGTATTTATGTGTGGAGTAACAAAATTACAGACACAACAGCACCAGGAAGAGGAACAAGCAGGGAGTGGGAGAACGGGGGGAGATAGGCACAATGGCACACATGCACAATTAAGTACAGCACAACTACAGACAAATCATGGCTAAAATGAAACACACCAACAAGGAGCACAAGTCACACAACCCGCCAACATCACACCACTCAACAAGCACAGAAGTGAAAACCACACTGCCTGAAAGGGAGAAGGGTGAAGAATACCTCACATGAAGGGACATCTCACACAGAATGCAGCACACACACATAGGAAGCAGAGCACACCAACATCCAACACAATGTTGTCCAAACACAAACATTCGCACAATCTAACACAGGACACAAATGCACTCGCCTGAGACTCAGTACGAAACAGGCACATTAGAACGCATAAGTACAAACCCACAGTCCGGATGGGGTAGCAATTCACTTATGGCAGGCAGCCAGAGAGTCCATGACACACACATTGGCATACAAATGAAGACACAACACATTTGGAGACAAGTGAAAATGTGGAAACTTTATAAAAAAAAGTGTGTGTCAGTACTGCCAAGAGTAGTGCCACGATATGCAGACAAATTCAGCAGCATGCCTGAATAAGGAACGTAGGAAAACATCCATGTTCACCTTGGGGTAGTCCATCAACAACACACGTCAGTGTCAAGCAGCGTTGGTTGTCCGAGCCTCGGACATGAGTCGACACCAATGCAGCCATGTCCACTGTCGTCTTGGGACATGTGACCAGATGCACAACGTGCAATGATGCGGCGGGACACGTGCAATGTGGCACATCGAGTCATGGTTGCAGGTACCTTGTCACTGGTCCATGAACGCGAGTGCAGCTGCGTAAGCCACTATCTCTAATGAGTAATGGTTGGCCACAATATTTGACATGTCGTCGACGTAATCCATCAGCTGACCAGGACAGATGTGCTGACTCCAACCACTGTACCCAATGTGTACCAAAGCAGAATCGGGAAGTGGGTCAATTTGCTCACTGCATACTACGACACGTGCAATCTCCCAGGCCCAGTTCCCAACATGCATGCCAAACATCCATGCATGCCATAAACGGGCATCATCATGACACTCCTGGTCGTGGGCCAACAGGGGGCGCACACACCCATCGTAATCCATGTCAGCTACGCACACGTTGGAGAGGCACACGTCCATGCACCACTCGGATAGGCACGTGTGACATTGCAATACAGGTTGAACGCAGGTGACGTCCGCAATGCGGAAGCTCAGCCGGTAAGTGATCCGCAGCACTGCCAAAGGCAGTGCACCCAGGACATGCAGCAGACGTGCAAGGTAGAGGTGGACGTGAATGGAGTCGACCATGTGTTCGGGATGCCCTGCCATTGCGTCAGTGGCTCTGCTTGTAGCTGCACTGGCTTGCCGTGTGCCAGTCTTGTGGATGAAATGGCATAGCTTGGTGCAAAGAGCCGGGTCTGTGTGCAATGGGTGCAGGGCAGGGATGTGGTGGGAGTATGTGTGAAGGCCATTTCACGCACGCTAACTACGACGAAGGACTTTTGAGTGTGGGATGTGTACTCGTTGTTCTCAAATCGGGCAGTGCGTAATGTGGGAGACGGATGCAAATATTATCGTATCTGTCAGGGGGGGCTGGCCACTTGCAAGTTCCTTCTCGGAGCAGCAGATGTGTTAGCGCAAGATAGCTCAGACAAAGAACCTTTCATCCCTACAGTAACTTCTCCAGCTGCATTCATACAGGATGTGTACAAAGGCCGGTCGTGGGTGTTGTGGGATGTCTGTGACCCTGGTCATCATGATGAGATGCCCAGCACGTGGCACATGGGTGGGTTCACTGTGTGTTACATTGCCAAACAGCTGCTCCTCCCTCCCACGAGCCCCCACACTTTTGTGCGCTGCGCTGTTGTATCCCGTGCACTCCTACGGCACACCATTGTAATGCCTATTCGCGCATGTCCTGCGGCATTCCAATCACACCATGACACTGCCGTTTGGAGGTGGTGCATGCCACTTTACAACATTGACTGGTGCGGCCCTTGTGGCGGCCACATCAGAACACAGAGACACACTTACCACACTTCTTGCACACGGACATGTCCGAGACACCCCGTTCCCCTTGCCGGATAGGCACACCCCTGCACTGACCTGTGTACGCCGGACCAGCACACGCCGCTTGTGCATGCAGGGGGATGCGTGCATAGCTACATGTCCAGGCTCACTGCCAATGCTGAGGTGACATGGTAACGTCCGCTGAAGACAGCACACTGTGATGTTGCAGGGCCCGTGCCCATCATGCTAACAAAATGACCACACGGACACACTTGCTCAGATGCGGGTTCAGGGGCGTTGGCGGTCCTGGGGTTGTTGCGATGAGTGTTGTGGCCCTCATGGGTATCCGTGTATCATGCTCATTGACTCTATGGCACCTGTGGGTGTTCCGGTGTGGCTCTTGGCTGTGTTCCCTTTGATGCTGCAGGTAGTCGTCCTGCTTAACACCAGCAGAAAGCAGGTGTAAAATCCCTGGTGCTAACGCGGCTTATCGCCGGAATTTGTTTCGCATCGCAGTTTTTGCCTTTCGTTGTGAAAGTTGTGATGTGGTTTTTTCGTGTACAGAAAAATAAACGAACTGGGCAGTGTATCCCATCAAGATTCAGCACCTGACCCACTATTCCCAATCAATATAAATACAATGAGATTTCTTCATTGATTTTGTGTGTACACTGTAAATGCACCCACTACCACAGTGCAATTCAATACAGGATTTTAGTATTTAGAATAAATCGCAAAGGTGCACCTCGTGTGTTTTTGCACGGGAACGCCTACTCTGCATCTTATTATCAGCACTTTAATGCAACTAAAGTTGAGATAAATCTAACACACTATTCAGAAGCTGGTGCAAACTGCAGACATCACCAGTATTCCCGCGATAACTGCCCCAAAATTTAACACCATGGTGGACACCACCAAATAACAGTAATAAGAACGAGAAAGAGTCACACAGCACTTAAGTAACAGCCAAAAACTTTATTGATTTTTTTTTTTTTTAACTTTCTTTTCCGTTTACGTACATATAGAGGATAAACTAAATTTAACAAACTTAACACAAAACAACAAGGCGGAAGACTCCTGTCGGGTCCATGAATGTCGACGACACAGCCTGGAAAATAAAGCACAAAATAAGGACGTGTGTAATGCGCATATCAAAGCAGTGAGACACAGACAAAGAGAGAAGGAAAAAAAAGCCAGAGAGAAAAAGAGAGGGAAGGAAAGAAAGGGAGTGAGAAAGGGAGAAGGGAGAGAGAGTGAGAGAGATAGAAGGAAAGGAAGGAAGAGAGTGAGAGAGAGAGTGAAGAGAGGGAAGTGAGAGAGAGAGAGAGAGAGAGAGAGAGAGAGAGAGAGAGAGACACTGCCACCCCTGCGCATCCATGACCAAATAATTACCTGCTGCCACTGGAGTGTCTACCAGTGGGCACTCCAGGGCCTGGTCCCGCCACCATGGCTTGGTGCACATTATGTGGACCCGCTCCGCGGCCCAGCAGATCCCACACATGTCGCTGAGTCATCAATGGCGGAGACCACATCAGCTTTTGGTGCCGCTAACCCTGTGCAACGCAAGTCAGCTCCACGTGGTGGTAGGCCGCTGACGGCCATACAACTTAGGGTGCGACTAACCCTGTGCAACTCAAGTCCGCACCACGTGGTGGTAGGCCCCTGACAGTCACATCAGCTTCGGGTGGCACTAACCCTGTGCAACTCAAGTCCGCGCCACGTGGTGGTAGGCCCCTGACGGCCACATCAGCTTTGGGTGGCACTAACCCTGTGCAACTCAAGTCCGCGCCACGTGGTAGTAGGCCCCTGACGGCCACATCAGCTTCGGGTGGCACTAACCCTCTGCGCAACGTTTCATGGACTCTTTATGATTGAGACCCGTGGAGCGTCCGCCATCCAGTCACCACTGGCAATAAAGGATGTGACGTTGTCAATCCATTATATTTGTGTGGTCACATGGCCTGTGACGCATGTGCCGGATGGGTGTGGTGTGTGTGGAAACCTGCCCTCAGGGAGTGGCTGTGACATGTTGACAACAAGACCACTGACCTGCACACCAACAGCGAGTACGCCTGCGAAAGGTAGCTATGTGGGGGGTGTGAAAACGTGTTTTCTCAATGGATTTTCCATAGGAAACTTTAGACAAGGCTACAGGTCAAACTGCTGAACAGAATTACGCCAAATTTGGTAGGGAGAAAAGTCTTGGTCCAGAAAGTGCGCTTTCTCGCATCGAGTGAAAATATAAAAGAAAGGTCCCGGGGGCAATTTAATATAGTGGAGCTCTGTCTGTGCGAGATAACCCTTTCACGCTCCCTCTGCCCAACATCACCACTTCGCAGCTATGCCGTTAGAAGCCAGTCCGTCGGCTCGCAGCTGTCTACCTTTGCGAGCTAGTACGCTGCTGTGCCTGTACCTCTGCGAGCTACTACGCTGCTGTTCCTTTGGGAGCGGACGGCTCGTAGTACTGCGTCTGGGAGTCGAGCGGACGGGCCGCAGTTGTCCCTCTGCGAGCCTGGGTGCGAACTGTTCATAAGTCACACTACATAAGCATTGAAAAGCCATTTTGTGATTCAGTCCATCAGCTGGCATCTGTCCGAAGCATTTCTGAAAAGATACCGGAGTTCTTTCTGTGACAGATACCCCTTTCACGCTGCCTCTCCCCACATCAGCAGGTAACGCACCCTCTTCCCACATTACCAACATACCCCCAACAACATTCTTGGGCCCGGAATTGTCCCTGTGCGGTTGGACAAACAAGAATCTTAGTCATGTATAGATTTACATATAAAACATTTTATTTAAACAAAACAACAACAAATAAAACTGAAGGGAGTCTGGTGCTGTGGTCGCTGCCATGAAGTTGGGGTCACTGGCATTCAGGACTCAGGACACAGTTCCACATGTGGGATCGGCTTGTATTGAACAGGGTTAGTGGCACCACGTGTGGCACCTTGTGTTGTACAGGTCTAGTGGCACATGGAGAGGTGTGTGTTCTGCATACTGAGATGTGTCCAGCACATCACCGCTACACTTTGCATTGTGTGCATTGTTAAACATGGGTGAATTGCTTCCTTCACATATAGTTTGTTCACACTTGTCCCAATATTCAGCTATTGTGTGGCTGAGGGGACATGCCGTTTTCGGAAAGTTCGCTGTCTTGTTCTGCGCTGCCTCGGTGGTAGAGGGGGGAGGTCCTGGGGGTGGTGGTGGGTGTTGTGGCGTTCTTGGGTGTCGGAGCTGCTTGATCAGTAGGTCTATGACATGTGTTGGTCTTCAGATGTGGCTCTGGGCTGAGCTCCCTTTCATACTGTATGTAGTTGTTTAATATTTAAAAAACAAGAAGACATTATATAGTTTAAATAACAAATAAAAAAAATTACAGTAGGGAGAGGGGTGGTACGGGGGGGAGGTCCTGAGGGTTGTGGCAGTGGGTGTTGTGTCCTTCTTGGGTGTGGGAAAAAACTATAGGTTAAATGAACATTATAATTAGAAGTTAGCATTAAAAAAACATTGAAATTCACTGAACAACCATAGGTTTCAGGGACATTATAGATAGAAATTAGTATTTAAAAAACCTTTGAAATTCACTGAAATAACCATAGGTTTCAGGCACGTGATAGTTAGAAATTGGCATTTAAAAACCTTTGACATTCACTGAAAAACCATAGGTTTCAAGCACGTTATAGTTAGAAATTAGCATTTAAAAACCTTTGAAATTCACTGAAAAAACCATAGGTTTCAGGCACGTTATAGTTAGAAATTAGCATTTAAAAACCTTAGAAATTCACTGAAAAAACCATAGGTTTCAGGGACGTTATAGTTAGTTGGACATTTCACTCATACAAAACCATAGAAATTCCACCGTTATAGTTAGTTCAGCTAACTATAACTCGCGCCCCCGCAATGCACTGCTGATGATGTCACATATTACATCATTCATGACATGGTCAGTGACATCACTGATGACATCACTGATGACATCTCAAATGACATCACTGATAACATCACTGATGACATCATCCATGAGACAATCTGATGCACCTCCTCACACACTAATATAACCTTTGATACACTCACTGTAAAATACAGACTACCATTTTCGATAGCATTGACACACTAATACCAGTTACTACATACCCACTCAGTGATTCCTAGGTCTACACACACATCTACCCATTCACCCATACAATCAGTCATACATGCAGTCACTGATCAATAGAACACTATCAAATGCACTCATACACCTATATAGACATTGACACACCAGCACTCATCCTAGTCAGTTATGTACTCATCCTAGTCACTCATGCAAAGAATCAATCACAGTTCCATTTACTCAATGGTTTGTTGGAGGTTCGTACCCTCTTAGTCATCCAAGGATTCATATGTAAATAATGTTTCAAATACTAATTCGTTGGACAATAAGTCATCTTTTTATTGTCATGTGTAAGCAACTTTAGATTAAAAAAGAAAGCAAAGAAAAACAGCCGACACGTGTTTCGCCCAAAGGCCAATCGGCCGGGGGCTTTTTCAAGGCTGAGTACATCAAATACCCAAAAACAAACAACCCAATAAAATACCACAAAGTGCAATAAGAAAATTAGATATAACAATAAAGATTACATGAATATTACGGTGACATGCAGGTGAAAAGGGGTGTGACAGACAGAACACGATGTATATAGAGCAGACAGAGACCAAGGAAAAACCCGAAAGAAAAAGTACCCAGAAGGGAGAGACGAGATAAGGGGGAAAAAAAAGGGGGAGAAAAGGAACAAAACATTTTACAAAATGATTATACAGGGCAAAAGCAAACAGGCAATAGTATTGTAACAATTTACACATATATCAGGCCTAATGTGGGGAAATATAAGGAAGGCTTAAGACCAAAAGATTTCAACACAAAGAGTATAATACTCGGATCAAATGGAACATAAATACCGCATTGTCAAAATCTGTTCCGGTGGAACAAGGACTGAATAAGGATGCAGAGATGCATTATTGGCTTTACTGATCACCGTACCTAACGCACTTTTTCCTTGAATTCCTTTGGCTATATGATGTCTGCCTATGCAACACCAGCATCAAAATGTTTTGTTGGTAATTAATAATGGAATGAGTATGACTCTTCCATTCTTGGTCTGCATGGCATTTCTTGCTTTCATCTTTTTTGTATTCAAGGAGTATGACTGCGAATAGGGTACCCTGCCTCTCTAACTGTCTCTTCACATTATTACACACTCACAACGAACTGTAATTTTAATCTTAAATAAATCCTATATCTGCTATCACTATAAGTGGAGGTATGGGCCCAGGTGCTGATCTGTTTCTCTCTTTCTTTGGCTATTCCTTGTTTTCTTATTTAGCGGATCTTGGATATTGTTTTGGAAATTTTTCTCCTCCCACCGGGACCCACAGATCCTAAGATGAGTATGGGTAATCTATTTTATTTGCCATGCAATCGCTTATCTCCGCTCTTTCATGGACCACTAATTCGGTATTTGAACTACGGTCCAATCTGGATTTGCTATTACATTGCCTATATGTAATCCCTTATCTCCGCTTTTTCATGGACCACGTAAGTAACTCTACTATGTCCCCTTCGCTTTAATACCTGATTTCTTTTTTCCCCTTTTCCTCTTTTCATACCGATTCTCTCACCATATTTGCAGAAAAGAGGCAATCACTTTGTATTTACCTCTTCTTGCATTTCAAGGGCTATTCAGTCTATATATTATTTTACTGTCTGCATGACAGTCCCGGGACCTCTTTTTCCATTGTTATTACGCGCCCGCTGGCAGAATGAGTGAGCACGCTTTTGACGTTTCCCACGCTGTCAAGAGGTTTGATTAACAGCCATTTTGGAAACAGTTGCTCTTCATCGGACCGCAGAGACTAACTTCACCAGGAGACGCAGTGGTGGCTGGTGACATTTGAAAGTGGTGGGGCGTAACATTATTGGCATACTGCACCTTAGCGAGCGAGCGTAGCGAGCGAGCCCAACAACCTAAGGGGGTTAGGGGGTTCTCCCCGAGAAAATTTGAAAAAGAGTGGACAAATGGTGCATTTTCAAGCAATTTGAGAAAGCAGGATGGTTAATAAAGCAATTGTGAAAGTGCAGTTATTACATTAATAAAGAGATGTCATATAACATAGGTAGCTGCTTATTCAAGCTTTCTTTCACCCCATAGTCCAGCAGGGTCTTGATACAAGACAGATAAGAGAAAAAGCAGTGTGGTCCTCGACCAGGAAGACACTCATATTTCGTTGGTAAGAAGTCAAAGGATTGGTCAAATTGAAAACCTGAAATGCAATATGCAATGAAACAATTTGCAAGTACATCTCATCTATGTTCAACAAGCCATGTTTTACCCATGATTGGAATTGTGAATCACCAAATAAACTGAGCCACTGCAATCAAAAGCAGAGGGCCTCCTCAAAAAGTATGCCCTTAAGAGAGTTCTCTCATCTCATGTCCTCTCTATATTTTCTCTGGAAGTTGAAAACTCATCACATTCTACTGCACAAACCTGAACCCTTCTGCATATTCCAACACCAGAACTCATTCTTGGCCATTTAGTTTGGAGCCATTCATACCAGGAATACAGAAAAATACCTTTAAATAGAGTAGAAGGTTTATGAATACAAGCACTTAGCAATTGTACATATACTATGAATGAGAGCCAAAGGAAACAAAAAGGAATAAAGAAGGAAGCAACACTCAAACACAACTCATGCTCCGGAACGCCATAAAATTCTCTATGTGGCAAGTTCATCACCTATAGCAGAACACAGTACATTTAATGTATCCCTCAGTTTAGCATATTAAACAATAGCAAGTGGTAATTCTTGTGATATGTACTCATCACTGTAGACTATTGTAGAGTCACTATATAAATACAATTAATACAATATGTGGTGTTTGGTGTAGAAAATCTAGACTCACACCTGTCTATATTTTTTTTGATGTTTTATCCTTGATAATGTGCCCTATTGATACTCTGGGGACCATATTCAGTGTGCGCGCCCTGAAACCGCTCATAAACTCGAAAAGTAAATAGAAATGCCCCCTTCTCCTTCCATGTTTCACTACCCTTCCCTTCAGCTTGTCTGTGCACTGTCTCTCTCTCCCTGGCAGTCTCTCTCCTGCCCATGTCTCCCTCCTTGCCTCGGATCTGTGACTGTAGTATGATTCCAACTGTCTCCTCCCTCTATTCAAAGCCTCATGCTCATTCCTCTGCTCTCCCCTGTCACGGCCACCAGTCTGTCTGTGCCTGTCTCTTTCTCTGTCTTACTCTCTCTGCACTATATATATTTATATATCTATTGTACGTAGGCTGAAATATGCTATTTATTACCATTGCTAAGTCTGGAGGGAAGCCATGACTGTCGACATACAAAGCCTCAATCACTCCCACAACAATGAGTTGCAGGTATCAATTATGATTGAACAGCGGTTCTTAAACTTCTGATTTCTGTGGACCCCACTGAATCACATCTGGAAGCCAGCGACCCTGCCTAAGCAATCTCTATGATTTAAACGTTTAAAAAATACAGCAACAAGTATACACCATTACACAAATTCCAACATATTTTTAAATCTCAAACACAAAATATGCACAAAAAAGTTAAATTTTAGTGAGAAAGTTGTAACATTCAGTATTTTACTTCACTTCTAAATGACGAAGTGCTATGCTATACTCTAGCCTATTAATTTAGCTTTTTGACTCCTAATTCATGCTGTCTTTTTGTCAGTGCGTGTCAGCGCTTCATTTGAGGTTACCAATCGTTCATCCTAGATTCTGTTGGCTGTACTCACGCTGCTCCCACCAATCAAGCTGAGGATATTAACCTTTCTTGTTTAGCCTCTGATTTCCAATACCTTCACGTTTACTGATCGTTTACATTTTTCATTTTTACATTTTGCTTTTTGTGTGTACATACTATTAATCTGCTAAATATATTTAACGTTGTAAACAGATGCGGACTTTCAGGGGACCACGGACCACCAGTTAAGTGCCTCTGAGCTAGGCAATTTTTTCACGTATAGAAGTAACAAAGTTATTAAACCGAACTGCAGCAGAGAGGTTATATAAAATTTCCTTAACAGGTACCGCAAGGCAGAGCAGCACACGTACAAGTGGACAGAGCAGGGTGGGCGAATACAGGCAGACAGAGCAGAGTGGACAGATACAGGCAGACAGCAGAGTGGACAGTTACAGGCAGGAAGAACCGAATGGGCAGGTACAGTTAGGCAGAGCAGTGCAGGTACAGGCAAGCAGAGCAGAGTGCGCAGATACAGGCATAGAGGAGAGTGCAGAGACAAGCCTACAGAGAGGAGCGCACACAGACAGGCAGAGCAAAATGCGCAGATACAGGGGAGATTGCGCAGATACAGGCAGGCAGAGGAGAGTGCTCAAATATAGGCAAGTGGAGGAGAGTGCGCAGATACAGGCAAGCTGAGGAGATTGCGCAGATGCGCAGATACAAGCAGGCAGAGGAGAGTGCGCAGATACTCGTAGGCAGAGGAGAGTGCGCAGATACAGGCAGAGCAGCAGAGTAGCAGTTACTGACAGGCCTAGCCGAGTAGCAGATACAGGCACGCAGAGATGAGGAGAGGGTCAGGCAGACAGGACGCAAATACAGACAGACCGGAGGAGCAGGCAGGCAAAACGGGCGTGGACCCCAGCACAAGCAGAACCAAGTGTGGGGCGCGGGCTTGACAGGCAGGGCAAAACCGTGAATAATTTGCAAGACTGATCAGTAAGGGTTGTACCTGTCCGTGATCTCGATGTGTGTGTCTGTGTTTATGTGCCTCCTTGGGGGTCTGGATATGTGTGATCTGTGTGTTCTCTGTGGAGTCTACAACCGTGGGTGATCTGTATGGTGTACGTGTGTCTGTGCGTGTATGACTTGTGTTTTTTCTAAGTGGTGTGTGCGTGAGGTGACTCTTACTTGTGCAGGATGGACTAGTGCTTTGCTTGTCTCTGTGAATGACGTGTGGAGTTCGTAGGTTTGTGTGGTCTGGTGAGTGTAGGTGTGATTTGTGTGTGTGTGAACTGTCTGATGGGTTAGGTGTGAATGCGTCTGTGTGAGGGAGAGAGCGGCTCTGTGTAGGTGAGTAGGGGTGTGTGTGTGCATGCGACCTGTGTGAAGAAGTGGGTGTGTCCGTCAGAGTGATGTGTGGGTGAGCAGGTATGTGTGTGTGTGCATATACCCCTTGTAAAGAATGAGGTGTTTGTGCGTCCGAGTGATCTGTGTGGGGACAGGTGTGTGTGTATGTGACCTGTGTGAAGACGTAGGTGTTTGTGTGTGTCCGAGTGATCTATGAGAGGGAGTAGGGTCTGTGTGTAATTGAGCTGTGTGAAGCAGTGTCTGTAGGTATGTGGATTCGCGTGTTTTAGTGTGCATGTGTCCGTGAGAGCCGCAGAGTGCATAAACGGCCCTTACCTGTGCAGGAGTGCAGGGGCTTGGGCCTCACCAGCAGGGAGGGGCACACCGAGTACAGGGACAGCTTCTCGAAGTAGCCGCACGTCTCCTTGGATAGGATCTCGTCGATCATGAAGGTCTTGTAGCGCCGCCTGGCCGCCTTCATCTGGCCCGAGGAGGAGAGCCGGAGCTCGGCCTGGCAGTGCATGCTGGGAGCTCCGTGGGGCACGGACCCCCGGCGGTGTGAGGTCGGTACTGCCATGATGTCTGTGTCTATATATCCCTGGTATTAAAGCCTCAAATGCTATCACAGTCTTCACATTACTCCCTATGCACAACATCACTACAATGCCAGAAACCACTTTGTGGGAGTATGTAAAGCTGCGGAAGTATGCCAAGCACCAATGACTTGCCAATAACCATATTTTAAAGCATCACTGTAGTGACAAAATCCACATTATAAGTATGAACAGCACCATTTTCATGCGCTAAACTAGATTGTCATAGCATTAAAAAATCGCAACAGAGGCATCCACGGCCATAATGTGGTATATAAGCATCATGAAAATGTCGGGCAAGACATAATATAACGTGGCATAATGTATCCCACCGTAAAGTGCAACCCTAAAAACATGGCTACCCCAAAAGAAGGCCATAGAAAGAAGTGTTTACCTCCAAGGAGGGAGAAAGAGCAGGGTGATGCCCATGATCTGTAGGGTTTCTCTTTTTCTTCTCATAATGTTTAAAGAGGCATTTAAACATTTTAAGAGTCTTGTAGCCACATTATGTGCACTTTTAGAGGTTTACAGCATCCAGGACAGAGGAATGTTTAAGAAATATCGACTTTCAAACTGTTCTGTAATGCACTCAAAGCAGTGGAAAGCTGGTTCCACACTACCTCAACTGCAGAAGTAAAATAAACACACCATTCACATCTTATTTTTGCATCATGGGATCGCTAGGTCCAAGTTTTAATATTTTGCATGTGTGATCGCTTTACTTTCAGTACTGCAGTTTGCTTTCTGTTGATTGGCCGGATGTCACAGTCCTACAAGACGCGCAGACATTTGGACCCTTTCTAGGCACCATGCTCTGCAATTATCTTAGCATGACCTGTATTTTCCTTCGAGGAGAAGTAATCGCCCAAGAATACACCTGGCTGATTCGGGGAACTGAACAGGCGTTGTCCAGATAATAGGAAATAGGGGTCGGCATTACAGTGCAAACCAGTTATCGGACTGTTTCAAAAGCAGAATCGTTGCGGTGGGGGCACACATAATCGCAAACAATGTTGTTGCCCTCCTTTAGACGATTATCCCTGCTCGTGTCCTCCGGCGAGCTTTGGCTGTCTCGGCTACTGGGATTTAAGCTTTGGACTCCTCAGATTAATATCAGCCAGTCGTGGAGGCGGCTCTGCCCTGGACTCCTGCCTGGCAAGTAGTGGCACACTGTAGAATCAGAGGGGTCGCTTACTTTCAGATCTACTTGTGAGAAGTTGGCCTGGTATATGCTGTCCACTAAGTATAGTGGGCACCTTGCACCAGTCCAAACAACCCCTTATTGGAGATAGGTTAAAGACAACCTTATTGAAAGCTATCCTAGTGGTAGCTATGGAGAGCAGCCTTCAGGCTAAGTCTTGAAGGAATGTAAAGCAGCTTGTTTTACCAGTCTATAATCTCTTGAGTGACCAAATGAAAGAGCACCACACCAGGTATATATTCAAAATATATGTATTTATTGCTAAACACACCCTCTAGTCTCTTTATGAGGCTAGAGTTCGAAGTACATAAGTTATAAGTTATTAAATCACAGTAATAGCACAAATACACGTTTGGGCCCTAGGGGCGTACCAAACCATATACCAATAAAGTGGTATGCGAACCACGACTGAACTAGACACTAGGCCTAGAGCCTCTAGAAGTGCTTGGACCACAAGGAACCACCCAAGGTAGTGACACAGGGGACCTACGGGAGACGCGTGCAGTGTAAATACACAACCGCGATACGCCGTTGACTTCTATGGAGAAAGTCGGGATCGGGAAAATAGAGAAAAGGGACACTTAAAAGAGGACTAGGACAAAACCCTTTGAGATCTAGGACTTTGAAGAGTCTCTACCCACGGGAGCACCGGAGTACTCGTGTTACCTCACCCAGGGAAGCCGGGTGCATAGGTGCCTTTCGGGGTCGGGTTTCGTCGTCGATTCGAATGGCGAT
Organism: Calotriton arnoldi; assembly: GCA_963921515.1. Classification (NCBI taxonomy): domain Eukaryota; kingdom Metazoa; phylum Chordata; class Amphibia; order Caudata; family Salamandridae; genus Calotriton; species Calotriton arnoldi. The sequence goes on along the minus strand of CAWUFW010006111.1, from coordinate 700,424 downwards.
CTGCTGCAAAGTGCTGCTGGCGGCCAAGAGAAAAGTGTCCGGGTGGATCCAAGAGTGGATCGGAGTTCTGAAGAACCTGAAAGCAGAGGGGACAGAGTCTGGGTCACTAGCCAGTGACCAGGAAGGCGATGGACAGATGCCCACCGATGTCGAGTGCTTCAGGTGCGTTGACGGTCGTCTTGACTCTTCAGCCACGAGGTCCAGGAGGCGTTGTCGGCGACCAGGAGCAGGATTCGGGCTGGTACACAATGTCTGTCGAGTGCTGAGGTGTCGGCGACCGGATTGGACCCAACAAGCCTTGGCAACGGCAAGTCTCGGTGAAGATGTAGATCGTCGATGGTGCAGACCAGCAAGGTCTGTGGAACTCACCCAATGAGGGTAAGTGAGGGCAGGCCTGGAGCAACCAGGATGCCAAGTAAGAAAAGGATTGGCCTTCGTTGAGGGCTACTAGCCAACGGGCTAGCGACCGCGAAGGAGCCTTGTGACGCCGCACGTGGATCTGGCTTACAGGACACTCGTGGAGTGGGGGCCAGTGATCTTCGGTGCAGGTAGTGCTGGAGGCTAGGGCTACTCGGAGCCCAAAGCACGACTTCTTGGGAGACCCAGAAGAGGATGCACTTGCAAATGTGCTTGGTGTCCAGGGGTCACGGTCTCAAGTCACCCACGATAGCCACGGGCCTCAGCTTTGCTGGGGACTCAGGGTAGCCTCGGGAAGTCTGAGAATCCACCTCTGGTGATGCGATGACTTCGGTGTCCGACGGGAGCTTCAGAAATGCGAACCGGACAGATGCTTCTTTGGTGCCTGCCAAGCAGGGGAGTCACTCCTTGACCCCAAGGGAGATTCTTCTAGTCCTCTAATCGTGAGTAGAGCGTCGAAGGTCCAGGATTCAGTTTCAGAGTTTCGTCCAGGGATAATCTAAAGTCCTAAGGACTGGGTTCCTACCTTTATTCTAAAGATAGGGGTTGGACTACTCTGTGGCCCCACCTATGGGTGGGTCAGGGCAGAGGGGTGGCTACACCCCTTTCCCTTTGTCCAGTTCGCGCCAAAGCAGGGGCTGCAAGCCCCTGATCCGGTTTGAACTGGGGTATGCACAGGGACACCAAATGTGCCCCCAGTGCAGGACTTCAAAGCACCCGAAAGTGCTCCCGCCCAGCCCCAATACACATTATCCTGTCTGGGGAGGTGGTCACACCTCCCTGGGACAGGAAACCTATTGTCCAGGCCTCCCCTGCCGGAGTTTCGCCCAGCAGCAGGAGGCCAGACTCGTGTCTGTGGCAGCAGCATCCATTTTGTGATGCCAGGGCTCTGGAAAGAAGTTACCGGACTAGTCAGAGTTAACATGTCTTTCCCTCTAGAAGGGTGGAATGCTACCCCCGCCACCAGGATTGGCGGGGGGGTAGTATTCCAAGATGTTTGACACCAAACACGACATGTTTAGGTGCAGCCATTCCAAAGTTAGCATTTTACCACGAGGATATAATGCGCTTAAGAGTATATGGTCAGGCTGCACTACAAACAGCATCAGAGATGGTCTCCGAACGCTGCAGAGGGGCCCTGCTCATGCAGGGGCACCCTCTCACATAGGAACCACGCACTCTGCCTTTAGGATTGATAAGGCCTGCCTTAGGAGTGACTTATAGGTTTATATGTGTGTATGTATTTCGTGATATAGGTAACCTATATCACAGTAAGGGGTGCATGCACCACCTTACCCAGGCTGCAGTAGCAGACCTGTGGTGTCAGTTTGGATGGCCTTCCAGGGGTGGCATAATACATGCTGCAGCCCCTGGCAGGCCTCTGAGGTACCTATGCCCTTGGTACATAGTATACCATATACTAGGGACTTATAAGGGCACTCCAGATCCCAATCAGTGATGTGCCTAAGGCACATGGAAACCATTTTAGAGAGGAAGCAGCTAGGCTGGGGTTCTGATTAGCAGGGCCCCAGCCAGACTAATGTCGAAAAACAGTGAAGCATCAGCAAAAAGTGGGGGTACCCATGTGAAGCAGATCCTACTCTCCTACACAACCCCCCAAACGTAGGGACATTAAACTAACCTTGCCCAGTTAAGTCTTCATGTTCTAAGTGGAAATACCTAGAGAGTCCATCTGCATTCGCATGGTTACTCCCAGGCCTATGTTCCACTGTAAAGTCCATCCCCTGTAGGGAAATGGACCACCTAAGCAGTTTGGGGTTTTCACCCTTCATTTGTTTTAGCCATAAGAGGGGCTTATGGTCTGTCTGAACCAGGAAGTGTGTACCAAACAAGTATGGCCTCAACTTCTTCAGAGCCCAGACCACAGCAAAGGCCTCCCTCTCTATGGCTGACCAACGTTTCTCTCTAGGGGTCAGCCTTCTGCTAATGAAAGCTACTGGCTGATCCTGACCTTCTTCATTCAATTGTGACAGTACAGCCCCTACCCCCAATTCAGATGCATCAGTTTGAACAATGAACTTCTTGGAGTAATCAGGACTCTGCAGAATTGGAGCAGTGCACATGGCCTGCTTGAGGTCATCAAATGCCTTTTGACAGCTAACTGTCCACTGAACCTTTTTGGGCATTTTCTTAGAAGTTAAGTCATTCAGGGGTGTCACTATTGATCCATACCCCTTGACAAATCTCCTATAGTACCCAGTCAGGCCTAAGAAGGCTCTCACCTGAGTCTGGGTAGTGGGAGCAGTCCAGTCCATGATGGTCTGGATCTTGCTCTGCAAAGGTTGAACCTGGCCTCCACCCACAAGGTGGCCCAGGTACACAACCTGACTCTGCCCTATCTGGCACTTAGTGGCCTTGATAGTCAGGCCTGCCTTTGCAGGGCCTGTAAAACATTCCTGAGGTGGACCAGGTGATCCTCCCAGGTGGAGCTAAAGACAGCAATATCATCTAGATAAGCTGCACTATAGGCTTCCAGTCCTGTGAGAACTATATTCACCAACCTCTGGAAAGTGGCAGGTGCATTCTTCAGACCAAAGGGCATTACCACAAATTGATAATGTCCACTAGGGGTCGAGAATGCTGTTTTGGGCTTTGCAGTATCAGCTAGTCTGATCTGCCAGTAGCCAGCTGTTAGGTCAAATGTGCTGAGATATTTGGCAGAGGCCAAAGTATCTATGAGCTCATCTGCCCTGGGTATTGGATGGGCATCAGTCCTAGTGACTGCATTGAGACCCCTGTAGTCCACACAAAACCTCATCTCTCTTTTTCCACCACTGGTGTGAGGTTTCGGTACAAGGACTACTGGACTAGCCCAAGGGCTATCTGAGGGTTCAATAACTCCCAATTCCAACATTTTCTGGACTTCAGTCCTGATACAGTCCCTGACATGGTCAGGTTGCCTATAAATCTTGTTTTTAATAGGCAGACTGTCCCCAGTGTCCACTTCATGAGTGCACCAGGTGGTCTGACTGGGTGTCAGTGAAAACATATGTCTAAACTGATTGAGGACTTGCCTGCAATCAGTTTGTTGCTGGGTAGTGAGGCTGCCTGCCAAGGCTACACCATCAACTGACCCATCGTTAGGGTTATGTGAGAGCAGGTCAGGGAGTGGGTCACTCTCTTCCTCCTGCCCTTCATCAGTAGCCATGAGCAAGCCCATGTCTGCCCTGTCCACATATGGTTTTAACCTGTTGACATGGAGAACCCTGTGGGGACTCCTGGGTGTTCCTAGGTCCACTAAGTAAGTGACCTCACCCTTCTGCTCAACAATAGTGTGGGGTCCACTCCATTTATCTTGGAGAGCTGCTGGGGCCACTGGCTCCAACACCCACACCTTCTGTCCTGGCTGGTAAACAGTCAGAACAGCCTTTTGGTCATGCCAGGCCTTCTGAAGTTCCTGGCTAGCCTCAAGGTTTTTGGTTGCCTTTTTCATGTACTCAGCCATCCTGGAGCGGAGACCAAGTACATAGTCCACTATATCTTGCTTTGGGGGCTTGAGAGGTAACTCCCATCCTTCCTTCACCAAGCACAGTGGACCCCTCACAGGCTGGCCAAACAGAAGTTCAAAAGGGCTGTAACCAACCCCCTTCTGAGGCACCTCCCTATATGCGAATAAAAGGCAGGGCAAGAGTATGTCCCATCTACGCCTAAGCTTTTCTGGGAGCCCTTTAATCATGCCCTTCAAGGTTTTGTTGAATCTCTCAACTAAACCATTGCATTGTGGGTGATAGGGTGTGGTGAACTTATAAGTCACTCCACACTCCTTCCACATTGCTTTTAAGTACCCAGACATGAAGTTAGCACCCCTGTCTGATACTACCTCCTTAGGAAAGCCCACTCTTGAGAAGATTCCCAGGAGGGCCCTTGCCACCACAGGTGCTGTAGTGGTCCTGAGGGGAATAGCTTCTGGGTACCTGGTGGCATGATCCACTACCACCAGGATAAACCTGTGCCCAGAGGCTGTTTGGGGATCCATGGGACCAACAATGTCAATCCCTACCCTTTCAAAGGGCACCCCCACCACAGGTAGTGGTATCAGGGGGGCCTTTGTAGTGCCACCTGCCTTGCCACTGGCTTGGCAGGTTACACAGGAGCGACAAAACTCCTTACTGTCTTCAGACATGTGGGGCCAGTGAAAGTGAGGGACAATTCTGTCCCAAGTCTTGTTCTGGCCCAGGTGACCTGCCAAGGGAATATCATGGGCTAGGGTCAATAGGAAGCCCCTGAACTTCAAAGGTATCACCAACCTCCTGGTAGCACCAGGCTTGGGGTCTCTACTCTCTGAGTACAGGAGTCCATCATCCCAATACACTGTATGGGGACCACTAGCTTTCCCAGCAGCCTCAGCAGCAGCTTGCTGTCTGAGGGGTTCAAGGGAGGGGCAGCTCTGCTGCTCCTGGCTCAGATCTGCCCTAGAAGGTCCCCCTGTCCCCAAGAACTCAACCTGGTCAGGTTCAAGTTCCTCTGGGACAGTTCCTTCTTCAGGGCTGAGATCATCCCCCTCAAGGGACTGATCTTCCTCCTGAGCCAAGGGGAAGGCACTGCCTTAACCCTACTACTCCTCCTCTTGGAAGGCACTTGGTCCATTCTTCCAGAATCCAAGGCCTGTTCAGTGCTAGACATTTTGGCTTGTGACCTGGTCACAGCAAACACATCTGCAGGGATCCCCAGCATTTCTGCATGGGTCCTGAGCTCCACTTCTGCCCAAGCAGAAGTCTCTAAGTCATTGCCAAGCAAGCATTCGACTGGTAGGTTTGCACTTACCACAACCTTCTTAAGGCCAGTTACCCCTCCCCAGGAGAAGTTAACAACTGCCAGAGTATGGTCTGTTCTGACATTGCTAGCATTGGTCACTTGGTACATCTCACCAAGCATAACTTGCCCAGGAAGCACAAGGTCTTGTGTCACCATTGTGACACTTGCCCCTGTGTCCCTAAATGCCAAAGCCTCACGTCCATTGATTAAAGGCTGTTGTCTGTACTTGCCCAGATTACTGGGACTCATAGAGGAGGGCACATCCATGCCTCCATCACAGACTAACACAGCCTGAGTCAGTTCTCTGACTAGGTCAGAGCCCAACTCAGTACCCAGGGTGAACCCTACTAAACCCTTGGCTGGAGCACTCCCACCAACTGTACTAGGGGGAACAGGTGCCTTAGGGGCATTGGTGGGTGCTGGACTGGAGTCTTTGGACTTGGTGCCATCACTGGTCCAGTGGGTCTTTTGCTTACAGACCTTGCACCATGGTTTTCTTTGGCCTTTCCCTTTGGTAGACTGTGAATCCCCACCAGATGAAGATTTTTGGGGGCCTGATGAAGACTTTTGATCTTTACCCTTCTCCCCACCCTTTTCAGAGTTCTTAGCATCTTGCTTCTTGGTTTCCCCACCTTGGTTCTGTACCTTCTGCTTCACCCTGGTTCTGACCCATTTGTCTGCCTTCTTTCCCAATTCTTGGGGAGAGGTCAGATCAGAGTCTACCAGGTATTGATGCAACAGCTGATTTTGACAGTTATTAAGAATCTGCTCCCTCATTATCAGATTGTACAATCCTGAGAAGTCACACACCTTACTGCCCATCAACCAGCCTTCCAGAGCCTTGGCAGAACAATCCACATAGTCTACCCAGTCTTGAGTCTGTGCTTTTTGGGTGTCTCTGAACTTCAACCTGTACTGTTCAGTGGTTAGGCCAAACCCATCAATAAGAGCACTCTTCAAGACCTTGTAATTATCAGCATCCTCCTCTCTAACAGTGAGGAGCTTATCTCTACCTTTGTCAGCAAAGGAGAGCCACAAGATTGCTGCCCACTGCTCCTGAGGGACCTTCTGTACTTTACAGGCCCTCTCTAATGCAGTTATCCATTTGTGGATATCATCCCCACTCTGGTAGGGAGGGACAATCTTGCTCAGGTTCCTATGGTCATAGGACCTTTCCCTGTCTCTAGGGACATGGCTGCCACCATGGGACTCTAGTCCCAACTTTCTTCTCTCTCTAAGGAGATCTAGGGATTCCCTATCTAAAGCCAATTGCTTTTTTCTGATTTCCAGCTGAGTTTCCTCATACTGGACCAGTCTGGTTCTCCTCTCATGAGAGGATTCCCTCCTGTGAGAGGAGACAGAGCTCCCTATAGAGGTGCCAGAGTGGTTAGACTCCTGAGAAGGAGATCTAGACTTCCTGGGCACACTCTTAATCCTTCCTGGGGGACAAAGAGGGTGTCATCTTGATCATCCTCATCATCATCCACAGGAGGGATTGGGTTTTCCAGGTCAGGGTCATTGTCACCCTCCTGGCCAGTTTCAGAGGGGGGCTGGGGGTATTGGTACCCCTGGCCTCGTCCTCTTCTTCTGCCCCACCCTCAGCTCCTACCCCTTCAGTCCCTACAGGCTTACTAAGGTCATAAGCCACCAACAACTCCTTGAGGTGTTGGGTGGTGGGGCTTTGGCCTGTCCTTATTTTTCTCAAGTTACATAAAGCTCTCAATTCCAAGAATGGGAGTGTATCATACTTGGAGGGTGGAAGCTCAATGGCTTCCTGCAAGGATTCTTTGGATCCTGCCCTTAAAGACATTACTAGTGTGGTGTGGTGTATGCACTACCTACTCTAGTGTGGCCTACTAAACTCTCTTGAGTTGTAGAAAGGGTTGTGCTATCCCTTAACACACAACTCTCAGTTCAGTAGAACTTACTGTATTCTAAGCTTAAATTATATGTACCTTAGGTACCTTTAGTGGTTTTCAGTTGATCAATTCAATTGAGATTATCTGGTAAAACAATAGCAAGCTGGAATCCCACACGCTGCACCCAATGTGAGAAGTTGGCCTGGTATATGCTGTCCACTAATTATAGTGGGCAGCTTGCACCAGTCCAAACAACCCCTTATTGGAGATAGGTTAAAGACAACCTTATTGAAAGCTATCCTAGTGGTAGCTATGGAGAGCAGCCTTCAGGCTAAGTCTTGAAGGAATGTAAAGCAGCTTGTTTTACCAGTCTATAATCTCTTGAGTGACCAAATGAAAGAGCACCACACCAGGTATATATTCAAAATATATGTATTTATTGCTAAACACACCCCTCTAGTCTCTTTATGAGGCTAGAGTTCGAAGTACATAAGTTATAAGTTATTAAATCACAGTAATAGCACAAATACACGTTTGGGCCCTAGGGCGTACCAAACCATATACCAATAAAGTGGTATGCGAACCACGACTGAACTAGACACTAGGCCTAGAGCCTCTAGAAGTGCTTGGACCACAAGGAACCACCCAAGGTAGTGACACAGGGGACCTACGGGAGACGCGTGCAGTGTAAATACACAACCGCGATACGCCGTTGACTTCTATGGAGAAAGTCGGGATCGGGAAAATAGAGAAAAGGGACACTTAAAAGAGGACTAGGACAAAACCCTTTGAGATCTAGGACTTTGAAGAGTCTCTACCCACGGGAGCACCGGAGTACTCGTGTTACCTCACCCAGGGAAGCCGGGTGCATAGGTGCCTTTCGGGGTCGGGTTTCGTCGTCGATTCGAATGGCGATCTGCTGCAAAGTGCTGCTGGCGGCCAAGAGAAAAGTGTCCGGGTGGATCCAAGAGTGGATCGGAGTTCTGAAGATCCTGAAAGCAGAGGGGACAGAGTCTGGGTCACTAGCCAGTGACCAGGAAGGCGATGGACAGATGCCCACCGATGTCGAGTGCTTCAGGTGCGTTGACGGTCGTCTTGACTCTTCAGCCACGAGGTCCAGGAGGCGTTGTCGGCAACCAGGAGCAGGATTCGGGCTGGTACACGATGTCTGTCGAGTGCTGAGGTGTCGGCAACCGGATTGGACCCAACAAGCCTTGGCAACGGCAAGTCTTGGTGAAGATGTAGATCGTCGATGGTGCAGACCAGCAAGGTCTGTGGAACTCACCCAACAAAGGTAAGTGAGGGCAGGCCTGGAGCAACCAGGATGCCAAGTAAGAAAAGGATTGGCCTTCATTGAGGGCTACTAGCCAACGGGCTAGCGACCGCGAAGGAGCCTCGTGACGCCGCACGTGGATCTGGCTTACAGGACACTCGTGGAGTGGGGGCCAGTGATCTTCGGTGCAGGTGGTGCTGGAGGCTAGGGCTACTCGGAGCCCAAAGCACGACTTCTTGGGAGACCCAGAAGAGGATGCACTTGCAAATGTGCTTGGTGTCCAGGGGTCACGGTCTCAAGTCACCCACGATAGCCACGGGCCTCAGCTTTGCTGGGGACTCAGGGTAGCCTCGGGAAGTCTGAGAATCCACCTCTGGTGATGCAATGACTTCGGCGTCCGACGGGAGCTTCAGAAATGCGAACCAGACAGATGCTTCTTTGGTGCCTGCCAAGCAGGGGAGTCACTCCTTGACCCCAAGGGAGATTCTTCTGTCCTCTAATCGTGAGTAGAGCGTCGAAGGTCCAGGATTCAGTTTCAGAGTTTCGTCCAGGGATAATCTAAAGTCCTAAGGACTGGGTTCCTACCTTTATTCTAAAGATAGGGGTTGGACTACTCTGTGGCCCCACCTATGGGTGGGTCAGGGCAGAGGGGTGGCTACACCCCTTTCCCTTTGTCCAGTTCGCGCCAAAGCAGGGGCTGCAAGCCCCTGATCCGGTTTGAACTGGGGTATGCACAGGGACACCAAATGTGCCCCCAGTGCAGGACTTCAAAGCACCCGAAAGTGCTCCCGCCCAGCCCCAATACACATTATCCTGTCTGGGGAGGTGGTCACACCTCCCTGGGACAGGAAACCTATTGTCCAGGCCTCCCCTGCCGGAGTTTCGTCCAGCAGCAGGAGGCCAGACTCGTGTCTGTGGCAGCAGCATCCATTTTGTGATGCCAGGGCTCTGGAAAGAAGTTACCGGACTAGTCAGAGTTAACATGTCTTTCCCTCTAGAAGGGTGGAATGCTACCCCCGCCACCAGGATTGGCGGGGGGGGTAGTATTCCAAGATGTTTGACACCAAACACGACATGTTTAGGTGCAGCCAGTCCAAAGTTAGCATTTTACCGCGAGGATATAATGCGCTTAAGAGTATATGGTCAGGCTGCACTACAAACAGCACCAGAGATGGTCTCCGAACGCTGCAGAGGGGCCCTGCTCATGCAGGGGCACCCTCTCACATAGGAACCACGCACTCTGCCTTTAGGATTGATAAGGCCTGCCTTAGGAGTGACTTATAGGTTTATATGTGTGTATGTATTTCGTGATATAGGTAACCTATATCACAGTAAGGGGTGCATGCACCACCTTACCCAGGCTGCAGTAGCAGACCTGTGGTGTCAGTTTGGATGGCCTTCCAGGGGTGGCATAATACATGCTGCAGCCCCTGGCAGGCCTCTGAGGTACCTATGCCCTTGGTACATAGTATACCATATACTAGGGACTTATAAGGGCACTCCAGATCCCAATCAGTGATGTGCCTAAGGCACATGGAAACCATTTTAGAGAGGAAGCAGCTAGGCTGGGGTTCTGATTAGCAGGGCCCCAGCCAGACTAATGTCGAAAAACAGTGAAGCATCAGCAAAAAGTGGGGGTACCCATGTGAAGCAGATCCTACTCTCCTACACTACTTGCCCTATCTGTCCATCTGTGTTACAAACAGTACTTTAAAAAGTAAATTATGCAGCGGGCCCTGCCTGAAGTGACACATCATCCCACACTCCCCAAATGTGCCCTCCTTGTTTACATAACCCCCTTATCCTCACATGACTGTACTACCAAAGGGGCATTTCTGTGTGGAAGCAGATGTTTTACTTGGGAAAATCAGGCCAGATTAAGCAACTTGAATTACATTAGCCTGGGGAGGGTTTTCAAAGGAGGCTCCTGTACACTAGGTCACCAGGATGAAAGCATGTGCTGTATAAATGTACACAACAGCTTCTGCGCCTCGATCTAGAACTCCCTCGTTTACAACACTATGTATATCAGCATCTCCTCATTTCATAAAATTATGCTCTTGATGAATTATACTTTAATGATTTGGCAAATAAAAATCATTACAAATTCAAAACGTGATTAAAATGTAAATAATTTACAAGTCAATATAATACAGAAGCGAACATTGACATAGGTCAATAGGTATGGCCATGCCAAGCTGGTGTGATTTTTTTTTTAATTACAAGCTTATGCCACGAAAATAAAACGAAGTAAAAAAAAAGAGAGAAAAACATTCCAGCGCCTAAACTATGTGTTGCCATAAGCCAAAAATAAACATTCTTAATTAAAAATGTAACCAACGCATATAATTTTATTACAAAAGTACGGATGTTTCCACGCAGGCCAGCGTACTTAGATCAGAAACTCCTTTTAGTTTTGATGCACAGGAAAAGGTTTTTTATTGGCACTAAGAAACTGTGCGTACCTGAGGTCTGGGCAGCGATGGGACACTGGCCACAGGGGCCTCATAGGTGCAGATGTGCGTACCTGGGGTTGGGGCAGCGATTGGACACTAGCCAGAGGGGGCTCAGAGGTACAGGTGGGCGTACCTGAGGTCTGGACGGCGATGGGACACTGGCCAGAGGGGCCTCATAGGTGCAGATGTGCGTACCTGAGGTCTGGGCAGCGATGGGACAATGGCCAGAGGGGGTCAGACGTACAGGTGGGCGTACCTGAAGTCTGGGCAGCGATGGGACACTGGCCAGAGGGTCCTCATAGGTGCAGGTGTGCATACCTGGGGTCGGGGCAGCGAATGGACACTGTCAAGAGGTCGCTCAGAGGTGCATTCCTGAGGTTTGGGCAGCCATGTGACATTGGTCAGAGGGGGTCAGAGGTACAGGTGTGCGTACCTAAGGTGTGGACAGCGGTAGGACACTGGCCAGAGTGGGCTCAGAGGCGCGGGTGGGCGTACCTGACTCAAATGCACCAATGGGACGCTGTCCAGAGGGGGTTCGATGAACAGGTGTGCATACCTGAGGTCTGGACAGCAGGGACTCGAGGCCAGCAGTATGGCACCACCCAGAGATGGGCAGATTGGAGCCAGGGGCAGCAGGAACTCAGGGGCCAGAAGTTGGTACATGATATATCTGGGCACCCTGGAGCCGTGGGTAGGTTCGGGTGGGAAAGCAGAGGTGGGTATATCTCAGAGCCGGACAGCCTGGCAAAGTTGGGTGGGGCGCAACCTTCGAGGTGGTAACCCGGAGAAAGGATTGCAGCACGAACCCAGGGCACAAAAGGATTAAACGTTATAAAAATGCGAACCCGGGTGCAATGCTTACTCTCAGACTTTGAAACATTCACCGGTCACTTTTCATCGATCCGGGCTTTGAAAGAGGTGACGTTTCGGTTCTTAGATTCTGTGAATATCCCCAGATGCCGGATTGGAGGAAGGACGTTTGTCTACAGCAGAACATAAAAAGCCTAGTTACCAAATGTAATTGCAAAGTGTTTTGTTTCAGAAGCCGCATCCATTGATGTCTGCATCACAGACGCTGTTCCAGACGTGGCTCGCGGGGGGGGGTTGTTTCGGGGGCCCGGGAGATTTTTTAAATTAAAAAAAAATCCTACCTGACTCTGGAGGTCCGCCGTCCGCGCCGCCTCGGGTCCGACTCCGTTTGGCCCTGCCTACAGCCCCTCTCAGCCAATCCTGGCGCTGCTGGCAGCGCCAGGATTGGCTTAGGGCACGGTTACCTCTCGCCCGCCTGCCCATTAGGAGACCGAGGTTTGAGCCTTTGCTCAACCCTCGCTCTCCTAATGGGCATGCGCAAGCCAGTGCACACACAAGTGCGCATGACTGGGCACGGCGTGAAAATTCGGAGCCCTTGCCCACTCATGCGCACTTGTGCTGCAGTGCTGCCTGCTGCCCCTGGTCCCTCTAACAATCATGTCAGTCAACATGACGCAGGACCGCCCACCCCCTTCAGATGCTGAAGGGGGTGGGCGGTCCGACGTCATGCTGACTGTCATGATTGTCAGTTCTCCCTCGGCTCTTTGAACTTAAGTAAACTGATTCAGTTTACTTAGGTTCAAAGACGCCGAGGGAGCTGCGGGCGGGGGGGCTACGCCCCAACGCCCCAATGGACGCACCGCCCCTGCCTGTATAATCATTTTGTAAAATGTTTTGTTCCTTTTCTCCCCTTTTTTTTTTCCCCCTTATCTCGTCTCTCCCTTCTGGGTACTTTTTCTTTCGGGTTTTTCCTTGGTCTCTGTCTGCTCTATATACATCGTGTTCTGTCTGTCACACCCCTTTTCACCTGCATGTCACCGTAATATTCATGTAATCTTTATTGTTATATCTAATTTTCTTATTGCACTTTGTGGTATTTTATTGGGTTGTTTGTTTTTGGGTATTTGATGTACTCAGCGTTGAAAAAGCCCCCGGCCGATTGGCCTTTGGGCGAAACACGTGTCGGCTGTTTTTCTTTGCTTTCTTTTTTATCTAAAGTTGCTTACACATGACAATAAAAAGATGACTTATTGTCCAACGAATTAGTATTTGAAACATTATTTACATATGAATCCTTGGATGACTAAGAGGGTACGAACCTCCAACAAACCATTACGTTATTTCCTCCCCTAATGGCCTTTGGGTGTAGCCATTGGTGAGGGACGTACCAACACCAATTTGGGTTCTAGAAAAAGTGCGTGAATCCCAATAGTACACCCTTTTTTCTTGTACAGTTCCATTTACTCACCTACAGAGTTATACACACACCACCTCATTTATTCATACAGATAATAACGCATACTTAGTCTCTTATATAATCACTAATACAAGTATACACTCATACATTCAGCCACTCTCACAATCACTGACTCTCACGTATAGTCATTTCTATACACCAACTGTCACATACACTGCCTTTTATATATGTACTTAGCTGGACATGTGCACTGAGACATCAATTCACTCACCAAGACGCCCATACACACACTTACCCACCCATACAACTGTTTCCACATGCAGTCTTAAACTCATACACCCTGTCAATCAACCACTCACACATCTATGCACAGAGTCACACACCCCCCACCCAACCACACACACACTCAGTCTCCTATACAAATACGCAGCCAACTAATCAATAACCCATATAGACATTCATGTAGCTACTGACCAACCGATGCAGCAGCTTACACAACAGACAGAGTGATACAGACATTCACACACTTTAGACACTAACCCATGTATTCAGTAAGATACATTTAATAATTCACTTAAACAGTCAGTCACACACCTACTAAATCCTCCATCCAGACACTTATACATCCATTCATTCTTCAATACAGCTTGGTATATATATAATACATATTTAAATTTTAAAGAAAACCACATTCACTGGGTGATGTCATCAGTGATGTCATTTGAGATGTCATCAGTGATGTCATCAGTGATGTCACTGACCATATCATGAATGATGTAATATGTGACGTCATCAGCAGTGCATTATGGGCGCGAGTTATAGTTAGCTGAACTAACTATAACGGTGGAATTTCTATGGTTTTGTATGAGTGAAATGTCCAACTAACTATAACGTCCCTGAAACCTATGTTTTTTTCAGTGAATTTCTAAGGTTTTTTAAATGCTAATTTCTAACTATAACGTGCCTGAAACCTATGGCTTTTTCAGTGAATATATATATATATATATATATATATCAGTACCCACGTGGCAGTGCAAGTAAGCACTCCGGACAGATTTTTCCAAAATAATAAATTTATTAGGCTAACGTGTTTCGACCTCCTTGGTCTCTTTCGAAGCTTCAGGAGATTCTCCAAACTAGTTTGCCAGTCACTACAGTTGCTGTGTAGAATGTTTCAGGGTGATTCATCAAGCGGGGGCGGAGAAATAGGAGGGTCCCAAAACACGCTTTCCCCAATCCGTGTTAGACATGACTACAGCCCATACTGCTGAACGGAATTACCCCAAATTTGGCAGAAAGCTAGATCTTGGTCCACAAAGAGTGCTTTTTGTAATGTGGTGAAAATCTGTTCAGTAGTTTTGGAGTTATTAAAGTAAAAAGATTTATGAATATCTAGAGACGCGGATCCACCACGATCTGCGGAGCCACGTGCCAACAGCAATTCCTTGAGTGTCTGGCCGCAACCTAAGGGGAAAGTTGCAGCTGCCATTTTGTGCATTGGGACTTGGTTTCCAGGTGGTAAAATAAAATTTAAAAGTGATAGAAGGGGTCAGGGTACCTCTACATGGGACTGAAGGAGGGGGGTCTGTGAGGAACCACTCATGGGCAGTACATTGTCCAAAATGCATGAGGGTCCACGGATACACCACAGTGCTTAGTGGATCCATACCCCAATTAAAAAACACATACACACACTCACAGACCACCACATCTACTCACTCACGCACCCACACACTTCCACACCCACACAGCCCCTCACACACCCACTCACACACCCATACAGCCACTCACACCCCCACTCACAGACATACAAAACCACTCACATACCCATTCACAGAGCCACTAAGCCACTCACACATGCACTTATACACTCACACACCCATTTACACATCCACACAACCACTAACAAAGTTGTACAGCAACTCATGCACCCACTCACAGACCCACACAACCACTCACACACCCACTCACAAACCCATACAACCACTCACTTTCAGACGCACAGGCCTACAAAACCACTCATAGACCCACACACCCACTTACACATACACTCATACACCCACTCACACATTCACTTACACAGCCACACAACCACTCACACACCCATAAAGCTACTCACACCCACTCACTGATGCACAAAACCACAAACACTCACAGATCTAGGCAGCCACTCACACACCCACACAATCACTCATATAACTACTTACTTACCTATACACCTACTCAAACAGCCACTTACTCACCTATACACCCACATACATAACCAGTCACTCACCCATAGAGCCATCACACACCTGTTCAGTCACTCATATAGCCACTCACACATCTATACAGGTACTCACACAGCCACTCATCCACCTATGCAGGCACTCAAACAGACCCTCACCCACCCATGCAGTAACTCACACATCCACCTAATCACTGATACAGCCACTCACTCACACACCCTCTCACCCACCCATAGAGCCACTCATGCAGTCACCCAGTGACCCACACAGCTACTCACACACCCACTCACCCACCCGTACAGTCACTTACACAGTCAGTCACCCATCCATACAACCATTTACACATACACTCACTCATTAATACAGCCACTCACTCACACTTACAGCTCCTCACACACCCACTTATTCACCCATATAGCTATTTACACACCCACTCACACACCCATATAACCACTCAGACAGCCACTCATTCAGACAGTCTCATAGCCACTCAGATGGCATATATTAGAAATAGTTTTACCCTTACACTTACTGGATGATGTCATCAGTGATGTCATTTGAGATGTCATCAGTTATGTCACTAACCATGTCATGAGTGATGTAATATATGGGGTCATAAGCAGTGCATTGTGGGGCGTAACTTATAGTTAGCTCAGGTAGCAGTATAACTGCTTAATTTCACTGGTTTTGGCTGAGTGAAATCTGAGCCTAACTATAGCGTCCTTGTAACCTTTGTTTTTTTCAGCAAATTTCAAAGTTTTTTTTTATTGCTATTTCCTAACTAATATGTCCCTGTAACCTTTGTTTTTTTCAGTGAATTTCTAAGATTTTTTTAAATTCCATTTTCAAACTAAAACATCCATATAACCTTTGATTTTTTTCAGTGAATCCCTTAAGTTTTTCAAAATCTATTTCTAATGTATTATTTATATGTAATGTTTAGTTGTTTCCGTTAATTTATGGTTTTTATTTTTAACCCCATTCTATGCGTCGGACGCGCGGGAGCTGTCCGACGCATAAGTGCTCATGTGCGTCAGACGGCTCCCATGCGTCCGACGCCATGGCACAGGAAATCCCTCTGGTGCAGGCACCAGAGGGATTTCTTTTTCTCCCCCAAAGCCTCGGGAGCTGGGGAAAAGCTTCGCCAGCTCCCGAGGCCCCCCGTGGTTTCTAGGAAATGACAATCAGCGCGCACATCGCGCTGACGTCATTTCATAGAAACCGAAACTGAAATGAGCCTTTAGGCTCAATTCAGTTTCACTTTCTATGTGCTCAGGGGGCTATCTCAGCCCCCTGAGCATGTAGAAAGATGGGAGAGGTATCACTGGAAAGGGGAGAGTCTCCCCTTTCCAATGGTACCCCTCCCCAGTGGATCCCTGCTTGGGGATCACCCCAGGTGGGCAATCCCCAAGCAGGGATCCACCCACTAGACACCAGGGAGGGGGGAGCGGCCCCTTGGGCAAGGGCCTTTGCTCCCCCAAACAAATTGGGCAAATTCAGTCTTTCTGCCAATGCCCCCACTCTTTGCAGATAAGCCTGAATCCAACTACTCGAACAGACCACGCTTTCACCCGCCATCCACCTTCAACCCACCCTCAACAGCCATGCCTCCTGAGATACTCTCTTTTGAACGTCTGGTCCTACGCGAGGTCATGTATCTCCAAAAACAATTTGAATATGTCCCTTACAATTTACCACTTACAGAAAAACAAGCACTTTTCAGCCTCAAAGAAAGAACAGACTTAATCATAAAACCGGCAGACAAGGGTGGCGGGATCGTTGTCATGGACAGCGACAAGTACGATCTTGAGATTAAAAGACAACTATCAAACGCTCTACACTACCGCAAACTCACCAGAGATCCCCTGCCTGATCTGAAAAACAAGATCCAACGCGTCACGAGTGAAGCCCAAACTAAGAACATTATCTCAACTAAAGAATTTGCTTTTCTCAACAACCTACACCCCCGGACACCTGTGATCTACGTTTTACCTAAGGTCCACAAGGACAGCAATAATCCACCTGGACGCCCAATTGTATCTGTCTGTGGTTCCATTCTGGAGCCACTAGGAAAATATATTGATGCAGTCATCAAAGAATTTGTTCCGTTGACTGACACCTTCATACGTGATAGTATGGATCTTATCAGAACCATCGAAGATAGACCTTATGATATAGACACTGAACTTATGGCTGGACTGGACATAGAGTCCTTATACACGAACATTCCTCATGATGAGGATCTCACAGTCATTAAAGAACTACTTGAAGACAGACCCAGACCCACCTTGATCCCCACTGACTTCGTCATGGATCTACTACGCATCGCCCTGGAGAACAATTACTTTCTCTACCAAGACTCATTCTACTTACAAATCAAGGGGGTCTCCATGGGAGCTTGTTTTGCCCTGAATTTCGCTATCCTATTTGTACATAATCTGGAAAAATCCCACATACTGACCCCGACCAACCCATTCAGGACACAAATTTCTCTCTGGCGACGTTACATAGATGACGTTCTCCTTTTCTAGAAAGGCACTCCTGACACTTTGAACTCTTTTGTTGTCTGGTTAAATCAATCTCAACCTCACCTAAAGTTTACCTCAGACTACAAATCAAATGACTTACCATTCTTGGACATCACCATCCATGTGGAGGAGGGCAAAATTTGAACCATGCTCTACCGAAAACCCACAGAACGAAACACTCTACTGCATTACTCCAGTTACCACCCCCGCGTCCTGAGGGATGCTCTACCATACGGCCAATTTTTGCGCATTCAAAGGAATTGTAAATGGCAAAAGGATTACTTCAGGGAGTCGGATATCCTCCGCGAAAAATTGATCTCCAGGGGCTATCCACCACGATTGATCTCACAAGCCCGTAAAAGGGCATGGTACTGCCACCGAGACCTCCTCCTCACACCGCAACCTAAAAAGATGAATTCTAGAATTCCACTTGTAACCAAATTCAGCCCCTGCAGCAACCACGTCAAGAAGATCATCAAACGGAACTGGACTATATTGAGAACTCACAAGTCCTTTCAGGAACCACCACTCTTTTCGTTCCAACGAGGTGATAACCTGGCCAATCACCTGGTCCATGACATTACTTGGCCCACCAAACCCATTCGGCAAAACTCCATCACCGCCACCTGGGGTTTACCCCCATTGATTGGCCACTACAGATGCCAAATATGTAGTGTATGTGACCTCACCTCCAACACCAAGGAATTCAGGACCAACAACAAATCATACGCATTGAAAACTTTTACCAACTGCCGTTCCCAGAATGTGATTTACGCAATACAATGCCCATGCAACCTCACATACATTGGTCAGACTACCCAGATGGTGAAGCAAAGAATTATACAACATAAGAGCAGAATACACTGCAAAGTTCTGACAGCCCCGTTGGTGGCACACTACCTTGAAGAAAACCACAGTGAGCTTGACATTTCCTGGCAGGTGATTGACCAACCTCTGCTTCCCCTCAGAGGAGGCAATCTCCAGACTTTATTGAACAAGAGTGAATGCAAATGGATCACACGCTGTAACTCAGTGAACCAGGGCCTGAACACGATTGACGAGTGGAACAGCACCATCCAGGTGTGATCCTTGTTCCCCTTTGTACCAGTTATTTATTGCTTATCTCTTCCTATACAACAATTTTTCATGTACACTGTCCGCCTTGTTAACACCCCAGCCACACTATACTCAGACCTTTTCTTGCACATTACTGGTTTCCAGTCGTTGTAACCATTCACGCTATTATGTGCGTTTGAAATGTCTGCGCCGGATGTAAATTGTTACCTACCTGCCCACCCCTTGTCACAGCCCGGTGTACTCTGAATTCACCCTTTTGCTTTAATCTCATTAACGTTACATCCATGTCTTTTTCATCATTGTAATTTTTATCCATTTATTTCCATTTCGTAATAGTAGACCGTCGATACAACCAACAGTAATTATTGATGCTATTATATGCTATTGAACTGTTTGCGCAGATCGTCAATTGTTACCAGTCTGTTTTCTTACTGTCGCAACCAGATTGACTCTAAATTCATCATTTTTGCCTGAACCATATTAATGTTACATTCAGGCAATTTTTCTTTAATTCCTTCTCGCTACATTCATTACCGTTACTATTGACCGATCATTATTTCACTACACTCTCATGTGTGCCTCACAGGGCCACTCGCAGAGTAGCTCTTCACTTTCCTCTTGACGCCCTTCTGAGGGTAGACTAGCGTCCTTAACAATGCCCCTCCCACCCCCTTCATAACCTATCCGGAGGTGGTCACGCGATCCTCTGACGCGCTCCTCCGGAAATGGTAGACGCATTTAACTAATCCGTCCACTACCCACCCACGAGACACCGGAGGACACCGCACACGCTCGTGGCGGCCCGGAGATACTCGTCACCCTCACAGATTTACTCTACATCGCCCCCTTAAACCTCTAGGTAAGCCGCGGCTACACCCGAGCCCTCGATACCTTACTTCCCTTTCCAACTGCTGGTACTTATGCTCAGACCCCCTCTACCTCCCTAGGAATCAACACCCGTCGTTGTTGCAGTGGATCGGGGCTCCGACCCTGCACCTCGCCTACGTTTCCTTCGCCGAGTTACCAGTGGGTGAGTCAACCATTCCAGCTTCGCTGCCTCACCCCCTACCACGCGTGCTCATTAGCACGGCAACTCGTTTTACCCCGGTTTTGTCCCTTCCTCTTTCCCCAGAGTACTTACTCCGGTCCCGTGACCATTCGCAGATGTTTCTCTACGCTGCCTCACACGATAGGACCTCCTTTTCTTGATCTACTCTTGGATCCCCATCCCCGTGTGCTTCAGGTAGGCAGCCTTGCCCCTACTTCCAATTTCCCTTCTCCCATTCTCCTCTCTGTGTGCCCCCGGCCCCCAGCCGCCCTGACCCTCTCCTTTCCTTTTCTATACAGCACCTACAATCTTGGCTACCCGGTCCTGATGATGATCCTAATTGACTAGGATCGAAACGCCGTCGACCATTTTTACCAGTGCAATTTATAGCGCACATTCATCTTTGGTTCACAGAATTGTTCTAAACCTTGCTTAATTATCTTAAAATCATTGTGTTGAACCAATTACTTTGTATATATTCTATATCACTTTATCACTTTGCGCTTATCGCTGTGTTCCTCACTTGTCACTTGCGCTGTCACCTATTTGTCACGAGCACAACGTGCACCAAGTTCCTTTGGGTTGCCTCTGCATTTATTCTAACAGTGCTGATATAACTGTCATGTATAAAATGTGTTTTAAATATATGATGCCATGAGCACATTCAACAAATTACTTGGAGTCTCCCCCTTCTTGTTTCCTTCCTGTAATGTTTTGTACATACATATATATTAATTTCCATTAAATCCGGGTGAGACTTTGTTGCTAGCTTTCCTGTACTCACCCAGATCTCAACCTGGTCTATGGGTTATACTCCTGTCGTGTTTTACTACTACTGGTGGAGAAAGGGGGCATGGCCTCTGAAGACCTCTCCGACTTATTGAAGGTAACAGGAGGAGCTGTTGGCCCCCAAGGACCCTCAAAAGTCGAGAGGACTTCATCCCCCAACTTGTGGGTCACCAGGAAGCATATTTGCAGAGTGGTGGTGAAAGGATGCGGGGCCTCCAACAACCTATCAGCAATTTCAATATATGGGACTTACTGGAAGTAGCAGGAGGGGTTCCTGGCCCCCAAGGACCCACAGAAGCCAAGGGGACTTCACCCCCCCAACCAGTAGTGCCCCAGGAGTAGCATTTGCCGAGTGGTGGTGAAAGGGGACGGGCCCCGCTGACTCCCTGGCTGGCCTTTTATTTGTAATACTATTAGGGGAGGGGGGCTGCGTAGCCACCCGTCCCCGGGGTCGATTTCTGCCCTAGGGCCCAATCCCCCTCAGCCAGGCCTTTTTGTAATGGTGATGGGGAGCCGCGCGGGCCCCTCCCCGGCCATTTTCGGCCCTGGTGTCCCCATCCCCTAGGGCATGGCCTTTTTTAAAATTAATTTTGTTATACAGGGGAAGGGTGCCATGCATCCCCCCTCCTCGGACCGATTTCTGTTCTGGGGATCCCATCTCCAGGGGCCCAGCCTCTTTATTCTGGGAGCTCTGGTCCTACCCAAGGCACCCAGTTAGGTCAGTTGGGGACCGCTGGGAGATCCTCAAGACCCTCCTGCGGGAGCCGGCATTGCTTTGACACACAGGAAGCTGCTAAACATGCAGCTCCCTCTACTTCAATGCAATTGTCCTCTGTTTCCCTGCCTGCCTATCTGCGGGCAGGTAAACAGATGACACCTCAGCTCAGAAAGTGTGAATGTTTTGCAGTTCCCACTTGCAGACAGCAGGGTGTTTGCTCTGATTTGGCAGGAGCTGTCAAAGATCCCACCAAGTCAGAGCAAATGGCTATATCCCAGTAGTGGGCACCCTGGGATATACCAGGAGCCGGCCCTGGGGGGTGGCGGTCCCCAGGGCCATTATTGGCTCCATGCCGGTGGCCCGCGCGGCCCCCTCTTTTCTTCTATTTGCCCCGGGGAGGTGTAGGTGCCCGGGACTCGTGGGTTTGTCCTGTTACTGAGGGCTTGCATCGCCGCTGTGTCATGCAAGGTGATGCAAGGCAAGGCAAGCGCTTAAGTCAGATTTATTAAGCTACGCAAAGCCACCTTGCATAGCTCTGTGTGGCTTAGTAAATCTGGGGTAACACAAGGCAGCACAAGCCACTGATTTACTTTACTCTGTATTGGAAAGGCGTTTGATGGTTGAAACGTGGGTGTACCCACGCATCCACCCTTTTTTTTGGTGCATTCTAAAATTTACTGAGACTAGTGATCCAGCGCTATCAATAAAATTTCTTCTCCTCTAGGCATTAACATCCAGGCTGAAAAACATCCTTCTTCACAACTATACCAATATGACGGTGGGGCCCATAACACCGCATAAACATTCACTCTCTCATATATTCCCTGGAACTCATCCGCCTTTACTAAGGAGAAAAAGTTAATGAGTTGCTGGAAGGAGACAGGATACCTTTTTAAAACATCATAATAATTCTCAAATTTCTCAGGTATTCCGCTCATTGGTCGATGGACCAACTAGTAGGAATCAGTTGATGGTGATTAAGACCAGCTCAATCACTATAAACTCTTGTTAAACATTTACAATTATTATTGAGCTAAAGAACCACAGACTCGTAAATTTAATTATAATATAGTTTATCTAATTTTTATAAGCATGGATAAATTCAGTTTTATTAATCGGATCAATACATTTATTATCATTATAAGAATAAATTGAAATTGTAATGCATACCCTTTAGATGGAAAAATAAAGTTTGTCACAGCAGTTAAATTCAGATCTCAGCATAGAACTCTCAAAAACTGACTGTCTGTTCTACAAAACAGGCCTCCTCGACGGACCACCTATATAGGTTTTCCGCCACACTCTCGTTCTTTTTCAATCAGAATTATGAGTAAAAGATTAATCGTATTAAAATTATAAAGGCCTATAGAAAAATAGCAGCGGTTTCTCCAGCGTCAGCGTCCAGTGCTCAATAAAAATATGTAAAAACAGCGCTCCTCCTATTTAAGAGTAGGTCCTCTTATACCCTAATACTAGCTTACTAAACAGAAATGTTACATTTTGGGGGCGAGATTCACTCTAATTGGTCCATTTGAGGGGTGGCATACATCTCATTATTACCCTCCTTGCTCAAACCAGTTCCGAAGAATGTTCATAACTTTTGTCCTTTCTCACGGGTTCAGGACATTACTAATACCTTTTACAGTCTTCATTTGTATCTTCTTTCCGATACTTTATTTTGAACAGTTCATTGTTCATTCACGAATACACTGCTGGTTATCACACGCGTTCGCTAAGTCCCCCTTTGGCACACGCTTGGGTAATAAGGTCATCACAACCTTGATCCCTCTTCCATCCTAGGCTTTGGAAATAACCACGTGATGCATTCGTTCACAGCTTTTCTTTCGCTTGGAAGCCATCTTGCGCACGCGCACTCTAGCTTGTCCGCCTCAGCAGCCATTTTTACAGCACGGCCTAGCAGGCCTAAGCAAACTATCATAGAAATAAACAGAAAATAGTTAAGAATAAAGAAAATAAGCCTTTTCGTTTCCCTCCCGTCATTCTACATACCCCAATTAGGTGATACCTAGCAAAAGCGACATATAAAGCTATTTCTTACTTACCAACCGCTTTCTTTTGCCACCTACAATTTACTACAAAGCACAAATCATGCACAAATTATTCTAATTAGTACGCAAATCACTATGTTAGCATTAAGAATGTTACCAATTGCAAGTAGATTAGTCTGCACAGATATTGCATGTTACCAAAACATTTATGAAGAAAACATACGTTGTTGGTTATTCACTGAAACGAACAATTGTATTAATTATTAAAGTTAATATTAGGGGGTTCAAAATGTTCTCGTTTACCTTGCTCCATCAACTCCCCCCTTTGGTGATTTTTAATATCACCACAAAAACCCATGTCACACCAATTTGTCAGATAGCATATTTCCTGTCCATTTGCTTCTTGTTAGTTTTATACAACTGTATCCCTTTCATCTTGTCTTTTTGTTTTCTTGTACATGCTTTCTTTTAGTTCTTCCAGTTCTATTTCACCTATCTCTCTTTCTCTTTCTTTATTTATCTTATTTTCTCTTTCTATTTTGTTTTGTCTTTTTCTCCTTTTGATACATATAATAACAAATCTCACAAATAATACTACTAGGATTATTATTGTTGCTATTATCATAACTTTCACTATAATAAAACTACTTATTTTAGAAAGCCAATTTGATACTGAGGAAAAACTCTTACCAAGTTTCTCCCAGGCATTTTCAACCTCCAGTGGAACAAGTTCTTTGTGCAAATTTGTAATATTCTTTATATACTTTTGTATATTTTCACTTTTATCTGGAATGTAAGTGCAACAATGTTGGACTTTCAGCATTCCACAGACTCCACCCTCTTTCGCCAAAAGAATGTCAAGGGCAAGTCGATTTTGCATCACCATAGCTCTCATGGCAACCATCTCGGTATTTACCATCAAGAACCCTCCAGCAGTATCTGTAGATAAACGATCTACTACTGTTGATAACTTCCGGATTTTAAATGCATTCAAAGATATTCCCACTGCTGGTATCAATGCTCCAAAAATATCACCCACTATTTCTGAAAAACTTTCCCTTTTCCTATGTGTAAATGTCTCACCCATTTCGTGTGTTCCTTTTTCTTCTCTATCTACATGAAAAATCTTGGGAAAGACCAGGCCTAAGTAGCACGAGCCATACCAATGGTCCGGCAACCTATAATAAGCTCTGTTTCCACAAATATAATAGATCCCTGGAAATATTGGATCTTTTCTACTAATGCACAACCTTCCCTGTTGGGGCCAATCCAAAGTCATAGCTGCATTTGTCTTCTTCTTATCATTATTTTCTTTTTCAAACGCCCAAACTGGTGTTTTTGTCTCTTCTTCCTCTATCACTTTTCTCTGAAATTTTATTCTTCTGGTTTCAACCATTTCTAAAAACACCTTTTCCTCCTTCCTTAACTCACAGGTAAGGTTGTGTTTAACTATGTCATCTAACGAAAGAACTTTATTTTCTAATAAAAACTCTCCAAACGTCCTTGTCTCTTTCACCTTGTTTAGTTCAGATACTATAGGAATCTCTGCAAAAATCTTATCCATGTCAGTATAATAATATTCTAGCCTTCCTGTTCTATAAAATAGACTAGCTAAAACACTACATGTTATTCCATACGTCAAAGGAAGGTGATGATAGGTCACACCTTCTGCAACAGACGCAGGCAATTGCATACAAACATAGCAATCTCTCACATCCATTGTTTCTACATATTCATATAATCATTTTGTGAAAACATTTTTAGAAAAATCAGTTATTGATCTATCTCTATGTAACTCTGCACTACCTTTTATTATGCCTGTTTCCTGCATGTTAGCTCCCTTTTCCTTTTCTGTGTTATTCTCTAATATGGACGTTTCTTCTACAGCTAATCTAATTGGAATGATGATTGCTAAAATAAACCATACGGTCATTAATAATCCTGTACAAAAGAAGCACATCTTACACCATCTATGTAAGAACTGACATCTACATGTTCTATTTTTAGTATCTACCATCTTGTTCTATTGTCTATATTTATAATATGTACAGAAAATGTGTCACCACACCTCAGAAATGACGTCTTAGCCACCCTACGTTCTCACTTTGTCTCGTTTGGTACTTTCTTTAGTTCTTTTCAGAACTCTTTCTTGTCAAATTCGGGGTTTTGTTCAGTCCGGTAGAAATTTCTTTCAAATTTCTTTAAACTTGTTGCACTTCACTTTCACCCATTAAGTTGTAGCTTTGTTCAGGGTTCTCGTGAGTGATTTCTTCTTCTTTGATATCAGTCAACGCAATGTATAGCCACTCAGGCGATTTATACTTCAAATTTGCTTTCTTTACTCTTTTTGTTTTCTGCAAGTGTTTTCCACCTTGTTTTTCTTGTTCCTTTTGACTTGTTATTTCATTTACTTGTTCTGCATTCTTTCCATTTAGGTTTATGATCTTGTATCTCAATCTTTTAACTTCATGGGGCCAATTATCTCCTTTTCTCTGCCTTTTTGGTTCACTTTCTTTTTCCTCTCTTTCTGTTCTCCAAGTTCTCTTTCTTGATTATAACTTCTGTTTTCTTTCTTCTCCACTTTCTTCTGATTCTGATTCAGACCTTTCTTTATTGTCTCTTATCTTGAACTTTATGATTTCACCTCTTTCATCTAGTTCTGATCCTCCTTGTGTTTTTCCTTGATCGCCTACTTCTGTCCCTCCTCGAGGTTCTTCCGAATTTGTGTCGATCTCTCTATCTGTTTCTATATTTCCCTGTTCCTTTATTCTCCGATCTGTCCCTATTGCTCCTCGGGAGTCTTCCGATTCTTCTACCTTTCTATTTGAAACTATCCCTTCTTCATCTATTAAAATGATTTCTGAAGGATCTTTACCATAACTTGTACTTGGTTGCTCACTATTGCTGTCTCTTTGCTCAGTTTCTTCTTTTATGATATCAATTTTCCAATCCTTTTTCAGATTTTCATCACAATCTGAGTGATCTGTATCAGAGGCTGAACTGGTGTCTAATATTTCCAGATGTCGACTTGCAGGTCGATCTTCAGATTCTGGAACCTTTGCTATTTCATTCTCTTCTCTTGTCGTAGAACTTGTACTTGGGACTTCCAGATGTCGACTTACAGGTCGATCTTCAGGTTCTGGGGCCCTGTTCGTTTCTTCTTTTGCATCCGATGCTGAACTGGTATCGGATATTTCCAGATGTCGACTTACAGGTCGAACTTTAGGATCTGGAACTCTGATGGTGTGGCTGGCATGTACCCAGTGTTTCACTCCTGCACATTTGACTGCAGTTGTTGTCACCAGGATCACTTGTCGTGGTTGGTCCCAGCGGGGAACCAAACAGTTTCTTCTTCTGTGGACTTTTATGCGGACCCAATCTCCAGGATTCAAATCATGAGCTGGTTTTCTTTCAAGAGTGGTCGCTTCCGGTCCAACCTGATGAAACACAGAACGTACCACATCAGCCAATCCTTTGCAATAATCCAACACGAGATCATCAGTTATAGTCAGCAGTTTGTTGACAGGTACATGTGCTTGCCTCATTGCTCGTCCCATGATTATTTCGTGGGGACTCAGACCTGTCTTTCTTTCAGGTATGCTTCTGATAGTCATTAAGACCAATGGCAAGGCATCTGGCCATTTGAGTCCTGTGGCTTGACACATTTTCCCTAACCTGTTCTTTATCGTTCCATTCACTTGCTCTACTACTCCAGAAGCCTCTGGTCTGTATGCACAGTGAAGTTTCTGTTTAATACTAAGTACATATTAATTGAATTAATTCGTTCTGGAAATGTGTTCCTCTATCTGTCTCAATCATTACTGGAAAACCGTACCTAGGAATGAATTCTCTCAGCATGAGTTTTGCTACTGTAATCCCATCATTCCTTCTGGTCGGGTAGGCTTCCACCCAACGAGAAAACAAACAGACGACTACAAGAACATATCTTAGTCTGTTGCTTGGGGGCATTTCGATAAAATCCATCTGCATTCTCGTGAAAGGACCTCCCTCTCGTCCTATTGTTCCTAGACTCACTACTGTCTTCCTTCCTGGATTTATCTGTTGACAAATAAGACATCTTTGACAAAGACTCTCAGCTATGGCTCTGAATTTTGGGTTATACCAGGTTTGTCTAAAAAGTCTGATCATTGCATCTCTTCCAATATGAGCTTGTCAGAAATCATGCTATCAGGCATAACTGGTCTTTCATCTCTGTAAACCCAAACATCATTTTCCTCCCTTTTTCTGCATCCTGCTTTGATCCAGCTATCTTTTTCCTCATCTGCTGCTTCCTGCAATTGTCTCTCTTCATCCCATGTCTCGACAGGGTTAGTAAACAGCAATGGACATGAAACCTGCTCTCTTTCCCTACCTCGGTTCAATGAGACTACATTTTTGGCACAGTACTGAGCTATTTCATCGGCAAATTTATTGCCTACAGTTATGTAGTCTTCCCCATTTTTGTGTGCATTGCACTTTACTACCGCAATCTGTTTAGGCAGCTGTATCGCCTCAAGCAACTTTTTCACAAACTCACCATTTCTGATTGGGGTCCCTGCAGATGTCAAGAAACCTCTCTGGGACCAGATCTGCCCAAAATCATGAACCACTCCGAAGCCATATTGGCTATCCGTGATTACTGTGATTCGGACATTCCTTCCCAATTTGCATGCCTGAATTAGAGCAACTAGTTCAGCCACTTGGGCAGAATGTATTCCTCTCAAACAAGATGCTTCCATTACGGCAGCTACTGTACATACTGCATATTCTGCACTCAAAACTCCTTCACTCGTTCTCAAACATGAGCCATCCACAAACAGTACATAATCTGATTATTTTAAAGGCTCTTCTTTAATGTCCGGACGCGGTTTTGTACAATACTCGAGTACATTCAAGCAATCATGATCAACTTCATCCATATCTATCACACTCTCTTCATCTGGCAATGATGTTGAAGGATTTACATTAGTGCATCTGTCAATGGTTACATTGTCTGCACTCAAAATCACTTTTTCATACCTAGTCAGCCGACTATGTGTCATGTATTTGGTTTTGGTTCTTGTCAAAAGAATTTCCACAGAATGAGGAACATATACTCTCAATGGATATCCCATCACAATGCCTTCACTCTGCTCCAGACTCACACAAGTATCAGCTACTGCTTTCAGACATCCAGGCAACGCTTTTGCTACCGGGTCTAAAACAGCTGAAAAATATGCAATAGGTCTTTTCATGTTTCCATGTCTTTGCACTAAGACTGAAAGCGCACACCCATCTCTCTCACTACAATACAGCTCAAAATCTTTTTCATAATCAGGCATTCCCAGAGCCGGGGCTTCACACAGTTTCGTTTTTAATTCTCTGAACGCTTTCATTTCCTCATCATTCAATTCAAAGGGATCTTTAACATCCTTTTTTGTCAATCGCTGTAATGGTTTTGCAATTAATGAAAATCCACTTATCCATTGTCGACAACCATTCCCAGGAACATTCTTACCTCTCTTTGTGTCATTGGAGCTCTCATTCCTTGAATTATTTTTATTCTCTCAGTTGTTACTTTTCGCACTCCCTTTTCAATCTTTTGACCTAAATATTGGACTTCCTGTTGACAAAACTGTAATTTTGATGGTGATACTTTATGTCCTCCTTTTGATAAATGGTTCAGCAAAGCAATTGTGTCAATAACACATGCTTCCTTGGTTTTGTGAATCTGATTAAAGATTGAGGGGCTTTCTGTGTACCCCTGAGGAATTCGGCACCATGCCAAAATACGCTCTCCGAACCTGAACGCAAAAATGGCTGGCTATCTGAATGTAATGGGATAGAGAAAAATGCATTGCACAAATCAATGACGGTGTACCATTCTGCTTCACGTGGAATTTGATATAGAATTACAGCAGGGTTTGGTACAATTGGACAACAAGGAACAACGATTTTATTGACCTTTCTTAAATCTTGCACTATTCTATATGTTCCGTTCGGCTTTTTCAGTCCCATTATAGGCGAATTACATGGACTGCTCATTATTTCTCTCAGAATTCCTTGTTCAATCATTTTGTTTATTACAGGTGTTATTCCTTCAATTATTTCTGGCGTCAATTTATACTGTGGAGTATTTGGGTAATTTGTTCCTTCTTTAACAGAAATTTTAACAGGGTCTACTCCTTTCATTAACCCTATATCTTCACCCGTAAAATCCCACACCTCTTGTTTTACTGTTTCTTTTAGTTCAATTGGGATTTTCTCTACATCAAACACAGGAAATAAATCATTCACTTCTGACTCTAAGTTCACCATTGTCATTTTATACAGTACATCTTCATCGGGGGTCTGAAATGCAATCCCATCTGGGGTACAATAGATGGTGCAATTCATTTTGCAGAGTAGATCGCGTCCTAGCAAGTTCACAGGACTGCAATCTCACACCACAAATCGGTGCATTTCTCTGAATGGTCCAATCTTTACCTCTACTAATTTGGTAAGAGGCGCCTTAATTTGCTGATTTGAAACACCAACAACTTGGATATGTTCACCTGAGAGAGGAAGGTTTGGAATTTCCACTGATCTAACAGTAGAACGGGTAGCTCCAGTGTCCACAAGGAATGTTACATTTGCACCATTCACTTCTCCATCCACAAATGAACCTGCCTGATCTACCTCTAGAGTTGCGCCAAGCACGCACTCTTCCTCCTCTCCTAGGCACCATCATAAACTTTCATCCGACTCATTCCCATCCTGTCGTAACCAATACTGTGATATTGCAGCTGCGCGCAGCAATTGTGTTACCTGCTCTCCTCCGTAGAATCCTGTTTCTGCACTGTACCTCTGTGGATATACACTCTTGGGAAGTGGTGGTTGAGGCACCTGACTCTGCTGAGTAACTACCTGCGGTTGTTGCAGCTGTTGGTAACTCACCTCACTCTGCACCTGTGGATTTAATGATTGATTTTCCGCATTAGCCTTTGGGGGAAATTTACACTCGTTTCTCCAATGCCCTAACTTTCCGCAGTTGTGGCATGGCCACTTTTTCTTTGCTTCTTCTATACTCATTTGGCCTTTTCCTTTACCTATATTCGGTTTGGGTTTAGTTTGTCCTGCCTCATTAACCTGATTATTCAATTGGGCTTCTTGTTTTTCTGCGACTTTCACTTGTGCCCACATTGCTTTCTCTTTTAATTTACGCTGTCTACACTCAATATCATCACTACAGTATTTAGCATACCTCAAAACTTCGTCCACTGTGCTGTTTTGCCAACAAATCATATGCTGTTTGATCATTTCACTTATTTCTGGTTTTAACCCATAAACAAATCTATATACAAAATGACTCATGTCTTTCTCATTTAATGTCTCATAGCCACTATACTGTTTGAAAACCAGAAGTAGCCTCTCATAATAGGCGTGTACAGATTCCTTACTCTCCTGTGTGGTTCTATCAATTTTAACCCAATCGGTTTCTTAGGGTGGAATTTTATTTTTCAAAAAGGTAATAACTTGATCGTATTTCCTCATAACTTCGGGTCCTGGCGCTCCTGTTTTTGCGTCTCTTGGGTATTCTACAGTAGGCCAATTAATGGTAATCTTACACTCTGTCCATAAATCAGCTGGTACTACAATGTCAAATAATCCATCCAAATCTACCCACAACACCTTCGAAACTTTAACAAACCTTTCCACTTGTCTGTACCATTCCACAGGCTTTTCTCTTAATTTTGGGAAGTCATTAGTGAATGACAGTATATCTTGTCTGGACCAAGGGACATGCACATAACTACCTCCTGGAGTTTCTCTCATCGGATTCTCCCTTACAACCGGTTCTTTGTCTGTCACCGCAAAAGCCAAAGACGCTTAATCGGTCGTTCTCTCATTCTTTTTAGTCCACCTGCTTCTCCATCTGTCCACATCACCCCATTTTCTCAACAAAACAATCAATTCTTTTATTTGGGTTAACCGTCCTGATGTGTTCAAATTTTCTATATCTTTCTCGCAAAAATCTACCCTATATGGTTTCTGCAAACTTCTCACCTTTACAAATTCTACTCCTAGTTCATTCGCTACCTCTTCTAATTTGTCATGCAAATTTCTAGCTCTCAGTGTAATACTTTTGCATAAAAACATAATCTCATCATCCTGATATGTTTTCAATTTTTCTGTACCAATAGTCCCTAAAATTAACTCTTCCATGTCTATTTTTAGCCTAATTACATCTAGTGGTTTTGGTTCTGTCTCTTTCTTTTGCAGGGTTTTCATCCATTAATTCAGATCATCGGGAGTTGGACCTACAGGTGTACTATTTACTTCTACCCAATTTCTACTCCTCTCTGGTGTTTCTGATGCAGACTCAGTTCCCATAGGAATCTTCCTAAACTCGCTCTCATTTATCGTCAAATTCATAGGTGGGCTCGGTCTATATGAGCTGACCAAATTTCTCGCTCCTTCATTTTCTAGTTACATCCCTTCTTTCCTTCTTTGCAAATTTGAATTCATGGGAATGACTAAAGAATGTTCATCTATTTTCTGATTCTCAAAAACTAGTATTACTGGACCTATTGTTACTGGTACAGTTACGGCTTCCATATTCATTGTTAACTCTCTTATTTTCTCAGTCAATTCTCTCGTGGTTTTTGCTAATTCAGTTGTATTGTCACTTTCAACCTTTTCACTTTGTGGGGTTTTCAGTTG
This sequence comes from Calotriton arnoldi, assembly GCA_963921515.1. Taxonomy (NCBI): domain Eukaryota; kingdom Metazoa; phylum Chordata; class Amphibia; order Caudata; family Salamandridae; genus Calotriton; species Calotriton arnoldi. Next base: position 668,337 of record CAWUFW010006111.1, on the reverse strand, counting down.
TTCTTGTGACCTATTTATTTCGTACCTTCGTTCTGGACTTTTATTCCTCCCAGTTTCCATTGGCGGTGCATTAGGTGTCACCACCGCAGAATTCTGTTGGTATGGAGGTGGGTTTCAGTTTAAAATATCTTCCAGCAATTCATCCTCTGTCTCGCTACCACCATACCCGTACCTTTCGGTAACTAAATGTTTCTTTTTCATGGTACACTTTCTCCTTGCTTCCTCTTCAACTGTAAAGGCTGGAAACAAACCTCCTGTCATATTAGCATATCTCCACCGCTTTATTCTGTCCTCATGATTCACTCCCCATAACCTTCCAGGAACAAAATCATGATTCTTTACTCCTCTGAATCTTTCTCGTTCATACATCTCATCTTCCCATTCACTCAACGCTTCAAACTGTGTTGGTCTAGGTTTAGGCTCAAGCTTCGTCATTTTCTCTCTCAAATTTCGAAGTACAGCTACGCTAAATGAACCATTCTCGGGAAAGGCTAATATTCCATCATTTTGAGTATATTTAGTCCAGTTTTCTAACCATATGCATGTATGATATCCGTATTTCAGCATCATATGCGAAGCTGGTGATTTCGGCGGAGGAATTACTTGTCCCTCTCTAGTCACTACCTTTTTGTCTTTCTTAAAAAAGTTCTTAATTTTTGCCATCCACGACGTTTTCTCTCTACCATACTCCTAATAAGCCATATTTCACGATTTCTTTTCCTTTTTCAAACTCGTAATCCAACTCTGTTCTCTATGCGCTTATTCAGACCTATCACAGCGCGACTCACACCAACGCTCCAATCCGAAGCTTTTACGTCACTGCTTATCCAACCTATCCTAGCGCGTCTCACACCAACGCACCAATCAGAGCGTTTTCAATATAACCAGTGCACTGACCAATTCCAGCGCAGCTCTTTGTCGACGTCAGTTCTGCTCCTGACCCCTCCTTTACAAAAATGTATCTGCAATTTATTTTCAACTGTTCTTAGTTAGTTACGACATTAAAAACACATTTCCATTGTCTGATTTCGCTAACAAAAGTGACAGTTTTACTCTATTTCGCAAGAATACAGTTTCGTTTGATAAGTGTAGCACTTCCCTCTACCTTACCCTTCTTTCAAGCAAGGGGTAAACCCGTTTCTCTGGGGATAAAACACATGTGGAGACTACACTGCTCCTGAGAATTAAGGCCAGAGTTTCACAAGAAAACCCGGTTGCTTTTTCACTCACACACCTTTTATACGGAAATTGTCCCTATCATAACACAACCTGTGTTATCACCAATATGAAACTCAGACAATGCACTATTCCATGTGACTTCTCTTGCCACACGTGTCCACTTCCTACTTCCCGGAAGCTTCAGAACATTCGACTCACATATAACGTAATACAATTCAACATGAAGTGTTAGACATGAAATAATCAATAATCGATAATCAATAATCACCAAACTAATCTATAGTAACCATAACTCTGCTACCAAGAAATCTGATCCAGCGCTATCAATAAAATTTCTTCTCCTCTAGGCATTGACATCCAGGCTGAAAAACATCCTTCTTCACAACTATACCAATATGACGGTGGGGCCCATAACACCGCATAAACATTCACACTCTCATATATTCCCTGGAACTCATCCGCCTTTACTTAGGAGAAAAAGTTAATGAGTTGCTGGAAGGAGACGGGATACCTTTTTAAAACATCATAATAATTCTCAAATTTCTCAGGTATTCCGCTCATTGGTCGATGGACCAACTAGTAGGAATCAGTTGATGGTGATTAAGACCAGCTCAATCACTATAAACTCTTGTTAAACATTTACAATTATTATTGAGCTAAAGAACCACAGACTCGTAAATTTAATTATAATATAGTTTATCTAATTTTTATAAGCATGGATAAATTCAGTTTTATTAATCGGATCAATACATTTATTATCATTATAAGAATAAACTGAAATTGTAATGCAGTTTAGATGGAAAAATAAAGGCTTCTATTGGAATTCTATAACGCATATTATCAAGCCCATTATCGCCGTTTTAGCGGCAGTTTCCTGCCGCTAAAGCGGCGATAATTTTAACGTGGGTCTTGCTAATATGCCCCAAAGTTCGTCACAGCAGTTAAATTCAGATCTCAGCATAGAACTCCCAAAAACTGACTGTCTGTTCTACAAAACAGGCCTCCTTGACGGACCACCTATATAGGTTTTCCGCCACACTCTCGTTCTTTTTCAATCAGAATTATGAGTAAAAGATTAATCGTATTAAAATTATAAAGGCCTATAGAAAAATAGCAGCGGCTTCTCCAGCGTCAGCGTCCAGTGCTCAATAAAAATATGTAAAAACAGCGCTCCTCCTATTTAAGAGTAGGTCCTCTTATACCCTAATACTAGCTTACTAAACAGAAATGTTACATTTTGGGGGCGAGATTCACTCTAATTGGTCCATTTGAGGGGTGGCATACATCTCATTATTACCCTCCTTGCTCAAACCAGTTCCGAAGAATGTTCATAACTTTTGTCCTTTCTCACGGGTTCAGGACATTACCAATACCTTTTACAGTCTTCATTTGTATCTTCTTTCCGATACTTTATTTTGAACAGTTCATTGTCCATTCACGAATACACTGCTGGTTCTCACACGCGTTCGCTATGTCCCCCTTTGGCACACGCTTGGGTAAGAAGGTCATCACAACCTTGATCCCTCTTCCATCCTAGGCTTTGGAAATAACCATGTGATGCATTCGTTCACAGCTTTTCTTTCGCTTGGAAGCCATCTTGCGCACGCGCACTCTAGCTTGTTCACCTCAGCAGCCATTTTTACAGCACGGCCTAGCAGGCCTAAGCAAACTATCATAGAATTAAACAGAAAATAGTTAAGAATAAAGAAAATAAGCCTTTTCGTTTCCCTCCCGTCATTCTACGTACCCCAATTAGGTGATACCTAGCAAAAGCGACATATAAAGCTATTTCTTACTTACCAACCGCTTTCTTTTGCCACCATACAATTTACTACAAAGCACAAATCATGCACAAATTATTCTAATTAGTACGCAAATCACTATGTTAGCATTAAGAATGTTACCAATTGTAAGTAGATTAGTCTGCACAGATATGGCATGTTACCAAAACATTTATGAAGAAAACATACGTTGTTGGTTATTCACTGAAACGAACAATTGTATTAATTATTAATGTTAATATTAGGGGGTTCAAAATTTTCTCGTTTACCTTGCTCCATCATTAGTAAACCTGAGAATGGGTCAAAATACTAAGCTATCTGAACAGAGGCGTAAAAAAGAGAAAATCGCTATTTCCTCTTTCTACAAGTGCTCTGTTCTGCAGAATGCGCAGAGGAAAATGCCTCAGAGGATTGTTTTTGTGCAGAAAGGTGTGCCTTCCGGCACAAAAACAATCCTGCTTGTAACGCAGGCACACTTGTACCATGGCACAAGGGTGCTTGCATTGGTGGTAAGCGGCACATAGCGCGCCAGCGTATATAGAGAGCAGGAATACACCATATAATTAGCAAATATAGCACATTCCTGTTCTCTCTGTTTGACTTATCGCAGCAAGTTTTCTTGCTGTGTTGCGCCAAATCTTAGTAAATCAGGGGCAGGGAGTCCCGGTCCCCTCCAGGTCTTGCCATCAAGGTCTTGCAACATGCATCGCTGTTACCGGCCAACAGAAGGGCAGGAGACCCGGTACATTGTTATTGCTAGACCTTCTGCAGTTCTTTACCACTGCTATTCATGTCTATCTGAAGCAGACATTACCCCACCAGACCCATAACTGCTTTTCCTGGAACAATAAATAATTAGGCTCATTTAAGGGAGAGTTTCTGATACCAAAGGAAAGGTATTGTTGAAATGTCTTAGCTGGTCATTCTGCGATCCCTGCACCCTTCCTGCAACAAAACCCATGTCTGGGCGTAGTCTTGGCCACTTTGGGTGCAACATCAAACACTCAAAAGGTGATGTGAGGAATACTTGCAAATAGTCTAACTACTGGCAATCGCTTGGGGTAGCATTACAAACCATCGATATTTGCCCATCATACCACCTCAGATTGGACCCAGCCATTAGTATATCAGCCTTGGTCCTGCTCCTATAAAACAATCCTTCTTGAACTGCCAAGCCAGGTTCTCCCTGACACGGAACACAGGCAACCCAAGAGCAGTTTAGGCCTAGTTGAGCCTCTTTAAAAGAATACATTTACTAGGCTCATATTTAATATCTACTAACGGGCTGCTTTGCAGCTGTACATTATAGCAAGTTGTCCACAGTTGTTGTAAGGTTGTCCTGCTGCACTACACAGCAGTGGGATGAAATATATTATGGCACCATAAATCTATCCAGGACAGACCTGTTAGAAAATGCAAATCTATTAGTGACTCTGTATGAACCCCTCAAACATGTGTCTTGCAGAGGGTTTAAGCTACTTTCCTGACCATTGAAAATAAAAGGGGTAACATCTGAAATCTGCCTTTTACATGATCATAATTCCTTATACTCATAATAAAGTGTCAAACTGTCACACATGTGACAGGGAATTATCATACATCAGCACGCTGAAAAGAGGGAAATGTCACACATAGGCAAACTGAAAACCTGGCAGCGATGGGAGAGGGTTTTCAATTATGTATTTTCCTTCATATGTGTTATGGGGGAAAATAAGGGAATCAGAATCACTCTATGCACTTTACCACTTCTAGACAGTGCTAAAGTGCCTGTGCTCCCTAAGACATGGTAAAATTGTTTTACACCTTATTGGCATGTTTAATTTACTTATACGTCCCTTATACATAGTACTACATGTACATAGCCTATACTTTAAATGCTACTAGTGGGCCTGCAGCACTCATTGTGCCAACTGCTTAAGTAGCCCTTTAAACCATGCGTCAGGCCTACCATTGCAGCCGGTGGCGCAGTTTTAAACTGCCCATTCCACTCAGCAAAAAAACCCTTTTGCGAGGCCTACAACTTCCTTTCCAAAACATAAAGTAGGCATTAAATAGCCTAAAGAGCAGTGTTCATTGTGGTTAAAAAGTAGGACATGTGTTTTTTTATTTTATATGTCCTGGTAGTGAATACCCACTACTGCAAGGCCTATCTCTCCTATTGCATGATGTTGGGTTACGTTATTAGATTTAATAAGTTCTATTTTTTGTTTGGAAACAGATGGGGATTTCAAGTTTGGACTCAAATGAATCCTAATTTAAAATATTAATTAATGGTAAAGTCAGATTTTGAGACACAATCCTGAAAATGCCACTTTTATCAAGTTGGTATTTTTTAGTGCCTGCAGTCTGTGTCCTGGGACACAAGACTGTGAATAGCTTGGATGTTCAATTAATCAAGATGTATTAAGCGTGGTGAATTACCTGTGAGGGTCTCAAGGCGCTGGAGTTGCTAGCTGCTTTGCCGAGAAAACTGTGAAAAATGAGGCAAAAGCAGGATAAAGCACTCAGAAAAATGGAGGAGAGGAAGGAGAAAGCATTAAAAAACGAGGCAAATGAAGTAGAAAGCACTCAGAAAAACAGGGGTAAAGGAAGGGGAAAGCAGTGAAAAACAAGGCAAAAGCAGGAGAAAGCACTCAGAAAAACAGGGGAGGAAGCAGAGCATTAAAAAACAAGATAAGAGCAGGAGAAAGCACTCATAATAACAGGAGGAGGAAGGAAGGAGAAAGCAGTGAAAAATGAGGCAAAAGCAAGAAAAAGCACTCATAACGACAGGGGGAGAAGCAGAGCGTTAAAAACCAAGACAAGAGCAGGAGAAAGTACTCAGAAAAACAGGGGCAAAGGGAAGGAGAAAGCAGTACAAAGGAGGAAAAAGAAGAAGAAAGGGCTCAGAAAAACAAGGAGGAAGCAGAGCGGTGCTGCAGCATGGGATATTGGAGTTTGTACATTCCTCCCAGACAGCGAGACAAGGGTGTTGGCAGGATGGGCCATCATGCCAAGATGGGTGGATAGGAGCTGCTCCCTGCTCTACCTAAATTTTAAAGGGCTGCCTCGAGCACACATACAAGCGGATCTGACACCAGTCTTTTGTCACCGCCAGACTACGTGGGGGCTTGGTAGAGAAAGGGAAGAACTTTCCAGAACCTGATGTTAGGGTAGCTAGGATGTTACCCCCCACTTCAAAGACTGACACCATGTAAAAGTACTGGGCCTCCTGAACCACCCCTTCAGTACATTCCTGGACCTGTGGACTACAGAGGAAAGGACTGGCTTGTTCCCAAGAGGACTACCCTGTTGCTTAAGGCCTACCTTGTTCCTCAGATGGCTGCCCCGCTGCTTGATGCCTGCCTTGCTCCCCGTAGGACAAACCTGCTGCTTGAGGCCTGTCCTGATGTCTGTGAAGAAAGACTGGACCTGTTCCTTTCTTCTCAGGTTAACCAAGTCACTCCAAGGGGCAGTTGACTGACCTATTGTTCTGAGGTGCCCCCGAAGTCCTGGACCGTTGACTGGCATCAGGGTGAATTCATCACTGCCTAACTGTTGGTTAAATTCAAACAGGTCGCAATGCGAAGCAACCTGACACAGGATCTTGCACCGCAGCATCCTGCAGCTCCTGACAGGTACTGACGAAGCGTGATGTGAATCCTCGCATCAAGGACACAAGGCACAACTCTCAGCAGGACTAACCAGGTGCCTGTATCCAGCCCATGCTCCATCGCGGTCAGACTGAACTTGTGACTTTGTCCCAGTCCGATGCAACCAGTTGGCGCTTTGTGCTTCTTGGTGGTATTTTTTACTTAAAATATTAAAACTGAATATCTCCAGTTCTACTGATTGGATTTTTGTCCTTCTGGTATCATTTCATTTATTAAACGTTACTCTACATTGCTAAATCGGTTTGGAATTTTTCTTGTGTTGTGTTTTCACTTTATTACTGTTTGTGGGCTGCATAAATACTTTACATATTGCCTCTGAGCTAATACAGACTGTTTTGTGCCAAGCTACCAGAAGGTTAAGTACAGGTTAATTTAGTGACTTTTGCGGTTCACATTGACAAGGATTGTGGTTGTTGTGTGAGTGGGGGCTTCCACCTACCTCAGTCAATAACACAATTTGTTACACTTTCAAATTCTCATACCCTACAGAAAAAAGAAAGTAAACACAGAACAAAAAAACACGTTATGGGCCTTTTTATTGGCTTTTCTCCATCATCTTCTTGAAGGCTGTCTGGGGGTGCTGCTGTACCCCTGCACCCCAACTATCAGTGCTACTTGAAGAGTAGTAACTTCATTTGCTGATGGAGAAGGATAATGGAGGGCACTTCTCAGATCTGGGCTGAGACCTTCTTCCAGATTCTCCTCTGCTGCAGGCGGCTTTCTGCCAGTGCTTCTTCCATTTTGTAACTCTTGGTTTCTAATGTTACAGTGTTGTTGCTTGTGGAGCTGTGCGTCCGCCATCGTTTTTGAGCCTGGACAAACAATAAGGAGAGGTCTTCAAGTGGAGTACTCCAAAAATGATGCACACATTGCGTGATCCTGTAAAGAATCCCCATGACCAAGAGGAATTCTTTATAAAGGGTTATTTTCTGATGGATGAGATGTGTTGGAATACGTGTCTTAGTAGAGACCTTTCAGAGTCCATGATCACCCGAGGGTTGAGTTGGGAATTGAGTGATTCTACTGCAATAATGATCTGATGTTTATTGGGAAGGGTTGGCAATAGCTGGTTCTCTTCTACAAAACAAAGCTACACTGACCTCTTTGAGACATGATCTGTGACCTTTGACACTATTTTGGATGTGCCCAAACAGATCTTCCTTCGTGTGCTACTCAACATTGTTGAAAATTGGGGACAAAACAGCAGGAGCACTTTAAGCACAGGATCTGGTATTTGCTCAATTTGCACCAGGTCAGCTGCATCCAGCGTGGCTAGTTAGGACAGGGCTTCAGCGCCAACACTCAGCATTCAGAAAAACTGTAGGATGGTGGACATGCAGGAGCATGAGCATGAACAGTAGGATCATAAACCTTCTCATGGGATGGAACTGCATCAGACATCCTAGAGGTTTGTGGGACACACTGCTTGGAACATGCACTGGTAAGTACTTCTCCGAGTAAGACGACTCATCAGCAACATGGCAATCCAGGTAATGGAACCCGATTGCTTACAAAGCCCAATTGCCCACATGTTGCTCTGTGGGTGTGTGTAATGAAGACTTCGGGAGTTGCATAACCACAACACTCCTCAAAGGGACCACACTCCTGTGTATAAAAAAGAGAATCTCATCTGTGCCTAAAGAAGGACACATCAGCTTAAAGATATTGCAACTTATCAACATGTCACAAAGATCAGATTTAAACAACATGTATAATGGACTGTGATCTCTTCAAAGGTTTTGTCATTGAGTGGAGCTACAAGATCGGAGTGATATTACTTCCTTGATGGCATGAGGTCAAAGGGTGTATAATGACATTTAGTAGGGAGCACTCCCTACATTTGAACTCTCAGAATAGTTCTCGCTTAAGACACATTTCCAGCCAAAATAACATCGAAAGAAAGAAGATCTTCAGGAGTCTGTGGGAAATTCTGGGGTAGCATGCATGGTTCATGCTCACTCCTGGATAGGAGAACTTTCAGTGTTGCATCACAGGCTGACTTTTTATTTACCCTTTTACCAAAGTCAGCTTATTTCAGTCATCGCTCAGTCACTTCCTCCCACAGTTTCAGCACTTGCAGTGGAGGTCAAGTGAGACCGCCCACTGCTGCTGAGGCTACTAGGTTACTTCAGCAGTGAGCGCTCATTTCCACAACCTTCATGGCTCCATCAGACTACTGCTGTAGACTCCTCGCGGACTCATCAGACAACAGGCACATTTCAATTCTATCTAAAAACACAGCAAGAGCAGCATTTTTTAGCAATTCCAAACCCTGTATTTTAAGGGGTGCTAATGGAGAATCTGCCTAAGGATTGTAAGACATTGGGTTATTGGTTGAAGAGGGTTAAAACCCTTCTCAAACAACAACCACAATCCTTGTCAGAGTGAACCTCAAAGGCACTAAATTAACTTGTGCTGAACCTTCTGGTAACTGGCACAAAGCAATCAGGCTTAACCTAGAGGCAATGTGTAAAGTATTTATGCAGCACACAGATAGTAATAAAGTGAAAACATACCACAAGAAAAATCCCACACCAATTTAGAAAGATTGAGTACATTTTAATACATAAAATGATACCAGAGCGACAAAAATAGATTTAGTAGAACTGGAGATATGTAATTTCAAAGGTTTTAGGTAAATATAGCGCCGATAAGTACAAATCGTCATTCGCGGTCATCTGGTCGTATTAGACCAGGGTAAAGTCACAAGTTCAGGCTGACCGTGATGGAGAGAGGGGTGGATACAGGGACTAGGTTAGTTCTGCTGAAAAAGATACAGTCTCAATGTCTGGTGCAAACAGTCCAGTGCGCTGTAGAGGAGGCCATGAGCAGCAAAGAGAACATCACAGTTAGTTGTCGCGGTAGCGTGAAGAGCAGGCCTAGTGTTGCAGAGAGTTGTTACTGAAGCACAAAGATCTGGTCGGGTGTCGCAGACAGTCTTTTCCAGGAGCTTCGCAGGATCAGGACTCACTGCAGGCAGAGGCCAGCAGCAGGTCTTAGGCAAATCCAGTTCCAGGTTCAGGCAGGTCCAGTGCAGCAGGTCAGCTGGGAAATTGCAGCGAGGCCTCGGAAGATTGTTGTGTTCCTTTAGCTCGCACAGGAGACAGCCAACTGACTCTTGGAGTCACTCTGGGCAGCCTACGATGAAGACAAACAGGTCCAGGCATGCTTCTCAGACAGCTAGGCAGTCCTCAGCAGGGCAGGCCCTATTCTGTAACTTCCACAGGTCCAGGAGTGTTCTGAAGAGTTGTTTTGAGGGTCGATTATTTAATGGTTTAAATCTTTTATTGAAAGAATATGCTGGTGCAGCGTTTACATCAATATAGATATCAAACTTGACAGAGCAAGTGCAATAGTTGGCATAGTTTAACTGTTAAAGGAAAGAAAATCTGAAAACATCTTAACCAACGTAGAGAAAAGGAGGAAAGCGGAAAGAAAGCAGAAACTGGTATGAAAAATTAATTAAAAAAGGGGGGGAGGACAAAAGGAACACATTCCCAACCAAGACCCTCCTCCCACCCAATCCCAAAAAGCGGATCACCATTGTTGAATGATTGAAGCATAATTAGGATACCTCCTGTCTAATTATATCTGCTCGTGTAGCAAGGGCAGCATCTGGTAGACGTAAGAGTTGTAAATATTTCGGGCATGTGAGTTCTCCAAAATCATGCTTGAGTAGGGACAGTAGCGGGCGCCAGAGTTTCCCAAAGTTATCCCCCTGATTTGCAAGGGTCATGGAGATTCTATCCATGACCAAGATGAACCATAGTCTGTGAAGCCAACTCGCGTGTGTAGGGGGCTGTGTTGTACCCCAATGTGTCAGGATGTTCTGTACCGCTGCACCTAGTGCAAGGCCAATTTGTCTGCCACGTTTCGATTTCAAGGGATAGGTTAGGGGGTTTGATAGGCCAAGTAGGACATACGCCAGGAATCTAGGTATCTCTGTATCTAGGTGAGTATCTATCTCATCCAATATATGTGACCAGTATGACTGAAGTCGCAGACATTACCATAATATATGTGTTACGGTTCCTTGGTTGCCGCAGTTGCGCCAGCACCTGTCACTACGGTGTGGGTACATCTGATGTAGTCTGGCGGGTGTAATATACCAATATGTGGTGATTTTGACCAATGTTGCAGTGAGGGAGGTGTTACTGGCTGTATGTCGAGCTCTGTGATGTATGTCACTCCATTCTTTCTCCGTTAACTGCCTCCCTAATTCCTGCCTTCATCTATGTTGACCCGTGTTGTATACATGTTTGTTAGTCTGTATTAGGAACATATAAATCTCTGAAATGAGACATTTGTCTGTAGAGCGGGATATGAGCCAATGTTAATAAGCTGTGAGGGGCCTCTGTATGGATAGTTTGTTGCTAGGGTCTAGGAGCCAGTGACGGAGTTCCAGATAGTGTAGGCGTTCTGTTTCTGGAAGACCAAAGTCGTCACAAAGTTGTTGAAATGGTATTACTCTGGTTTCGTCTATCATGTGTCCCATGGCCCGGCATTCGGTTTTCTGGATTGTCGAATAGAGTGGTCAGCGGTGAGGGAAAGGAGGTAAGTCCGTGTTTAGTGCTTGTTTGGTCCCATGTATCCATACTTTCTTATGTGATTGGGGAAAGGTATAAGTTTCGGGGTCTATTGGCTTTTTTGAGGAAGGGAACCTTCTACAGAGATGTCCCTGCTACTGCTTTACCTTGAAAGAGCCAGTGTTTCTCTGACTCTGGTTGATGCCACTCCATCAGGTATCGGATCTGAGTAGCTTGATAGTACTTTTGCAGGTCAGGAATACCTAGGCTCTGAATTTGGGGGGGGGGGGCGTAGCATAATTCCTTCCACATACAAGGTTGTTTCCCGTACCATTTCAGTTTGTAACTTGGTCAAAAGTCCAATGGGGGTGGGGGGGCTAGGGGCAGTGTCTGGAAGATGTGGAGAATTTTGGGGAGTATGGTCATTTTGACCGAGGCTATTCGACCCAGCCAGGAAATCTGGTGGTGCTTCCAGCTGGACATATCGTGTCTGATCTGTTTTAGTAGGTTTTGATAGTTTATTGTTGAGAGTTGGTGGAGTGTCAGGGCCAATTTAATCCCCAGATAGGGGACCGCAGTGGTTACCCATTGAATGTGGAATTGTGTTTGTAATTTTGTGGTTAGTTTCAGGGGTATTGAAAGGCCCAATGCAAATAATTTTTCCATATTTATATGGAAACCAGAGGCCCGACTATAGGCCTCCATTTCAACTATGAGGGCGGGTAGTGCATGTTCTGGATTTACCAAGGTTAATAAAATATTGTCTGCATAGAGGCTTAATTTATGATGCTCCCCCCCAAAGACTGCTCCAGTAATCTTGGGGTTGTCTCTTATTCTCTGAGCTAACGGTTCCATACATAGAGCAAATAGGAGTGGGGACAATGGGCAGCCTTGTCTCGCGCCTCTGTCAATTGGAAAGGAGTCTGAGGTCTGTCCATTCACTCTCACTGTCGCCATAGGGCATTGATAGCAATTTATGATATGTTTTTTCAATTTATCTCCAATGCCAAAGTGTGTTATGGCTTGTTCAAGGAACGCCCAGTGTGCTCTATCGAAGGCCCTATCGGGGCGAGAACATGACAGATGGTATTGTAAAAGATGGAGGGGTATCCATCTGGACCTGGGGATTTTGAGAGTTTTAGACGTGAGATGGCGGAGATCACTTCTTCAGGATGTATATCGTCCTCATGTTCCTCAGCCTGTTCATTAGTGATGCTCGAGGTTTGCACCCCTTCAAGATAATCTGTGCTGTCTAGAGGGTCCAGGTCTTGTCTAGTATATAGTTGAGTATTGAACTTCTTGAAGGTGTTTGCAATATCCCTGTCATCTGTAATGGGTATGTTTTCTCTAGTTTGTAGGGAGGAGACTCTCGCTGCCTGGTGTTTTGTGTTGAGTTTATTGGCCAAGAGGCGGCCACATATGTCCCCTCCCGATGTAATATGAGTGTCGAAGATGGAGTGCGGCGTATTCTGCTCTATCAAGATCTAGCCCAGCCAATTGGGCACGTAGCGCCATTAACTGGCGCCAAACTCTTGGGGCTCCCGTGCGACGATGAAGGCGCTCTAATTATTTAACCTGGGTAGTGAGGCCATCTCTTTTTTCCCTATGCAGCTTATTATCTGCTACAGAGATAGAGATGAATACACCCCTTATGACTGCCTTTAGTGCCTCCCACAAGGTTGCTAGAGACATACGGGTCATCGTTAATTGCTAGGTAGTTGGAGATAGCTGTTTGAATTTGGGAAACTGCTTCAGGGCGGTTCAGCGATGTTTCACGCATGCGCCATGTTCGACGTGGGGCCTTGGTTGGGTCTATTCTCATGGATAGTGTGACCTCTGAATGGTCAGAGATTACTGTTGGGAGAATGTCTATTTCTTGTGTTAAGTTCTGTATAGTTCTTGTGGCTAAGAAATAATCTAATCCCACATATGTTTTGTGTGCATGTGAATAAAATGTGTATTCCCATTCCTCTGTATGCAAAGATCGCCAGACGTCACAAAGTCCCAGATCATTAATCCATTTAAGCCCGCTTTTCGTAAGTTCCCCAGTCTGTCCATGTCGTTGTGCTGATCTGTCTAGATCTGAAGTAAATACCAGATGAGATCCCTCCTAAGAGAACCTCTGTGTTTGTTGCAGCTAACGCCTCTGTAAGAGCCTTACGTAAGAACAATTCTTGACCTTCGTTGGGAGAATATAGTGATCCTATTGTGAAGGTTGTCTTCCCCAGTGTGACCAGATAAGAGAGTAATCTACCTTTAGGTTCTGCTGCTTTAGGCCTGATTGTCCTCTTAAAGGACCGGGATACTAAGATAGCCACTCCAGCTGTTTTAGACGAAGCAGAGGAAAAGAATTGTTGTGGGAAGGCTTGGGATCGGAGTCGGTGGGAGTCGCGGGATAAAAGATGGGTCTCTTGGAGTAGGCATATGTCTGCGCCAGAATTCTCCAGGTAAGATAATATTGCTTTACGTTTGATAGGGTTGTGTAACCCTTTCACATTTAACGTTAATATTTTCTATATGTTCTCTGGCATTTACATGTGGGAAGAGAGGTACGGCATTCGTGAGCGCTAATCTGATATGGGTGAGATGGTCGACTGACTAGATTCACATGTCGGGTGAGGAATAGTGCGATCTGTAGTATGGTCCCCAAAGAAAAGAAAACCCCAACTAAGCTGTAAAACTAAAGTGCTGAAAGTTCGTAACATAGTTCCTGGAGCAGACCTGAGTCCTCCAGGTCTGTAAAACAGGGAAGGAAGTGGGGTCCAAAACGCTGCCTGTGGTCCCGTCCCCCGCTCCCGCCCCCAAGCCACGGGAGCAAAATGTACTCATCTCTACAGGAGTTCTATGATTCCTTCCATTTAGCCAAGGCTTCTGGGATGGAGCGAAGAGCTGCTAGCTGGCCCTCTGCCATCTCAGTTGAGTCCGGGCACATCAGACTGTTCTTCTTTCCGCGATTATTGTTCTGGTTACGTCGCTGCCCTGCGCGGGCAGATGATGCAGATAATGATGGGTCTCCCTGTTCCAAGTCTATGCCGAGGATCTGACAGGTTTCAATGAGGGAGCGGAGTTGATGTAGCTTGCCTCCCTGATGGAAAATGATGCGGAAGGGGTGTCCCCAAGAATAAGGTATTCCTTTATGATGCAAGTGCTGGGTAACTGGTCTAAATTCATGGCGTTTTTGAAGTGTGATTGCTGCCAAATCTTGAAAAAGGATTGGAGACTCACCACGGAAATTCAATGGGTGTTTCTCGCATACCTTGCGGAGGATGTCTTCCTTTATAGGAAAGTCGTGGAGGCATATCAGAATGTCTGCTGGGGGGGCTCCAGGTGGGCGGACCCTCCCTACACGATGTGCACGCTCGATCTTGTGCTCAGTGGTTGTACCTAGTATGTATCGGTAGAGGTCCCCTACATATGTAAAGATGTCGTCTCCATCAGCTTCAGATGTTATTCCATGGATGCGAATGTTACTGCGCCTGGATCTGTTTTCAAGATCTTCGGTGTGAGCCTGTAGGTCAAGGTGCTGTTCCTGTAGTTGAAGTACCTTTTGTTGTAGGGAGCGCAATTCCCCTTCATGGTTGTCTCCTCGTTCCTCCAGAGTTGCTACACGGTCACGCAATGAGTCTATATCTTTTCAGGCTTCTCTAATATCCTGTGAGAGGTCTTTTCTAAGAAAACAGGGACTCCAGGAAAATTCTAGTAACTGGTTCATCTGGAGCAGATTCATCTGGCTCACGAGATGTTTCTGGGGGTGTCGTCCGACCTCCCATTGTTGTGTTTGCGGACCCAGTAAGCATGTCCTTACTCCTTCGGTCCTTCTTGTTGCAAGCTGAGGCCATCATTCAGTTCTGTTTTAGTATTTGAGCTTCAGAAGCGCTGTGTGGGAGGCGCTATATCGTGTATGCCGTTCTTTGGTTCTCGGCTATGATATTTATGGTCAAGAGGCCCTCTTTACCTCCTATGGTGTTGTAAGTACCTTTATGATCAATGAGTGCCTCCGATGGTATCAGCCCCACTAAGGTCGTCCTCGTAGGGTGGGTAGGATCTGCTTTCTTGGTCCCGGGTGATGCAAAGATCTACGGTTACATCTCTGGGACAATTACGTTTCTGCCCGCTCTGCAGGCAGAGGGCCTAACTTGCTGTTTGAGTCTCTTGTTTCTGTGCGGGTTTCTCCAAGTGCGTAAGACCCCCCGAGCCTGGTATGTGACTTCGCCTTTGTTAGCCTTCTCTTATTCTAGGCCCGGGAGATTAGTCAGAATGTTGCTGTCTTTTGGGCGCAGGTCATGAGTGCAAGGACCACTCCCTCGAGACTCTTGTGGCTTGCGTTGTCTGCGTTGAGGTGTGTTGCAGCTTGCGAGTGTTCTGTTTCCCTTTGGCTTAAGTCTATGGGAGGTCTAGGCCGTGAGTGTGGGAGCACGGCAGCTCCGGTTATTTATCTCTAGCGTTCTGCACGGCCCGAACAGCGCCTATGTTTCTGGCTTGATGTTTGCGTGTAACGAGCGCAGTCGTACCTTCAAAGTTCTCTCTCCGGGGCGCTAGCAGGCAGAATGGTGTGAGGCCACCTCCGGCCATTTGATTTAGCCTATGGGTCTGGGCAGGGTCTGTTCTAGCTCCGTTTCTCCAGGAGCCATCGCCATCTTGTCACCCGGTCTTGGGAAGGCTCCTTGCTGAGTCGGTGTTCCTCCGGTGTGGTTTTCACCTCCTCCGAACTCTTTTATGGCACCTCAGTGTTCGCCTCGGGTCCGTCTCTGAGGCTTCCCGGCGCTTGGTGTAGGGTAATTGGGCCCACGTCTGTTACATTGTCAGGGTGTGCTGCGTAGCTCAGGCCGATGTCCACTCGATCGTGCCTCCACTCAGCAGCCCGGTCTACTCAATCGTTTTTTTTTTCCCCAAAAGGGGCGCATTTTGGGAATCTAAGACCAGGGTTCAGCGTACCGGAGCTTCCAATGCAACCTGCGATCTTCTTAACACTGTTCCAGGGGCTTAAAGGCGGTTCGGGCGGCGAAGGGGGCGGCAAGACGGGACCCAGCGTCCTACTCGTCCGCCATCTTGGCCACGCCCCAGGGTCGATTATTTATACCTGGTGCCAGCGTTTGAAGTGGGAAGATTCCCTGTACTATTCCCAAATCTGGTTCTGGGAAGTTTTTCCCTTCCTCTGTCCAGGCTCCAAGAAGTCGGGATGTGACAAAAGACAGGGCAGGCCTGTTGTCAGATTCCTTTGTGTGTACAGGAGGCAAAGCTCTTTAAAATGTATGTGGGCGGGGTACAGCTCTGCCCCCAAACATCCACACAGGATGGGCAATCCTGCCTACATCCAGTCCCCTTTGTCTAACTGTCTGGCGGAAACACACAAACCTCAACAGCAGAGCCATAAACAGTCATGTGACCCCGGACACTGGCAGAAGACATAAATGGTTACAATGAGAAACTGCCGACTTTTTAACAGTAGCATTTTCAGGATTGTGACTTGAAATCCGAATTTACCATTGAAGAGGATTTTAAATAACAGGGGTATCCTATAAGTATTAAAAAGGAAGGTTTAGGCCTGGCAAAAGGTTTTTTTTTGCCGGGTCGAAATGGCAGTTTAAAACTGCACTACAGGCTGCGCTGCAGCGACAGGCCTGAGACAAGTCTCAAAAGGCAACTTTTAGTGGGTGGCACAATGAGTGCTGAAGGCCCACTAGAAGCATTTAATTTACAAGCCCTATGTACAGGTAGTACTATTTACTAGGGACTTACAAGTAAATTAAATGTGCCAATTCGGTGTAAGACAATTGTACCATGTTTATAGGAGTCAGCAAAAGCACTTAAGCAATACTTAGCAGCAATAAAGTGTCCTAATGCCAACAAAATTGGGTTCAGCAAAGCAGCCGGTTGAGGGCAAAACGTTTGGGCTTGCTGGATACTGAGGATGCATGGATGTTGGGCAAGAGGCCTCATTAGTAGTATTTTGGCCTCCAGACGCAGCAGGTAAACAGAGTCTCAGGCACTTTCTGTGGCGAACTGACCACGAGGTCCCAACCTCAGGCCTCTTTATTACTTATTCCGTGGCACATGACTGCCGCTACCATTTGTAACAAAAACTGAGGGTTGTATAAACAAAACACCCCTCCCTCACTTTACCTCTTGGAATCATCCATTTCCCAACATTACATTCCTCCTTAACCCCAACAAATGAAATAAACAAACCACCTGATGTAAAGACCGGACAGATGACAAACACATAACATAAACATTTAGACACATAATGTCAAAAAACCCAAACTCAAAACTGGCCCATCCCCAGCTTCTTGAGTGGATCCTCCTCAGTTCAGCATGAAGTCTTTCAGTCTTGTGGAGCGAGCAGGATTTGGCCTGAGATGGTTCCTCATTATCCCTTTTCATCGACCTGCTGGGTTGTCCTCAGATCACTTGTCTCTTTGCCCTGAGGCCCTAGCAGCTGAGTCAACATCTGAACTGACTCTAGTGTCATTTGCACAAGACTGTGGCAATTCCAGAGCCTGTTCTTATTCATCCGCCTCAGTTGGCCACCTCACTGATGGTCCGGGAGAATTCGGTGTAGCCTCATCCAGGAAGCCCTCATCTCTCCCTGGGTCTTCTGTATGAGAGGACTGAATATCGCCATCAGCACTGAGGCCTGGTGGTTTGTAGCATTTGAAAAACATTATGGGGCATATTATCTAAAAAGTGCGCTAAACATCGCAAAGCGTGTTTAGCGAGCACTTTTTTATCGCCGGCTATCATCTGAATAATTTGCCATGCTAACGCTGTATTAGCGACATTTATCGCTATGGCGATAATTATTCCAGCCATAGCGGTGTTTTCCATGAAACATCGCTAATGCCCGAAAACTGTCGCTAACTGCTGTTAGAGACAGTTTGCTGATAGGGCGATAAGAATATCGCCGCTTTAGCGGCAAAAAGTGCTGCTAAAGCGGCGATAGTGCCCTTGCTAATATGCCCCTATGTTTCTTGTGACAGTCTCTTCACCTTTTGTGGCCTTGACCATGGTCCCCCAAATATCACTCACAGTCCAGGGATTAACCTCAAAAGGCAAACAGAACTTACTCCTAGGATGCCGATCTTGGATGAGTACCAGATTGCCAACTTGTAGATGTCTCTGTCGGGCTCCCTCTTTTGCTGACATTTTGTCATTCTGGGCCTTAGGTTGGCGCAGAGCATCAGCAACCTCCTCCCTAATGGCTGATGGCCCTTCAACGTGGAAAATGGTGTTACCCACAATTCGGTTCATGCACAGAGCACTAGGGCTCATCCTAGTCGTGGTATGCGGAGTGAGTCTGTATTCTCATAGAGATGCATATAAGGCACATTCAATATTCTGGCCATTGGTTAGTGCAATCTGCAGAACTTTGTTCAGAGTTTGCATAAATCTTTCAGCTCTCCATACGCCTGGGAGTAATATTCCGGTGACGGATGCCTTGGGATTTCAAATAGTCCGCAAATTCCTGACTGGAAAATGGGGTCCATTATCTGTACGAAGCTCACTCAGTAGTCCATGCATAGCCATAATCTACTCCAGGCGAAGTATGTTCTGACTGGAGGTCAGGGATTCAACGATCTCGATCTTCTGATATTTAGAAAAATCTTTTTGATGACCACCAACATGTACCGGCCATCAGGCAGGCGACCAAAATCAGCACTGGCTTGATGCCAGGGAAGTGGAGTGATGGGTTCTGTGAGGATAGGTGCAGGTGGTTCAGCTGGACCAGCGGCCTGACACAATGAGCATTGTCGCACTGTTCGTTCTACCCTGACGTCAGGCCAGGAAACCACACCTTACATCTGAGTCTGGACTTCAACTTAACTACCCCTTGTTGGCAGTGTGAGCTACATCCACTACTTTCTGTGGTAGTCATCTGGGTATCAATAGCCTCTCACCAGACAGCCTTTCAGAAGTGCAGCCAGTTCATGACAGATATGGTGCAGTGACGACAGGGTCTGTCTCGCCTCCACATTGCGCTGGTACAAATTCTGACTCATCGTGTTTCAGTTTCCTGATGTCACAGCTGATAAAGCCATCTGAAGGCACTCATCCACATTGGTGGCTTCCACAATCTCCTACAATGAAATGGGCAGTGATCTGGACCTCTCGACAACAAGCTTCACATACTCTTCTACTTCCTTAGCACCTGACTCCTCACATACCATAGTAGGTTTTGCAAGCCTTAAGAGATGGTTTTGAGGAGGAGCCAGTAAAAAGAGGAATGAGTAGTTTGTGGTCAGTATGGACTGTAAAAGGGTGGCCATAAATATAGATATGAGAATGAAGACCCGCCTCCATGAATTGCAATGGCCTCTTTCTCGAAGTGTAAGTAGCGCTGTTCAGTTTCTGTTAAAGCCGACTGGCATATGCAACTGGGACCCACTCACCATTTTCCTGTTTTTGCAAGTGTACAGCCCACAGGCCAGTGAGGATGCCATCCACGAGAGTTCTGAGTAATGGCGAGCTTCAAAATAGGCTAGCGTGGTGCATTCAGAAAGTGCTTGTTTGGTCGCTTGGGAAGCTTCTTCCTCATAATGGCCCCATTCCCAGATGGTATTGGCTTTTGTTAGTTCTTGCAGGGGGGCCATGAGGGTGATAAGATTCTTAATAAACCTACCATAATATGTCACCATCCCCAGAAAACTACATAGTCCTGTGACACTGGTGCGAGCAGGAGCGGATTGAATTTCTTGGACTTTTGCTGGGTCTGGCATGACACCATTCTCGGAGAAACGGTAACCAAAGAAACAAATTTCCTTCTGTAGAAAGACACATTTCTCCTTGTTGAGAGTGAGATTGTTGTCCATTAATCGCCCAAAATGTCGCCCAAAGCCTGTCCAGGTGTTCCAAAGGGCAGGGGGTGTACGAGTATGTCATCCCTGACATTGATGATGTTTGGAAGTCCGGCTAACACCCCCTGATGGTATCTTAAAACACTTCATCAGCACTGGACACTTCAAAACTCAGGCATTTGTATCTCCTCAAACCCATATGGGTGGAGAATGTAGTTATAGCCCACGACTCAGTGGCCATCATCAGTTGATGGTATCAAGCTGTGAGGTCCATTTTTGAGAACCATCTTGAACCACTTACTTCTACCACAATATCAACAACTGTTGAAATGTCTCGCAAAGCGGATTGCCATGTTGGGTAAGTGCACGTCTATGCAAATCTGACCCTCTCCCGGTTGATTGAGTTTTTGAGTCACTAGCCAGGGATTCAGTCCCTCAACTTTCTCAATAATGTCTGCTTGTTCCAGTGTTCTGAGTTCCTCCTCAACCTTTGGACGGAGGTGGAACGCCACTCTGTAATGTCGTACGTCAACAGGCTGAATCGATTTGTCTGTGACTGTGTATCATGTGATCTTTCAAACATCTAATGCCCTCAAATAACTGTACAAACTCATCCAGCAAATCGTTCACAGTTGAGAGATGCACACTGAATGCAAACATGACTAGTTGGAGGCGCTCGGCCATCTGGCAACTCAGTAGCATCTTGGAGCCTCCTTTGGTGACATATACTTGGACTCTTGTTGTGCGGGTGTCGTTAGTAATGCCAGTTGTGAAAATGCTTGCAAGCGGAAGAGGCATGGAGGAGCAAAAAGCATACTCCTGGGTCAATGTGGGGCTCAAAACAGGTTGATGTGGAAGAGTCTGTAGTACCATCTGTGCCAGGATATTGAGGGAGGCGCCCCTGTCAATCGAAGCTGGTATTTGTTGGCCAGCAATGGTGATTGTGGTATGCGTCGTACGCGATACTCTTCAGGTTGCATCACATGAATGACGTGCACTATGCCATCCACGTCATCCTCATCCATGTCCCACTTGTCATCCGGGGTGCCTGGTGTTTCCACGACATTCACTGCGTTGGATTTTTGCACTTTCAGTAACGCAGTGGATTGGCATACCTTGGCAAAATGATTGAGGTTGTTGCATGCATAGCATTGTTTGCCTTGCAATGGACAGGTACTTTGATTTGGGTAGGGGCCTTCGCCCTCATGGCAGACCTTGGAATTTGTTGTGGATTTAGGGTAAGCTTTCTTTTTGTCTGAGCTAGATGTTGCTACTGCGTTGACTGGTTCAGCTTTTACTGGTCGGTGTAAGGCTGCATCCATGTGGGCAGCATGTGCTGTGGACAGTTCTATGGATCGGCCCAATGTGAGTATGTTCGCCATGGTCATTCCCGTAACTTGGTGAATGTTCTCCCTTAGTTTTGCAGAGGAGCAACCCTGATTAAATTGGGCCCTGATATTGTAGTCGACATCCGGTAGCGTGCATGTGCTGGACAAATCTTCTAGACGTGCATAAAAAACGTCCACCGACTCATCAGGTTGGTGTCTGGCCTGTTGTAGGAGGTACCACTCATAGTCAGGATTTACAAGCGGCTTGAAATGAGCTGTTAATGCTTGTTTCAGGGTACTGTATGTGAAAGGTGATCCAGCTTCCACCTCCAACTTCACAATTTTGTGAATGGCCACACCACCTAGATGCAGGAAAATGGTGTGCCTTCTATCATTGTCCAATGCCACTGCGACAAAATAAGTTTCCAACTGATCTACCCATTCCTTCCACCTTGCCGCCTGCGAGGACGAAGGTCCATCACACACAAGAGGCTCAATAGCAGAGACAGATGCCAATAGTGCCCACCACCTGTTTCACAGCTGTGTTAGAGGTCAGCAACCTTGGCCATGGCCCCAGCAGTAGGGGCAAGTCATTCCTTATAGTAAATGCAAGGTGCAATGGGCACAGAGTCATTAAAGGCACCTGCTGACCGCAGATCTCGTAGAGCCACACCACTGGGATAAATTATGCACAGGCGAATGACAAAGTCCCACATATGGCTCTCCAAATGCAAAAATCCACCCATTGGAAACAGTATACCACTGCAGACAGAGTGTAATCAGGCAATACAGTCCTCCCTATGGTTGGGTAGTATTGAGCGTGTACCGCTGGGCAGTGACCTTGGTCAGCTGTGACTTCATATGGCATATATTTCCCTGGTAGCCGGCAGCTTCAATATGGCCTCAATGGGTAGGATGGCAAGGACGTAAAATCCCCGCCTGGTGTGCGTGGTGGGCCACTGCATGCGATGAGACCAGGAGCAAGGCAGCAGGTGGAGGTGTTTTCGGGCGGCTGGCAAGAAGCAAGTGTGAGGGGGCTCGCATGCCCAAAACGCCTGTGTATCTAGTAGTACCCCGGCCCCCAGACGAATCAGTAAAACAGAGCAGCAGGCACTTTCTGTGGTGAAATGACCATGAGGTTCCAGCCCAAGGCCCCTTTATTACTTATTCCGTATCATGTGACTGTCACAACCATTAGTAACTGAAACTGAGGGTTGTACCAAAAAAACACCTCTCCCTCACTTTAGCTGTTGGGATCATCCGCATCTCAACATACCAGAGGTGGCCCCCCAGAAAGGGCTAGGTCCAGCAGAAAGGAAGCAAATGCATTATACTTCTAGGACTCCTATTACACTAAGATATTTACTCTCTGTCAGGTTAAAATGTACAAGATTTTTAAATGAAGCAGTAGCATTCCAATTACAATCCTGTAGTCTGATGAGAATAAATATTGTAGCATGGTCAGTGCACAAGTAGCATCATTTTAAATGTGTGTGGTATAAAAGCGTAGGAAGCTTTGAAGGTTTATCTGTACGTTCTAAAGGGCATATTTACAGGCCCCTTGCGCCGCCAGTGCATCACTTTTTTTAT
The DNA here is from genome assembly GCA_963921515.1 of Calotriton arnoldi. Taxonomy (NCBI): domain Eukaryota; kingdom Metazoa; phylum Chordata; class Amphibia; order Caudata; family Salamandridae; genus Calotriton; species Calotriton arnoldi. The sequence continues at coordinate 645,485 of CAWUFW010006111.1, read as the reverse complement.
CGTACCGGCGGCGCAGTGTTGTGCTTGATATTTACAAGACCACGTAAAGAGACCCTGCGTGGCTTTTCGTGGCTTTGTAAATGCGGCTCCTTTTCATGCAGCACTTTGCTTGAAAGGGGCGTGCCATGGGTGTTGCTGTGGGTGTTCCCATGCAACACCCATGAATTCTGCCGCATTTCTAGATCTACAACATTTTGTAAACTTGGGAATGCATCAGAATCCTACGCCTCTCCAGGGGAGGCTTAAGGAGGCGCAACAAGGAGAAATACTAATATTTCTCCTCGTTTTTTCCTCTTTCTATGCGTGCTGCATTCTGCTGCACACATATAAAGAGGAAAACACCTCATGTGATTGTTTTTGTGCAGGAAGGTATTCCTTCCTGCGCAAAAAAAATCTCCCCTAAAATGCAGCACCATTTTACAATGGTGCAAGCGTGCCTTCATTGGCGCATGGCAGCCAATTGTGCACCAGCACAGGGGAAAGCACAGGAATGCGACATATTGTTGTAAATTTGACTCATCCCTGTGCTTTGAAAGTGAAGCAGCGTGGCACAGCCAAATCACTTTCTTGTAAATAAGGCCCTAAGTATGTTCTGTTTAAGATTGATGCAACACCACTGTCTTTTGTGACGTACATACAAATCCAAGGAAGTTGTGCTATTCAACGCCAGTGGTCTTTCTTTTTGCATTATGTCACTTGTAAATACGTGTGTAAATGGGATTTCCAGGTTTATGAATGATTGCATTCAACATGGATTTAATAGGAAAACTGCTACTGTGCTGATCTTCGGGAATAACACCTCCCAGTGGAACACCTCCTGGTGGCCTTCCAAACTAGGACCCTCACCAACTCCCAGAGACCACACCCACAACCTTGGCATAATCCTGGACAGCAAGCTCACCATGAAAAGCCATATCAACGCAATCTCCTCCACCTCCTTTCTCACTCTTCGCATGCTCCATAAGATATTCAAATGGCTCCTGGTCAATGCCAGACGAACCATCATTCAAGCCCTAGTCACCAGCCCGCTGAGCTATGACAAAGCACTCTACGTAGTAATCACCTTGCACCTCGTGAAGAGATTGCAGACCATACAGAATTCAACGACTAAACTCATCCTCAGCATCCCCATGTGGACCCACATAACCCCCACCTCAAGAAGCTCCACTGGTTCCCCATTCAGAACAGATGTCAATTCAAGATACTGATCCTAACCTATAAAGCCCTGCAGAACCAAGGACCAGCATACATCAACCACCGCCTGAACTGCCACCTACCCTCCATTCATCTGTGCTCCACCTCCCTCTCCCTCACTCACACCCCTCACATCCACCGAAGCAGTAGTGGAGGACGCTCTTTCTGCTATCTCGCTGCTAAGTCCTGGAACGACCTCCCCCTTCACATCCAAACCTCGTTGTGGCTGCTGTAATTCAGGAAAGGACTCACAACCTAGCTGTGGAACTGAACCCTCTCTTTGCCGCAAGGTTCGCAGCGCCTGGATACCCTCATGTGTGATTTAGTCGTGCTTTACAGTCCTGTTTGATTGTAATGTTATATGTAACATACAAAAACAATGCTTCAAGGCACAAGGAACAGGATGTACACACACAGGTGTAAATGGTCAAAAACGTGTTCGCAGTATTACGCTCCCGCTGCAGGTTTATTCTCAATAAAAGGCAGACACAAGAGGTAAAACATAGCTTTACATCTGACCTTGAGCTTTATGTTGTGATTTAGAGGACACCAGAAAGTAGAGGAGTGATGTGAACTAGTTCTAGCTAGCTCTGCGGGGGGTTCAGTGTTTCAGGATGAGGCAATATGTGAAATGCCACAATCCTGTTACCAAAGGGGATGATGGACGGAGTGTTGACCATTGCAAGCACTCACCCCCAGTCAACTGATCTGGGTTTAATCCATCATCATTCTTTAGCTCACTCCGCCACCCCAGTTCAGACATGGCCATATGCAAATCAGTCTGACCCTGTGCCTCATGGGAACAGTCCAGCCCGAACTGCCAAGCCATGTCTTCCCTGGACCGGAAACAAGCATCCTGGGACCGGTTTCTGGCTAACAGCCGTCATCAGCCAGGCTACCTTGAATCCAGTGGCAAAGTGAGCAAGGGACCCACGTCTGGGCATACCCTGCCAACTTAGGGCGAACAAAGCAAAACCAAAGGGGATGATGGACGGAGTGTTGAACATTGCAAGCACTCACCCCCAGTCAACTGATCTGGGTTTAATCCATCATCATTCTTTAGCTCACTCCGCCACCCCAGTTCAGACATGGCCATATGCAAATCAGTCTGACCCTGTGCCTCATGGGAACAGTCCAGCCCGAACTGCCAAGCCATGTCTTCCCTGGACCGGAAACAAGCATCCTGGGACCGGTTTCTGGCTAACAGCCGTCATCAGCCAGGCTAGCTTGAATCCAGTGGCAAAGTGAGCAAGGGACCCACGTCTGGGCATACCCTACCAACTTAGGGCGAACAAAGCAAAACCAAAGGGGATGATGGACGGAGTGTTGAACATTGCAAGCACTCACCCCCAGTCAACTGATCTGGGTTTAATCCATCATCATGCTTTAGCTCACTCCGCCACCCCAGTTCAGACATGGCCATATGCAAATCAGTCTGACCCTGTGCCTCATGGGAACAGTCCAGCCCGAACTGCCAAGCCATGTCTTCCCTGGACCGGAAACAAGCATTCTGGGACCGGTTTCTGGCTAACAGCCGTCATCAGCCAGGCTAGCTTGAATCCAGTGGCAAAGTGAGCAAGGGACCCACGTCTGGGCATACCCTGCCAACTTAGGGCGAACAAAGCAAAACCAAAGGGGATGATGGACGGAGTGTTGAACATTGCAAGCACTCACCCCCAGTCAACTGATCTGGGTTTAATCCATCATCATTCTTTAGCTCACTCCGCCACCCCAGTTCAGACATGGCCATATGCAAATCAGTCTGACCCTGTGCCTCATGGGAACAGTCCAGCCCGAACTGCCAAGCCATGTCTTCCCTGGACCGGAAACAAGCATCCTGGGACCGGTTTCTGGCTAACAGCCATCATCAGCCAGGCTAGCTTGAATCCAGTGGCAAAGTGAGCAAGGGACCCACGTCTGGGCATACCCTGCCAACTTAGGGCGAACAAAGTAAAACCAAAGGGGATGATGGACGGAGTGTTGAACATTGCAAGCACTCATCCCCAGTCAACTGATCTGGGTTTAATCCATCATCATTCTTTAGCTCACTCCGCCACCCCAGTTCAGACATGGCCATATGCAAATCAGTCTGACCCTGTGCCTCATGGGAACAGTCCAGCCCGAACTGCCAAGCCATGTCTTCCCTGGACCGGAAACAAGCATCCTGGGACCGGTTTCTGGCTAACAGCCGTCATCAGCCAGGCTAGCTTGAATCCAGTGGCAAAGTGAGCAAGGGACCCACGTCTGGGCATACCCTGCCAACTTAGGGCGAACAAAGCAAAACCAAAGGGGATGATGGACGGAGTGTTGAACATTGCAAGCACTCACCCCCAGTCAACTGATCTGGGTTTAATCCATCATCATTCTTTAGCTCACTCCGCCACCCCAGACATGGCCATATGCAAATCAGTCTGACCCTGTGCCTCATGGGAACAGTCCAGCCCGAACTGCCAAGCCATGTCTTCCCTGGACCGGAAACAAGCATCCTGGGACCGGTTTCTGGCTAACAGCCGTCATCAGCCAGGCTTGCTTGAATCCAGTGGCAAAGTGAGCAAGGGACCCACGTCTGGGCATACCCTGCCAACTTAGGGCGAACAAAGCAAAACCAAAGGGGATGATGGACGGAGTGTTGAACATTGCAAGCACTCACCCCCAGTCAACTGATCTGGGTTTAATCCATCATCATTCTTTAGCTCACTCCGCCACCCCAGTTCAGACATGGCCATATGCAAATCAGTCTGACCCTGTGCCTCATGGGAACAGTCCAGCCCGAACTGCCAAGCCATGTCTTCCCTGGACCGGAAACAAGCATCCTGGGACCGGTTTCTGGCTAACAGCCGTCATCAGCCAGGCTAGCTTGAATCCAGTCAAAGTGGTATCGCTTTGTTCGCCCTAAGTTGGCAGGGTATGCCCAGACGTGGGTCCCTTGCTCACTTTACCACTGGATTCAAGATAGCCTGGCTGATGAGGGTTATGAACCCGAAACCGGTCCCAGGATGCTTGTTTCCGGTCCAGGAAGACATGGCTTGGCAGTTCGGGCTGGACTGTTCCCATGAGGCACAGGGTCAGACTGATTTGCATATGGCCATGTCTGAACTGGGGTGGTGGAGTGAGCTAAAGAATGATGATGGATTAAACCCAGATCAGTTGACTGGGGGTGAGTGTTTCATTTGCTCTAATGCTCCGTCCATCATCCCCTTTGGTATCGCTACAATCCTGTTACAGCATGATTCTGATTGGACAATCAGGTGTTCCTGGGCTGCATGGACTGGATACGTATAGGATTCTTTCGAAATTGTAAAGTATTACATGATTTCTTGAGATTAAGTCAAGAACTGTCTTTTTTCCAAGTTTTTATATAATTTGTGGATGTGCTGCGGAGGGACCAGATAAGGAGACTGCTGTAATCTACTGTCCTTGGTCCATTCCATTACCCCGTCCTTACCCTTACCCTTGGAATGTTCTGCACTCAACTGTCATGTGAAGATTCCATCTTCTGACTCTGGCTAACTGGAACCTGTGATCGTGTACCACGGTTGGCTGGAGCCCTTGGCAGTGTATGATGGCTGATTGGGACCTGGAACCTGTGACAGTGTATGATGGCTGACTGGAACCTGTGACGGTGTATGACGGCTGACTGTAACCTGTGACAGTGTATGATGGCTGACTGGGACCTGTGATGGTGTATAATGGCTGACTGGAACCTGTGATGGTGTATGACATCTGACTGGAACCTGTGGCGGTGGAACCTGTGACAGTGTAAGATGGCTGACTGGGACCTGTGATGGTGTATAATCGCTGACTGGAACCTGTGATGTTGTATGACATCTGACTGGAACCTGTGACGGTGTATGACGGCTGACTGTAACCTGTGACAGTGTATGATCGCTGACTGGGACCTGTGATAGTGTATAACGGCTGACTGGAACCTGTGACGGTGAATGACGTCTGACTGGAACTTGTGACGGTGTATGATGGCTGACTGGAACCTGTGACAGTGTATGAGGGCTGACTGAAACCTGTGACGGTGTATGAGGGCTGACTGGGACCTGTGTTGGAGTATGATGGCTGACTGGAACCTGTGACAGTGTATGATGGCTGACTGGGACCTGTGACGGTGTATGACGACTGACTGGAACCTGAGACGGTGTATGATGGCTGACTGGAACATGTAACGGAGCGTAACGGCTGACTGGAAGCTGTGATGATGTATGACGGCTAAATGGAACCTGTGACGGTGTATGACGGCTGACTGGAACCTGTGACGGTGTATGACGGCTGACTGGAAGCTGTGATGGTGTATGATGGCTAAATGGAACCTGTGACGGTGTATGACGGCTGACTGGAACCTGTGACGGTGTATGGCGGCTGATTGTAACCTGTGACAGTGTATGATGGCTCACTGGGACCTGTGATGGTGTATAATGGCTGATTGGAACCTGTGATGGTGTATGACATCTGACTGGAACCTGTGACGGTGTATGACGGCAGACTGGAATCTGTGACGGTGTATGACGGCTGACTGGAACCTGTGACGGTGTATGACGGCTGACTGGAACCTGTGATGGTGTATGACATCTGACTGGAAGCTGTGCTGGTGTATGACGGCTAAATGGAACCTGTGACGGTGTATGACGGCTGACTGGAACCTGTGACGGTGTATGACGTTGACTGGAACATGTGACGGAGTAAAACGGCTGATTGGAACCTGTGATGGTGTATGACGGCAGACTGGAATCTGTGACGTGTATGATGGCTGACTGGAACCTGTGACAATGTATGATGGCTGACTGGAACATGTGACAGAGTATAACGGCTGACTGGAACCTGTGATGGTGTATGACGCAGCTCTTCACTTTATAACTGAGCCCTGAGAAGCATTACATCACTAGCAATAAAATGACGCAAATCCTGTTCCCTGAATGACGGTGGCAAAAGCAAGTGGGCTGTCTACTTTTTATCACACCAAAGCTTAAAATCACTTGGAAATAGATGGATACCCGTGCAAGGGGGAGAGAGAGATGAAAAGAGGAAACTCTGTCACCCCCCTGGACCCTGCAGCCTCGACTCTAAGACACAAGAACTTCAGTTTTAAATGTGCCAAGGTTTCTGTGATGGCTGCAATAAAACCCAAGCAGTCAAAGCAGACAAACAAAAGGTCACTGGTGGTGGTTGGCAAGAACCTGTGTATCTGAGGCCGAAGGCTCGCAGTGCTGTGTCAGTCTGAGTTATGACACCACAGCTCCCCAGGTCTGCCTTTTCAAGGCACCATCGTGACTTTTAAAAAGAAAGTAAAACAGAAATCTTTTTAAATCATAACTGAGTTTGCAGTGGTTTAGTTACACATAGAGGCGGTTTTCATCAAGAATGTGTTCTCTACAAATAAAATACTGTCATACTTCAGCCACATATATGCAATATGTGCTTCAACATACACCACTGGCCCCCATTACACCCCCCACCCTCTTGGTGAATGTTCTTGGCTCATTTGGGGCTCGTTTTCTTTAAACAGCGCTTCATTTTTAAAGTCTATAATATATTCGTAATATGAAATTGAGGGCCAGTACCCTAACATTTAAAATAGTTCCAGTACCACTGTTCCACACGCAGCATCTTGCGACACCCTAATATTCCCCACTCCCCCTTAGCACCCCTCTCGACTCCCCCCCCTTACAAGCCTCTTACTGAGGTCACATTGCAGAGCTGTCAGACCGCAGGCTGCAGAGCGCCTCTGGTAGAGAAACAGCGCCACCTTGTGAACTTCATTTCATCTTCAGCTGTACATAGTTTTTATTAGCATTTTAAGAAGACAAAACGACATAGTTTAATCACTGGAATAATCAAATAGAACACAATCGATTGGTTGGAATACATTTCACACCTCACTACATCTTAAACAACATATTCATGCATTTATGTAATTCTCTCTTGGTGGGGTAGGGCAGAGTCACTGAAAATGATGATTACCCCTTAGTTAATTATCTAATCAGCATGCGTCCTATGTCCTTAACTGAAGAATTTATAGCAAAAATCGATGCCACCTTCTACAGTTTCTTGTGGCAGAACAAAAGAACGAAAACATTTCTTTTTTTCATTTTTATTTGTTACATTAATCACAGACACAAAATACAAAAAGAAGCAAAATCTCAATAATCAATAATTCTTGAGCAATAAATAGTGATATACAGTAATAATTCATAGATACTATAAAAAGACATCTTTATCTTCACAAAATGCATAAGGAAGGCAGAATGTAATAGCCTAAAATCCGGCTCTTTATGCTAATATTGATTTATATGGATCTATTTCTCCCCCTCTTCGCTACAGTCCTTAAAGTATTTAGTCTTCTCCCCAAATGGGTTTACATTTTTGGGTTGTCCCTATTCTACGGGAATAGAATTCTTCAGTTTCTTTAGTTTGTCTCATTTTGGCTACCTATTGTGAAAAACTTGGTGGATCTGGTAATCTCCAGTTTTGTAAGATCAAAGATTTGGCTACCAAAAATGTCTCTTAAAAAAACTAAAACTCTCTAAAGAAAGAGGACAAATAAACCTTCCAAATTTCAGAGAGTGTACCTCTTTAAACAAGGCACTAACTGGTTCCTGGAAGAATCAGACTGAAAACCAATATGGTTTAATATAGAGAAATCTCTTTTAGGTAGGAAACCTATAAGTGCCTTTCTGACAATGCATAATTTCCCTTTACCCCACTCCAAGGGGCAGATTTACAAGGCCTCTACGCCACTTTTGCGCCGCCGTTGCGTCACTTCTGTGACGCAGCGGCGGCGTAAACCATGCACCACGTTGCGCCTTATTTACAACGTGACGCATCTAGGGAGATGCGTCACGTTGTAAAGCCCTGCGCCACATGAAACCTGCGTCAGTTCTCATGTGGGCGTTCCGTCGTAGGGTGGGCGTTCCGTCGCAGGAAAGCCTCGTAAAAGTGACGCAGTGAAATCTACAAGATTTCACTGAGTCAGTTTTACGACGCCGCTGTGACAAATCCTTATGCCTGCTTGAAGCAGGCGTAAGGAGTGGCGCACCACATTAGGTATGGGCGGCCCCTGAGCATTGCTGGAGTTGCGTCGCGCTTGCGACACGACTCCTGCAGTGCGCCGCCCTTACACCATCAGATGCGACACGCATCTGCCTATCCCTGCGCCACGGTGCGCCGCATTGTAAATGCGACGCATCCGTGGTGGCGCAAGGGTAGACTTGCGTGTCGCATCTCTTCTGGCGCATCCCTGCTGATTTGCAGGGATGCGCCAGTCCTTGTAAATCTGCTCCAGAGTATATAATGAACAACACTTAAAAAAAATATTTAAAAATAGACTACCGTTCCGAAAATAAACTTAGCAATTCTAATATTGCATCCATATTGCTCAACCCCAAACTCAAAATTGATGGTAACTCAATTCTTTGGCCCGAATGGTCGGGAGAGGGGATTAAGCACGTTATTGAAGACAATCTACCTTTACCCTTCAAGTTCTCCACGTTACAAGCCCAAATCGGACTAGAAAATATGGACTTTTACAAGTGACTGTGACTGAATATTCAGCTCTCTAAACACTCACTACTGAAGAACAGCCCTACAAACACTACATTGATTAACGGCCTATATAGAACAGGACATATTGTATCCAGAATTTATAAATTACTGCTCCCTAAACCACGCAAGATACACACCTGCAACGTACAAAAATGGGAAGCGGAACCAAATCACAACAATATATGATACGATTGGATGCGTATCTATAAATCATCTTTCACAAACAAAACATCCCCTACCATGTCCCAGACCAAATACATGATTATTAACAGAACATACTGGACCCCAGTTAAACCCCATTAACTCAAACTCATAGAAGATCCCAAATGCTGGGACTGTAGGCTACATGATGGAGATTCCCCCCAATGCTCTCCTACTGCCCCATCCTTAAGGAATACTGGGATGATATATTTAAATTCTTTACAGAGACCCTGAGCATTACCCCCACCTGAGAGTTCTCATATATAATACTTGGCCAACTAGACCCGCAACTACAGTCCGCAGCCGACGGTCTGCTACTTGATCTAATGCGAACACTTGCATGCAGACTGATTCTTAATAATCGGAAAGATTTGAATATAGTCTCCTTTCATAAGTGGCGGGAATGGCTCACTTGCCTCAGAGGCGCTGATAATGTCCTGCTGCAACTATCCCGGTGGCGCTCACCACACAGACTCATGTGGGACTCACTGGACACCGCCTCATCACACTTTGAGCCTCTGTAATTCGTGCACACATACTATGTAATAATTATCGACATCAAGAATCATTAGGCACAGATCACCTTCCAGTGGTGCTGCTCGTAACTATACTTAGCGCTATGAAGTAAGTATACTAGTCAACCATCGATATATTGTGACTCAGACTTTCATGCAATGACAGATTATTCCGGTGCGCACAGATCACAGATGAAATGTATACGGAATATGTCATTTCTGAACTCACCAATAATTGGAAGAATGCTCAGAAGGAATAATATGTATTATATTAATATGTATTACTAAAAATGCAACTCAGTATAAATGTATGTGGTGACCCCTTTATCCTAATCCTTATTTTCTACTCACCCTCATGGATGGATGCTTCTGTACCCCGAATATGCTATGAGGATCTGTGATTTATTTCAGCTTCTCTGTTTTCAGTGTTTCTCATCTGCTATTCTTGTGTTATTGTCTGTCCTAAAAAACTCAATAAAGATTATTTGAACAAAAAAAGAACAGATGGAAACATGTAAATATTTGAGGGAGGGATGTGAAGATGAGCTTTGAGCCTAGGCGTACACAGAGCCCCTGTCATCTCTGCAGTGAGAAGCTCACACCTTTGAGTGTCATTATCCTGAGTCTACCCTGGAATATTTAAAGATCCTGTTTTTGGGATTAATCAGCTTGTGTTGAGTTTACAGAGCTATCATTCCTCCGATTCTAGAGTCCTGATGAGAGATGCTTTCTTCATGAACGCTCATTGACGCTGGTACCACCGTTTCCACCTTCACTGTGGTCCTCCCAGTGACGTTTTAAGGATTTTGGGGGCCCTGGGCCAATTGTATTAGGGGGCCCCTGTTCGGGATAGTTTTGATTTCATGATCCAGTTTCAGCTCTTTCATTCCCTCTTTGGTCAAATTCTAAATGTGTTTACATCTAATATTCAGGGATAGTGATGTGTGCTTTCGATATTGTAACACAGCAGCAGCTCAAGAATATCACTGCAAATAGTCTCTGTCGCGCCCTCCCATTTCTCATATGTGAGGCCCTGTTGTGATCTAAAAGAAACTTTTTTTATGGATGTTGCATGAAACAAACACATTTTGTCTGCAAAATGTCTGTTATAGACATTCATATATTTAAAATAAATGACAGAAAAACTCTATTTACAACAATCTGTTTAAAAATTATTCAAGGTCATCAGGGCAAGACTCTCTGCAGAACATAGCTGGCTCTATCAGGGGGGCCCCCTGAAAGGCTGGGGCCCTGGGCCAGAGCCCACTTTGCCCATGCCTTAAAACGTCTCTGGGTCCTCCATCCAGTAGACTTCATTGCGATTTCACTAAGAGACAAAAACAGTACAGAATGTTTCTTAATAACATCTTCACCACGTTTTCTTTCTATTGCTTTTGATTTTATGGTTTCATCTCTATGTTTCTTTCATCATTCCAACAATTTCTGTGTAGTTAACACTTAATTGAGATTTTCTCTGACTATTCATATACATGCATCTCTCCTGGTTATACTTTCTTGGCCTGTGTGTATATATAAATAAACATATGTATACACATAGATATTTGCACACATGTCCATAAATATAGTGCTGCAGCACACAGTGTAAGAACTAGTTTGAAACATTCACACTGACGAGAGCTTGTGACTATTACGAGAGTAATTTCCCTGAGCAAGTTATTTGAAAAATGCAGCCTCTGACACAATAACAGTGTTTTTCCAATGACATTTGTGCTTCACAGTGGTAATAAACTAAGGGACACAATTAAGAAAAAAATCACAGGAAACCTTCCTGGCAAAACCTGATTTGGAGATAGCCTTCCCTTCGTGTGGTTTTGAAAAAGCAACAAAAAACTGTTGTGTCTTTCTAAATCATTTTGTTCGATCTATGTAATACACAAGTGCTGTTTTGGCATTTAGTGTATGCAGTGTTCTTTCTGCAACTGAGTCTGGTTGTGGGAAAAAATGGGTATTCTATAGATGGTTTGAGGTGGAATTGGGGCACCACCTTTGGTAGAAATGTATGTATGGTAGGAAGGACTACTTTTTATTTATGTACTAGAAAGAAAGGTTCTTCAAAGATTAATGCTTGGAGTTTGTTAACACATCTTAAGAAAGTAGGGGCAGATTTACAAGAAAGTGACGCATCTGTAGAGATGCGTCACTTTCCCTGCACCACCCTCAGAAACGCTTGTGCCACCATGGATGCGCCGTATTTACAATACGGGGCACCATGGCGCAAGGATTGACAGATGCGTCAGAAATTCTGATGCATCTGTTGGGGCGAAGTGGAATCGTGTAGCAAGCACGACGCAACTCCAGCAATGCATTTTGAGGCTATTCCCACTACACTGCATCACTCCTTACGCCTGTTTCAAGCAGGCATAAGGTTTTGACGCAGTGGCATCCTAGAAGTGACGCAGTGAAATCTTGTAGAGGGCCTCCACCACCTTCGATTAACCCGGTAGGCAGTCGGGCTCCCCCGGGTAATCAATTCACGAGCTCTGGTAATTCACAGGCACTCAGAGATATTGGCGCTCCCTAAGGGTCCAAATAGTATGACTGTTGAGAGGCTTCCCCTGGGCGCGGAGGGCGTAGCGAATAGCAATAATGGCACCCCTTCCACGTTTGTTTGCCTACAGCTTCCCCCTGCTTCAGCATGTTACATTGCAGTACTTACTGGGGTCCCTGTACTAAAAAACGGTATGAGGGAGGGTTTCTACACCCTAAGGAACAGAGTGAACCACTGGCTGTCCCTCCTGGGTACTGAAGGCCACAATTTGGCACACAGTCTCATTATGACTAGGAGGGTCAACTGGGTGGGACTTTCTCCCAAAACTCGTGCTGGGGATTGTGTTGTCATGAACTTTGGCTTCCAGGGAGCCATCCCACAGTTTTGAGTCTTGCTAATTGATTGGCAGTGCATGCACTGTTCAGGGCCTACCCTTGGGCTATTTTTATCAGTTGTCAATTTCCACAATATCGTCATGGCCTAGTGAGAGTTCTAAACGCCACTACAATAGGAATATTAGGCAATCTAAGGCCAATATATTTGCAATAAAAACAACAAATATGGTACAGTCAGTGTCAAGGCCCAACAGGATGTCATCTGGGATGTTAAACTCTGGGGTCCAATGAGTCTCCCAGTGTTCGTCCTGTGGGGGTAGATGTCGTTGATAGCTATGAGGCAATCTTTACCATTGCTACTACAGGGAGCCATATTTTATTTAATAGCACTGTCTCTAGTGCCCCCAGATTGGCATACTGGAATGTGGCTGGAGTAAAGAGGAAAAGATTTTACTTGGGCTGGCTTCCATATCTGAAAACCTTCCCCATAATTTGTCTCCAGGAGACATGGAAGACAGAGGGATCCTTTTTTCTGGATGGATATAAGTACTTTTTTAAGTCCGCCGTGCCCTCTTCAAGGGGACGTCCTAAAGGAGGTTTGCTAACCCTGGTCTCTCTATCACTAGATTGTAAGATTAGCATTTGGTCACAACTTCCCCTAACGTGCAAGCCATTTCATTTTCCTCAACAGTGGTTGGTGGCTTTATGCTGCTGAATTTCTATAATGCAACTAATGGTCCTACTTTTTGTGATGACACTTTTGGCACTTCGGGCCCAGTTATTGGATATTGAGTGTAAGGATGATGTAAGAGCTGGTCTTATTTTAGTGGGAGATTTTAATATACACTCCTGCCCACGTTCTTTCACCTCATGTGACCACATGTACGATGATGACACCTTACATCTTCAGCATAGTCAGGCGGGAGAGTGCTTGAATAACATCTTAATCTGGAATGTGTCATGACTAAATCACTTCAAAATTTCGATGGTATTTTTTCTTCCACTTTTGTAGGCCGTGGAGCAAATTCTTTACTAGAAATGACTGTTTGAATAATTAGCCTTTATATGTTGATCAACAATTATACTGTTGCAAAACTAGGTTGAATATTTATTGCATATATTGATTATCCCCCGCCTTCGATAAGGTGAATAGCTCTAACTTACCGTAGATTTTACTGGACATGGGTTTGGATACAGCTATTGCTGGTTTTCTCACTGAGTTACATAGAGAGAGGAGGGCGGTAGCAGGGCCGTACTGGGAACCGAAACTGGCCCTGGCAAACTGCTTAGCCACCCCCGCTGGGGGGAGGGGGTGCAGCCGAGGTGTTAGCTAGGGCTGGTTTTGGCCGATTTTGTTAGAGGGAGCCAACCCGGGCAGTCCACAGGGGAAACACCCGGTGCCCAGTATGGCCAGTCCGGCCCTGGGCGGTAGTTTGCTATGATGTGGATGGATCTTGTTCTAGCACCTTTAGATTGAAGAGCGGAGGTAGACAGGGATGTACAATGGCTCCTTTTTTGTTTACATTGTACGTGAATGACCTGGGGGCCAGGTTACTTCATAAGCCAGTGGACTCCCTACTAATTGGTTTCCCTGAGTTCTCCGCACTGCTATATGTAAATGATACCATTTTACTGGCAAGAACAGCCCTGGGCCTCCAGACATTACTTGATCTTTTTGTACTATATATGAACAATTTAGATCCTTCTACTAATTATAGTAAATCACAGGTGATGGTGCTGGGTCCCAAAAAGCCCAAGTTGAGATTTTTTCATGTTCAGGGTAACAGGTTGTCCAGGGTCAAGACTTACCCTTATTTGGGTGTTGTGTTTGATGATCAAGCTACGCGGGGTCCTTCGATAAAATCGAAGAAACTAGCACTGTCAAAAATCATTGGCGCCCTCATTTCCTTTTCTACAAGAATAGGTAGCAAGCAATTTGGTGCCCTTATCAAGATTTACTAGGCTAAATCAGTTTCAGTAGCTACCTATGGTAGCGATGTACAGGGTTATGTCAACTCAAAAGAACTCCAAGTAGTTGAAAATGGATTTTGGAGGCGATAATTAGTGGTTCCCGCTTTTACTCTGGCTTATATGGTTCACAAGGAGTTAGAGTTATTGTTCCTATCGGATCTCATCACCCTTGATTAGGTGGCTCACTATCTGGGAGAGATCAGAAAACCATCTAGGCAGAGTGATAATTATGGATTGCTTGGAGCTTGATGGGTGGAGATCGGCCAGTTGGCTGACTTATATCCAGGACACCTTTGTCAAACTAGGTAGGCCTGCTTTGTTTATGTCGCCTTCTTCCATAACAAAAGCAGACAGTGTATAGACCCGGGACAACTTCCTGTTGTAGATGAAAGCTGAGAGGGAGACAATTGAGCTTAAGAAACCCTTGGTTCGTGGACGTGCACTGATTGTTACAGGTCCCGCCACTACTCCCGGATGTACACTCAACTTACACCGTTGCTTGCTTCCTTGCCTCATCACTGAGGCTGAGAAAGTCACTTGAAATGGTGGGGCATCCCACTTGAGTGTTTCCCTTTTTGCTTTTGCACAATGCACTTTATTATGTTGGCCTTGGTCAGTACCATGTTTTTAATGTTTTATAAGCCCATTTATTGACCGAGAAAATAATTGTAATTGGTTTATCAGAGTTTATTTGACAGGCTTAAATTTGATGGTTTTTATATTAAAAATTACTGTTTGCATAATTAGCCCATGAGGTTGAGATGGAGGGACTGACTTAGGTCATATTGTTTTTTTAATTGGTAATATTTGCGTATTTGTGTTTTTAAGTTTTTATATGGTTTTATTATTATAGCCTGAATATTGTCAATGTAATTTATTCAATGTATGTATAATCTTTTTATGCACTTTTATGGTTTCATGTAGATTGAATAAAGTTGTTCTTGACTTGTGTGTCCAGGGGTACTGGGTGGCGTATTTCTACATGGCTCTTTATGAGAATGTCCGGCCTGATTGGGAGCTTCTCGTGAGGGACCACTAACAGTTTCAGAAGTGTTGCAAACTATGGTTGGCGAGCCCAAGTTGGTGCTACTAAAATGAGAGTGAGGGATGTCTGCCTTAACTTTCGAAGAAGGGGGAGAGAAGGAAAAGCGTAAGCAAATATCCCTGACCAGTTGATCCATATTGCATTGCCCTTGGACTGTGGGCATCTGAATCTGGATGCCAAGTTTGGGTATTTTGTGTTTTCTGTGGTTACAAATAGATCTATTTGTGGAAAACCCCACCTTAGGAAGTATTGGTGGAGAACTTGTGGATAGAGTTCCCACTTATGGAATAGTTGCCGTGTCCTGCTGAGGTTGTTCTCTGTTCCTGGGAGGTATTCCGCTAGTAGGTGTATTTTTTTAAGTAGAGCCCACCTCTAGATTTGTTGTGAGAGCTGAGAGAGTTGTGGAGATCAAGTTCCCCCTTGTTTCCATAGATAAAACGTGGTCGTGATGTTGTCTGTGCGAACTAGAACTACTTTTCCACTAGGTGTGGAAGAGAAGCTTTTAACACTAGCTGTACTTCTGGGAGCTTTAGGTAATTGATGTGAAATCCCTAGTGTTTGGGTTTCCAATGTCCTTGGATGGCGAAATTGTTTAGCTGTGCCCCCAACACATGAGGGATGCATCTGTTGTGATGGTCTCCTGCGAAATTGGGTTGTGAAAAGGCCTTTGTAATAGATTTTGTTCCACCATAGAAGAGAGTGAGAAGCTTGGTGGCTGACCAAAACTAGACCTTTCCAGTGACCCTCCGCTAGAGGCTATTGTTGTGCTAGGCATTCCTGCAGTGGACACATATTCAGTCTTGCATGAGGCACTATTGCAATGCAGGAGGCCATCATGCCTCAAACACGTGTAACTGTTCTGGCTGTAACCTGAGATTGTGGTTGGAAGAGCGAAAGGAGTGTCTGGAAAGACTGCATTCTTGCTGCATTGGGATATGCCAACCCTTTTTCTGCATTGAGAATTGCTCCTAGGTATGGTTGAATTTGTTGTGGTTGGAAGTGAGATTGTGAATCCCAACTTGTGTAGTAGATGTAAAGTCTCCTGAGTATGCATGCTGAAACATTGACGGGCAGTTCTTTTGTTGAGCCAGTCACTCAGACAAGGGAAGACGCAAATGATTTGTCTTCTTGAGTAGCTACTACTGTAGGCATTTTGTAAATACCCTGGGAGCTGTAGTGACTCTGAAGGTAACGCCGATGCGCTGGGTGTATTGGATGTGAAAATATGCATCTCTGAAGTCAAGGGCGGTCATAAAGTCTCCCTGTTGTAGAAGGGGAATAACATATTGAATGGTGACCATACGAAAATAATCTGAGCAAATGTATTTGTTTAGAGGCCTTAGATTGACAACAGGCCTGAATGAACCATCTTTTTAGGGTATTAGAAAGTATACTCCTAATCCCTGATGCTGTGGTGGCACTTCTTCGATGGCTCCTTTGAGAAGGAGTGATTGCACCTCCCCCATAATCAGCTTTATGTGTGTTTTGTGTTTCTAGCTCGGCCCATTTTAGTTTTCCCTAGGTTAGCCTAACTATACATGTTGTAGGCTGCATTTTCTTTTGCACACGTTACTATATAAACACTCTTCCTTTTGTGCCACATTGTACTTTCACACAGAACCTGCACACGTTTTCATGTTCTGAACACCACAGACAAGGTCAAACAACAATGCCCCTTGTTATTCTCTCTGGTCACGCACTACCACCCAGACATAACACGAGAACACAGCTGCTGTCTATGACCACACGTGTCTTGTCATATAACTGAGCACAAAAGTATAAGCACAGACACAGAGCGAGGGTTCTGGGACACAATTGCTATGTCAGATGAAATGTAGAACATCCATATGTGTATGCTAAGGTACGGGGTCTGCCACTAATCCCAGAGATCTTTGATATATAATCATTTAGCTTTAGTGGAAAGGGAGGGGGGCCTCAGGATATTCTGTCTAATAACATGACAGGGCTTTTATGGTATATGGTTTATTGACCATTCTAACAGTATTTTTGGTGTGCATTTGTTTTCTAATTGTGGCACGAATATTGCATTTTAGGACACAGTAGTTAAACAAAATATTCTAAACTTCCTTCATGTCCCTTGTTTATCTTATTGTGCACAAGTATGGGTGAGAGAGAGAAAGGGTGTGTCCTGGTACAGCGATCCCTGAGAGGGTCTAGAGTGTTGTGTTCTGGGGTGCCAATTTACTTGCTTCTCTGGTAAGGTTAGGAGGGCAAGTGAGGCACTATAGCTAGTTGGACTCGAGCTGATAGGTACTTGAGGTGGTATGGTGACTCAGTCCCTACATGCCGATGTGCTATGGTCCCAAGCATAGTTCTGTTCTTGAGCAGAATTCATGCAACATGTGCTCTGTTGAAAGTTTGTGTTTGTGGGGTGGTATTGTGGGATGTGAGGTAATGAGTTCCAGGCAATATCCTTTTTGTATGATGTCCACTACCCACTGGTAGTGGAGATGTTTTGCCAAATGATAGGAACTGTTGTAAGCGACCCAGACAGGTGTTATGTGAACTGGGGCATGATTGGAAAGGGTTTGGTAAATGTGTAAGGGGTAGTTTTGGGTGAGTGATTCTTGCCTCTTCCTCTTGAATTATTTCCCCTATGACACTGCTGGAATTGTGCAGGCTGAAGTGCTCATGTCGGGCTGACACCCTCCAAAGTCATTCTGCTGCTGCCATCAGCCCCATCCTGTCCCAACCCCCATCCCTGCCCTCACAGTCGCAGTAGAATGGTAATTACCATTTCATGTAAATTAAATGTTCGTGTTGCGCCCGCAGCAGGCCGGGTGATGCTCCTCTGCCCTTGAAGAGGAACCGCTCCTGACGAGATCGGTCCAAAGTCAAAAGTTAACACTGACTGCAATAGAGCGTGGGTCAGATAAGCAGTGTGGATGAACCCAGTCTCGGCTTACCTCCGGAGTTAGAGGAAATTTCAGAAACATTCTTGAGAAGGTAGAGTCTCAGTGGGGCAAGGCAACAGGCTGTATCCGAGGCTAAGTCGTCAACAATGGGGAGCCGCTGGACAAAGTCTTAGTGAAGCTATCAATGATGGCGGTAAAATCTGTGAGCAGGAAAATCTGGATTGTCAGGCCCAGCAGGCTGTCATCGTCATTGTTGATGGGGTGCTGGTCATCGCCGAGTCCGGTGAAGATTTCTAACTTTCTGGAGCTTTAAATACCCCAGCAGGAGGAGGTTGTAGCCAAAGAGGGTTCCACGAGGCCAGACACCATCATCGAGAGGTCCTACTGAAAGATATTTGCTGCTGTGGAGAAGAACAAAACGGGAGCATTGGTGTAGTCAATCCCATCGGCGATGAACCTACGTCAGATTGGCTTGCAGGCAGGTGCCAGTCTCCTGTCCATTCTTAGAGCAGTTTTTGATGAAAAAGTTCCTTTTGAAGTGTCATGTTAGGCTGAGCATAACTGCTACTCCAGGTATCCTCCTCAAATGGAAAAATGACCCCACCAATCACTCCAAAATCAATTCCTATGATCTTTCTTTAAACAAAATGCAAATTAATCCAATGTATCTGATCCGCTTTTAATTATTATGGCATTTCACCAGAGCATATAGAGTTCAGACATCACACTATTAAAATAGATGTTCAATGGACATCCATATCTATACAGTCCATTAATTCATCCCAATGTATTTCGGGACCAGCCCTTCATCAGGGGAAGGTTCCAGAAGAGCTTCAAACGGTATGCGCCAAACAAGACGCCGGCTCCACACTGAAACGAAGAATGGCATTCTTCGTTTCAGCGTGGAGCAAGGATGTCAGGTCTAACAGGGTATCTTTGATTTATCTAGCTGCAGATGCTGCTAGACAAAGTTTGGTGACCTATTCACTTTTTAAAACTCATGCACACGATAACAGTCTGCATTTAGATCACTCTCTTTGTTGTCTTGATTTGCCAACCCCAAGATCTGAAATGGGTCTTAATCAATATCACTTCCACTTCCAGTGAAGTTTCCCCTGCACACAGGTGGATGCAGAGGAGTATCCACCAGCGGGGTGTTTGCCTCACTCTGTTGGAGAGCTAAATGGTTATAACAGCAAAGCTAGTGTTTACAGAAAATTTGAATTTTGCAAGCTATACTTGTGTAGTTGGCATCGTAAAGGTATAGCTTTAAAAAAAAAAAAAAAAAACTCTACACAAACAAGTCACTTGTTCCGACACAGCAGAGGCAGTTTATGTTTACTAAAAATGTCTCATTTTCACAACCTGGATGTCTGTGCAATAGGATGAATTCTGAGGCTAGCACTGGTGAAGACCGCTTTTCCTTCCCTTGATGCTACAACTAACTTTCCTTTGAACAAATTACTATAGCATCATGTAGCGTAAACTGTATGAAGAACTACTACGTATATATAGCATCCCAAACATGCTGTGTGTGATGATATACACTTCATTATGCATTCCACATTCCTTGACAATAGAATACAGAATATGAAATACAGTCTGAAGTACTAGCGCTGTGAGTCTTCTCCTGGTGTCAGTTGAATATTTGAGGCGGTCCGTGACTGTGGACAATAAACTTACATGCTTACAACATTTATTGGTTGGTGTAATTTGTGAAATACACTTTCACAAATTTGGTGATGAGTTGGCCACAGTTGTAATGTCATGCGTGTTCTGTATGCTGTGCGGAGACAGCGTTCCTAAGAACAAGACTGTGTTTCAGGGTATGAATTTAAGGGAGTGCAGGATCGCCAAAAATCCTTGGAATGGTGCATTGGCCAGCATTTATGTACAGCTTATAAATACATATTACGTGTTAATTAGTGTTTTCTTGAGGTTGGTTGTGATTTTCATTCTGAGCAACCATTTGAGATATATATTTATGCAATATGTACACATTTTAAAAGGCTAATGACTGAGAAGTACCAAGTTTGAGTATTTGGAGACATCTGGATCTGGTTTATTATTGATTTTAAAACTCTTTATTAGAAATTTTGTTGTGGTACAGGTCGTGACACACAGTGACATTACATCGTGACCGCGAGTGCCATACCATACCAATAATTTTCGTAAGTGTTGTGACCTTATATCATTATGCAGAGTGTGAATGCCCCGCCACCATTTCGTCAAACACCAGGTGATCCTCCCATTCCCTAGAGGAATTGGTTTAGAGCATTTATGAAATACCTTGGCATGATTGGCATGACTGGGGGAAATAGGTATTGTCTGGAGAGAAAGAGATTCCTTTTAGAGCACAATCTAGGGTTTGAAGGACAATATAGATGAACATTTGCCACATATAAGGTAGTTGAGGATGATGAGGATATTGATGAATACCAATTGGTAGTGCGTAGATTGGAAAAGCAATTGGATGTGCAGCCCAGTTTGATAGTCAACAGACACCATTTCTTTTACCAGAGAGCAACATCAAGATAAATCTATAGATTGTTATGTGGCAGTATTGCGAATGTTAGCAGCTTAGTGTGAATTTGTAAATTTTACATCTAAACTTATCCAGGATCAGATAATAATGCAGTGTTGGGACAAAAAAGTTGAAGAAAAATTGCTGACTATAAAGAACCCCACACTCAGATTTAGTAAAAAGTATTGAACTTTCCCGGCAGTGGTGACACGTAAGGAACAAAATGGGATTGCGGTTGTTAAAGAAAATGTGAGCTCTAAAGAAAAGGGGCAGTTCAAAAAGTTTATTATTAAAAAAGGAAAGTAAAGAAGGATTTTTCAGTTCAGGTGTCTTTGGTCACGGATGGTGGATCCACTGAATCAGTTACTGTCGATCATGAAGTGGATAGGAAAATAGAAGAATATATTCAGTGATAAGCTGGGAAGAATCAGATCATTTAAAGTTCAGTGTGGGGTTTCCCCAATTAAGCACAAGTTAAGAAATCTGCCTTTTAGTGTCCATGAGGACCTAGCTGAGATTCTTAGGAAAATGTTTGAAGAAGGGGTCATTGTAGCAATTGACTCATCGTTATGGTTATCCTCTTTAGTTATTGCAAGTAAATAAAATGGTCAACTTAGAGTTTGTATTGATTTGAGGAGCCTCAATAAGGTTATATGGGTGGATTCCCATCCTCTTCCTCTGATTGATGACATAATTATTACGTTTACGGGTGCCAAAGTGTTTAGCAAAAATTGATTTGGCATGTGCCTACCATCAAATAGAATTGGACGAGTCCTCCAAACATTTGACAGCCTTTGTGTCACCTGTAGGCACATTCCATTTCTAAAGAATGCCTTTTGCATTTGCATTTGCTGCTTCGATTTTTCAGTGTGTGTTGGAGGACTTGTTAAAGGGAATTAAAGGTGTTGTGACATTCCAGGGGAAGACCTTCAGAGTCATGATAGACCTATGCACATGGTTCTTCAAAGTTTAGATAAGTGTGGAATTGTGGTGAATGTTAAAAAGTGTGAGTTTGCAAAAAAAACAACATACAATACTTAGGCCATGTTATTTTTGAAAAAGGGGTGGAACCATGACCAGGGTTGGTGGAAGCTACTATGAAAGCACATAGTCCAAAAAGTAAAGAGCAGGTTGCATCGTTCTTAGGACTGTGTGGATTTAATGCAAAATTCATAAGACATTTTGCAGCATAAACTGTGTATTTGAGGGAAGTTTCAAACTTTTGTGGAGTGAACAGTGCAAAATGAAATTACTGCCCTGATAAATGACATAGTGTCTGCTGAAGTATTAGCACCATTTGATCCAACAAAGAAAGGCATTATCACGGTGGACACAAGCAATGATGGATTGGGCACCACTCTCATTCAAAGAACAAATATTGGTGATGAAAGGACTGTGGGTTTTGCATCCAGGGCACTGAAACAGAATGAGAAAATAGTCTCAGTCATAGAGAAAGAGCTTTTTGTCTGTTGCTGGGAGGTCAAATGATTTAAATGAGTTATATGGGAGAGGAAATGCACCCTTAAAACTGATTACAAGCCTTTGGTTAACATTTTTGGAGGCACTATGATCAAAGACTATGGGGCACATGCATCAAAGTAAGGAATTGCGATTCCTTAATAGCGATTATTAAGGAATCGCTATTAAGAAATCGCAATTCCTTATGCATGTAGGTTTCGCTACAATTTTAGCGATTTCTACACATTCCTTAATTGCAAATCGCAAGTTGCGATTCGCCATTAAGGAATGCCTTCCCATTCATTCCTATGGGCCTGGAGGCCCATAGGAATGAATGGGACAGCATCCGCAATTTGCGAGTACCAATAGGTACTCGCAAATTGCGCATGTCAATTTCAAGGGTGCAAGGGTGTCAAAAGGACACCCTGTTGCACCCCTGAAATTGTGATGTGCACCTTGTTGCACACACACATGCCCCAAGGGCATGTGTGTGTGTAACGTGAAACTTTAAAA
Organism: Calotriton arnoldi; assembly: GCA_963921515.1. Classification (NCBI taxonomy): domain Eukaryota; kingdom Metazoa; phylum Chordata; class Amphibia; order Caudata; family Salamandridae; genus Calotriton; species Calotriton arnoldi. The sequence goes on along the minus strand of CAWUFW010006111.1, from coordinate 622,796 downwards.
ATGCATTTTAGTGCATTTTGTAAAGTTTTTGCAAATTACAGACAAGTTTGATTTGTCTGTAATTTGCGGTCCTAAATAGCGAAATCGCTATCTCAAAGTGCTTCTAGCATTGCATTTAAGGAATCGCAAATTGCGATTCCTTAAATGCAATCGCAAATTAGGAATTCGCAAATAATTGCGAATTCTTAAATTGCGCATAGGTAACACTTTCATGCATCTCTAAGGGCCAATTTGCGATCGCAAACGGCCAATTTTTGCGAATCGCACCGTTTGCGATCGCAAAAACCTTTGATGCATGTGCCCCTATAACCCTAGAATGGCTACACTGAATTCAAAACTTTTGCAGTATAATTTCAGTGTGAAACGGTTGAAAGAGGCACGGTATGGTTGGCTGAAGGGATGCCCCAGTCAGGCACAATACACTCCTCCCGTCAAGGGCAAGTGATTACACACTCTATACAACCAGCGTTCACCCATGGATAGCTTGGCACTGATCAGTCAGGCGTCCTTCAGAAGCAATGTGTCAAGCAAGAGCACAGCACATGAACACAATAAATATGTGGCGCTACACAAAAGAGAGAATCCACATGTGATGTTGAGAAATGTTGTTTATATTCAACACAAACATTCAACAATGTATCATGGAATTCTGGGCATAAGTCACACTTGGCAATATTACTAGCCCCCCATTTGTATTGATCATATTTCGATATTATGCACACATGGGAAAAGACCTATACTAAACTAGGCCTTGGCAGTGAACTCCGCTCTGTTTGCAGAGTTTTCCCCACTCTGCGGATCTTGCAGAGTTCCAGAAAACCTGCAGAACTGAGTTTTTTCCTTGCTCGCACTCACCAATGTTAAGTTGGCAAGCACGGACGAGGAAAATCCAATGCTTGACCACCTCCTAACGAGATTTCTCAGCTTGGGCGGTCGAGGATGGCCGCAACCGCTCACATTGAGAAAGCTTCCGTTCCCGCTAGGAAGCAGCCACTCGAGTAGAACATCTACTCGACCGGCAGAAAGAAGCAGTGCCCTCTTGCGCTGCGCATGGAGCCATTCACGAAGATTTTCCAGAGTGGGATAAACGCCCGGCACAAACAATCTGCGCGAATGGCACTACCTAATGCACTCCACCGCTTGCGGAACTCCGCATTGCATGGCACAGTTTTTTGGTCACTTCGCAGAGTTCTGGGTAGTGGAACTCCACGAACTCCGCCCAGGCCTATACTAAACCCCCCATAGCACCCGTGTGTGGTGTGACACGTTATCAGGCCCCGGCCCACCATCACAATCCTAATAAGGCAATTTCACACGGCTACAGAGTGCACCCTGGGCTACAACAATATCAGTAATATGTACATATAGAGAATTATAACACTTTTAGCAGCACCACCGGATGAAGCTACACGGGTCAACCCATTATTGAGATGTAAAATGCTATTAGCAAAAGAACAACGTTTCAACCTGCTCCACTGACCGGTGTCATGAAACACAGGCAGTCCACAGGTGGTCACTCCCGCACACTCTCAGTCACTTTACACCACTTGCACATTACGACAGGCACTAGCCCGATCCGTATTGGCACTCTCACTCTCACATGGACCCGACACCCTAACTCAGTGCCGCTGATACCAAGAATGTCAACAGGTAATGCTCTGCAGACCCCGCGGCTCCATGCCTCCCCCACCCTCCAATTCACCCCTAGTGTCCCAGACACCCCAGATGGAAGCTCACCAGGCCCTCCCTGTGGACACAAGGTGGATTATGGCTGAGGTCACGCCTCATCTGTCTCCTAGGAAAGCAGTGGGGATAGGCAGTAAGCATAACCAAGAGGTAGACATACACAAAGGGGGTCTTGGTGGCACTCTAGCAGGTCACCAGCAAGTTGTGAAGCAGAACTGGTTAAGAACAACAATTTGTTACAACCAGGGGCCCATCAGGTCCCTCTGGAGTCGACCCAGTTCAGTGAAGCAAAGGGGGGAGCCACCAAATCTCTTGACCAGCTCCCAAACCTTCTTGGAAATGTCCCACCACCCTAGTTAATTCCTCTCACTTCGACCTGGCAGCATGAAGTCTTCGGAGGGTCTAGATGGGGAGAGGGCATTTGGTCCATCGTGATGGGGCTAGTGAGTAGAACAAGCAGCAAATGGGGAACAACACACAGGGGGTTCTCTCGGCTTGAGGAGACAGCCCTTCTGGTACATAATGATCTAGGTTGTGCCCAACGATCTGGGCACAGGGTCTGGCACACAACGAGATGAGTCGCGCCAGACACTTCAGGTTACACGAAGTAGAGCTGCAATTCCATACCTCACTGGAAATTAGGCACTATGTCCGGCACACTTTGATGTCGGTTGCACAAGAAGATTACGGACACACATACAGGCACAATGTTCAGCTAAGCCTCATGAGGTAAAATGAGACACTGCTATTGGTGCGCCCCCAACTCCAAAGGTCACAACCTGTGAAACGGACACCGCACGCAATAAGCCTTTAGTCGTAGCGACAAAGTTGATGGAGCGGCCCACTTTGGATCCTGCAAATGGTGAATCCGCTCACCACCAACAAGACACTTATGGGTGCTGAGGACCCTGCAGTACAGGAACCGCTCTGTCGTAAATGCAGGCAATGTCTTGAGCTCCGCACTGGGCACTCCAGTCTCCAGGCACGAGTTTGTAGTTCCAAGCTCACACCGCGCTGTCAAGCTTTCAGCAGGCAATGTGGGTACTTAGAGGCCACTACTCTCAAGATTTCCCCGGTAGATGGTGTGGGCCCCTGGTAGGTGATCTTTGATATCCTTGAGACCTCTGGGAGAACAGGAGACCAGCCAACGGGTCCTTGGGAGCCCACTTCAGGGTGCCACACGTCAGCAGGTAGTCGGCCCAAGCCAGCAACTATTCCAGATGGCACGCGGTCCTTTCCTCGGGCAGTTATCCTCTATATGCACAACAAAGTCCTCTGGCAATATGCACCATGCAGTCCCGGTTCACAGGTCCTACGTCCCCACAAGCAGATCTCCTTGATCTGCGGTTGGCTCTGAGTAGTTATACCGCATTGGGCCTTTGAAGCTGCGGAACACAACAGATGTGTCCCCTAAATATCAATCCTGTCTGCCATGAGGCCGTGGAATGCACCCCTTCCTTACACGAGGTAGGAAGGGTACATGCTCTTCCACACTGCATCACCAGTGGGGAAGGGTCCTGGCCCTACAGCCGCAAAGGAGCCTTCACACACTTGGGTGGTGTCCCATTGAAGGGAACTAACCTCCGAGGTAGGGGGACCCCACCTAGGGGTTCTCCCCTGTCTGGCAGCTCCCCACACAGGTCCCCATCCGGCTACTCACCTACCCCGGAGCTACATCCCTCAGGACATACCATAGGGTAGCTTAGGCAGTAGAGGAGGCCCCCTCCGGGTTGGCTCACCGTGGTGATGCCAACCTGGATATAAGAAATAATAAACAGGCGAGTCTCGCAGAGTAGGATGAGTGCCACGTCCTCCTACTCGCCAATGCCATATCAAGCCCTGGTTACCTGGTGTATCTTTTCATAGGGCACTCCCGGGGATGACACGTAACCCAATGATGTGAGCACCTCACCCTTAACTAGCATAGGGAGGGCGCTCGCACCTTCCCATTGCAGTACTGTGGGAATTTTCCCCAAATTCTAGGGTCATGAATAGAGAGTAGGCGAAGACTAGGAGGATAAAAAAGCAAAATATTTCAGGGATAGTACCCTAGGAAGGCCATGTCCAACAGGAACACATTCCAGGTGGTAAGAACACCAGAGCCGATTATCAGGTTCCCTAGGCATTAATCAGGAGCAGACTATGAGTAGGGAGGAGGAAGATGATGAAGAATGTCTGATTGCTGCGATTGATGTCTGCCAGGATAATACTTTCACCAAAGATGATTGGATGGCAGAAATATCTCATGATGGTTATCTTGAGGCTGTGAAAAAGTTTGTGAAAGAGGAGTGGCCCGAGTAGAAAGCGTTACCTGTAAGCATGCAATCGTACTTTAATTAGCAGATGAGTTATCTTTAGAGAAGGGTGGAATGTTGATGAGTGGTGACAAGCTTATTCCCCCTAGTGGTTTAAGAGAGAAAATAATTGTATGTGGACATGAAGGACACTTGGTACAAACCATTACTAAACGTAAAATCAGGAATAGTTCCTGGTGGCTGCGTATGGGCACTGAAATTATTGCGAGTGTGAAGGCTTTTGTTGTTTGTGCCACAAGTGACAAAAGAATGAAAATGGAAGCTGTCAATTTACAGCCCTGTACTTTACTGAATGAGCCATGGTTCAATCAATCAATCAGGGAATTGTAAGCGCGCTACTCACCCGTGAGGGTCTCAAGGCGCTGAGGGGAGGGGGGGGGGGGTCCACAGATCTGTTTAGCCAAAGAGCCAGGTTTTGAGTGTCTTCCTGAAGGTGTTCAAGGAGGGGGCGCGTCTGATGTCTGCCGGCAACTCGTTCCAGGTCTTGGCTGCAATGTGAGAGAAGGATCTTCCGCCTGCTCTGGCTCTGTGGATGCGTGGAGTTTCGGCCAGTGCGAGGTTGGAAGATCGGAGGTTTCTTTTGGGTACGTGGAAGTTGATTCTGTTGTTGAGGTATTTGGGTCCGTTGTTGTGTAGGCATTTGTAGGTGTGAGTGAGGATTTTGAAAGTGACTCTTTTCTCCACGGGGAGCCAGTGGAGACTTCGTAGGTGTTGGCTGATGTGTTCGTGTTGGGGGATGCCGAGGACAAGTCTGGCGGCGGTGTTCTGTATTGTCTGGAGTTCGCGGAGTAGGGACTTGTTGATGCTGGCGTAGAGTGCGTTTCCATAGTCCAGTCTGCTGGTGATGAGTGCGTGGGTGACTGTCTTCCTTGACTCAGGGGGGATCCACTTGAAGGTCTTGCAGAGGATGCGGAGGGTGTTGAAACAGCTGGAGGTGACGGCGTTGACCTGTCGGTTCATGGTGAGTGATGAGTCGAGGACGATGCCGAGGTTCTTGGCGTAGTCTGAGGGGGTAGGTGGGCTTCTGAGGGCGGTCGGCCACCAGGTGCTGTCCCATGCAGAAGGGGTGGTACCGAGGACGAGGACTTCTGTCTTCTCGGCGTTGAGCTTCAGGCAGCTGTTGGTCATCCAGACTGCGACGTCTTGCATTCCTCTCTGGAAGTTGAGTTTGGCAGTGGTGGGGTCTTTGGTGAGGGAGAGGATGAGCTGGGTGTCGTCGGCGTAGGATACGATGTTGAGGCTGTGTTGTCGGACGATGGCTGCGAGGGGGGCCATGTAGATATTGAAGAGGGTGGGTGTTAGAAATGGGGATCCCTAGTTGGCCGTGGCTGGCGCCAATGTCCAAGTAGGGACCCTTCTTTCTAAGTCAGAGTAAGGGGGCTACACCCTTTGATAACCCCTGCTCAACCCTGTGGTAACGTAGCACGAGCAGACAGGCCTATCTCAGAGGCAGTGTGTGAAGCATTTATGACCATACACAATAACACAGGAGAGACGCTACAAACGGACACCACAAGTAGTTATAGAAAAATAGTTATCTTTATATAGACTGAACACGAGGCTAAAAGCACTCAAGGAGCCACAATGCACACAATTACAGATTCAATTCAAAAGCAATAAAGGCACTCAATACGGGGGTGGAACGGACTTAGTTCGGGACCGGGGTCCACACGACCCGGTGATGCACAATGTACCTGAGATGTAAAGGGGCACGGCACGCAGCCTCACAAGGAAGCCGCGGTGATGACAGGCGGACTCGCAGCGGCCACAGCTCCCAGCTGTAGCGGTCCGTGGCGTGCACTCACGATAATCCTGGGACGGGGCTTAAAGGCGGGCACCCAGCGCTACCCGACGGGGGTGAGAAGATCCTGAGAGTGGTGACTAGTGCGGGCACTCAGCGGCACAGCTCCTCAGCTGCAGCGGCCAACAATAGCGATAGCGATGATTTTCGTTGGATGGCAAATGCGGGCACGCAGCGGCACAGCTCCTCAGCTGCAGCGGCCCACAATAGCGATAGCGATGATTTCCGTAGGATGGCAAAGGCGGGCACTCAGCGGCACAGCTCCTCAGCTGCAGCGGCCCACAACAGCGATAGCGACTTTCATAGGATAGCAAATGCGGGCACTCAGCGGCACAGCTCCTCAGCTGCAGCAGCCCACAATAGCGATAGCGACTTTCAGCCTGCGTTCCCCGCAGTAGAATCAGAGGCTCTGGAATTCTCAACAGAGGCCTCACCTGCAGGTAGGATCCCCCTCAAATAGGAATCCAGACGGCTGATGGGTGAAGTCTAATGTCCCTGAGACTTCAGCAGGAGGCAAGCTCAAATCAGGCCCTTGGGTAGTTGCTTCAGCAAGATGGATGAAAGTTTCAAAAGTCCTTTCCCTCTAGTTACACGGACAGAGGTTTGTCTTGGCATCCAGAAGTAACACCCCGTGTAGGGGTTTCGTGCAGATCTTTATACCCCACAAGTCTTTGTTCTCTCAAAAGTCACAAGTCACCGAACCCAGTCAGAACCAGTTCGGGGAGGTCCTGGGGGCACGTTGTTTACGAGGCGGCATCCTGCCTTTGAGGAAGAGGGGTTCTGCTATCAGACGCACAGTGGGGGCTGGAGCCATCATTCACCTTGCCAGGCCCAGCCCTGCTCAGACCAAAGGGTCACCCCTCCCCATACTCCAGCTGCAGATTCCTCTACACGACCCAGGTCGGGTTCAGCCTACCCTGTCCCTCCAAAACCAGACGGCCAATACACATAACAGCAGAGCACCCGGGAAGACTTAGGCACGAAAATACCCGCCTTCCCAAAGTGGTATTTTCAGACACAGAATATAGAAATAACCCTCACTAAAAGATGGACGTTAATATTCTGAGCTCAGGCATACCAAATTCGACTTTCCACTTTACAAGCTGCTTCTGTGGGTGGCGCAATCAGTGCTGCAGGCCCACCAGCAGCATTAGGTCCACCAGCCCTGGGCACGCACGGTGGACTATACTAGAGGCTAACAGGTAAACCAAATGAGCCAATTATGGGAACATAAATTCATACAGTCAATTTGCCATAGGAGGCATTCGCGCTGTGGCATGGAATGGCCGTGGTACAGCGCCCAGAGCATCTAACACCAGTAAACACAGAGGAGACAAAAAGCGAGAAATGGAGGGGAAACCCACGCCAATGGTGCCAGATCTAACACGTGTCCCCTCCAGCTGAAATGTGGGGAGAACTACCCACCCACTTGGGAGTTCTCATCACTAAGGCGGAAAAATGTAGACAGACCATCAGCATTGGCGTGCTCTGTACCAGGGCGGTGTTCCACCGTAAAGTCCATACCCTGTAGGGAAATGGACCACCTCAACAACTTTGGATTCTCTCCCCTCATCTGCATCAACCATCTGAGGGGCCTGTGGTCGGTCTGAACCCAGAAGTGAGTCCCAAACAGGTATGGCCTCAGCTTCTTCAGTGCCCAGACCACAGCAAATTCCTCACGCTCAATTGCACTCCACCTCTGTTCCCGTGGAAGTAACCTCCTACTAATGAAGGCTACAGGTTGGTCTAGGCCCTCCTCATTGATCTGTGACAAAACGGCCCCCACACCATGCTCGGAAGCGTCTGTCTGGACAACAAATTCTTTTGAAAAGTTGGGCGCCTGCAGTACAGGTGCTGTGCACATGGCAGTCTTCAGGGCGTCAAAAGCGTTCTGACAGGTGTCAGTCCAGTTCACCATCTTGGGCTGCTTCTTAGAAGTCAGCTCAGTCAAGGGTGCAACAATGTTGCCATACCCCTTGACAAACCTCCTGTAATAACGAGTGAGTCCTAAAAAGGCTCTCACCTGTGTCTGGGTCTTGGGGGGCTCTCAAGCCAGGATGGTTTCAATCTTGGGCTGTAGGGGTGCCACCTGGCCGCTCCCCACCTGGTGTCCCAAGTACACCACAGAACCCTGCCAAATCTGGCACTTACTTGCCAGATTGTGAGGCCTGCCCTTCGCAGTGCCATCAACACTTCCCAGAGGTGGCGCAGGTGGTCCTCCCATGAGGAACTAAACACTGCAATGTCATCCAGGTAGGCGGCACTGAAATCTTCCAGCCCAACCAACACCCTGTTGACCAACCTCTGAAAGGTGGCAGGGGCATTCTTCATCCCAAAGGGCATCACCCTGAACTGGTAGTGCCCATCTGGTGTGGAGAATACGGATCTCTCCTTTGCCCCATCAGTTAAGGTGATCTGCCAATACCCAGACGTCAAATCAAATGTGCTGAGGTACCGTGCAGCCCCTAGCCGATCTATGAGCTCATCAGCTCTGTGGATGGGGTGCGCCTCAGTCTTTGTGACTGAATTGAGACCTTGGTAGTCCACGCAGAACTGAAGTTCTGGGGTGGCACCAGGCGCTGCAGCTTTTGGTACCAAGACCACTGGGCTGGACCAAGGGCTGCTAGAGGACTCAATCACCCCTAAAGCAAACATTTTGGAAACATCTTCCTTAATGGATGCCCTAACCCGGTCAGTCACTCGGCAAGCCTTGTGCTTAACAGGAGGACTGTCCCCGGTGTCCACTTTGTGGACACACCAATCAGTGACACTAGGCACCAGGGAGAACAGATCACTGAATTGTCCCAACAGTTGGCGACAATCACTCTGTTGCTCAGGGGTCAGTGTGGCGGAGAGAACCACACCCTCCACTGACCCGTCTTGCTCCTTTGCACACAAGAGGTCAGGAAGAGACACACTGTCCTCCTCCATCCCAGCATCTGTGGCCAGGAGCATGCCCACTTCGGACCTCTCAAAGTGGGGCTTCAGGCGGCTGACATGCAGGACCCGCAAGGGGTTCCGGGGAGACCCGAAGTCCACCAAGTAGGTAACAGGACTCTTGCGCTCCACCACCTCAAACGGTCCGGTCCACTTATCTTGGAGCGCACAAGGCTCCACTGGGGCCATGACCCAAACCTTTTGACCAGGCTGAAACTCAATCAGAGTGGCATTCTGATTGTACCAACGTTTCATCTCTTCCTGGCTGGCTTCCAGATTTGCCTCAGCGAGCTTTCTGAAACGCCGAGCCTGGTTCCTGAAGGCCAGCATGTAACTAAACACATCCTGGGGAGGTTTCCTGGGAGATTGCTCCCAGCCTTCCTTGACCAGACTCAGAGGCCCTCTTACCTGGTGACCATAGAGGAGTTCAAAGGGGCTGAACCCTAGGGACTTCTGTGGCACCTCACGGTAAGCAAACAACAGGCATGGCAAGAGGACGTCCCACTTACGCCTCATGGTCTTTTCTAGGCCCATAATCATGCCTTTGAGGGTCCGGTTGAATCTCTCAACCAGACCATTCCCTTGGGGGTGGTAAGGGGTGGTAAACTTATAGGTTACCCCACTCTCCTCCCACAGAGTCTTCATATATTTGGAAATGAAGTTAGTACCCCTATCAGACACCACCTCTCTGGGGAACCCCAAACGGGAGAAAATCCCCATCAGGGCACGTCCCACCACGGGGGCCATCACTGTCTGGAGTGGGATGGCTTCAGGGTACCGGGTGGCATGGTCCACCAAGACCAGGATGAACCTGTTGCCCATGGCTGTCTTGGGGTCCAGAGGCCCCACAATGTCAATGCCCACTCGCTCGAATGGGGTACTGACAACTGGAAAGGGCTGAAGTGGGGCTTTGATCTTCCCCCCACTCTTCCCACTTGCCTGGCAAGTCTCACATGTCCTGTAGTGAGCATCTGAGCTCCTGCGCATCTGGGGCCAAAAAAAGTGGGTGACCAGTGTGAGAAGTTGGCCTGGCATATGCTGTCCACTAATTATAGTGGGCACCTTGCACCAGTCCAAATCGACTCTTATGGTAGGTAGGTTAAAGACAACCTTATTGAAAGCTATCCTAGTGGTAGCTATGGAGAGCAGCCTTCAGGCTAAGTCTTGAAGGAATGTAAAGCAGCTTGTTTTACCAGTCTATAATCTCTTGAGTGACCAAATGAAAGAGCACCACACCAGGTATATATTCAAAATATATGTATTTATTACTAAACACACCCCTCTAGTCTCTTTATGAGGCTAGAGTTCGAAGTACATAGGTTATAAGATCTTAAATCACAATAATAGCACAAATACACGTTTGGGCCCTAGGGCGTACCAAACCATATACCAATAAAGTGGTATGCGAACCACGACTGAACTAGACACTAGGCCTAGAGCCTCTAGAAGTGCTTGGACCACAAGGAACCACCCAAGGTAGTGACACAGGGGACCCACGGGAGACGCGTGCAGTGTAAATACACAACCGCGATACGCCGTTAACTTCTATGGAGAAAGTCGGCATCGGGAAAATAGAGGAAAGGGACACTTAAAAGAGGACTAGGACAAAACCCTTTGAGATCTAGGACTTTGAAGAGTCTCTACCCACGGGAGCACCGGAGTACTCGTGTTACCTCACCCAGGGAAGCCGGGTGCATAGGTGCCTTTCGGGGTCGGGTTTCGTCGTCGATTCGAATGGCGATCTGCTGCAAAGTGCTGCTGGCGGCCAAGAGAAAAGTGTCCGGGTGGATCCAAGAGTGGATCGGAGTTCTGGTGAACCTGAAAGCAGAGTGGACAGAGTCTGGGTCACTAGCCAGTGACCAGGAAGGCGATGGACAGATGCCCACCGATGTTGAGTGCTTCAGGTGCGTTGACGGTCGTCTTGACTCTTCAGCCACGAGGTCCAGGAGGCGTTGTCGGCGACCAGGAGCAGGATTCGGGCTGGTGCTCGATGTCTGTCGAGTGCTGAGGTGTTGGCGACCGGATTGGACCTAACAAGCCTTGGCAACGGCAAGTCTCGAGTAAGATGAAGATCGTCGATGGTGCAGACCAGCAAGGTCTGTGGAACTCACCCAGCGAGGGTAAGTCAGGGCAGGCCTGGAGCAACCAGGGGAGCCCTTTGGTTTCTTTAAGAAGTCTTCTGGGGACCCACAAGCCAGCGGGCAAGGGATCGCGAAGACACCTCGGGCAGAATCACTCAACAGGGGCCCACGGTCACTCAGGACGGTGTAGGCCTCTGATCTTCGGAGGGATTCCTGCTGGAGGTCGGGACCACATGTGGTCCAAAGCACAGGTTCGTAGAACGTTGTGAAGGGGTTGCACTCGACAATAGTGCACGGTACCCAGGGGTCGCGGTTCCTCGTTACTCGTGGGGTCCACTTGCCTCAGCTTCACTGGGGACTCACGATGGCCTGGGAGAGGTCAGGAAATCCACTTCCTGGGCTGCAGGGACTTCGGACTCCGGCGGGAGCGGCGTAGTTTGCGACCGTCGTTGTCGTTTTTGGTGCCTGCCAAGCAGGGGAGTCACTCCTTGACTCCAAGGGAGATTCTTCTGTCTTCCAAAGGTAGTGGAACATCGAAGGGCCAGGATTCTTCTGTAGAGTGTCATCCAGGGGTTATCTGCTTTGCAATGGCAAGGTTCCCCCTCTTATACTAAAAAGAGGGGATGGACTAGCTCTATGACCCCACCTATGGGAGGATCAAGGGAGGGGGTGGCTACACCCACTTCCCTTTGTCCAGTTTCGCGCCAGAGCAGGGGCAGGTAGCCCCTGAGCTGGTTTGAACTGGCATATGCACAGAGGAGCCTTTTGCTCCCCCAGTGCAGGACTTCAAAGCACTCTAAGAGTGCACCCACCCAGCCCCAATACACATTATCCTGTCTGGGGAGGTGGTCACACCTCCCTGCAACAGGAAACCTATTGTCCAGGCCTCCCCTGCCGGAGTTTCGTCCAGCAGCAGGAGGCCAGACTTGTGTCTGTGGCAGCAGCATCCATTTTGTGATGCCAGGGCTTCAGAAAGAAGTTACCGGGTAAGCCAGAGTTAACATGTCTTTCCCTCTAGAAGGGTGGAATGCTACCCCCGCCGCCAGGATTGGCGGGGGGTAGTATTCCAAGATGTTTGACACCAAACACGACATGTTTAGGTGCAGCCATTCCAAAGTTAGCATTTTACCGCGAGGATATAATGCGCTTAAGAGTATATGGTCAGGCTGCACTACAAACAGCATCAGAGATGGTCTCCGAACGCTGCAGAGGGGCCCTGCTCATGCAGGGGCACCCTCTCACATAGGAACCATGCACTCTGCCTTTAGGATTGATAAGGCCTGCCTTAGGAGTGACTTATAGGTTTATATGTGTGTATGTATTTAGTGATATAGGTAACCTATATCACAGTAAGGGATGCATGCACCACCCTACCCAGGCTGCAGTAGCAGACCTGTGGTGTCAGTTTGGATGGCCTTCCAGGGGTGGCATAATACATGCTGCAGCCCCTGGTAGGCCTCTGAGGTACCTATGCCCTTGGTACATAGTATACCATATACTAGGGACTTATAAGGGCACTCCAGATTCCAATCAGAGATGTGCCTAAGGCACATGGAAACCTTTTACAGAGAAAGCAGATAGACTGGGGCCCTGAATAGCAGGATCCCAGTCCAACTAAGTCATAAACCAGCAAAACACCATAAAAAAAGTGGGGGCAACCATATAGTCAGATTCCACCTTCCTACATAACCCCCCCCAAACGAAAGGAGATAAGGCTAACCTTGGCCAGTTGAGCCTTCATTGACTAAGTGGTCATATAAGGAAGCACCTGCACTAGCATGGTTGCCCCCTGTCTTATGGTCCACTAAGCAATCCCTCACCCTAAGGGTATGAGAGGGTCTCCACCATGGGGAATCACTACCTGTGGTGTGCTTAGGTAAAGTACAAGGCTGGTGAGGTGTCTGAGTAGGGAAGTGAGGCCCTAGGAATGTTGGCCTCAGCTTCCTCAGATCACTGGTCACCATGTATGCCTGTCTTTCCATGACTGAGTTGCACTTTGCTCTAAGGGTCAACCTTTGGCTGCCTACAGCTGTGGGTTGGGTCCCTTTGGATGGACTACTGGAGGGACATGGCAGGTTTGGAACCTTCTGGTCCCAGGTTTGCCCTTGCCTACCAGAGTCCTTCTGGGGGAGGTCCCTACATAAAGGTATGGGGGATCCCTCAGTGTGTAGAGGAATTTTCACCTGGCTAGGGCTACTAGACTGGGTGCCCCTAATCTGCTGATGGGGGCTTCCTCTGGACAGGGGGGCCTGGGGGGTCCACTGACCTCCCTGACCTCTGCAGCCCTGGGCTGACTGAGGCAGGGTAGAGAGGGGCAGGTTACCTGCTCCAGACGGGGTACCACCTTGGAAGGGTCCTCTGCCATCAGGGGTGTGGCCAGGCCAGGCCTGACTACCTCTGTGGCAGTTCCTTCACTAGGGGTAGGGTCAGTTCCCTGAGGAGGCTGACCCTTACCTACTGTCTGGGGGGAAGAAGACTTTTCTTCAACCCTTGTGCTCTCTTTTGGGGAGAGTGGGCCATTCTTTCAGGTTCCATCTCTCCAAATTCTTGGGCTGGGGCTGTGGCCATCACAGCCCCACTAACCTTTACAGGGACGCCCAACATCCTAAGATGGGTTTGGTGTTCCACTTCAGCCCAGGCTGAAATTTCCAGATCATTGCCCATCAGGCAATCTACAAGTAGGGTTGGGGACACTGCCACTCTTTTTGGGCCTGTGACCCCCTCCCAGCTGAGATTGACTATGGCCATGGGGTGATCTGTTCTGACACCATCAATGTTGGTCACCTGGTATTTAAACTCAGGTAAAAGCTGGTGCGGGGGACTAGTTTCCCTGCCACCATGGTGACACTAGCCCCTGTGTCCCTAAATGCCACAGCTTTCTGACCATTAATTATTGGCTCCAATCTGTACCTGCCCAATGCTATGGGACCCATGGTAAAGATGGCAAATCCTATACCACCATCAGAGTCAGAGGAGTCTGTTGAGGGGTCCCTGTCTAAACTAGGGCCCACCTCTGTTCCTCTTGCAAAAGCACCTAACATTTTGGGTGCACTACTCCCAACTGGAGGATTACTACTGGTAGTACCAGGAGGGGTGGTAGTAGTTGTGGGAGGAACATTTTCTTTATTGCCAATCCTGGGGCAACTGGGATCAGTTTTCCAGTGCCCAGGCTTTTTACAGACATGGCAATAGGGTTTCTTTTCAGGAGAGGAAGGAGTTTGGGACCCACCCCCAGAAGAGGAATTTTGGGGCCCTGTAGGGGACTTATCCTTAGATTTATCCCCACCTTTCTCTTGGGACTTAGTAGAATCTTTCTTCTGGTCACCACCCTGATTTCTAGTTTTTACTCTGGTTCTGACCCACTTGTCTGCCTTCTTTCCCAATTCTTGGGGAGAGGTCAGATCAGAGTCCACCAGATACTGGTGCAAAAGCTGGTTTTGACAATTATTAAGGATCTGCTCCCTCATAATCAAATTGTACAATCCTAAAAAGTCCTGCACTTTGTTGCCATGTATCCAACCTTCCAGAGCCTTTGTAGCACAATCTACAAAATCAACCCAGTCTTGAGTCTGAGCTTTTTGGGTGTCTCTGAACTTCAACCTATACTGTTCAGTGGTTAGGCCAAACCCATCTATCAGAGCACTCTTCAAGACTGTGTAATTGTCAGCATCCTCTTCTCTTACAGTGAGGAGCTTGTCTCTACCTTTGTCTGCAAAAGAGAGCCACAAGATTGCTGCCCATTGCCTCTGGGGGACCTTCTGAACTTTACAGGCCCTCTCCAGTGCAGTTATCCATTTGTGGATGTCATCCCCACTCTGGTAGGGAGGGACAATCTTGTTTAGGTTTCTATGGTCATAAGACCTGTCCCTATCTCTAGGGATATTGCTGCCACCATGGGACTCTAGTCCCAACTTTCTTCTCTCTCTAAGGAGATCTAGGGATTCTCTATCTAAAGCTAATTGCTTTTTCTGAGTTCCAGCTGAGTTTCCTCATACTGGACTAGCCTCTTTCTTCTCTCATGAGAGGATTCTCTCCTATGAGATGAGACAGAGCTCCCTATAGAGGTGCCAGAGTGGTTAGACTCCTGAGAAGGAGACCTAGACCTTCTGGGCACACTCTTAATCCTTCCTGGGGGGACAAAGAGGGCATCATTCTGATCATCCTCATCATCTTCCACAGGAGGGATGGGGTTATCCAGGTCAGGGTCATTGTCACCCTCCTGGCCAGTTTCAGAGGGGGGCTGGGGTATTGGTACCCCTGGCCTCCTCCTCTTCTTCTGCCCCACCCTCAGCTCCTACCCCTTCAGTCCCTACAGGTCTTACTAAGGTCATAAGCCACCAACAACTCCTTGAGGTGTTGGGTGGTGGGGCTTTGGCCTGTCCTTATTTTCTCAAGTTACATAAAGCTCTCAATTCCAAGAATGGGAGTGTATCATACTTGGAGGGTGGAAGCTCAATGGCTTCCTGCAAGGATTCTTTGGATCCTGCCCTTAAAGACATTACTAGTGTGGTGTGGTGTATGCACTACCTACTCTAGTGTGGCCTACTAAACTCTCTTGAGTTGTAGAAAGGGTTGTGCTATCCCTTAACACACAACTCTAAGTTCAGTAGAACTTACTGTTATTCTAAGCTTAAATTATATGTACCTTAGGTACCTTTAGTGGTTTTCAGTTGATCGATTCAATTGAGATTATCTGGTAAAACAATAGCAAGCTGGAATCCCACACGCTGCACACCAATGTGAGAAGTTGGCCTGGCATATGCTGTCCACTAATTATAGTGGGCACCTTGCACCAGTCCAAATCGACTCTTATGGTAGGTAGGTTAAAGACAACCTTATTGAAAGCTATCCTAGTGGTAGCTATGGAGAGCAGCCTTCAGGCTAAGTCTTGAAGGAATGTAAAGCAGCTTGTTTTACCAGTCTATAATCTCTTGAGTGACCAAATGAAAGAGCACCACACCAGGTATATATTCAAAATATATGTATTTATTACTAAACACACCCCTCTAGTCTCTTTATGAGGCTAGAGTTCGAAGTACATAGGTTATAAGATCTTAAATCACAATAATAGCACAAATACACGTTTGGGCCCTAGGGGCGTACCAAACCATATACCAATAAAGTGGTATACGAACCACGACTGAACTAGACACTAGGCCTAGAGCCTCTAGAAGTGCTTGGACCACAAGGAACCACCCAAGGTAGTGACACAGGGGACCCACGGGAGAGCGCGTGCAGTGTAAATACACAACCGCGATACGCCGTTAACTTCTATGGAGAAAGTCGGGATCGGGAAAATAGAGGAAAGGGACACTTAAAAGAGGACTAGGACAAAACCCTTTGAGATCTAGGACTTTGAAGAGTCTCTACCCACGGGAGCACCGGAGTACTCGTGTTACCTCACCCAGGGAAGCCGGGTGCATAGGTGCCTTTCGGGGTCGGGTTTCGTCGTCGATTCGAATGGCGATCTGCTGCAAAGTGCTGCTGGCGGCCAAGAGAAAAGTGTCCGGGTGGATCCAAGAGTGGATCGGAGTTCTGGTGAACCTGAAAGCAGAGTGGACAGAGTCTGGGTCACTAGCCAGTGACCAGGAAGGCGATGGACAGATGCCCACCGATGTCGAGTGCTTCAGGTGCGTTGACAGTCGTCTTGACTCTTCAGCCACGAGGTCCAGGAGGTGGTGTCGGCAACCAGGAGCAGGATTCGGGCTGGTGCTCGATGTCTGTCGAGTGCTGAGGTGTTGGCGACCGGATTGGGCCCAACAAGCCTTGGCAACGGCAAGTCTCGAGTAAGATGAAGATCGTCGATGGTGCAGACCAGCAAGGTCTGTGGAACTCACCCAGCGAGGGTAAGTCAGGGTAGGCCTGGAGCAACCAGGGGCGCCCTTTGGTTTCTTTAAGAAGTCTTCTGGGGACCCACAAGCCAGCGGGCAAGGGATCGCGAAGACACCTCGGGCGGAATCACTCAACAGGGGCCCACGGTCACTCGGGATGGTGTAGGCCTCTGATCTTCGGAGGGATTCCTGCTGGAGGTCGGGACCACATGTGGTCCAAAGCACAGGTTCGTAGAACGTTGTGAAGGGGTTGCACTCGACAATAGTGCACGGTACCCAGGGGTCACGGTTCCTCATTACTCGTGGGGTCCACTTGCCTCAGCTTCGCTGGGGACTCACGATGGCCTGGGAGAGGTCAGGAAATCCACTTCCTGGGCTGCAGGGACTTCGGACTCCGGCGGGAGCGGCGTAGTTTGCGACCGTCATTGTCGTTTTTGGTGCCTGCCAAGCAGGGGAGTCACTCCTTGACTCCAAGGGAGATTCTTCTGTCTTCCAAAGGTAGTGGAACATCGAAGGGCCAGGATTCTTCTGTAGAGTGTCATCCAGGGGTTATCTGCTTTGCAATGGCAAGGTTCCCCCTCTTATACTAAAAAGAGGGGATGGACTAGCTCTATGACCCCACCTATGGGAGGATCAAGGGAGGGGTGGCTACACCCACTTCCCTTTGTCCAGTTTCGCGCCAGAGCAGGGGCAGGTAGCCCCTGAGCTGGTTTGAACTGGCATATGCACAGAGGAGCCTTTTGCTCCCCCAGTGCAGGACTTCAAAGCACTCTAAGAGTGCACCCACCCAGCCCCAATACACATTATCCTGTCTGGGGAGGTGGTCACACCTCCCTGCAACAGGAAACCTATTGTCCAGGCCTCCCCTGCCGGAGTTTCGTCCAGCAGCAGGAGGCCAGACTTGTGTCTGTGGCAGCAGCATCCATTTTGTGATGCCAGGGCTTCAGAAAGAAGTTACTGGGTAAGCCAGAGTTAACATGTCTTTCCCTCTAGAAGGGTGGAATGCTACCCCCGCCGCCAGAATTGGCGGGGGGTAGTATTCCAAGGTGTTTGACACCAAACACGACATGTTTAGGTGCAGCCATTCCAAAGTTAGCATTTTACCGCGAGGATATAATGCGCTTAAGAGTATATGGTCAGGCTGCACTACAAACAGCATCAGAGATGGTCTCCGAACGCTGCAGAGGGGCCCTGCTCATGCAGGGGCACCCTCTCACATAGGAACCATGCACTCTGCCTTTAGGATTGATAAGGCCTGCCTTAGGAGTGACTTATAGGTTTATATGTGTGTATGTATTTAGTGATATAGGTAACCTATATCACAGTAAGGAGTGCATGCACCACCCTACCCAGGCTGCAGTAGCAGACCTGTGGTGTCAGTTTGGATGGCCTTCCAGGGGTGGCATAATACATGCTGCAGCCCCTGGTAGGCCTCTGAGGTACCTATGCCCTTGGTACATAGTATACCATATACTAGGGACTTATAAGGGCACTCCAGATTCCAATCAGAGATGTGCCTAAGGCACATGGAAACCTTTTACAGAGAAAGCAGATAGACTGGGGCCCTGAATAGCAGGATCCCAGTCCAACTAAGTCATAAACCAGCAAAACACCATAAAAAAAGTGGGGGCAACCATATAGTCAGATTCCACATTCCTACAACCAGCCTCTCGAAGGTCTTGGTCTGCCCCAGATGTCCTGCCAATGGCACATCATGAGCCAACCCCAGTAGGAAGGCTCTGAAGCACTGGGGTACCACCAGCACACGGGCTGACCCAGGCTCAGCACCTTAGGCTTGCTGTAAAGGAGGTCATTCTCCCAATAGATCAGATGTGACCCTGACTGATCACCTGCTGCCTGGGCTGCAGCCTGTCGCCGCAGCCCCTTGAGAGAAAGGCAAGTTTTCTGCTGTTCACAAAATTCCTCCCTGGTGGGCCCTCCTTCCTGCTGCCAATGGGTCAGCTCAGGCAGGTCCCCCAGTTCGGCTACCTGTTCCCCTGTAGGCTCCAGGGCATCCCCCTCAAGGTCTGTTCCTTCCTGGACCGTGGCAACTATTTCCCGCGCCCCTACCCCTTCTCTGTAAGGCAGGGGCCTGGGCCATACTTTCAGGCTCCAGGTCCTTCTGAACGTCCTTACTGGCTGCCATGGACCGAGTGGTCGCACACACCCACTCAGGCAGACCCAACATTTCCAAGTGAGATTTCCTCTCCACCGTAGCCCACGGGGAGTTTTCTAAATCGTTGCCCAACAGACAGTCTACCGGCATGGCTGGCCTCACAGCTACTTGAAGAGTTCCTGAGACCCCCCCCACTCAAAGGGAACCTGAGCCACCTCACACTGGCTCTCAGAGTTGTCTGCTGACACTACTGGGCAGAATGCATGTTGGACAACCTGCTCTTTGGACACCAACCGGGAGCTGACAGCAGTCACACTAGCTCCGGTGTCCCTCAGAGCCTCCAGCCTATGGCCATTGATGGTCACCCACTGCCTGTACTTCTTAGTGTTATCAGGCAGCATGGGGTTAGGGACCTTTTCAAAGTCTCCTAGCGAGCCAAGGGTCAATTCCACGGGATCCCACCCACCTTTGGCACCCATCTCCTCTCCTCCCAGGGCTACACTAACAAGCTGGCGGGGTGGTGCGCGGGGTGGGGCATTGAGGTCCCTCTGGGGACACTGGGGATCATAATACCAGTGGCCCACTTGACCACATTTAAAATAAGTAAGGGGCCCCCTATGAACAGGCCTACCTGTCGGGGGCACTGGCTTCTTCTCAGGGAGAGACTGGGACACCACTCCTTGGTTCCCTTGGGAATTACTTTGGGGCCCTCTCTGGAACTCCCTCGGTTTACCCCTGTCCCCCCCACTTCTCTGCTGGGGACCCTGCCCACCTTTGGCGAAGTCTCCCACAGGTACCCGGGTGCTCACCCAGCGGTCCGCCTCCTCAGCAAGCTTCCTAGGGTTAGTTAGCTTGCTATCAACAAGGTGCTGGCGTAGCTCTGGAAAACAGTTACTAGATAAATGCTCCCATGCAAACAAATCATACAGTTGCTCAAAAGTTTCCACTTTGCTACCCTTCACACAGCAATCCATTGCTCTGCAAAAAAAAGACACATATTCGACCCAAGCGGTACCCTCTAACTTCTTACAGGTTCTAAATCTCTGCCTGTACATTTCTGGGGTCAAACCATATCGCGTCATCAAGGCCTCTTTCATATGGGCATACACCATCCTGCTCTCTTCAGGCAGATCCAACAGGGTATCCCTCCCATCACTCACAAAGCGTCCCCACAACCCCGCCCCCAATCCTTCTCAGGGACCCGGTGGGACACCATGGCTATCTCATATGCGGCAAACCATTGCCCAATATCCTCACTCTTATGGAAATCCTTGATGACATCCTTGGGTATATACACTCTACTCTCGGTAGGTACTAACGGTATGCTGCCACCAGAGGGGAGATCTCTAAACTCTTAGCCTTGATCTCCAGCTCCCTCAATATTCTTTCATGCTCCAGTTTCATTTTCTCAAGTTCAAATGTCAACCTGTTATTCTCAATATCCAACTTTTTACTCTCTATGTCCTTCTGACCTTCTAATTTGGCCATCTCCAAACTATACCTCCTATCTCTCTCCCTGTCCTCCATCTCTTCTGGAGACAGACCCTTTGAGGACACACTAGTACTGGGACTGGAAAGTGCTTTACCTCCCCCTAAATCCACTTCGTCATCCTGCTGCCCTCCGGCAATCTCTCCCCCGTCCCCAGGCTCTCCCCCATTCCCGGGGGACTCTCTCGCCTCCCACCAGGCTTTTAGCGCCTTCTGATACTCCTCCTTCCTAGAGAGACCTGCAATAGGGACGGTGAATTGCTTGAAAAAAGACTTTAGCTGTTTGGCAGTGTAGGTTTCTAACCTCTCTTCCTCAAAGGTGAGATCCTCCGAAGCATTGGATGCTGGCTTACCCGTCGTAGACATAACTGGCAATTACAATCGACAATAGAACAAAATCAAACCGTACGTGGTTGCGCCTAGGCCTCTACTCACTAGTAGCGTACACTGGTTATTGTATGTGGCGCCAATGTCCAAGTAGGGACCCTTCTTCCTAAGTCAGAGTAAGGGGGCTACACCCTTTGATAACCCCTGCTCAACCCTGTGGTAACATAGCACGAGCAGACAGGCCTATCTCAGAGGCAGTGTGTGAAGCATTTATGACCATACACAATAACACAGGAGAGACGCTACAAACGGACACCACAAGTAGTTATAGAAAAATAGTTATCTTTATATAGACTGAACACGAGGCTAAAAGCACTCAAGGAGCCACAATGCACACAATTACAGATTCAATTCAAAAGCAATAAAGGCACTCGAAACGGGGGTGGAACGGACTTAGTTCGGGACCGGGGTCCACGCGACCCGGTGATGCACAATGTACCTGAGATGTAAAGGGGCACGGCACGCAGCCTCACAAGGAAGCCGCGGTGATGACAGGCAGACTTGCAGCGGCCACAGCTCCCAGCTGTAGCGGTCCGCGGCATGCACTCACGATAATCCTGGGACGGGGCTTAAAGGCAGGCATCCAGCGGTACCCGACGGGGGTGACAAGATCCTGAGAATGGTGACTAGTGCGGGCACTCAGCGGCACAGCTCCTCAGCTGCATGGCCCACAATAGCGATAACGATGATTTTCGTAGGATGGCAAATGCGGGCACGCAGCGGCACAGCTCCTCAGCTGCAGCGGCCCACAACAGCGATAGCGACTTTCATAGGATAGCAAATGCGGGCACTCAGCGGCACAGCTCCTCAGCTGCAGCGGCCCACAATAGCGATAGCGACTTTCAGCCCACGTTCCCCGCAGTAGAACCAGAGGCTCTGGAATTCTCAACAGAGGCCTCACCTGCGGGTAGGATCCACCTCAAATAGGAATCCAGACGAATGATGGGTGAAGTCTAATGTCCCTGAGACTTCAGCAGGAGGCAAGCTTAAATCAGGCCCTTGGGTAGTTGCTTCAGCAAGATGGATGAAAGTTTCAAAAGTCCTTTCCCTCTAGTTACACGGACAGAGGTTCATCTTGGCAGAAGTAACACCACGTGTAGGGGTTTCGCGCAGATCTTTATACCCCACAAGTCTTTCTTCTCTCAAAAGTCACAAGTCACTGAACCCAGTCAGAACCAGTTCGGGGAGGTCCTGGGGGCACGTTGTTTACGAGGCGGCATCCTGCCTTTGAGGAAGAGGGGGTCTGCTATCAGACGCACAGTGGGGGCTGGAGCCATCATTCACCTTGCCAGGCCCAGACCTGCTCAGACCAAAGGGTCACCCCTCCCCATACTCCAGCTGCAGATTCCTCTACTCGACCCAGGTCGGGTTCAGCCTACCCTGTCCCTCCAAAACCAGACGGCCAATACACATAACAGCAGAGCACACGGGAAGACTTAGGCACGAAAATACCCGCCTTCCCAAAGTGGCATTTTCAGACACAGAATATAGAAATAACCCTCACTAAAAGAAGGACTTTAATATTCTGAGCTCAGGCATACCAAATTCGACTTTCCACTTTACAAGCTGCTTCTCTGGGTGGCGCAATCAGCGCTGCAGGCCCACCAGCAGCATTCGGTCCACCAGCCCTGGGCACGCACGGTGCACTATACTAGAGGCTAACAGGTAAAGCAAATGAGCCAATTATGGGAACATCAATTCATACAGTCAATTTGCCATAGGGAGCATTCGCGCTGTGGCACGGAATGGCCGTGGCACAGCGCCCAGAGCATCTAACACCAGTAAACACAGAGGAGACAAAAAGCGAGAAATGGAGGGGAGACCCATGCCAATGGTGCCAGGTCTAACAGTGGTGCTCAGTGATGAACCCTGTGGGACTCCGCAGGTGATTTTCGTGGGGTCGGAGAGGAAGGGTGGGAGTCTGATCCTTTGGCTTCTTCCGGTGAGGAATGATCGGATCCAGTCCAGGGCGCTGTTCCTTGTATGCCTTCGTCGTGTAGTCTGGCGACTAGTGTGCGGTGGGAGACGGTGTCGAAGGCCGCTGATAGGTCGAGTAGGATGAGGGCTGCGGAGTGGCCTTGGTCCAGGAGGGTGCGGATATCGTCTGTGGTGGCGAGTAGGGCGGTCTCTGTGCTGTGATTGCTATGGAATCCGGATTGGGACGGGTCGAGGACGGCGTTGACTTCAATGAATCGTGTCAGTTTCCTGTTGACTGTTTTCTCTGCAACTTTGGCTGCGAAGGGGAGGAGCGAGATGGGCTGATAGTTCTTGAGGTCGGTGGGGTCAGCTGTGGGCTTATTGAGCAGGGGTCTGACTTCTGCGCGCTTCCAGTCGTCTGGGAAGGTGCCTGTTTTGAAGGTGGTGTTGATGGTGTGTTGTAGTTCGGGTGCGATGGTGGTCGCGGCTCTGTGGTAGATGTGAGGGGGGCAGGGGCCGGTGGGGGCCCCGAGTGGATGCTTTTTATGGTTGAGGCGGTGTCTTCAGCCGTGATCGGTGTCCAGTTGGAGATGGTGGGCTGGCTGGTGTTTCTGGGGGGCGGGGGGCCGTCTGTGGCGCCTGGTGGATGGTTGATGAAGTTGTCGTAGAGGTTTTTGATCTTGAGGTGGAAATAGGTTCCAAGCTTGTCGCAGAGGTCTTGGGATGGGGTGATGTCTGTGGCTTCGCTGCGTGGGTTGTTGAATTCTTGAATGACACTGAAAAGTTCCTTGGAGTTGGTGGAGTTGGCCAAGATTTTGTTGTGGATGAAGTTCCTCTTGGTGTCTCTGATCTGGTTGTGGTAGTCCGTCATGGTGTCCTTGTAGGTGGTGTGGCTTTCGGTTGTCTTGGTGTTTCTCCAGTTCTTCTCCAGGCGTCTGCAGGTGCGTCTGGCTTCTTGGAGAGCGGTGGTGAACCAGGTGGCTTTCCTGGGGCGCTGTCTGTCAGGGTTGCAAAGCGGGGCGAGGTCGTCTGTGCAGTTGGAGATCCAGGTGTGGAGTTCTCTGGCTGCGTCATTTGCGTCGGGTTCCCAGGTGTGGTTGTCTCGGGTGAGGGTGGAGTTAAGTTGCTTGTCGGTAACCTTGCTCCAGTTCCTTCGAGGTGGGCGTGGGGCTGGTTTGGGTGCCTTGGGTTTGTTGATGGCGAAGTGTACGCAGTGGTGGTCGGTCCATGGCTGCTGCGTTGTGTGGCTGAATTGGACGCTGTTTCCTGCCGCGAAGATGGGGTCGAGGGTGTGTCCTGCTCTGTGGGTCGGTGTGTTGAAGAGTTGTTTAAGTCCGATGCTGGCGAGTTTGTCAAGAAGGATAGTGGAGTTGGGGTCGCTGGGGTTGTCGAGGTGGAAGTTCAGGTCTCCAATGAGTATGTAGTTTGTTGAGGCGATGGAGTGGGGTGCAATGAAGTCGGTGATGGTGGTGGCGAAGGGTGTTCGGGGGCCGAAGGGGGCTGCAGATGAGGGTTCCTCGGAGTGTGGCTTTGGGGGTGGTCTGGATCTGGAAGTGCAGGTGTTCGGCGGAGGGGAAGGTTTCGCTGGAGGTGGTGAGGCGGAGGGTGCTCTTGTGGACGATGGCGAGGCCCCCTCCTGGGTGGTTGGTGCGGTCTTTCCTCTGGATCTTGTATCCGTCTGGGATGGCGGTGCTGATGTCGGGGGAGGAGGATGCGTTGGTCCAGGTCTCTGTGAAGAAGGCGATGTCGGGCAAGAGAGAGTCGAGTAGGTTCCAGATTTCCATGGCGTGTTTGTGTACGGAGCGTACGTTGAAGAGGATGCATTCTAGGGTGTCGCCGGCGCTGGCATCGGCGGTGTTGGAGGCCGGGGTGGCGGTGAGGGTTTGGTGGCAGTAGAGGCAGGAGAACTGGCCATGGGTCGTGTTCGGCGAGACCTGTTGGCATTCTCTAAGTCTTCCAGGGCTGAGTGCGAGGAGGGTGGTGGTGTCGTAGCGATGGGTAGTGGGAGGTCCAGGGTTCCTGGCGCTGGCCACGGTGGGTGCGCGGACGGGCTTGCCTTTGGCGCAATGGCGGCGCGCCTGCTATGAGTGCCCGCTGCGCGACCATGCAGCGGCCGCCATTAAGTAGGGGAGGTGGGAGGGAGGAGAGGCTGGGAGGCGGGAGCGTGGGAATTCCAGGGGGAATTCCCGGAGGGAAATTCCGGGGGGGAGGGCCCGCAGGGGCAGCAGCGGCGAAAGGCGAAAGGAACAGGCAGGCACGAGAAAATAAAAACAGTGGTGGAATTCGAGCAAGACACAGATGGGCACAATAACTGTGGAACAACAGGGAAAAATTAAGAGAGAAAAAAAAGAAACGGCTGAGAAAGGTTACGGTGGTTGCAGGCAGTCTGGTCCCAGTTGGAGCGGGCAGCAGGCACAGGAGCGGGCAGCAGCCTCGAACCTCCCAAAGAGGAGGTCGTGGTCTGGAGGCAAGAGACGGCACAGCGGAGCTGCGGGGAGAGAGTGGACCTAGACCGAGGGTCGGTTGAAATTAGCAATAGATTTAATTGGCCCATTGAATAGTTTACATCGTAAATGTAAGTTTGCTATGGTAGTGGTTGACTATTACAGTAAATGGTGGAAGATAGATTTAATGGAGAAGCCCAACAGTGCCAAGATTATAAAAATTCAGAAATAATTGTTTTTCAGAGAGGGAGTGCCTAAAGAATTTGTATCTGACAATGGGGTACATTTTGTATAAAAAGAAATTAAGGAATTCTTGGAAAGCAATGCGATAATAAACAAACGCAAAGCACTATATCACCCCTAAGCAAATAGTCTCAGGAAAAAAATTAACAACACTTTGGTGGAGTGTATTCAGTGGACCACACAAAATAAAATTGAGTTGGGTGATGCAGTTGAAAGTATGCTGTGGTCTCATCGCACTTGTCCAAATGTGGTCACTGGTTTGTGTCCTTTTGAAATCATGAGGGGACGTATTATACATCTAAATTCTGTTCTGCATGGTTGAGAGAATTTCAGCAAAAATCTGTGGACAAAATTATGTGACCCCGAGATGAGGTGTTTCAGAAAAAAATGAAAGAAGGTAAGATGCTAGACACAAGATCAAGGAGGTCAGGTGTGATATTAAGGTGGGTGATACACTGTGTTACACCCCCGCACTTTAGACAGACTACTAAAGTGAGCCCATTCTAGGGGTAAATCTCAAGTTCCCATTTGAGCTGGTGGAATTTGCACTGAGATATTTCTCCACCAAAGCTGCTCCTCACACGGCAGACACAACCACTTCCTTAGTGAAATATTTTCACTTAAGCAGACAATGGAAAACATGGTGGATGTTCACCTGCCACCTAGACAAACCACTTTATCGGATGAAAACTATCCCACCCATATCAAAATGTGTCTCATTTGCTTTGACCTAATGAAATGTCATCCAAAGATCATTTCCACAAGCTTTATGTTTTAATGATCAGCTAAAGTTTCAGGGCCTTGTTTACAAGGAAATAACGCAGTGCGGTGCTGCAAGCCATTTGGCTGCGCCGCACTGCGTTAATTCTGAAGCAAAGGGATGTGTCATATCTACAAAGGTATGACGGATCCCTTTGCACTCCCCTGCGCTGGTGCAAAATTAGCTGCCATGCGCTGATGCAGGCACCCTTGCACCATGGTGCAAGGGTGCCTGCATTATAGGGATGATTGTTTTTGTGCAGGAATGGACACCTTCCTGCACAAAAACAGTCACAAGAGGTGATTTCCTCTTCCCATGTGTGCTGCAGAATGTAGCACACATAGAAAGAGGAAAAATACGAAGAGAAATGAAAACGCTTCCCCTCTTTGCACCTCCCTGCGCCTCCCCTGGAGAGGCAAAGCATTCTGAAGCATTTCCAGGTTTATGACTTCTCTTAAATCTGGAAATGCGGCAGAACCCTTGGGTGTTGCATGGGAACACCAACAGCAACACCCATGGCACGCCCCTTTCATGCAAAGTGTTGCATGCAAAGGGGCCATATTTACAAGGACATGAAAAGCCATGCAGGGTGGCTTTACATGTCCTTGTAAATATGGGGCAGCAAGTTGCGCTGCGGGTGCATCACAAAACGTGACGCAACGGCGGCGCAAGAGTGCTTGTGAATAAGCCCCTCATTTCTCAAGTCTGACTTTTACCCTCAAACTTACCGAAGGAGTATTCTGCCTTGAAGCCAGCTGCGCTCACCCAGCTGTCACTGTGGAACTGCAGCAGCAGTGAGTTTCTGGTGGAGAACACATGTGGGACTTGGATATTGCCACAGTGTTTGCCTATTGGCTTTGACGTGGAGCGGGCACCATCGTTGATAATCAGATAATCAGAGTCACATCCAGGGAAGTTTTCAAGATTGAACTGGGTGAAGGTCAATGAGATCTGTGAAATACAGAATCACTGTGAGTACAGCCCTTCCAGCTCACAACACTTTCCACACCAGAGAGAGAACTCCCTGCACAAACCACTTCATTTCACCACTACCCAACCCCTAACACCCACCTTGGTTTAATCCTCAAACACAGCAGAGCCCAATTATTAGAGCACTTGTCAGACTATTGGCAGAATGAGGGTTCTGGGAGCAGGCCAACTGCACATTATTTCCACAAGCGCTATGCTGCTCTCAACTGCAAGCGCCTTCATATTTCCAACTACCAGTACCCTGAGCGCACACACAAATGCACTCACACTTACACCCCCTTTTACACCTTTCCCTCTTAGAACAAGTCCCATGCTCTTTTACAAACCAGAGCATTAATCATACTAACAACTAACACACTCCTTTCAACCACTAGCATACTCCTTTCAACTACCACCTCAGTCTTTTTATACCTATGCTAATACATATCTCAGCTTTTTCTAGTGAAAATTCATACTCATTTTCTGTGCTAAAACTTAGTAGACTTCACATTCAGAGCTTGATTAACAGAAATGGAGCCCAGAATCAGGCAGAAGGCAACAGCCATGTTTGTCCGCCCTCACAAATCTTGTCGCTGCACATGTCATGCACCATGCTGTTGTGAGGGGGAGAGCTTCACTCCCCGTACTTTAGAAGATGGAATGCATTCATTCATTTGCTTAATTTACAATATATGAATGAGCTCAGAGTAGGCACTCATTCACTGACATGGGTGTTTTGAAAAACAAAATAGAGAGCCTGAAAAGGCTTCTGAACTATAATATTTAATAAAAACACACTGAAGTGGATCTAAAGCTTTGAGACTGGAGGACAGACACTGTATGATTTGCAAATTTCCAAAAGAGTCAAATTCCCAGGTTCTAGATGCTGTTGCTATTTGCACAGCACTGTTGTTTTTCTGATCTCTGGAAGCTTTCAAATGAATCAATGTGAAAAATGACAGAAGAGAGGTGTTGTTTATAGAAAGAGACACGTATCGAATAAACAGCTTGTCTACAGAAAAGGTGCAATCCAGGCAAATTTATATTTTGTCTCTAAAATGCTGTTTGTACATGAAAAAAGAGAGCTTTTCAGGCCTTTTGTGGTTACTTGGTGCCACCACAAGGTGGCACCTTAAGACTGCTGCATCGCCTCATCCTCCCTATCAGCGCCTAAGTATGTAGGACATAAGTATGCACAGAAATATTTAAATAAGCCTTAAGCAAGTGTTTAAGATGCCTAAAGACTTCTTTCCAGACTGTGCTGCACATACCTTGTATCCTGCAGGAGCCAGAATGACCATCACACAGTCCATGCCATTGGGGTACTCCAGGGGGTACCCGGGTGAGGTGACAATTCCATTGTCCATAGTGGAAGTGCTGTCACATGTCACTGCTAGAAGATGGGACAATAACAAAAAGTTTACATTTGCTTGCCAAGGAAACGACAGACTGCAGAGAGGAAAGATAACTCCAAAGAAAAGAACTAAGCAGCATCTAAAAGAAATGAGGCAGCAGGGAGGTCTGCTCTCACAGGGTGACTTGAAATACAAAGAATGAGGAAGAACAGGCTTACCTGGTCTGTAGGAGGCTTTGAAACCGCGGGCTGAGACAGCCCCATCACTGACAAACTCCACCAGCATCATGCTTCCAGAAGACACAAGCGCCGGGAGATCCAACTTCCCACAGGCCTTCTTCAGTACAACTGGGGATGAAGTATTGTCGCCATCGTAAACGCTGATGAAGTCAGCAGAGCAATCAGGGGTGAGCTGGACATCAAAGTCGTCAAACTGCAAAGAAATCTGGCATGGCAGAAACAAAAAGAGTTATGGCCATAAATGTTATGAAGACAAGAAAAGCACATTAAATACTGCCAATAACCTATACTTGACCAGACGAGGGTGATGAGCAGAAGTCTGCAAACTTCATTGAAGTAAGCATTCTGGCTCCCGGAAGGAATATTACAGGGTTTAAGGCTTGCCGAAGGCTTGGCTCAGGCCACGGTAGGAATGTTCACTCCTATGAATGGGACGTAGTTTTATTAAGCTGAGTTTGCATTCACAATGTTTAGGGATTACATTTCTTTAGCACTGACTGATTCAGCTCCGCATTAGCAGTGACCAAACGGTGCCCCTCTCAATTGTTGAGCCTTAATCAAATGGATCAACTATGTGTTCCCGGAGCCATCAGGAGTTCTTCATTACTGCCAACTTGTACCACTGAACCCTTTCTGGCCCTACAGCACTGTGGAGCCCGAGGGTGAGCTTGACACTACCAGCAAAACTAAATGTCCCACCACCCTTTGGCACAGTCCAACTCGGGCCTCTAATCTCTTCCACCACCATAAAGGGCTACAGAGCTAGGAACATGTGACCCCACTAATGGAACTACATGTTCCAAGGAGCATTGGGACAGTGCTGAGCTACTGCCCGCTGTGACCCAGGATCCCATGCTCGACAGAAGCATGCTGCAAGGCAGTGCCTTCAGTGAGGTGCTACGGAAGGATGAGATGATCCCTTGCTAGATCCAGATGAACACTGGAGCTTCTCCAGGAGAAGAGGCATAGACTAACCACACTTCCTCGTCTCATCGAGTGTGTCTTGGCATGACACACTATCTTGTCGCCATCTACTTTCTAAAGCTTCAGCTTAGGTAGCTGCTGCAATCTTAGCCTCGAGCTGTGTTTGCTGCTACTCTCAGCTTCCTTGTTATTTTTATGACTTCTGTGTAATAGCTCCCTCTCAAGCTTTGCAGCCCAGCCGAAGAAATATCAAGAGAAACGCTTTCAGCTCACTCACCATCGAGGAGAATACTTTGATAACTCCAACTTCGATCCATCAAGACAACCGTCAACCAAAGACAGGGCTATTGTTCAGGCCCTTGGCCTGGCCACGTCAGTAGTAACCATAGTTCTTTGGTTGTTCTAGAGTGTAGAGTCTCAACAGAGGAATCCATATAAGCCAGACATTACATTGCTTCATTCATGGCGTGGTGGATCTAAGCTCCCTCACCCGTAAAGAGAATACTTTATTTACTCTAACCCTGATCCACCAAGACAACCGTCAACCAAAGACAGGGCTACGGCTCATGCCCTTAGCCAAGCCACCTCGACAGTTCCCAAAGTTCTGTGGTTGCTCCAGGCTGTACAGTCTGAACAGAGGAATCCTTCTAAGCCAGTCCAAACACCAGACATTACATTGTTCCATTCGTGGCATGGTGGATCTCAGCTCCTCCACCACTAAAGAGAATACTGTGATAGCTCGAACCCAGAGCCAACAAGACAAACATCAACCAAAGGTCAAACTAGACAATCCAGACTGAAAGCAGATTGGACTAGCATCCTCTCTGCCAATAGCAATCGCTCTCAAGAGGAAAACTTGGAAACTACCAACAACAGCTAGTAACAATCAGCCCTAACTTTTGTTGATCTTTGCCGCTGAGACTGCACCTGTTTCAACCACCTGTTAAATGCAATAGTAAATCCCTGTACCGTTCATCAGAATTAGGCCACTCTCAAATTCAGTTTGCCAGTCACGATGGACTTCTCAAGACGTAGCACATCTGACTCATCCCAAGACATTTGCGTTGAACCTCTGAAAAGTCACCACCAAACACTAGTAAGGGAAAGGCTCTTAGAGAACAAACCCTTTGTTCACCAATGTGTGTACGTGCCTCTTTTTGCATGGTTAGCCCCCTCTTTTTGCCTGGCTTTGATGTGGTTCTCAAATGTAGTGCACAGGGTCCCTGCCAACCAGGTCCCCTTTGCCAGTGCTCCTTCCCTAAAACAAACCCCCAATTGGTACTTCTGCCTCCTGTAAGTCCCTAATAAATGGTACCCTGGGTACCTAGGGCCTGGAAGCTGAAGAGGGTCCCCTGGGACCTCTCCTCATTGGGACAATGCCACTGCCCTTGGAGCTTGGATGCCCCTGTGAGGGAGAAGAAAATAAGTTACTTTCCTGTAACTGTAGTTCTCCAGTATTGGAATCGTTCATAGATTCACATGCTCGAATCATTCCCCGTTGTCAAAGTGGGAGTCCCACGGTATTATATCAAAGCAATCACATTAGCAGCAGTGGCTACAATGGCACTAGGCCATGAATTTAATAGCCTATCTCTGACTTTTTTCAAAAAAAGGACTCAACTTAGACACCAACCAATCAGGCAACTGCACCCTCTAGAACCTTCCCTACAGAGGCTAGTTCGCTCAGATTTTCAAGTACAAGTGGGAACAAATATAGTCCCAAAAGTAATGGGAGAGCCTCTAGGGGAGGAGGGTGGGTCGCATGAGAATCTATGAAAGATACCAATACTGGAGAACTACAGTTACAGGTAAGTAACTTATTTTCTTCTCCAGTATTGGATCTTTCATGGAATCACATGCTTCAATCAGAATAAGTTAGCAGTAATATGGATACTTATTATTATATCTTCATATTGCAAACTTAGCAAATAGTTGCAACACCAATGATGTCAGTAAGGACATAACCATAGAGGATGGTGGATAGGAAAGCATAAAAGCAAAGAGGTTCACCTTACTGAAACAGATGCCGCAACACCGCCTGTTCCACTGCTGTATCAGCTTTATCCGTAGCATCCAGGCAATAATACTGGGTAAAGGTAGGCCTGGTGGACCATGTGGCGGCTCTGCAGATTTACTGGATCGGAAGCCCAGTGAATAATGCAGTGGACGTAGAAACAGCTCTTGTTGAATGAGCCTTGACTCTAGCAGGTAAGGGTCATCCTGCAGCGTTATGGCAGAACTGAATGGCTGTGGCAATCCATCTCGCAATGGAAGGTTTAGAGACTGGTAGTGCTTTATTCATATTGCCATAAGCAATGAACAATTGATCAAATTTCGAAATTGTTTTGTTCAATGTAAATAGAATGTAATGCACCTCTCAACATCCAAAGCCATAGTCTGTGGATTTGGAAAAGATTTTCTCAGAGCAATAAGCTCGTTGAGATGAAAATCCGAAGGGACTTTTGGTATAAATTTAGGGTTAGTCCTTAATATTACTTTGTCTTTTTTGAATTGCATGAACGGTTGCCTGATAGTGAATGTCTGCAGTTCGCTAACTCTTCTTGCAGAGGTTAGTGCAAATAATAGAGCCGTCTTCCATGACAGAAATTTCAGCTGTGTTTTGTGGATTGGTTTGAACGACCTTTTCATTCGCTGGTTCAATACAACATTTAAATGCCAAGATGGAGGAGGTTGATTCACCGGTGGAAAGCTCTAAATAGTCCTTTGAGGAACTGTTTAACTAATCTTGCTGACCATAGAGACGATGAACTCCTCGATCTCCTAAAACAGGAAATTGCTGCCAGGTGCACCTTTATTGATGAATGTGCAAGGCCAGTCCTGGCTAAATGAAGAAGATAAGGCAGAATATGCACTGATGTCGGGAATAATGGATGTAAATCTATTTATTGACGCCACATACAGAAACGTTTCCACTTAAATTGGTATGATTTATTCGTGGATTCTGCTCGCGCTTTAGAAAGAATTTCTCTACACTCTTTAGATATATTCAATGCTCCAAGCTCATTGTCATCAGGATCCAGGCCTACAAGTGAAGAGAAGTCGGGTTGGGATTCAATACTTGGCCTTTGTTCATGGATAGCAGCGTCGAAGTAGCTGTCAGAGGAATGTGATGTTGTTCTGAGAGAAGGAGAAGTTCCGTGTACCAGAATTGCTGGGGCTATTTTGAAGCAATGAGGATTAATCTGCATGTTTCCTTCTTCATTTTCTTTAGAACCTTTGGTATCAGAGGAATTGGGGGAAAAGCGTAAGCAAATATTTTTGACCATCCGATCAAAAAGGCATTTTCCCACGATCCTCTCTGGGGATGCCAGCTTGCGTGATATTGGCTTTCTTGTTTGTCTGTGTTGCAAAAAGATCGAGTTTCGGAGTGCCACACTGAAGGAAAATGCCCTTTTGAACCGTAGAATCAAGCTGCTGCACATGGCAAGTGGTTGTCAATCTGCTCAATGTGTCCGCCAGCACATTTGATACTCCAGGGATATGTTCTGCCCTTACTGTTACTTTGTTTTGTAGGGCCCAATTCCAAATTGTTTGTGCCTGATGAGATAGACCACTGATTTTGTCCCTCCCTGTTTGTTTAAGTAGTGCATGCTGGTGGTATTGTCTGTACAGATGAGTACCGACGAGCCTGCAATCCAGGGAAGGAATGAACATAGCGCCAGAGCTATGGTCTTCAATTCTAGAAGATTGATATGCATTGTTTTCTCGACAGTCGTCCATTTGCCACTGACTGATAGCTCCAGAAGATGAGCACCTCATCCCTCCAGGGATGCATCTGTGGTAATGACAAAATCTGTTGCATGAGAGAGAAACGTCATCCCTTCAGAAACGTTGGCTGATACCATTGACCAATGCATAGCTTTTATCATTGTTGGGATTATCTGAATCACATCGTCCTATGAACCCAGAACATGCAGCCATTGTTTGTCTAACTGCTTCTGTAGAGGACGCATATGAAGTCTGCAGTTTGGTATCAGAGGAATGCAGGAGGAGCACATCCCTAGGAATGATTTGTACAGTCGGACAGAAGGGGACTTTCTTTTGCAGAGCCTTTGGGACAATTTTTTGATCTTGTCTTGCCGTTCTGGAGAGACAAAAGCTTTGTCTGACTGAGTGTTTAAGACTGCTCCTAGAAACATTAATGATGTCGGTTCGAGGGTTGATTTCTGCAGTTTTCTTTTGAGACCCAACTGTTTGATTGATGACAGGCATTGAGCAGTATCCGCTGTGGCCTGATGGAATGACGGAGCTCTTATGAGCCAATCGTCAAAGTACGGAAAAACCTGAACTCCGTTTAGCCTCAGACGTGCTGCCACTGGGGCCATACACTTGGTGAATATTCTTGGAGCTGGGCGTAGTCCAGAGAGGGGCACTTTGAACTGAAAGTGTGTGCAGGTTAACTGAAAACGCAGAAACCTCTGATGGCTGCGATGAATTGGGACATTAAAGTATGCGTCTTCAAGGTCCAAAGCTGTCGTGTAGTCCCCATGGTTGAGAAGGTTTAAGATACCCTGTAGGGTGACCATTCAAAATGACTGTTTTTTCAGGTATTTGTTTAATTGTCGAAGATCTAAAACTGGGCGCCAGTCTCCTGACTTTTTCCTGATCAGGAAGAAACAGGAGTAGAAGCCTGTAACCTGTTGAGGGTTTGGAACCTTCTCTATTGTCCCATTTTGGAACATGATAGCGACTTCCTTCAATAGTTGTTTCAGATGGGGAGTAAACAACCTTTTGGAGGCACATTTGGGGGTTTGCTGACGAATTCCAGGGTATGCCCTTGATGTATGATGTCCATGATCCACTTGTCTGTTGTTATTCTGGATCATTGTTGAACGTAATAGGAAATCCGTCCTCCAAGCTGCGTTATGGATTTGGGGAAGGTAAGCAGCAGTAAAGAAAGATCATTGCTTTCTGTTGACATCTCGCCCCCTGGTGGGCTGTTTTCCTCTGGATGGTTGCTTGTAAGCCGCTGCCTGTGGATGCCTGTACTTTTGTACATATTGTTGCCTTTATTGCCCTAGATAAGGCTGGTCTTGTTGCCTATAATTCTGGAATCTTTGTCTGTAGGAATAAGCACTTTTCCCTCTAGCTCCTCAAAAGGGTTGTTTTCAAAACTGAAATGTTCCGAGGGCCTTGGCGGTGTCAGTGTTCGCCCTAATGGATTGTAGAGCTTCATCGATATGTTTTCCAAATAACCCTTCTCCGACATAAGGCATGTCCAGGATTTTCATCTGGACTTCTGGTCTGACTGTTGTTGCTTTCAACAAACCTTGCCTGCAGAGGACAGCTGTCCAGCAAGCTGTCGGAATCCTATAGAAGCTAAATCGACAGCACAGTCTTATATCTCCGAAGAAGCTCTCTCTCCCTCAAGGGTAATCTTTCTGGCATGGGACTTAACATCCTCTGGCAGAAGATCAATGAACTGTGCCATATCTGACCACATTTGCCTGTCCAATGAGTCATGCAGGGGTGTTATCTGGTGCCTTGTACTTTTTATCCAACCTTAGCATAACAGCTGTGACTGTGGCCGGGCTCTTCATTATCCTTCTTGCCAAATAAAATCTATAATAGGGATGACCCTAATTGATTTTTTAGTTGGTTCCTGAAAATCATAAAGGAAACAGTCTGTCTGTCTGGTCGAGAAAGGCAATTCGAAACGCTGTCCTCTCCATGATAGGTTGGTGTGTGAGGGTTCTTCTAACAAACCCAAGTGGTGCCTGGCACTACAAGCACTATATAACCATCGATCTTCGGTCCGTCTAAGTTGATTGTGAGATATATATACCTTGGGACGGGGACGGTCCCACGCTACAGTCCTTGCTCTCTTGTTTGTTCGTAGTTACTAAATAACCATCCCACTCACTGATAGTGGAAGCACGATCTCTGATCACTCCCTCTTCGCCTTCTTGATCCCCGTCAGACTCATCAGGGTCATGCGTCTGGGGTTCCACCAGAGGCAATGAAGACAGAGGGGTTCGTGGAATTTGTAAAGTGCACTGCCTAGGAGGCGGCTCTTTTTGTGCAGACTGAGCTGAAGGTGCAAGTCAAGGACCAGGAGTAGAAGAAACAGGTTCCGGAAACTGTTTATAGTAGTCCTGTAACATTCCTTGAAGATTGGTTACAAAATCCAATCGCATTTGTATCAAGCACTTTTGGGGAATATATTCAGGATAATGTTGGTATTCCTCCTCATAGTATACTTCATCATCGAAGTCTTGCCTTTTTACATTTAATTCTGAAGGACTATGAGCCGCTCTAAAAGGACTTTCTTCATCAGATTCATCCTCCAAGAGGATAGCTGGTGGAAAAGGCAAAACCTTGCTTGGCGATGTGTGGACTGGAAGAAGTGCATCAGCATTAGGTTTATCAGTATATGAAAGGTGTAACACTGGCACCAGAGGTGTTAAAGGTGCTGTGGATGACAGATACAGGGCCTCCATCGATGATAACTCCCTTTTCGATGAGGATTTCAATATTTTTGCTGGCAATACCAGATTTTCTGATGGAAGTATTGTCGACAACGCTTTCGTCGACAATGCCTTCGACAATGTCATCGACGGTAATGCGGTTGACTAATGTTCCGTCCACGGTGGCTTCTTCAGGCTATCTGTCGACATGGATGTCTTCGTCGATGGTGCAGGATCCTTAGCCGTCAACGAGGATGTCGACGAGCGTTTAGTTGAATGCTTCGTCGACGAAGGCGGAGACTTAGAAGCCATTGACGATAACAGTCTACAGGTAACGATAGTCATTGAAGCTGTCGGAGACGATGTTATTATCAATGGTGATGACGCCGTAGTGAATGTAGATGTCAGCTTCACCGATGTTGTCGACGAGAGCATCATAAACGGTGTTGTCGTCGACGGAGTAAAAGATGTAAAGATCTTTATTTTTTCAGTCTGAGTAGATCCCCTTGTTGAAGGGAGGGATTTTGAAGACCTTTTGCCAAGAATACGTTTTTCAGAAGGCATAGAAGGAACCTTTGAAGAGATTTGTCCTGATATTTCCCGGAATGACCAGGTGTCTCGTGGTGTGATTTTTAAGGGCCTTTTTAGGGTGTTAAGAAGGCCCCTAATCTGATGATCTCTCTCTTTTTTGCTACTAGGCAGAAATATGGGGTTTCTTCACTGTCCGCCTCAGACACAGGATTATCTTTAGATTTAAGCCTCTGCAACCACAAGAGAAGTCTTTCCTCTCTGTCCTTGAGGGTCTTCTGTGAGAAAGCGTGACATATTTTGCGACTGTGTGATCAGTATAGAGGCAATAAATGCACTTCTTCTGAGGATCATCTATGTAAAGTCTCTTTTTGCCACAGGTGTTACATGACCTGAATAATCCCTTTTTTGAATGGTCTGACATGTCCCAAGGGGATATAGAAAGGGATATATATCTGACCTGATAGAGGTTTCTCTAAACCACAAGAAATAATTGAACATAGCTCAGGGAGACTCCTTTCACACGACATGCGGTAGAAAATCTGAGGGAACTAGCCTCTGTAGGGAAGGTTCTAGAGGGTGCTGTCACCTGATTGGTTAGTGTCTAAGTTTGGTCCTTTTTAAAAAAAAAGGTCATAGATAGGCTATTAAATTCATGGCCATGTGCCATTGTAGCCTATGCTGCTAATGTGGTTGCTTTGATATAATAGAGTGGGACTCCCACTTCGCTGACGGGGAATGATCCAAGCATGTGAATCTATGAAATATCCAATACTGGAGAAAACAACAAAGTCACCATGACACCCTGCCTGGGTGCCAAGCCAGCTAGCACTGCTTGACAGTATAGGTAAGTCACCCCTCTGGCAGGCCTCACAGCCTTAAGGCAGGGTGCACTATACTCCAGGTGAGGGCATATCTGCATGAGCAGTTGTACCCCTACAATATTGAGTACCATTTCCCAATATTGTAAGTACCAGTGAATCCAAATAGAGTACATGGGCTGGGAACTCAACAACTCGAGTTCCACAGCACTAGGATAGCTTTGCTGAATATAGGAGTGTTTGGTACCAAACTACTTATCTCAATGAATTTACACTGATGCCAGTGTGGGATTTATTGTACCATGTACCCTAAGGGCCCATTAGTGGTGCCCCCTAAATCTCTACCAATCCTGGTGTGGTCTCTGACCGGCTGTAGGTAGCCAGCCACCACCAGACATGTTTCTGGACCCTGGGTAGAGAGGCCGTGCTCTCTGGGACCAGAAACAATGCACACCAGGATGGGCCAGTGCTCAAAGAGGGAAGCTTGAAAGGCCTGACACCTTTGTAATGCAACCCACAGCCTCTGCTGCCAGCAGCAAATGGCAGCTCCTGGTTTATACCCTCTTTTTGGGTGGGAAAACCAGTGGGAAAATTTGAAAAGATAAGAGGTGTGCCCACCTCTGCCAATTCCACCCCTAAGGTTGGGGGAAGCAAGGTGAAGCTCAACTTTCAGTCCCCGCCATCTTGACGATGGGGAACCCCTCCAATCAGGGCTAGGTCTATGCCCCCTCTCATAGAAGGGTGGCATAATAGAGGGTGTAGCCACCCCAGGCTAACTGCACATTGGCCCTACCTGCTACTCCCCGAAAACGCCTTCTAAATTTAGTATTTTGGGGGCTCCCCCAGACCTGATCCTCATTTCTGTGATGATCTGAGAAGCAAGAAGATGACCCTGCAGAGAAGACGGAAGACAACAACTGCCTTGGCCCCAGCCTACCAGCCTGTCTCCAGCTTCTGCGTACCTGCGACCCGTCTTGCAGCCAGCAACCTCTGAAACCCTGGGAGGACTGCTGCCTTTGATAAAGACTCCGATCTCCTGCAGACAGCGGACCTGTCCAAGAAGAAACAAACTCCAAGAACTGCCACAGGGAGGACCGACACTTCTCGATGTGACTCCCTGCTGCAAAAGAACTCGACGTGATGCGACTCACTGCTACCACAGATCTCCAAAAGACTGCAGTGGTAGAGGACCGGCACTTGTGTCGACGCAACTCTACCCTGCCCGAAGGAAGCACTGCAACTGGACGTCCTCTACGACCTCGAGGGATCCTCTCGGCCCCACGCCCTGAGTTGCCCACAGCTCTGAGTTCGAGGGCGAGTACCCTCCTGCTAGTTGCCCTATCAGTTGCCACCTGCACTGCCTGCCTGACCAGGATCTCCCCAGGATGATCTGACGACAGCAGACACCCATCCGATCTATAGCCGCCGACCGCCAGCGACCACGAGAGTAACTGGGTTGGCTGCCTGCTTAAACCTATCCCGCTCATTGCCACTGCCGACCGCGAGGGTAAAAATCATTGCCAGTATCGACCGATACGGCGAAGATACCGAAATCCGCACCATACGGGTGCCCCAGTCCCCCATGACCGACCCTGCACTCAGTGTTGGTCTGACTACCAGAAGACTGGAACTGTAAGTTGTATACTCGCTTGATACATCCCTCAATTGATTTCCTCTACAGGGTGATCTTGAACTGTTTTAATATTGGACTGTCGACTTTTGAACGTGAAAAGTATCTTTAATTGAAACGTACTTACCTTAGCAAGAAGGTCTTGGTCTTAAAAAAATACAAACAAAGTAAATATTTTCTAAAAATTGGTCTAAATTCCCTTCTTGAGTTGTGTGTCCATTATTGATCACTGCTGTGCAATAAATGTCTCACACTCCTCTGTGTTAGGCCTTAGGCTGCTCGACCACACTAGCCTAAATAGAGCAATTTGGGTTTTTACATTGAGCCTTGTACACTTTTGGGGAACCCCATTGACTCTGTACACGGTATTACCACAGAGCCAGCTTCCTACAACCACACTTGAAAGGGTACCTCTCTAAAAAACGTACAGTAATTGGAAATTGACTGAAACGTGACAAGAAGGCACAATGCACAGCACTTAATGTAAATAATTATATGAATCATGCAGGTTAGGATTATATACATCAGCAGAACCTAAAATAGCCTTTTGCGTCAAAGCTGCCAGTCCTGTGACCACCGCAAATAATTAGCAAAAGATGGGGCTGGCGAAAGCCCCAACGACATTTAGTCAGTGGCTGCTTCACCTCCAAATGTTAGTTTGAAGGGTCAGGAGCCCCAGTTTATAAGGGCCTTCTACTCTGCCAACTCTGAAGGAGGGACTAAAACGTATGTTTTAGTCCCTCCTTCCGAATTACACATGAAGGAATCCAAACTTTTATTATGCAACTGTTTTATAGTTTTAGAATGTTTTATGGACAATCATCCCAGTAAACTTATTTTGTACTTGTTCTTGAAAGAATGCAATCTTCTGAAGTCACCTTGTTTGATGTAAGACGGATCAGCCACCGGCAGTTTATTCCGTCTTGGTAAGCGCCTGGAAAGTTGGGTGTCGAAAAGGATCCCCGTGGGTCAGACAGAAGGGAGCTGCAGCGATCTAATGAAAGACAGCAACCAATCAACAGCTGACAGACAGACATATTATGAGAAACGTTAAAGAAGACGTCCTGGAAAGGCACTTCCACCTCAACAGGGTTACCGCTGGAAAACACATGGAGCGTTGCATCAAAACAAAGGTACTTTAGCTACAGCTTGCCAA
Organism: Calotriton arnoldi; assembly: GCA_963921515.1. Classification (NCBI taxonomy): domain Eukaryota; kingdom Metazoa; phylum Chordata; class Amphibia; order Caudata; family Salamandridae; genus Calotriton; species Calotriton arnoldi. The sequence continues at coordinate 582,740 of CAWUFW010006111.1, read as the reverse complement.
ACTTGGACTTTGACAACTGGTTTGAAACAAGCTTTGGCAAAGTCAATAGGTGTGGCTTTTCTATGTTAACATATGGAAACAGCATTCGTGCATGGTTGTATTTACATGTGTTAGCACATTAAAGCCAGACCTATTGGCTTTTGCAAAGTTTTTAAAATTTGAAAACAAAAGAAAAACGATGGATAAGAGACAGATGGAGAACACAATTAAAAAACCCATAAGGGAATAAACAATGGGAAATGAACATTCATGGAAACACAATAGGAAAAAAGAACAATGTAAAAAATGAAATAGGTCAAAAACACAATGGGGATACAGACAAGAAAAACAAATAGGGAAGTACTCAATAAAACATTAAAAAAGCCCACTACAGTGAAAAGAACAAAAAAAGGATTGCTTGCTGTGCAATGTATGTTTGAGATAAATAACTTAATGGGGCATATTCCCAAGAACGTGTGATAACCACAGCAAATTTAGCTTAACGCAACTTTGCATATCGCAGTCTATCGCGGGAAAACAACGCCGTGTTAATGTAGTATTCTCAACCTGACGGCACCATGCGATAGTCCCACGATAACGCGTCAAATGTCCACGTTAAAATCAACGTGACGCTGCAAAAATGCGAAACACTAACGCAAATAGAGTCGCGATGAGGCCAACCGCGATACAAAAATCAGCGATAACCAGTGACAGGCCTGCAATTCCCACGCATCATGAGGGAAAATGCACAATAAAAGCAGAACAACAAAAAAAACAACAAAAACAAAATAAACTGCTTAGCAACATGGATGCCCTCGGAACCAGTGCCCAGGTCAACGCGAACCCCACAAGCCCCACAGACCACCAGCAAGGAACCTCGGGTCGGGGAAGGCCAAGGAGAAGAGGAAGAGGAAGACTGGGTACAGTCGTCATGACAACCGGATCGTCCTCACGGAGGTGACAGAGCACGAACAACAACTGTCCGTCACCTCCACCGTGAATGTGTCGATGAGGCCAAGATGTGCTGGCACGATGTGAAAAGCCAAACCAAGCAGAAACCCGCTGCCAACAGGAAGGCAGCAACGGCGAATGGAGGTGGGAGTCCAGCGCCACAGGAGGAGCTGGAGCAAATGCCGGCCACAGTCGTCAGTGCGGAGACGGTACAAGGAGTCGGGAGTCCTGATACAGCTCGACATGACCTGACACAACATCAACAGGGTGAGTAACGAACAGGGACTGGGGGGGACGGCGGGGGACGGGCACAATGGCACACATGCACAACGACGTGTAGCACACCGCACACCCACAACGACCCTGGGTCATGTCCCTGATCCCCGTGGCACACTGCAGCACACATACAAACATCAAGTAGGCCCCCGTCCACCATGTGCCCAAAGGGGTCACACCCCACACATCACCAAGTCCACGACACACACATGCACCCATGCGAAACACAGCAAAGATGCGTATGTGAGAGCCACACTGACAATGCAAGTGACACCACATGACGAGCAGCATGGCTGGAGTACAATCACCATGACATTGTGCACGCCACAAGACTGAGGTGGCTGAGTGTGGACCACATCCGGAAAGGAGCAGGTCACACTCTGACACATCCACGTGCACAAACAACCACTGACGGCAACAATACATCTGCAGACAACCAATGCACAAGAGTACAAAAACCATCCAAGAGCACAAATGACCCAAGTCGCCAACATCACAGCACCTTAAAAGCCCAAAAGTCAAAGGCACACCGCCTCCAAGGGATATGGGGCAGCAAAATCACAGCTCCAGGTGCGACCCTACCACAATGCAGCACACACACATAGCAATGCCAGCACATCCACATGGACGACAATGTGGTACACAGTGCAACACTTACACTGCAGAACAGAGGAGACAACTGGGTCCGCCTGTGCATAGAAAATAGCCAATCACATCTGACATAGCAGGGAACTGTGAGATGCAAATGTACGTGTTCAACCTCACCTACGTCATGTAGTCCAAATGTCCACTGTCCCGCATCAAATAGTCCGCTCCTCCCAAACAGTCACAATGTACATTGTCATGCAGTCTGTATGTAAACCTGAATAATGCGTAAACATACATGCCAACACAATGTCAACAAGCATCTCCCCTTCACATTGCAGAGGGACAAACAACACCTCCAGCAGAGCAGACCAGACAACTCCACTGTGATTCTGAAGAGGACCTCCACACTTCCGACACCGACGCCCTACAACAGTTCATGGACATCTTCGGGCAATCGACCCCCAGGAGCAGGGCAGCCCAGCTGCATCGAGGATACCCCACCCCATGCACAGACAACACAGCTGGACGCACGCACCACCATGGCTGTCTCCCAGCAGCACACCCAAGCACACATCGCATTCCAAGGCCAGGTGTCAGACTGCCAGAAGGGAGTGTCCGAACAGGTGCTGGTGGGGTCCCACCTCATGGAAGCCGAACTAGATCACATACGTGGGTGTCTAAGTCCCATCAAGGACCACCTACACTCCCCAAAGGAGACCCACACTGCGACAGAGACACCAGCATCTGCACATTTCCAGGACTGACCACACCCAGAGCCACGGGATAATTATCCACACCCCCATGCTGGACTGGCACACGCCGGTCCAGTCCACTCCTCTTACGTATCGAGTGGGGGACGACAAAGCTACATGTGCAATGTCCCACACTCTGCCTGCGGTGACATGGCTGCGTCCTCTGCACATGGCACAATGTGATGTTGTGGGGCCGTGGCCCGAATGCATACATCATGAGCACACAAACACACTCATAGAGCTCTTGAACTGGCCACGGGCACGTGCGCCCGACACCTTTATTGGCATGGTCACATGTACAGTGACGCATGTGCTGGATGTGTGTGGGGTGAGTGTCAGCCAGCCCTCAGGGAGTCGTTGGTGCTGGCAACAACTTGAACAGTGATCACAATTGAAGCAGAAACATAAAACACCAGCATAACAGAAACAACTGTGAAGCATCATGGTGGTAGCCGGAGAGAGTACAGTGTTCACCCAACATGCAAGCAGAATGGTCCTTGATTCGTTGTGCACTGAGTAAGTGGCACCTGAAGGGCTGAGCAGGGTATCAAGCTGATGATGGCACCCACGACAGGTGTGAGCAACTCTGACAGTCTGGCAGTTAGACACATACGACTCTGGCACCTGTCGTTTGGAGTTGGTCCTGGCGGTGGTGGCGTGTGCATCCTGCGGTGATGCGACGTACGGGCAGGCCAGGACTTGATCTGATGTGTGAGCCCAGGTGGACCGCAGTTGAGGCCGGAGGTAGCGGACAGCGCAGGGCCACAGAGACATGGCGTTGATGCCCCCCAGGCCATCGGAACAGAGGCCATCCGACATGCCCTCAGGTTGGGGCCATGATTTGAGCTGCACAGAGTTAGTGGCCCCGGATGCACTGCGGCGGGCACAGGCACACCGCCACGGGACGCTGACTTGCGGTGCAGTGAGATAGTGCCACGCTAGGTGAGCGGGTCCTCGTCGATGTCGAAGGTGAATGTCACGGAGGTTTGTGGGGGACAGTGGAAGGGCTCCTCCAGGGCATGATGCAGAGGGCAGAAGCTGGCCGGAAGCGGTAAATGGAGGAGTGGAATGCTACAGCCTCGTCTTGGCAACATAGTAAGTATCACCGACACGATGATGATGACAACCCCCAAACCATGGACTCAGTCTCCAACAAATCTCAAGAAGTAAGTGTCCATGGATGTCGGGGAACAGACTTAGTGGCACCGGAGCTGTAAGGGGATGCAGTCTGCGACGTGGCCAGTACAATGTTATCAGCTCGGCCATAAATGATTCATGACTGAGTTCCCAATGTGTGACCTACTCCACCGCTGTGTGGTCCGTAGGCAGCGGGCAGCACGGGCCAACCACTGTTCAGCAAGCTCCTCCTGGAACACTAACACACGGCGTTGAAATGGCATGTGGTGATGACTCGTTGTTGACCGAGGCAGTAGCGACAGAGCTGAGCGGGTGTTTAGCCAGCGACGATGCCGTGTCCTGCCTGGTACGGACTGGATTGGATTTGTGTGAGGCCTGCAGGCCCACAGTGTAGTCCGAAGGCGTAGTCTTCAAGGGCCCACAGACACGTGTGGCTGGGATGCCATGCACATACTTTGTGTCACCACATAGAAGGGAGTATAGTGAGTTAAACTCTGCATTTGCGTGTGTACTCGGCCATTGCCAAATCAAGACTCAGTCCCAAATGTGTGACCTACTTGACCACAGTGTAGGCCCGGGGCAGCGGTCAGTAGGGGCACACATCCATGTGTCGTTGGCCCGCGATGCACAGAGTTAGTGACACCAGGGCAGTTGTCGGCAGTGTCCGGACACCTCCGTGAATATGGTCCTTTTCTCCTCCGGACTGAACCGCGTCTATCTCTTACTCGTCTCCTTGCGTACAATGATATGGACTCCGCCATACAGATATCACGACTCAGTTCCACATGTGTGACCTACTTGAGCGTAGTGTAGGCCGGAGGGAGCGGTGGAGTACGTAAACAGAAAAGGGGTAAAGCGGGCCTGTGTCACGGGGGCCGTGATAGTGTGAGGAGGCTGCCAAGGACGCGGGGTTCGGGCTTGGAGTTTGCGCCGGCACGTGGTGGGCCCTCTTCGACACACGCCGGTGTCGGCAGGTGAGCTGTGAGGCCTGGATACGCAGGGGCGGGCATGACAGGTTGGGAGTCCAGCGGCCCGTGGTGCAGCAGGGCCATAGGTGCGCAGGCCACAGCGCTCACGGCGAGGGCGTCGGCCTCGTGGCAGGGTAGGAGGTGCTGCACTGGCAGGCACGTTTGCCTTTCCGGAAGAGGACCACGCCCAGGGCTACGTGCTTTTTATTAACACCCCTACGCTGGCCTTGCGCACGCCGGGCCAGGCCACTCCGCAAACGCTTGCAGGGGGGATGTCACAAGCTACATTTCCGCGCTCTTCCCCACTGGCTGTGGTGACATGGTTGCGTCCACTGTCCACTGCACTCCACACATCAGCAGTGCATGTGGGCATGGATATGTCTGTGGTCTGCATACTGCAATCTGTCCAAGACATCTCCGCCACAGTTGGCATTGTGTACATTCTCATTCATGGGTCACTTGCCTCCTTCGCACATACCTGGTTCCCACCTCTCCCCACATTCCACTATTGTGTTGCTGCGGTGCCATGCCGTTGATGGTTCATGTACATGGCTGAGCAAGGTTGCCACAGTAAGTTGTGCTGTCGTGTCTGGTGGGTGGGCATGTTGTCTGGCATGTTGTATGTGATTTTGTGACGTGCGCATTGCCAGTGTTGTGAGTTGCATGATTGTGGAGTTTAGGTGTGTGGTGTGTTCATTTGGTACTTACCTACATGCAGTGCATCTCCATGGGTGCCATCCTGGTAATGCTGGTTGATGATGGACTGTCAGGGGATGATGGAATCATGCACACTGCCTGGGTAGTTGGCTGCAACATTGGTGTAGGGTCCCCGCTGGCCCACTATTGCCTGCACATTGATGGGATGCGTGTGCTTTCTGTTGCGGTAATTGTGTGTTTTTTCGGCAGGAGGCACAAGTTGGACATATGTGCAGTAGATTGCCCCCAACAGGTGCGGGACTCCTGCTATGGCGTGTAGTCCTTGCTTGGTCTCCAGCTGTTCCTGCACATTGTGGGGGACGTTTAGGTACTGGGGTACCTGGCTGGTGATGGCATCCAGGACAGGTGTGGGGAACTTGGATGGGGCTGGCTGTGTGTCTCCTCCGACTCTGGCGGATGTTGTTTGGGGGGTATGGGAGGCCAACATGTGCAGCACAGCCAGCAGCTTTGTCTGCGGAGGGATGTTGGTTGTCCGCTGTGTTGGCACCATCAGCCTGTGGGCAATGATGATCCGGATGCGGTGGATGGTTGTCCTTTTGAGCCTGTAGTGGGCATTGACATTGTCTGGTGTTAGGTCTGTGGGTCTGGTGCGTTTCCTGAAGGTCCGCTGTCTTTGTCTGCGCTGCCTCTGTGGTGGTCCGGGTGGGGGGCAGGGGGGTGCTGGGGCCCTGGGGGTGGTGGCGGAGGGTGTTGTTGTCCTCTCGGGGCTCCAGGATGCATGGTGAGTAGCTCCATGGCATCTGTTGTTCTTCATGTGTGGCTGTGGACTGGTCTCCCTTTGATGGTGCAGGTTGTCGTCCGACTTTACACCAAGTCAGAGCAGGTGTTAGATTCCTGCTGCTAACGCGCCTTATCGCCTGTTTTGTGGTCTTATCGCTGATCGGGCTGGTCGTTGAGAATGTTGAGGTGTGGTGTTGTCGCGGATTTTTACTCGGGAACGCCTACTCTGTATCTCATTAGCGATAGTTGAGGGGGTCATCTGTGGCGATGTTTTTTGAGGTTGCTATCGTGGGTAAAATGGTGTTAACACCAGCTTGTGAATGGTGCGACAAATTTATCGCCACTTTGGCTGCGATAAAGTGCCGCTAACTAGGCGGTGTCCTTGAGAATATGCCCCAATGTGTGATGATGTGCTCTACCTTTGATATGTCAAATAGATCTTCATGCGTGTGCGTGGTCTGACCACCCAAGATGGTAGACGCTCTGTGAAGAGCTCCAGTGCCCAATCCCCACATCCAGATTCATCCTACTGCTAGCTTGACTCTGATGTGATCGAACCCACAGGTCTCCTGGCCATCGGCTGCACCTCCCGGAGCTGCCCCTTGCCTGTGGATGTGCCTGATCTGGGCGGGCCAGTGCTCCATCTTCACAGCCAAGATGGCTGCGGCCTACAGTTGCTGACTGGGTGACCCCGGCTGCTCCAGAGCTATGCGTGTTCGGGATGTTCGTGGAGTGCTTGGCTGGCCGAGTCACCATAAATCTGCCTGCTGGCTGGGTTGCCACCTGCTGAGGAGACTCCCTGCACCATATGGACTGCCCGAGCTCAGCATGGAGCTGCTGCCTGGGATCGGTGGGGCCTGGATCGACTGTCCCGGGGCCTCCTGGGAGTCCCCCCAATAGTGAGTGTGGCGCGCCTAGCTGGCCGTGGCCTAGCCCTGCTCACAGTGTGCACTGAGTTACTTAGGAACCCGACGCCCTTCCTCACCTCCCCCTCTTGCTACTTCTTAGTGCCTCAGTGGCCTGGGGCTCTGCACGTGGCCTTGCCTACCTCCGGACCCATGGGGCTAACTGCTTGTTACGCTCACACCAGCCTAGAACTTGTGGTGGAAGTTGGTTGTCCTCATTTATGTGGAAGTTTGTAGCCCGACTCTTGTAATTGACAACCATCATAAGCAGGGATTTCCCGCCACCCTTACTGCTCTGAACGACGATTGAAAGTTACAACACTTCCTTGCAGGATATCCTTAAGTCTGCTGGGGAAGCCCAGTCCTCTGGAGATGGCTAGCACCACTCTATCCTGCAAGCGATACAATCCTCCCGTGCGACGCTGTAAACTAAGATCAGTGAGGTCTGGATTGATGTTGCAAGCCTGCACCAAGAATTGCATAATGTTGTGGAAAAGTTTCTGAGGCTGAGGACTGTATTTCAGAACATGAGGATATGGTACATGATTTGAAGCCTCTCTACTTTGGCTAAGATATTGGCGGAGCGAGCAGAAGATGCAGAAAACTGGGTCCGCTGAAATAACCTGAGCCTCCTTGGTTTTCCTGTAGGTGTTGCGGCATCCTCACCCGAAAAATTCCTGGAGGCATGGATTACGTCCTGGCTCCTTGCGAAACATCTTTTACCTATTTTGTGCTGGAACATGCCCATCGCTCCCTAATGCAGAGGCCCCAATCTGGGGCCCCTCCCAGACTGTTCGTGGTGAAGGTTCTCAACTACAAGGACAGAGACACACACAATCCTCAAAGAAGCATAAACGATTCTCTACCAGTCCACCCGGATTCTCATCTTTACCAACTACGACTATACTCGCTTGTTTCAGAAACAATGAAAACATTTGACTCTATTAAACAAAAGCTTCAAACAATGCACCTCTCTTATATACACATGTTCCCAGCCAAGCTGAAAGTTATTTACATATCCCACTCTTTCTTTTTTGGCACACCAGAGGTGTCCTGGGACTGGGCCATAGAGTGGAAAGAACTCAGATGTCACACATGCCCCTTCTTTGGGAATCCAATGCCTCTGCCCTCCCAGAGCTCAAGGTGGAACCCGGGGAGTAGGCAGCCGAAGGCATCAGCAATCCTGACAAAGATGGGACGTGGTCAGTGGAACACCGGGCTCCTCTGATGTGGAAGGTGACTGCTGAGGAAGTACTGGAGGAGAAAATGTTTTGTCCCTACGGGACACTGGCACCCCCAGTCTACGTGCCCTGAGAAGGCTCGGCCAAAGACACAAGATGAAGACATCCTTCCTATCTTCAATACTGTTATATTCCGTATGCTCATAGACATGTTTGTCACTGTTAGACCTCACATTAGATTTGGACTTTTACACATTATTAGCCAGAAGTACAACATCCTGCTCAATACACAATGCAGGAGGGGGTGGCAGTGTCCTACCATGCTACTTTCACGTCTTGTTCCTCAGGGGGAGTTTGGATGACAGATGCTTCTAGGGTGGAGGTGTGGGGTGGAGGGGACATAGTTCGTTTTTGTTAGTTTTGATTGCTCTGTTATGTTACTCTTGCTTGATGGCTTTACTTATACTTATACCTATACAGTACATATGCTCTCACTAGCTTGAGCACTTGTACTGGGACCGCTTTCAGGGTATCAGCCCTCATCAGCCAGACTAGCTTGAATCTGGTGGTATAGCAAGAATGTGATCCACTTCTGGGCATACCCTTCCCACTCAGGGTGACAAATGCAAAAAGAACAGATGATGGACGGAATGCTGAACAAATCAAGTATATAAACCATGAGGTGTGCTGTTTTTAACAGTGGGAAAGAAGAAGGGGGGAGTAGCTCCTGTAAGGAGCAAGGGCCCTCACACACCCTGAAAGGTGTCATGCTTCATCATAGGGCAGCTCCTTGTTGGGCTGGTGCGGCAATGCCCAATGGGCCCCGCAGGGGGGCTCTTTGCCGGAGATCTTTTTGTCCGTGGTCTTGGCCGTCGATGAAGAGGGTGTGTGTGGGATGTGTGGTGTATATACAAGGTGAGTAGGGTATGGGAAATGTGTGGACTAAAAATAACTATGGGAGCCCGCAAAACCAACTTTAATTGGCTGGTTCCATGTCATTATTTAAAACAGTAGTACTCGAACGTAGAGATCCTAGTAGTCTCGTCAAGTTTTCAAGTGAGGATAATGGTCAGCATGCTTCATTCCATTAGATGTCAAAATGATCGTGGCATTTCTTCGGGACCTAGAAACCCTATTTGCTACTCAAATAGGGGTGGATCACACCTATGTATAAGAATAGGTAACTATACCCTCACCAAATACACTAACTGCAGCCAGGTTCCTCTTCAGTATGGACCTGCAGCAGTAGAAAAATCACAGGACGCTCAGTGTCGTCGTATCCAACTCGTCCGTTCGGTACGCTGAGTGCGACCGGCCTACCCTCCGTGATTTCGGAGTGGTGTTTGATTTGGCCAAAGGGACTTGCCTAGGTAGAAAGAAGCAATGTACCTTTTGGAGTATGTGAGACTATAAAGGATATAGTTCACCTCCTTGACCAGGAAGCCAGTATTCCCTATAATCTAGGGTCAATAGATCTACATCTCAACTCAGGTGGGACTCACCTGGGTTTGTGTTGTCTTTTAACATAAAAAAATTTGGCAACCTTGCCGCTTGAAGGTATTTAGGGATCCTTGGCCCTGAAGAAAGACCCATTTGGGATAAACAGTAGGGTAGAAACATGTTGGCCTTAAAAAGACGGTTTGCGCCATTGTCCTCAACACACCTCACGCCTCGGCTTTTAGACATACCTGTGGTCCCCATTTAATAAAGGTGACACACCGGGGTACCGCAAGGCATTTTTAATACATTGATCTGGATCCCGTCTCTGTCCAATAGCTTTTTATCTAAGAACTCGCTCCTAGTTTGCGTCCATCAGGAGGACGAGTCCGCCCTGGTGGCACTGTCCTACCAGGGTGGGTAGGTTGCCGATGATGAACCAGGACTCAAATATTTGTGAGGGGCTTCCTCTTCCATAAGAATGGTGTTCCTTCCCCTGCAATTCGTACAGTAATTCTGTCACTGTGACGTCCAAATCGGAAGTTCACTTGTGTTCCTAAATAGGGAAACAGTCAATTCTCTTTTGCCTATAGCCACTGTACCTATTTGTGGTTAATGTTTGTCTCAGGAGGATGTACGGTGGCCTGACCACCCCCTCTCCACTTGTGTGTTAAGAGAACATGTTTAAACTGTGGAACGGCTCGTAGCAAAATTGGCAAGTATAGAGTAACAGGCTAGCACCCCAGCCCTGCTAACTTCTGTATATGGACTACTAAGGTTGGCACTGTTAACTATCAAAAGAATCAGTGCATTAAATCGGATGTAATGGTTAAATCGAATTGAATGCCACTGGTGAGCAAAGGGTTACTTTAGAAGTTGCCACTATAGTTCCTCACGTTTTCCAGTGCCCGGTTACTTATGTACACAGGGCTTGTCCTTCAGACAGCTTTCTGCCCTCCTGGGGAGACATGCTAAAAGGAAAGGACAAAACAAGGGCCTGCATGGGTGAGAGGTGTTACCTCCCCTCTGCAGGAACCCACACGGGTGTTAGCCCAGAAGGTCAGATTTAATGGAGAAGCCGCTTTTGAAGGGCAAATGGGTAACACTGGGGAAAGGGGCTGCTCTTTTGTTTAGGCAGACAGGCTGGCCCTGGAAACAGGAGATGAGAAACTGTTTTTTCCAGGGGAGTGTAGCCCCTTGGAAGCCTCACCTCTGGAGGTGGGCTAGAGAGCTCTGAGTGTCTGGAGAGGGGTCTGCCATGTTGAGAGTGGGCAGAATTGTTCATCCTGTGATATCCAGATGCCATACTTCCCAGTAGGTAGTAATGAGGAGAGAGGGAACCTGGTAACTCTTTGGCTACCGACTGCATCCTACTCTGAGGGCATTTTCTGAAGATAAATAGGGCACCCCTGGCACCCAGATCACAACCGACTTGGAAGAAGGACTGCCCCGCTGCATGGGAGACCAGCAAAGAGAGGCTGCACTGTTGAAGACTGCACCTGCTGCACCTGGAGGCCAGCGAAGGGAGAGACATGACTGCCGTGCTCTGCTCAAGGAGAAGTCACCTCCAAGAGCCCAATCAAACCAGGAGAACTCCAAGGGCGACCTGATTGGCCTTCTGTTTGCAGCTCGGGGTCATAACAGCTGAAGAAACCTGCTGGGGCAAGTTGGTATCCCCAAGTTTTAAAGCTACACCACTGCGACCCGAGACCCAATGCACAGAGGTGTACCTGAATTCGCTGAATCCTGGAGTGCTATTGGAGGGTTGCTGGGACCCTGAGAAGGTGAGGTCTTGATCCAGAAAATATTGGCTTTTGACTACAACAATTAGCAACCGGTAGCTCAGTAGCAACTGGACTTCAGCTAGACCAGAGAGGACTTTGTGGGACATCGACCCACAACTAGGACCCCCTTACCATCTTCATGGAGCAAGGAATCCCTGCAGGAAAACCGCTGTGGACCACATTCCATCCACAGCATCCTTAGAGCATCTTCAGCATCCTTCATCTCTTGCATCAGGACCATTCCATAGGCACCCATTGCAACACGGATAAAGAGCCTCAAACTGCTTATGGACTGCTTCTCCTGTGGAGGTAACTGTTATTGAGGACCTTGCTGGTCCTCTTGACAAGCTCCCTGGCAGAGGTGGTCACCCCAAGTACTTCTAACCAGCCACATTGACACTTACCTAAGTTTTCCTTGATGTGTTTCTAAATGTCCAATTTGTTGACTCTGCCAAGGCTTTTTCACGTTGAGTGAAATTGCTTTGATTTAATATTACTTGTAAAATGTGTTTCTCCATGGAACCCTACAGTTGACATTTTTTCATTCTAGTGTCTAAATTCTTATAAAAATACAATCTGTTTTTATAAATTGGTGTCTTCTCCAATTGGTGTATAAGCCTTGCTGCTCAGTGCTATAGCTACCGATGGTTGAGCTGAGGGTTTTTCAGATCAAAGCTATTTGACCTAAAAGGGTTGGTAAGTGTATTACAAGGCGATGTCAGTCACACGACCACAACATTTAATACAGCCCATTTCCTCACAACTCCTTTGGGAGCATAATTACTATCATGTAATATAACACAATACTGGTGTAATGTTGCATGTGAGTAGATTGATTTAGGAGTATAAAATCACATTTTTAAGAATTGCAAAATTAATTTGCACTCTTAAATTGTGTAATTGGCCATTTTAAATAGATCATTGGGGGACAAATGGCTTTCTGAATGTGTACTCTTTGTCAGCCTATACCTCAAACAGTATATATGTGTAATGTAAATATTTAATACATATAATGACTTTATTGGGTCTGACAGCTACAATTACATGTCATCATGTTCAGGTTTCTGTAAACCTGTCTCCACCAAACACTACACACCATAACATTTGATGTACAGCACCTCATGTTTGAGATACTACCGCCAGTGAGAAATCTTTTCTGCAAAGCCTTTGACGCTATGTCATTTACCACACATATATGTAAAGCAGTACTTCACACCCATGATCTAGCATTTGTTCACACCTTTACACCTCAACAATGTTTCTGTTATCTCTAGTGTTTCATCTTTGTACCTTTTTTGATGGCCATCAGTGAAGGTTTCATTTTATTCAGAAACAGATTATCATAGCATGTGAGAAGATGGAGACCACGCTTATTTGATGAATTCGATGAGTCTACTTGAAAATACTCCATTAGCTGGAAACAGCTGGACATCCATCACACTTTATACATGACTTCTTGGTGAGCCAATTAGAGTGCACCATGAAGGGTATAGGTACCTCGTTGGGAGTGTGCTTGACATGGTCAGAATTGCAAGTAATATGTAGTCGTCCAGAGGAGGCTTCCTCACCTCTTCTTCTATGTATGCCATCTGGTACAAGCCTGTCTTATTGCCTTCTACCTTTGCACCTCACAATTCATGGTTCTCCTTGCCTATGCCACTAACGTACCCCCACATGCCACTGTTGAGTAGATGTCCCATTGGCATTATGAAGTAACTTTACATTCACAAAGAAACAGTCAAACCTTGCAGCGGATTTTGAAAACACTAAGTTAGAATTCGCTACATATAAATATTGATTGCGATCAGCGACTGCTGCTGTGAGCCCCAATGCACACACATATTGTGAGCTCTTTATGTGTCACAAGAGGAAGGTGGAAGCAAAAGGAGCTTCCTCCTCCTTGCAACTCAGAATGTAATAGACAAAAGCTTTGTGACCTCTCCTGGACTTGCGAAGGGCTGCCTTATACTACCAATGTATACTGCTTCACCAGAACAGCCGGTAACCACTCATGAAGTGGAAGCTGCCCTTTTTGTACAACTTTCACTGTACATGTGCAAACGTCTGGCTTTGACTGAAGTAGACAGCTCCCAAAGAACCAAGGACACCTGCAGACTCCCTCCCGCCACTGATGTTGCTTTTAATTTGCTGCACTCAGCTGATACAAGCGTCATTATTACTGATGAGGGAGGACATGTTTGTCTCAGTGCACGCCGCCATTTTGTCTTGAGCCCAATTCATAGATCAGGAATGGTGCAGAGGGCTTTTCGTAACGCAGCCCCACGCTATGATAAGTTAGCACAACAACAAAGGCTTGGTCCTACATGTCGCTGCTATGTTTAATTACAAGAGGTGAGCACTTACTGCAGTTGTACAGCTTGTTGACTTTAGCCACGTCCAGGTTACTGAGTCCATACCGCTGTCCAATTGGTACTGTGGGGTCCTGTTTTGGAATCATGCTTGGTTTCCCAGACGTGTTTGAAAATGCATATCTGCAGGAATCAATCAAAAGCTTGCATCACAAACTTAAATCTGTTTCATCTGGAAAGAGGTCAAGAGAAATGCCAAATGGGAAAGGTTGTGGCGTTAGGGTCAGAACTGCTGACTTCGGAACTAAGGAATCAGGTTCAAGTCTCTGTGTCTGCTCAACATCATGTGATTGTAAGTAAATCAATTAATCTCCCCGTCCCTAAGAAACAAAATAAATGTGGCCTTGTGTAATGTAACTGGAACTCATGTAAAGCCCTCCAATGCCTTTGGGTCGAGTGTGAGCTATATAAAATTGCGAGGAAAAAATGCTAGACATTGATTCACCTCACGGTTTAAACACAATGGAGAAAATGAGTTTCATCTAGTTGAGGTGTAGCTTAAGTACAAGGAGGCTAGACATGGGGCTAGACAGTCAAATACCTTACAGTTTAAACATAGTAAAGGAAACAGGCTTCCGCTAGCTCAAGTACACAGAGTTATGATATGTGACTGGTAAATGCATGGAAACACCCGCCAGCAACAATTGAATATTTGTTATTTATGTAGTTAATTCATGACTTTATTGAGCAAGAGACAGCACTGGTGAAACTCTAGAAGGCCAGCTACGAGTGTGGTGTGCTGTGGTTTACTGTGTCTGGTAGGTAGGATATAGGTTTTAGACAGTGAAACTGCGATACAGAATATTGCAGCCAATCACAGTTGCAGTTCAGAACGTGCAAGTAGTGTCTAATGGTATCTATTGGTTTAATTGGTATTTTTAACTGATAGAAATTTCACACTAATTTCTTTGGAACATATATAAACCAATATACACAAATATATGGGTTGTGATGGGACACAGTGAAAAGCATTTGCAGTATTTAACTGGAATTTCGAGCAGGGACACCCGGTGAATTCTCAGAACATTGTTACAATAGCTATGTCTGGAACGCAACAGCGTTATGTATTTTTATGCAATTCATGCAAAGCTTAAAACAACTATATAAGCATACCAGATACACATCTCATAGTATTTTTTATATATGATTTAAAAACTTACAAATGTGACACACGTACCAGACGTCCACACATGGACCAGTGCTGGCAGTGTTCTAGGCAAGACTCTCGTTAAACAGAAATTACCAGTTACCATCACAGCTCTTGATGGGAATAAATAAGATACAAATCTAGACAAATTAGATTCAAGGGAGTCGATGTAGAGAGGAGTAAAAACTCCTTTATATAAGACTCCAACAAAGAAAAACCTACATTAGTGCACCAACGAGCAGGCCTTTAGCGGAGTACACCTCAGTTAGCGGAGTTACAGAGAAGCGCCAATGAGACCCATAAAAATGAAGAACGTTTGTTGTAATTGAGCTCTTTGACTCTGTCTACCAGAGTGGCGACCATAAATATATACATTTACTGATCAGGTTTGTGTAGTCACTTGGGCCCCACATAGCAATGTCCATTAAACCAGAATTTTTCAAATGCCTTAATGTTGGTCTTTCGCAGATAAACTATTTTTTTCTTAGCTGCATACGAGTATAGCGACTCTAGAGGAAGGTCACAACGAGGCCTAGGTAGAATTTCAATTACACCGGAGTAATGTGAGTAATTACATGTTACTCTTCGACTCACAATTAAGTTAATCACGAGATTACTCCTCGCTTAATTAAGTGTATTTCAGGGGAGAAAAACCTACCACAAAAGCACATTTATCCTCACGTCCACTTTGAACACAAGGGTGAATTTTGTGCTAAGAAAATAGTGATAAACGCTGGTAGTAAGTTAGAGGAAAATCCTACCCCAAGAGCATTTTTAGCGAGCGCGAGCGGCCTGACGTAAAGTCACTAAAGTCCGACTCCATCTTATGTAGGCCCTAACTCCATCTTAGCTCATGGAGGCCACCATCTTCCTTAACTTAGACAAGGGTAGTCACCATGTTCCCTGATGTATGCAGAATCATTGTCAGGTATGCTTTTAAATGCAGATGTTGCCAGACCTTATCTTTCTAGGAACTGTGATACTGTCAAGTTCTTCGATTAATGACATAGATACAACATCTAAAGCAACATTTGACTGGGTCAAATGTCTACTGCTCACAATGTCAAGGACAAATAAGAACACATACAGACATATAACCAAAATAATAACGTCATTTGAATTGACGTCCTTTTCCCTTATATGTTCATAAGGAAACATCCAGAATGCTTACCTTGGTGCACATAATCTATATCAGAAATTCCTAAACTTATGTTAGGAAGCCCATTTTCTGATAAGATTTACGTGCAGATTCGCAGAATCTGCCCCTTTGCGACCGGTACTTTTGCATTTGGGATGCATCATCCCA
The DNA here is from genome assembly GCA_963921515.1 of Calotriton arnoldi. Classification (NCBI taxonomy): domain Eukaryota; kingdom Metazoa; phylum Chordata; class Amphibia; order Caudata; family Salamandridae; genus Calotriton; species Calotriton arnoldi. The sequence continues at coordinate 566,523 of CAWUFW010006111.1, read as the reverse complement.
AATGCAAAAATCGCAAATAGCAATTGCATTTTAGGAATCGCAAATTGTGATGCCTTGAATGCAATGCAAGATGCCATTTAAAATAGCGATTTAGCTATTTTGGGCCGCTAATTACCGAAAAATTATATCTAATGGTAATTAGCGAACACTTTGAAAAATGCACTTAAGTGCATTTGTCAAAGTTCCAGGTTACACACACATGCCCTTGGGGCATGTGTGTGCGCAACATGTGTTCACATATCAATTTCAGGGGTGCAACAGGGAGTCCTTTTGGCACCCTGGCACCCTTGAAATTGCATGCGCAATTTGCGAGTTCCTATTGAGTACTCGCAAATTGCGCATGCAATTCCCATTCATTCCTACGGGCCTCTGGGCCCATAGGAATGAATGGGAAGCCATTCCTTAATTGCGACTCGCAATTTGCGAGTCGCAATTAACGAATGTTTAGGGATCGCTATTTTTTTAGCGATTCCTACATGCATAGGCTTTTGCGATTCCTTAAATGAGATTCCTTAATATTCGCAATTAAGGAATCGCAAAAGCCTACCTTGATGCGTGTGCCCCTATATATATATAAAGACTGCCCCTTGACCACTTGTCAGGAGAGGTCCTTCATCCAGATTTTCGCCCAAGATTCTGCCAGAGACGGCTTAACTGCTGCCAGCACACTTCACAGATGATGCATCTCACCTGAAGCCGATAAAGGCAAGTCCTGGAGAAAGACCAACTGACTGCTACCGCAGTGGGTGTTTGCCCTTCGCTGGGAACACTGTCTTTGTGCCTTTGCTGATAAAGACAGCCTTTGCTGTCAACAAGGTATGCAGTATCCCTCTTCTTGCTAAGAAACTCTACACTGCAAGTTGCTCTGCCTTCCATGCTCTCATAGTATGGTGCATAGAAGTAGACGTTTGGGTGTTAGGTTCTTGGTGACAATTTGAATGGCATTTAAACAATGCTGAAAATGGTAATTATATTCACGTAATTAATGTGTCTTATTGCTGTTTTTCTAATATTCCGTGTAGTTGTTTTAGATGTACTGAGAAGCAGATTGAGAATAATGATATAAGGTTTGCTGCTGTTTCCACGGTGCCCCTGATCCCTTTTTGGCATTGTTAGTAACCCAAAAGCAATACTTCTAAGTCAATTACACATTGAATAGTATCTTGTGGGGCTACAAGAACTTCTCTTTCCCATTCATCGCTGGTGCACTGATCCAGGTTCACCCATGTCAGCCGTAGGTGGGAATATATGCCTTGTGGAGTCACGCCAAAGTTGTTACACAATAGGCCGCTTGCTATTCATGTTCTGTTGCACTTAGCACTATTTCTTACCACAAAATGCATCCTCGTGGCCATTTACACATGAGGAGGCATTTGTGCGCTAAGAAATAGCGCCAAATGCAGAATTACCAGTCTAGTGTAATTAAAACGTAATCTCGCTGAATTCTTACGTAATTACGCATGATTATGTTACACAGACTTATGCGATTTACGCCAACCCCTAGTCATAACATTGTTGGCATATTAGAGGGTGCTTAGATCCAAGAGCACAGGATACAATACCCAAATCCCACCTTACTTCTGTCACAACATGGGCCTTACCTTGCCCCGGTGCTTAATTTGTAAAAGTATAAGTGCTGGGGCACAAATATTTGTTCAGAGCCCGCGACCCGTGTTATGAAGGTCAGGGTGCTCAATACCAAGACTGAGTAATCTTGATTCCACTTCATGCCTCTTTTATCCACCCCAGACACTCCCTTCCCCTTTATCTCACTCTTTCAGGTTCTTGTTTTTATCTCTGCTTTGTTATGTTATGTTATGTTAAAATCATTTATAGAGCGCACGTACACCGATTGGTTTCTTGGCGCTAACTATAGGAGTGACCGGAGTCCTAGACGGATAGTCGGATGTCTGATGAGCAGCCATGTTTAAGGTTAGTCACATGCCTGAGTAAGAAGCCATGTTTTGAGGAGCTTCCTGAATCTCAGGAGGTCTGTGCAGGATCTGATGTCAGGCGGCAGGGAATTCCAAAAGCGGGTGGCCAGTACCGCACATCTGCTGCCACCTAACCGCTTTGATTTGTAATATGGGATGACCAGCAGATTTGTGTGGGCTGAACGCAGATTGCTGGTAGGTGTATATCTCTGAATGATATTGGAGATGAATTCTGGGCATGCGCCATGTAATGATTTGAAAATTAGACAGCCGATTTTAAAGGTACATCGTTGGAGTACAGGGAGCCAATGTAGTTTCACATGAGAGGGGAAGCATGTTGCCATCTGGGCTGCCGATAAATAAGTCTTGCGGCCTGATTCTGCACAAGTTGCAGTCTCTTTATTAGGTATGCGGGCAGGCCGAACTATAGGGAATTAGCATAATCGATGTGGGACATGACCAGGGCTAAGACTACCTGCACCAGGGCTTCCCTAGTGAGAAATCTGCTTATTTTCCTTATTTTCCGTAGCTGAAAAAACAGGTGGAGACTATGCTTCCAATCTGAGACTTCATGGATAAGTCGCAATTGATTGTGACTCCAAGGCTTTTAGCAGAGGAGGTTGGAGAGGGGGGGAGCCCAGCTCAGTTGGCCAGAAATGCGGGTTCCAGGGGTTGCAGATGCCACCTATCAAAACCAGCTCAGTTTTGTCTGGGTATAATTTCAAATGATTGCTGTTCATCCAATTACGGATATGTAGCATGGTGGCTTGAAATTTGGATATGGAGTCCGGAGTATTATCAATGGAGAATATTAATTGCAGGTCGTCTGCATAATTAAATGTACTCACATTCCTTTCTCTTAGGGACAGTATAAGAGGGAGTAGGTACAAGTTAAACAGGTGCGGGGATAATGAGGAGCCCTGGGGTACACCGCACGTGATCTTCATGTTAGGTGCAGTAAGTGGGAGAGGCGAACAGACTGAAAGCGATCATCCAAAAAGGACGTGATCCAGCTGAGGGCTGGCTCCTGGATACCTGCCTCCCTGACACAGTCCACCAGGATACCATGGTCGACCGTGTCAAAGGCATCAGACAGGTCCAATAACACCAAGGCCTGCGGGGTACCCCTGTCTGCGTCTCTCCTTAGCTCATCCAGTACAGTCAATATTACTGTCTCAGTTGAGTGTGCAGGTCGGAAGCCTGCTTGCCTTGGGTCCAAATAGTGAGACTGTTCAATGAATGAGAAGAGGCGATTTGCCACATCGAATTCCAGTACCTTGGCATGGAAAGGGAGGAGGGAGATGAGGCGGTAGTTCATCGGGGTCAGAGGATCTGCCCCAGGTTTTTTCTAGAGGGGAACTTTGATTGCTTTAATTAAAGGCTCTAGGGACATAGCCCTGAGTTAATGATGAGTTCATGAGAGAAAGAGCCGGCTCATAGTTTGCAGTAAGAGCTTCTCTCAAAATGTGGGGAGAACAGCTATCGGTAGGAGATCCAGATTTAACTTTAGACAGGAACTCCAAAAAGGTATCTCTGCTGATTGCCGGAGAGTGGTGGAGAAGGCAGGCATTTCTTAACATCGTAGGAAGTGCCTCATGAGCTGGCTAGCATGGATGCTGGCTTTAATCGTGGTTACTTTGCCGATAGAAAAGGTGTTCAACGCATTGCAGAGTGCCTGAGAAGGGATGGGTTTTGTAGTAACTCTGTCGCTTTCTCCCTCTGTCACAGTTTTTTCCATTTATCTCTTCGTTTTTCCTCTCTCTTGCTCTGGAACAAAGTTTGTTTATGAAATCTAATTGCTGAACCCCAAAAAAGAGTGCTGGTGGGCCCCACCTGCAAGCACCGGCTCAAATTAAACAATGCCTTGACCATTCAAGTCTCTTCTCACAATTGTTGATTTGTCAAGATAAAAATCACCCATTCTACCACAAGCTTTCTAAGGTCTCCTTGGTGAATATGTTTATTGCAGAGTATTGGTCTATGAATCCTACCATAAACTAAAAGTCAACAAGAAACAATACAGTGATCCGCACCACATTTTAAGCCTCTCCCGGCCATAATCGTGATTGCCGGAGCATTGTTATTGTCATAATGCATTTCTTAAAACCTGCTGGTTGAGAGGATTCAAACAATCTACAATGGCCCAGCACAGCAATTCCTCCATTAGCCTCTTAGCATTCGTCTTTGCTCTGGGTCAAAGCAGAGTAAAGAGGCATCAGTGATGACTTGAATTGTGGAGTTTCCCTTTTTTAGGCCTGGCCAAGGGATAGTTTTAGTTGTCTCACCTGTATCATGTTTTTAAAATGGTTAAAAATATATATAGAGAGAGGTTTTTAGCCAGCCCTCTTCTTGCAGTGGCATTCACATTTTCCCCTTGTCCAGCACTGGATGGGGCACCGGGTCAGCCCACTTCAACCACTTCTCACACTTCTCACACTGTGAGTGATGGCATTTGCCTGGTCACATGTATACAGCTGCATGAAAGTTGGGCCCACTAAGGCTGATGCTAGGTCCATGACTGCTTTCATATGTGCTTTTCATTTTTCATTTTCTTTTGGCTTTGCCAATGCTTTTTTTGTTTTTGTTTGCGAGAGCAAAGAATCTGCGGGCGGCCCACACAGCGGTGCTTCAGTCTGCTTGCGGCCAGCAGCAAGGGTGCCTGACAGCCACTGGAATCCATCCTCACTTTTCACTGCTGTGTAGAAAAACCAGCCTTGGAGTTATGATAGGGTCACTAGGGGGCATATTATCAAGGCTGCGCTATGGAATTATCGCCGCTTTTGCGTCCGTTTTCAGGCGAAAAGAGGCGATAATTTCATCGCCTTATCAGCAAAGACACGCGTGTTTTGCTGACTTAGCGCCCGTTTCCAGCACGCCTAACTTTGCATCGCTAATGAGATGCAAAGTAGGCGTGGCTGTGAAACCAACCAGGGAAAATATCGCGAAGGCAGCTTCGCGATATTAACAAGGAAGGGTAGCGATTTTTTAAATCGCGTTAAGTATGACTTAACGCAGGAATTTAACGTCTGTTAAATTCCTGACTAAGCCATACTTAACATGGGGGGTGGATTCTGTGGCTAAGACCACAGGCCCTATCATCTAGGATATCGCCGTTTTCCACCATGGAAAACAGCGATATCCACACTATCTCTGGAATTTTTATCGCCTCGGCGATCCGCGTTGTTGATAACGCGCTAACCGGGCGATAAATTCCAGAGATAGTCGGCGATAAATATGCAAGCGCTAAGCGCGCTTTGCGATATTTATCGCCGGCCCTTCTTAATATGCCCCCAGATCGGATAAGCCTCGATTAATATTCTGCTCAGTTAGAACACCATATGTCAGTCGACCAACTCTGATCCTAGCATTTGAATTGTATAAAGTTATAATAACATCTAGAGTATGAGTTACAATTCTTCCTAGAAGTAAAACTCGAGAACCCTGGAGGCCGCCCTAGAGCCATCCACACCTGGAGGTTGATAACAATTCACATTGAGCCCAGTTCCTACAGTTGATTTGACTTTGAAAGCCTGAAACTGATGTCAAGAGGGCCCGCGTCTTGGCTGGCGTCATCAAGATGCTAACGTCTCATTGAAGATGCGAGTGCAGAACGGAGGGGCCAGGGACAGATCATACAACCTACATTATCAATACTAAGCGCATGTTCTTCACCTCAGAAGAGAACCGTCTGAGGTGAGTAGATTCATTGAATAAGTGGGTGGGGCTTGTTTACTAAGAGTTTGATAGCTCTGTCCAAGAGGTGTGGCGCAGCGGCCAGGGTGGCTGACTCCGGAACACGGGGGCTCACCGTTCGATCGCCGGCGGTAGGTTAGCCCAGCACCATGTGACTCTGGGCAATAGCTTGCTTAATCTTCCCGACAGCCCCCAGCACCGGGACACCTCTCCGGAGGTAGCTGTGCGTTTTACAAATGCTGGTATTTCATATTATTATATTTATTCACATGATCTGGAATATCAGAATTAACAATTATTAACAAAGGGACTTTATAGGCCCCTTTGTCACAGTGGGAGCTCAACTGGCCTGGGGGTAGATGAGGTGCCCCCTCCTCTCAGTGGCCTGCTGGGTGGAACTGAGCTATAGAAGGTGGGCACCAGGTGTCTTTCCACCTGTCTGTATAACAAGTGTAGGCAGGTGAGGGCCACGTGCAATGCCTACGCTCGCTCTGTCCCTACAACGACCAGGAAATACACCGACCCAACCACACCATTGGTCTGGCCAAGAAGATTTGAATGGAATGGGGGTGAAGGTGGTTTGTAAAAGGTCCTCCTGGATAGTTCCCGCATTTCTTTCGATCCGGGTCATGGGGATGGCACTGGCTTGAGAGGCTGTGATATTTCTACACGTGGGCACTCCCCAAACATCACCACAAACAAACATAGATGTGGGAAACAGTTCAGGTACAAATAAGAGAATGGGGAGCAGGCATCCTGCTTGCCCCTCGTCCGTCGAGGGGTGGGGGTGGATAAACTGAAACTGACAATGAGGCCAACTGCGGAAGTTTGGTTGTGGGGCCTGAGGTCAAAGGGTCTCTCTGGAACTGGTGAACAAAGGGGAGAGAACAGCCAGCCCCTGTGAGTGTGGGTTGAAATGTTATTGGGTGGGAGGTTCTTTAGTTATAATTATGTAAGGCAGAGTTGATCATGGATTTTAATTTGCAAGGAGGTGTGGACACAGTTAGCTTTTGTGTTCCTCTAATAAAAGCAAGTTTTCATAACCTAATATCTCTTCTCATGCACACCCCCAACCCAACCCCATGAGCAGCGCCTTACCTGTCATAGTGCATCACTGACACATAGTCATATGGAAGGCCCAAGGTATTGCCGTCATCTTTCGCAAAATTGCTCCAGTCATCTGCATCGGGTGAAACAAACAAATTAGCTATCGGTAAAGTAAAACTTTTATTTTAACACTGCCCAATGAATAGGAGGCCCCCTTCTAACTAAAGGCTCCCCGTCTGTCAGAGGGTGAGAGAAGGTAAGAGTTAAAACGCATATTTTTTAACCCCATGAGACTTGGAGAAGGATTTGCTTGTCTTGTTTCATGCACCATTGCTCGTGTTTTGTGAGAGTTCAATTCTTGTGTGGCGGCTGGTGACATTTGAAAGTGGTGAGGCGTAAAACAATTGTCGTACTTCACTGCGGTAAGCGAGCGTAGCGAGCGTGCCTGAACCACCTACGGAGGGTTCGGGGGGGTTATCCCCCTGAGAAAATTTTGAAAAAAAGAGTAGGCAAATGGTGCATTTTCAAGCAAATTTGAGAGTGTGACACTATCCCGGAAGTGCTGCAGGCTGTGCTCAAAATATATATGTATCACATATATCATTGACCTTGTATTGAACCCCCATCCCCCAGCAGGCCCCTGCGTAACGCCCCTGCTGCCTCAAGGCCCCGTTTAAGGTATTGCTATGCTCCTGAGAAGTGCCGGCCATCACCTGGCTTGTCAGCAAGGCCCTGTTTCAAGTTTGCCATGCAAACCCTTCAAGCCATTACGGCGCTACACAACCCGTGCATCTATTTTGACAAAATGAAGCACACCATAACATATCATCACGTAAGGAAAAGCCACACAGTATAATAAAAAGATTTGTAACATAAAGCAATGTCATTTACATAACATAGTGCATTCTAACAAACCATTGCATAGCATACTGCGCCTGCTTTCATGCTCAGGAAGTTTCGGCTATATTTCCGAATTTTTTCAGAAAGCAGGAAAGAATTATCTGGATTTCGAGTACAGTTTTGAAAACCCATGTCCACCTGCCTGCAAAAGATCTGTCGAGGCCTAGCAGTCTCTGAAAATGAATATTTCTCATCAGAATCTCGCGTGCTCCTGCTTCATCTTGTTAAAATTCCCTTTTTAGGATTGACACAATATTTTCCTTGCTTAGGGAACACCTTGCATCAGGCATCTGTCGATCGAGTAACCTGAGGTTTAAATTCCAAGGTCGACTCAGTTTTTTAAGCCTTTCTCACACATTCGCAGCAAGGGAAAGTAAAATGCAGAAGCTATTTGTAAAGTGATTTCCTCCCCTAATTGGAATATAAGGGTGCTGCAGAGGTCTAAATAACTGTTGTTATTACTGTAAAGTCTGACACATCAGTCTGCCACTGAAAAAAAGTGCCCCCAAAAATGATTTAATGCACCTCGCATTTCCTTCAGACGAAAATGCAATGTGACTCCGGGCACTTATGCTAATCCCCTTTTTTGAAAAATCAGCTTTTTTTGTATTGAATCATTCCTGATTGAATAGCCCTGTAACTGCCAGAGCAAATGCTATTATCTGAGTACAGTAATTAGGTAAATCGGCCTTGTCACTGTGAGTGTCTGGGCTGTGTCTTCTGCTATAAAGTTAAATGATAAAAAGTATTTTAACTAAAGGGCAGCCGCCGAGGCGTGGCGGAGCGTGACATGCAGCGGGACAGGGCACTGTGGAATTATGCGTGTAATGATCGACAATTCATTTCGCTTATTAAACACATTTAAATTGAGGGGAAAAAGTTGAACTGTTATTCACTTAGCGTGTGTGTTTACACGGCCTGCTAGAAAGTGAAGGTCGCCACGGCAGCACCTCCTGCTTAAAACCACCAGAGGTGAAGCTTTGCCACCGGCTTTTCTCCTGGAAATGGCTTTCACATTCAGGCTTGGCTTGCTCTGACTTTGCATGTGTTAAGCAAAACATAACTTTCATCCGTGCTCTCTCGTTCTCCTCCTCTCCTCTGTGACTAACGAGTGTGATGTGTGAAACTGGTCAAATCCATGAAAGTTATGGCCTAATTTAACAGTTTCATGGGCTCTAGTTTCCACCCTTTCTCTCTTTGAGGGTGCAAAGGTAGGGAGAGCTGACACTCACCGCCCCTACCAGGAGAGCTAAAGACAGAAGCAGTTGAGAGGAGTGATCAGTTGTCTCACTGCCATGCCCTGTGACTGGACGCAATGCCGGCATAATTGCTTTGAATCCGTTCGATTTCTTGATGAGGACAGGTGAAGTCTGAAGCGGACACCCTGTACCAATGGAAATCATTAAGAACATGTGGGGTGCACAGACATTTCTGCGGGCAAATTATGCCAGCCTGGTCAGAGTGCAGGTGTCGATGACTCAGAGAATACGCTGGCATAAGCATATACAATTATGTGAAAAGTGTCTCTTGCTTCCTGGCACTCAGGTGCCTGTCTCGGTAGAAGCACGTGCAGACTCACAGCCACCGTTCTGCCTATTGGCGGCACTGTTCTATTGACACACCTCCTGCCTGAACCCCTTTAAGGGAGAAGGGTGCACGACGTGCACTTGTCCGGCAACTTGGATTCTGTCTTTTGCTAAGCTGGCCCTGCATTTTTGGTGCAGTGCAGGCGTCACACATGCTGTAGTTCAGTCGCAGCCGGCAAAACGGGCGGATGGGTTCGCACGCGGGGGGGGGTGGGACTTATCTATAAAATAAAAACGTACCTTACCTGCTTCCTCCGAGACCGCATCACGCGCCGCCGCCTCAGCTCCTGCTTGCTCTGGAGTCCTGCCGTGTTTTAAGCAGCCTCCCTCCTCCTGCTCCCCTAAGCCAATCACAACGCTGGCAGTGTTGTGATTGGTGAGGCGCAGCGGAGAGCGCCCCAGCCGGGCCATTTTCTCTATGTAGGCTGTATGCAGCAGCCTACATAGAGAAAAAGGGGGAGTGCGCATGACTGCTTTGTTCGACCCTGGGGCCGACCAAACAGTCAGTACCCACAACAGTGGGCAAAGCCACTCCCCCCCTGCCCTCGAACAGGACCGCCCACCCGCCCGCCCCCAACCAGGCACTCCAGGCACTTCTGCTTTCTCGCAGTGCGAGAAGCAGAAACATAAAATGTTAGTTTTTCCATTTTATGTTTCTGCCTTCTTGCACTGCGAGAAAGCAGTGGGGCGACGCCCCCACGCCCCAATGGGGGAGCCGCCAGACTGACATCAGATGGCACTGAAGCCACCACATGTCAGTAGCTGGGTTCACTTGGTGCTTTGCCTGGCCTCTTCTTACCATTTGAACACAAAAAGCCTAATAGCACCACAATTAGTGGTACACTTTAAGCAAATGATGAGCCATTTATAAAACAGCGCAAACATGGGTTAACGACTACCAATCAGGTCCGTCGCCGCGATGACGTGAATGAAATGCAATCTTGGCTTGAAAATGAAAGATCAATTGGTAAATACCAGGGTTAAAGACGGTCACCGAACTTCAATGCTCACTTAACATTTTTAAAATGCCAAACAAAGAAGTGTTCATAAACTATAGAGCTATTGACTGCACATACTTTAACTTCGGACAACGAAATATTCGTTTTTAAAATATAGCTGATATATATATGCAGATGTCCATGGTGGAATATGCGATTTATTATCACTGTTGAGTGTGGGAGGGGCTCTGACTCGCCTTGAGTGAGTCATGATATCCACCCACCTACAACTATCATTAATAAATAGCTTATTATACTATTCTCGTCTATATACGGCTTATGCAATATATATATATATTTTTTTAATGTGTATTTTTTTAACAAACCTATTTAACCAAAGCCTGAATACAAGGGGTTAAATTTGTGCAGCAAGGTAAAATCACCCCGAAGAGAGGAGATCCTGTCTACTATTAGAGTTGCTTCCCAGTGTAAAGTAATTCTTACATTCTATCTGTGAGGCAGTAGAAAGTGTTTCCTCGTGTCATTTTAACTGTACTGTAGTAATAAACACACAACTGACCTTTACACTTAAGCACTGGGTGTGTGAATGTGTGTTTACTAGTACAATTGCTCAAAATAATATGTGTCATTGGGCCACATTTATTTTCACTGCTATGACATAAGCATATATATTACGCCTAGATTAAATTCCACGACTTATAAACCAAAGTGTTAACACAGTCGTCATGGATATTAAATTCTCTGCTGTATAGAATTCATCACTGACCCTGCTGTACAGGTACATGCATTGCAGGAAAGATCATAACACATCCAAAAATAGAACACTTCTGAATCTTTTGTTCTGTGGAGGACACGTGCTCCAATCAAAATGTTTGACACATACATTATTTGATACTACTCTCATTGGCACTTCACACTGTCAGGTTAACTGTAACAATGGCGGATTACATGCTTAACCCTACCACATCTTCAGGACAAGAAATATGTTTCACTTTCTGTTTCAGTGGAACTTGTCAAGTCCTCATTGTCTGAAAGTCCCCCCGTTTGACATGGTCACCCCCACTTTTTGCCTTAGTACTGATGTTTTTCGACAGAAAGTGCACTGGATCCCGGCTAACCAGGCCTGTGTGCCTGTTATCTTTCCCTTATTACAGGTAAATGTCTAATTGTAACTCAATTGGCAAGGACTTTAGTACTCCTGTAAGTCCCTAGTAAATGGTACTCATGGTACCTAGGGCATGGGTACTAAAGAGGGTCCCTAAGGGCTGCAGCATGTACCATGCTACCCTAAGGGATCTACACACAATTGCATGCCGACTTCCACTGCAGGCTGCGTGAAATGGTGCCCAACATTTTGAAAACACGACGTGGCACATTCACTGTGTGCCATGCCCATGCACATTGCATATACTATACGTAAGTCACTCCTACAGCAGGCCTTGAAGCCCTAAGGCAGGGTGCATTATATTATATGTGAGGACTTATCTGCATGAGCAGATATGCACCTGTGATGTCTGGTTCCATTGCCACGACATTGTAAGTGACCAGGAAGCCATCAAAAACATATGTACTGGGCACTGGTCATTACGAGTTACCCAACTACACAATGGCTTCACTGAAAATAATGGTGTTTGATATCACACACCTCGCCTTAATAAATCCACACTGATGCCAGTGTGGTATTTATTATGACATGCACCCAGAGGGCCACCTACCAGTCTTTTAGTGTGCTGGCTGACTGGACCCTTCCAGCCTGCCACCACAGATGAGTTTCTGACCCCCTGCTCGGGAGAACCAAAGCTCTCAGAGGTCAAGAACAATGCTTGCTCCCGAGGAAGGTGATCACACCTCCTCCAGCAGGATGGCAAGTGAACTGCCCTACCCAGGTCAGAGCTTCAAAGCCTCAACCGCCTTTGATATGAGACCCTGGCTTCCTCCAGACCTGGAGAAGACCACCCCCTGCCCTGGGGCCCAATTAGCACCAGAGCAGGTGGAAAAATTAGCTAGCCAGTAGGCGTGTCGCACAATCAGACCAGGCACACTCCTAAGGTGGGCCACATGGAAGTGGACACTCAAAAAAGGGTTTCACCATCTCGTTTTTGGTGAAACTAGGGACTCTGAGTAAGGCTTATGCCTACTCCCCACAGGAAGTGGTCATATAGGGGGTGTAGTAACCCCAGGGGTAACTAGCTTATTGGCTACTACCTTACACCAGTGAGAAGGCTGGTTCAATTTCGATTACCGGAACACCTGATTCTTCCATATCAGATTCCTCACGCTCTCCAAAGATGTCTTTCACTACTCGTCTGTGTGCCATGGTGACCGAGGCCAGGCGACAAGTATGTCAGTACCGTAGAGTCTTTTTACTACGAAACGCAAGACACACCAAATGGGAGTCTTCTCGGTGGCCGGGAGACAAGCAGAGATTGCAAACTTTGTGAAGGCCGGACCTCGGGTACTTGCCGTGGCAAGTAAGACACAATTGGAAAGCAGTCCTTTCACACAAGATGGTGGGAGTCAAGAGGTATGCATCAGGCATGGAGTTGAAACGAAGCATGATGATTGAAAACCTGTTGAAAGCAATATTGTTTTGTAGAACCGACAATGGGACGCTTCCAAGGGCCCGGCGAGAACACAGCACAGTGTTGAACCGGAGCTCACGATGACACATCTGAACCCGATGATGGAGAAAAAACAATTTAACAATGGAGCCAATGCTCATGTGCAATACCACCAACAGATGTAGTCACTAGACCCCGTGACCCAAAAAGACTTTGGTGCATATTTACAATGGAGTGATAGAGTGCAGAGTTAGCCTTCTTGGCTTAATGCCGCGCTACTCCACTTCGGAAACGCAGGACTGCACCATATTTACAACATCATGGTGCAGCCCTGCGTTTCCCCCTGCGCTGGTGCTAAATATTGCTGCCTAGCACCAACGCAGGCCGGTGTCTGCATTGCAGGGGAAAATTGCTTATGTGCAGGAAAGTGTCCCTTCCTGCACATAAACAATCTTTAAATGGCGTTTTGTGACTTCTATGTGTGATGCTTAATGCGCAATACAGTTTATTGCAAAATGTAAACATATATTAAACATGTAAACAAATACCAATTGAAACGTAAATAATTAACATGTTAATCAATTAACATTCATTGTTATGTAATTTTTAAAAAAACACTCCTCACCCAAACTCCCACTGATCCCAACAATCTGAAAATATGATGCATTACTATAATCTAATATGTAATATAGATAGTGTATAATACATTTCACAATAACATAAATAATGAAATAACTTAATCAATTCAATTAAACATCATAATAAAAAACAGTTTTATAATGAACAATATTTTAAGCTTCAATAATAACAGTTTGGAAAAGTGTATATACTGACAGTTGATATTTTTGTCCACAATATCTTTTGTAGCCACAATCCTTGACCATGATTTTATGGTCAGCTCGTATGATATCTTTAATGGAGAGCCTTAAGCATATCTAATGAAATGAACATAATCTATATTCCCCTGAAGGCCATTTCCAAAGACACAAGATCAACCAACAGCACATCTGCAGGTCCTGTATATTCAGGTGAAGTTGGCCAGAGAATGGTCTTACAGGAGATTTCATAAACACACTTTGACCATCACAAGGTGTCACCAATGAGGAGGTGTAACAATTAACCACTGAATGGAATGGCCCTCCACACCACAGTCACAACTAATGTCCAAGTGCTTTGACGTCCTCTCCTGACACTTTCTTCTTCTAATAGCCAAGCTGACTGCCACACATCACCTAATCTACTGACCACCTAGTCAGATCCCAAAACTCAGTGCAGTCATGGCTGCCTGCACCTGGCTTTAAAGAATCTTCTCTTTTGACTTCAACCTTGAAGACAATCTGTTTATGGCGACCCTGAATAAAGCTCTTTTTGTGCTGCTGGCTACCACCTTTATCTCAGAGCTAGTCAACAAGCCAATCCATAGTGAAGGAAATATCCGGGACCTCGATTACACATTTCTCTCAAGCATAATCTTCCTTCCCTCCAGAAACTTTTCTGGAGCAACCACGCCATTGTTATTTTTTATTGATTTTTTTGTTACATAAGAGCTACATTTTATTTTCATACACGATTAAGTACAGACAATAGAAAATATCATGCCGCTTACTGGTGTTTCCCTGGTCTTCCTGGCTGTAGTCTCCAAGGTAGACTGCTCATCCCCTGCTGCCACCCATAGTCTACATTCTGTGTGCATATTTCTCATTCTTCCCTATGTGATTGCCAACATCCCCATATTTTGATCTATTTGGTGGGACAGCCCCATTCTTCATATATTGTCCTCTCGGCCAACATGCACCAATCCATGTCTCTTTTCCATTTGTTTAATTGCAGTGGATCAGGAGCCCCCTATTTGCAGGTGATATTTCTTTTGGCGGGTATTGGTCCAAGGGTGATTAGCAGTCTGGGACATTTCGGTGAGACCTCCAAATGTTCAGCAAATCCACCTTGGGCCAATCTGATAGTGCCTTCCCATAGCTCTGTCCAGACAGGCTCGGATATCCCCCTAAAGGGTCCCAGTGCTGGGCACTCCCACAACAGGTGAAGAAAAGTGTCCCGCTGTTCACATTCTTTTATACATGGCGCTCTCCCCATTTTGAACGGCGCAACGAAAAGTGGTGGCCCACACAGGATCTCATCAAGTGCAACTGCAGGAAACAACCTTTACCAAATGTAAATCCAGTACTTGTATAGCGCTCGAATCACCCCGACGGGGTATCTCGGTGCTGGGGGCCATTGGGAAGATTAAGCAAGCTATTGCCCAGAGTCGCATGGAGCCAGGGATCGAACCGTGATCCCAAGTGTCCAGCGTCAGTCGCCCTGGCCGCGGCGCCACACCTCTCCCAAGCAGTCATAACTACGCTTTACCATAGCCACACAGTCCTTACCACACAATGCCTTTACCACACATCGCCTTTACCACGCAAGTCTTTACCATGCATATGCCTTTACCACGCATGCCTTTACAACGAAAATGTAAGTATATCGCAGGTAAATAAAACCGCTTTATAAGTTTTGGTCTTAAGTTTAACTGAGACCAAAAGTTTGGTCTCAGTTAAACTTAAGACCACAATTTAAGTTTAACTGGGACAAAAGTCTAACTTTACTACTTGTAAATTCTCTATGTGAATACCGATAGTTGTAAAGCTAGACTTTTGTCTCAGTTTACATTGGTGAATCAGGCCCTTAGTGTAGAATACACACTGGACATTTATCCAGTGAGGTAGCACTTATTAATTAAGCCGTAGAAAGTACTCCAGTTGGGTAGATATATTTTGTCAAAACTGTGGATTCTTGTTGGATAAAGGTGCAGGTGAGGTTTTGTTCTGGCCCAGTCACTTACACAGCTACTGACACACTCACACATACACTCAGACACACACTCACACACCCATTCAACCACTCCCACATACACTCACAGACCCACACAGGCACTCAAACACTCACTCACACACCCATAAAGCCAATCACACACCCACAAAAAGACTAACATACCCACTCACAAACCCATACAGCCACTCACACATCCAGTCACACACCCAAATAACCACTGACAGACCCATACAGTCACTCACACATCCATTCACACACCCAGAAACTATTCAAACATCCATTCAAAAACCCATGCAGCCACTCACATACCCACTTACAAATACCTACAGCCACTCACATGCCTGCTTACAAAACCATACACCCACTCACACACCAATTCACAGACCGATACAGCCAATCACACACCCACTCACAGACCCATACAGAAACTCACAAAACCAGTCACTGACCCATACAGCTACTCACATACCCACTCACAGACCCATACAGCCACTCACCCACCCACACAGCCAATCACACACCCACTCACTGAGCCATATAGCCACTCACACACCTACAAAACCACTCACACACCCACTGCCAGACCAATAGAGCCACTAACACACCCACTCTCAAAGGTTACAGTTCAGAAATAAAAATTCTAAAAACCCACTCGGGGCTTTCACTTATCTGTGATATACTTACATTTTCGTTGTAAAGGTATGCGTAGTAAAGGCGTATGCATGGTAATGACTTGTGTGGTAAAAGTAATACATGGTAAAGCTACATGGTAATGTCATGGTAAAGGCATGCATAGCAATGGCATGCATGGTTCCATCATACATCCACAACTGCACATACTACACAGATCCTAAAACACCATCATAACTATTGACCTAAACTTCCGCTATGAACATCCACTCCAAGCCGTAGAAGTAGATTTCCATCCCTATTTTCTTTTTCTGTGTTTCCTCTATTGTATTATTTTGTTTCAGAAGGTTACTTAGGGGTTTTGATGTGTTATTATTATTATTATTATTATTATCAATAAAAGCCTTTGTATTTATATGTAGCCAATGACATCCAAAGCAGTCAAAGCATAGATACGTGTGTCGTTTGCAGCAACTGTACAGGAAGAGTTTGCTGTTTTGTGTTGGATGGTAAGAAACATATGAACTGCTATATACTGTACACCTTCCCATCTCTGCTTCCAGGATCCCCTTCATACTTTGACAAGCAGAGGGTTCTCTATGTAACACATGCATAATCTACAATGTTACAGAACACGACAGTGGATAAAATCCATACCCTCAGCTATGTTGCGCCACAGGATGTCCAGATATTGGTCGCGGTCCGGTCTTGCGTGCTCGTGGTAGAACCCCAAGGAGTGTTTCATCTCATGCTGTATGATGCCTTTCGACATGCAACTACCTTCATCCAATGAGAGATACTGAGCCCCGCCAATCTTCCCAATGTAGGACCAGCAGCTGAAGAAAGACAATAAACGTGAGGACTGTAGTCATGCAGAAGTGCAACTGAACTCTTCTTCTCCACAGGACACAAACTCACAGCCTCATTTACAATGATTTGGCGTAGGGCATTAGCGCAAGTCTTTTTGCTGCGCTGCCCTGTGCCAAATTTGAAAGGGCATGAATGCACCATATTTAAGAGATACAGTACATTCCTGTCCTGTCAGCCAGCCCCAGCACGCAATTTGGTGCCTAGCCCAAAGCGGGCACCTTTGCACCATGTGTTGTTGGCAGGATTGTTTTTGTGCCGGAAGGAACACCTTCCTGCACAAAAACATTCCATTGAGGCGTTTTCCTCTTTCTATGCAGCACACCTAGAAAGATGAAACAATGAAGAGAAATAAACCTATGCCTCCTCGTTACGTCTGTCCTGGGGATGCATACAGTTTTGACACATTCCCTGGTTTACAGATCCTCGTAAATCTGAGACTGCGTCAAAACCTATGGGTGTTGTGTGGGAACACCCGCTGCAACGCCCATGGAACGCCTCCCTGACGCTGTGTAAGGCAATGCAGTGACTTGCGATGCGTTGCCTTACACCATATCTACGAGGCAATGAAAAGCCACACAAAATGGCTTTGGGTGGCCTCATAGATATGGGTCTGCACTCTGTGCTGCTGGAGTGTCATAAAAAGTGACACACTGGTGGCGCGAGGGGCTTGTAAATAAGATCCACAATGTTGTGGTATTTGCCATTCTTTATTATTGGTGAATTGTAATGCATGTGTGGGCTGTTCAAAGCATGTAATAGTATGGGGAGTAGGAGCAGGGATAGGAGGATATGCAAATTAGACAAACCATGATAACGAGGAGAGAGATTTTGGGGTAACTGATTCTTTTATTGTGGAAAAGCACAAATTGTGGAAAGGATTTGGATTCTTTTTAAGTGTACTTAAGTTCTGAAAATACATTCCCTTTAGTTTGTTTAAAAAATAAATATGTGTCAGGAAACCTCTGCAAAAACATGTGCCTGAAGAAGTCCATCACATAAAAAGTAGAAGAAAATGTGCTTGTAAAAGCTGGAAAACTTTACAAACTGTGTAAATTGAGAAGAGGGTAAAGATGGATTATTTAGAATACCTTTAAAACTCTGCCTGCCACTAGATTATCTCTGACCTTAGGAAAATCAGATTGATCCAGAAGAGAAGGCAAGAAAGAATACATAGGACACTGCGGAGAAGCTGTGGTCAAAATGCCTCTCCTGGCATGACCCAGAGAGCTGCTGGTGAGTGGTGTTAGAGGACCAGCGTTGTTTAGGCAAGTGTGGTTGATGATCTGTTAATTGCCCAGATCAGGGGTACTAATCTTTCAAGCACAGAAAGATAAAACGTTGTGTTGAATCTTTTGGGCTTCAAACTCATAGTCTGCAGGCTTCACATGTCACTACAGCAGGCACTCTCCCCAACCACCCACCAGAGTGATGTCAAAGCAAAAGAGCAATCAGAGATTTATGAGTGCCAGCGTCATGTCATGTCTGAGCTGCGTGATGGGTTTGCCATTATAATTATAATGCAGTGAAGAGGACCAGCCAGCTTTAGTATGGAGACCATATTGGAGCTGACAAAAAGCATGTTTGACTCTCCATTAACCATCATTTATTCTAAACAAACCAAAACTCTGCATAGTCAAGCCATAAAATGTGCTCTCCTACAGAGGAGAACTTGTCGGGGAAGGCATTTCATGGCCAGTCCTCTGTGTGCAGATAGGTAGGGCCGCCACTTCCTAGATCTGAACTCTGGTACAATCTGTTAACACCACTATGTCAAACTTACCTCTGCTAAAGCAAAGATGTGTTCATTCTAAAAGAATGGCATCCTTGTACATGTACTATCCCATTAGTAAAAATGGACACAAGGATACAGCATGAATAAACCCAATGATTCTGACATGATGCAGAATACAATGCAGCCAGCCAGGCCAACCCTTCTTAAAATGGTAAGTCCTGAAGACACCCAAAAATGTGCGGAATCCCTGAACATTTTTTAAAATATATATTTCATTAATACATTCCTTCAGAGCAGCCACATTTAAAAATATATATTTTTAAAGCCTATCTGAAAGCTGTTTTGGCCAAATTTCGATTATTTTGAATAATTTTGAAGAATCACTATTAGCATCGAATAAGTAATAAAACAAACTCTGTTTCAAACTTTTTTTAAAGGAAACAGGTGCAGTATACCAACTTAGAATGTTCTACCTCTAGAGGCTGCTAACTGACAGTTTTCCTATGGTAAAGACAGGGAAAAGGGTATAGAACTTAAACATATGTAGTAAAAATATTGTTATATGAAATATTAATGTAAATTAATTTTATATATAAATTATAAATTTAGAACAAAATAAAAAAATGCTACAGTGCTATCACCTTCATTATGAATTAAATCTTAAATTAAGAAATAAATTCCCACATATAGTAAAAAAGAAATTTTTTATATAAAAGAATAATTATTAAAAGTGATGTATTAAATTATTTAAAAATTCAATTATATATTAATAAAATGTATGTTACATTAATTCATAAATTTAAAAAAGGTTGTTAAAATATTTTATAGTTGAATAATAAATATGCTCTAGTTTTAGTTGTTTTTTTAAGCTGAAATACATATTTATATTTTTACTATTTAAAATATTTTAATTTAATTCAGCATTAGTTCCTATTAATTTGTTAATGTTGCCACCTTTATTATTTTCTATGGCAGGGTGGTGCAGTACCGGTGGTTGGCCATGTGTGGTGCTGGTCTCAGCTGGAGCAATTTGCTACTGTTGTGGGTCCCTTTTTGACTGTCATAGCTTTAGAAGTACAGGGGTTTATTTACAAGCCCAGTGCGCAGCCCGATGTCACTTTTAATGATGCTCCGACAGCACACTGGGCTTACCCATATCTATGAGGACACGTAAAGTCAGCCTGTGTGGCTTTTCATGGTCTCGGAGATATTGTGTGTGACAAAGCAGTGCAAGTCCCTGTGTTACCTCACACTGCGATGGGGAGGTGTGCCATGGGTATTACATTGGGTGCTCCCACATAACACATGACATTTTGCACATTCCCAGAATTACAACAAACTGTAAACCTGGGAATGCGTCAAAAGCCTACTCCTCCTCAGGGGTGGCATAAGGGTTGTTTTAGTGAGGGAAGGTGCCCCTTTCCCCACAAAACAACCTGATTTCAACGCAGAGACCCTTGTAGCACGAAGCACCCGGGGAGCATCCCCTAGCAGCACGGGTGGCAAGGGCTCACCCCCTAGGAGCACATTTATTGAAAAGCAATCACAGACATGGTGGTATGCTGACTCCAGCAGGCCACGATCCCTGTGAGTTTTACGATTCTCAATGGATCGCAAACCGTGACCTACCTCATAAATATTAATGAGTTAGGTCTATTTGCGACCGACACTTTCCCACATGGGTGTTTGCGAACACCAAATAGCGAATCACAAACATTTGCTGTTTGGAAATCTCAAACCCTCACCTACGTACATCTGGCCAAACACGCTTTGCAGCAACCAAAAATGGAAAGAATGAAGAACCCCATCAAGCCCGAATTCTGTCAACATTCAGAGAGAAGAGAAGTCTGGAACTGACCAGCTTCCTTAGGGGCCCTGTTAGGTGGCAGCTTATGCTCCCCTAGACACGTGAAAGACCCAGGGTATGTCTATACACCAGTGCTTAATTTGCAAAAAACAAAACAAAAAAAAATAAGTGCCAGGGCTCTTGTCAGGAGGCCACTGCAGCTTGCACCACACATTGCCTCTGCCATGCTTCTAATGTTATTAATATGACAACTACTAACCATCACACTCTTACAAGTGTGACAGTTCGGACTGTTTCAGGCCCCCAAAGCTATAAGAGTGGCTTGGGCGGCATGTAATAATCATTTTTAATGTCTATTGAATTAATAATTAACTGTTGTTGTGGTCATGAACTATGCATGGTGTGGTAGCGTACTACCACTACAGCCAACACATCTTCAATTAAAATGACCTTTACATTTGCACAGAAATTCAGTTTCACTGATAAAAGTATACAATGCACAAACAATAGTGTGTGGAGATGTCATCACCTAGTGCATTA
This sequence comes from Calotriton arnoldi, assembly GCA_963921515.1. Classification (NCBI taxonomy): domain Eukaryota; kingdom Metazoa; phylum Chordata; class Amphibia; order Caudata; family Salamandridae; genus Calotriton; species Calotriton arnoldi. The sequence continues at coordinate 545,435 of CAWUFW010006111.1, read as the reverse complement.
ATTTGTTTTGATCATATTAAAATATTTGTTTCCACCATACTTCAGAATTACCAAAGAATGTGATTCATTTGTGCTTTTCTAATTCTGATATATTTTGAACAATCTGCGCTGTTCATTTGTAGAAATTCAAATTGTGTTCTGTGTTAGAAAAAAAACAACATTGAACAGCCTTCGTCAAGTACACCGCCAGTAGCCAGCATGATTGTCACATAAATCCTCTCCCTTTGAAGTCAGAGGTAGAAAAGTAAACACCAAGCTCCCTGGAAGACAGAGTCTGAAAATTGACCTCTGTCTTTGAACGCACAGCAAATGTGACAAGATAAGAACAAGATTAAAAGGCCTGTTTACAGAAATCGAGCACTAGTGGAAAAATACAGTAAAAAAATGTTACTTACTCAGTAAGCATCTATTTGTGGCATGTAGTGCTGTAGAAGCACATGTTTAGCATAAGTCTGCCATTTAGTGTTAGGCATGTTGTTTTTCTTTGAAGAAGTCTTTTGAGTCACAAGGTGCAGTGACTCCTACTCTTGCTCGCAATGCACATGGTCCTCTAGTTTATTGTTAGATTGTTTTCCGCTTGGCGGGTGAGAATGGAGTGTAAAGGATGATGCCTAGTGAGATGACCATGCGTGAATAATGTAATATTTAATGTAGATAACCACAACCAACACAGGTTTCCGTGGAGGAGGGTGGGTGCATGTGGATCAACAGCACTACATACCACAAACAGATGTTTACTGGGTAAGTAGCATTTTCTGTTTGAGGCATAAGTGGCTAAAGATACACATGCTTGGCATAGACTGTAATGCAGTTTTCCTCCCTAACCTGTGTGGGTTGCAGTTATTACAAATAATGTATGTAGGACTGCTTGCCCCACATTAGCTTGCTGACGGGCCATGACAACTGCACAGTAATGTTTTGTAAATGTATGCAGTGTAGACCATGTAGATGCTTTACATATGCGAGGTATCGGTATGTTTCCTAAAAAGGCAATTGAAGCTCCTTTTTAGGTCGAGCATCAGCGCGCAAGCGCTGTCTGCAAGACCTGGAGTAATCACTCGTACTGAGTGAAATCCCGCCTGCTGCTTTCCATTGGCTCACTCCAGAGTCACTCTTCTTCCCTGCCTCCTAACTCGCTTGAGCAGCTGATAGCTATCTTCCGTTTAAGACAGAGGAGCACCGGTGAAGTACAGTTTCCCTACAGCTTCAATTTCTTATCTTCGTTTGGGCGAACTTTTTTTTTTTACCCCCGGTCGCTGCTTGCTCATCAGCAGGGCACCCACTTCAGGACGCCGCGCTTCACGGACAGCATGTGCATTTTTCCACTACTATGTGAACAAACTTTGCCTTTTGTTTTATAAGCACAGTGTCCGTGGACGGCGCGCTTCATGCTTCATTTTGATGGAGCTTTTCCGGGTTTACTAATGGGCAGCGCAGGAGTCCGTGGCTACAGAAGTGCTGCAACATTACTTATGAAAGAATGTTTACGAGTTTGAAGACTTACCGCGGTTGGGCTGGGACTGCATCTGTTGTACACTCCCACAAACGCGGCCCCACCTAAAACGTTTTACATTAACACCTGTTGAAGAAAGTAACATCTAAATAGCGCCTTGAGACCCTTACGGGTGAGTAGTCGCGCTTTAACAAACCTCTGATTGATTGATTGATAAATCTGCTACCCTCTGGCCCTACAATTGCAGGTCTTCACGAGCATGCTGTCCGACGCGTAACACAGGTGATGCCCGCTTGGCGTCCGGGTATTCAAGGTCACCTCAGAAGCGAGAACACCAAGAGAAGAAGTGTAACCTGTACTTTAGTCACCTGCCCTGGTGTCTACCCCTGTAGCCATGGCATTTATTACGTACCGAGCCGGTTGATGTAACTTATTTAGTACATTAAATATTCCTAATACCTTTGCGCTAAATAAAACGCATTCTCCCTCCCGTCCCCTGAATAGTTTTTTTGTCCCATCTCCCCGCCTACCAGGAAGTTCACAACAAGCGAGAAAATAACGCGCTGTTGTATATGCATTTCCTTTATGCCTTATGTTCTATTTCACTCTCAATGTTCCTACTGTGTACAAGCGGAGCGTGGCATGGAACACTCCTTGTGTTCGTCATGAGTTCCAATCCAGGTCGTCAGTTTATCTGGAGTCCTGGAGTGGAAGTCGTGCTGCCTGGCGCTCACCTGTTTCTGGTTATCTACAATAAACCTTTTTACCCCAATACCGTCTTCTTCCTTTACTACAATTGGCGACGATCGTTGGAAGAACCTTACAGGAACCTGTTCGAGGACTTATTTTTTTTTTTTTTTGAGTGGAAGAGGAATTCGCGTTATCAGCAACGGAACGTATTTCGACGGTTGCCAGCGTATTTGTAATTAAACTGGAATCGTGAATGGAATCGTTCACTATCTTCAAAGCAGACTGAAAATTTAAGGAAATGGGGTAAGATTTTCCCATTTTTACTCACCGTGTCAGTGTCGTTGGGAGTAACTGCCATTGGCCGCATCTTTCAAGCGGAGGAAGAGTTCGGGGATCGAGCGTGGATTGCGCGAGTGAGTGCGACCTGCTTGCCTGCACGCGCAACACTGTGAACACTGATTCACACGTCAGCGCGCAAGGTCACGCAGTGTGACCTTGCGTGGCGGCCATTTTGGGAGCAAATACATAAACAGAGTTCGAGGATCGGAAGAGTTTGTCGGAAGAGTACAAACTTACTTCTGCAACGATAGGGACACGGCGCTCATCTTGAAGTCTATGGTGTGAGGTTTTTAAGAAACAGGTGAGAGAGTCGGGGACGACTCCAAATTAATTGTATTTTATCGCATTTACGAACGAATTTCTGTGGCATTATTTCGTTTTTTTTCTTTTTGGGAGTTTCTCTGGTACTGTGCTAAGGCAGCCTAGCTAAGCAGTTTTGGATAATTGCATATGGAACAAGGGGACCAAAGAGTAGAGCAAACCATGACGCAACAAAACTTTACCATCAGTAACCCACATGCATTTTGGACTACTGGGTCCCAACCCAGTATTAAATGGGTGGAATGGAGAGAGTACTTTGTGAATTACATCGAGGCCATAGATGAGGCAGGCAAAATGAAACCTGATCAAAAGAAAAGGATTTTACTTCACTCCTTAGGTCCGATAGGTTTGAAAACATATTCTCGCATGCCAAAGATTACAGGCGGAGAGGAGAATGTGTTCGAAACTGCGCTAAAAGATCTTGACAAATATTTTGCGCCTAAAGTGCATTGGAGTGGTAAGATACAAATTTTTCCAGAGAAAGCAAAATAAAGAAGAACATGTGGATGACTGGCTAGATGATCTTAAAAAATTGGCAATAGACTGCAAATTTGGAGGTTTACATGATGATCTCATTCGTGACCAATTAGTAATGCACAGCAACAATGATTCTATTCAAGACCGGTTGTGGATAAACGGGGATGCACCTCTAGAGGATGTTTTGGCTATAATGAGGAAAGCCGAAATGTCAGGGAGGTGTGCCACAGTGGTTAAAGAATCGGAGAAAGATTCTGGTGGTGTGTTCAAACTACAGAATGCAAATAAGTATCAAGGCCAGCACATGACCGGGCGCTGGCGGAATACACCTCAAAGGAGCACAGAAATGGACAGGAGAGTAGAAGAAAGGAGATGCTATCGATGTGATAGCAAAGAACATTTGGCGTTCAGTAAGGGTTGCCCTGCTTTAAAAAAAAATGTGGTATCTGTGGACTAATAGGGCATTTTAGTAAAATGTGCCGGAGGAGGAACAATGTTAAATATGTATGGAATGATGAAGAAGGAACTGATAGGGACGTTGATAATGAAGACAGTTGTGTGAAAAGTTTACAAGGAAATTACCTTTTAAATGTGGTGGACAATTCTGTAAAGGGGAAGCCAATATGTGAAATATCATTGGGTGGTGTTACAGTGAATGTGTATGCTGATTCGGGATCGCCCTACACGATAGTTAATGAGACTATATGGAAGGATAAATTTGTGGGAAAAATTGGGCAACAGTTATCTCCTACAGATGTGAACCCGATAAGTTTCACTGGGGAAAGGATCAATATGCTTGGGTTCCTATTCAAAGGGAGGACAGCGAGGGGTAAATTATATGTAGCCAAAAATGGTCCATCGGTACTTGGCTGGTTGGACCAAAAGAACCTACATATTATTTTAGATCCTAATAGTGAAGAAAAGGTACTCATAATGGATGAGACAAGTAAATTGGGAGAGGTTCTGGTAAAGTAATTTCCAGGAGTATTTGGGAAAAATCTGGGAGCACTCAAGGGGTTCGAACACAGGATTGTACTGAAGGAAAGGGCGGAACCTAAAGTGCATAAGGTGAGGCCAATACCTATACTCATAAGAGATGAAGTCAATAAGGAACTACAAGGGTTATTAACCAAGGGTGTAATCGAAGAAGTGGAGAGTTCGGAATGGATTTCTCCGGTCGTGGTCGCACGCAAAAGCAATGGAAAAATCCGTTTATGCATTGATTTGCGCCATTTAAATAATAACATTGTGGTTGAAAGATTCCCCTTACCAAAAATCAATGAGATGGTTTCTTCTCTGAATGGAGCGAGCTGGTTTTCTACCATAGATTTATCAGCGGCTTATCATCAAGTTATATTGTCACCTGAATCAAGGAAACTCACCGCATTCATTACGACTTTTGGATGTTACCAGTTCAGACGTATGCCATTCGGTTTGGCCTCAGCCGCTGCGGTTTTTCAGCGGCTGATGCACAGACTTTTTGGAAAGGCGAAGGGCGTGAGTTTCTTTCAGGACGACATCCTGGTTGCTGCCACCAGCAAAGAGGAACACGACCATATTCTCAATGAGGCGTTGGGTATATTGCAAAATGCAGGGTTAAGTGTAGAACTGAGCAAGTGTAGATTCGCACAAAGAAATGTATCGTACCTTGGACATATCATAAGTGAGGATGGTGTAAAACCTAAACCCTCACTTATAAATGCCATTGTAGGTTCACCAGCTCCTACTACTAAGGAGGAAGTCGGATCTTTTTTAGGAATGACAGAATATTGTGCTAAATACATACCTAATTTCGCAAGCAAGATATTCAATATACGCTCACTCCTTAGAAAGAATGTAAAATTTGAGTGGTCGGATGAATGTGGAAGAGAATTTTCTAGGATCAAAGTTGATTTGGGGAATGTAATTGCTTTGAGCAGCTTTGACCCAAATTTGGAATGTTTGTTAACTACTGATGCTAGTGACAAAGGATTGGGCGCAGTCCTTTCGCAAATGATGGGTAATGGTACTGAGAAGATCATTTTGTTCGCGTCCAGAGCACTTTCCCTGCAGAGAGTAAATACCCGATTATTGAAAGGGAAGCTCTGGCCTGTGCATGGGCATTAGAACATTTTAGAGCCTTTGTTTGGGGAAAATCTGTCACCATCCGCACGGACCATCGACCTTTGGTAAGGATTTTAACTAGTGAAGGTAGTGTAGGAGCTTCTGCTAGGTTGGCTAGGATATCCATGAGAATGAAGGAATACATTTATAGGATTATCTATGTACCCGGCAAAGACAATGTGGTGGATGACTGTCTGTCCAGGCTACCTGCACCTTTGGAAGAATGTGTGGATGATCCGTGGGGCAATTTTAGTATTGCTTTGATTCAGGACTCTGGTACACCGGTCATTACTAAAGCTGAGTGGGTGGAAGAACAGTCTAAAGATGAAGTGATACAAGCTGTTTGTAATCATATTTGTAAGGAATGGCCCAAAAAGCAATTTATCAGTGGCGAGTTGAAATCATATTGGGATGTGCGAATGGAACTGTCATTTGATAGGGATTTATTATTGAGAGGTGAGAGAGTAATTCCACCCAAAGTTTTACGGAGAGGAGTGTTACAGTTATGTCACGAAGGACATTTCGGGGTAGTCAGGACCAAACTGGTGGTCAAAGGTATCTTTTGGTGGCCAGGCGTTGACAATGAAGTGGAGAAGTTTGTGAGAGAGTGTTCTGTTTGTTCTTCGGCAGATAAATCATTTAAGACCTTGAGACCTCCGATGAGTGAAGGGTTGATTCCTAATCTTCCTTGGGAGGTGATTGCAATTGATATTTTTGGGCCTGTGGGAGAATCAAAGGAATATGGTTTGGTTGTAATTGATTTGTTTACGAAGTGGCCTGTAGTTAAGATTGTGGAAAAAGTAGACACACACGCAGTTTTGAAGTTTATGGACAAATTATTTGTTTTGGAGGGATTACCAGTATGTGTGCTGAGTGATAATGGGGTACAGTTCACATCTAATTTGGCCAAGGATTATTTTCAGAAATGTGGGATCAAACATAAGACCACCTCACTGTACAACCCTAGTGGGAATGGCACCGTAGAACGTTTTAACCGTGTGTTAAAAGGTGTGATTCAGGGTGCAATGAGCCAAGGGTTGGAGTGGAAGTTGGAATTACAAAAAGCTGTTTGGGCTTAAAGAACCACAACACATGCTGCAACAGGTTTATCTCCTTTTGTCATGATGAGGGGTAGAACACCCAGGTGCAAGTTCAGCCCCAATTGGATTATGGAAGGTAAGGTAGAACATTGGTCACCTATTGATGCAAAGGGAAAAGTGGAATTGGCACATATGAAAAGCAAAGAGTATTATGACAAATGTCATGGTACTAAAAATGTTTCCGTAATGGTTGGGGATTGGGTCCGCATCAAGAAACCCATTAAAGTTCCTAAAGGCGAAAGCATGTTTGAGGAACCACAACAAGTGGCAGAAGTTCTTCGCAATGCAATAAGACTTAAGGATGGTAGGGTTTGGAATCTAAAGAATGTGGCTTTAGACTTTAAGCAACAACATGACTTGGATACTACACCTGTGTTTCAACACCCTTCCAACTTTGAGTGGGTGGAGGACTATTTTAATCAAAGTACTATACAAACTGATTTGGGACTTGAAGGCTGTGTACCGACAAAAACTGTGGAGAGGGATGAATCGTCAGAGGCAAACCAAGTCTCCACAAAGGTTGGGGAAGAAACTCTTCTTCAGGGTATTGCTCCTTCTGTGAGGAGGGGGAGGGGTTTCCAGTACTGCTAGTTGTAACACTGAGCAAGTTGGGGAGAGCGACTTGAGTGTCGGTGGAAAGAGAAAAGGGTTTTGCCAGGATGGCTCAGTGAATATGTTAGGTAATTCTGTTTTTTTTTTTCTTCTACTTCCAAAGGAGGGGATGTGTTGTATATGCATTTCCTTTATGCCTTATGTTCTATTTCACTCTCAATGTTCCTACTGTGTACAAGCGGAGCGTGGCATGGAACACTCCTTGTGTTCGTCATGAGTTCCAATCCAGGTCGTCAGTTTATCTGGAGTCCTGGAGTGGAAGTCGTGCTGCCTGGCGCTCACCTGTTTCTGGTTATCTACAATAAACCTTTTTACCCCAATACCGTCTTCTTCCTTTACTACACGCGCCTTCCTCCATGGCTACGTTATCTCTAATTAGTAGATAAAAAAAGTAAATTGGTCCATTCCGTGCGATAATAGGGCACACCTGGCATGCTATAAACACAATCCCCGAGGCACAGGGTGAAACAGGATCCGCTAGCCATTTGAATTATGGCCCCAGCAATCGTCTCTCAAACAGTGAAATAGTGTGCAAGTGGCGTTTTATGCACACGTGTCCTTCTACGCTTTGTGAATGGTTTTAAAACACATTTTACTGAGCATCAAAGAAACTCCTATGCATTCTTTCATAATCAAACAGGCTGCGATTGTTGACACAGCCATACACCAATGAAATACAGTTTCTCTTTTTAATGTTACGAAGAAACTCCCTGTCGGGGAGAGGGTGCGGCTTAACGGTTAGAGGGGCCGATTTTAAAGCTGAGGGATCTTGTTCGAGTCTGCCAGAAGGCTCAAACATCCGGCGATTCTGGGCAAATTACTTAATCTCCCCGTGTCTGAAACAATTAATATGTCCACTTTTAATGCAACCGGTGCTCATGTAAAGCGCTCTAATAACTTCAGATCGGGTTCCCGCTATATATACAGCACAAAAGAAAACAAACACACATTTTTCCTCTATATGAACCCTGTTGGAAAGTAGGATCTTTCTGGCATAGTTACCCCCACTTTTTGCCTGGTGTCAGTGTGTTTTGGCTGTAATACACTGGGATCCTGCTAGTAAGGGGCCCAGTCTCTGTCCTCAATTAACGGGTAAGTGCTTTGTACACCCCACAATTGGCATACAATTGTACCCCTGTAAGTTCCTAGTATATGGTACTAAGGTACCTAGGGCATTGGCACAACCGGGGTCTCCCATGGGTTGCAGCATGTATGTGCCACCCATGGGAACCCATGCAAACTGTGTCTGCAGGTCTGCCACGGCAGCCTGCATGAATTGGTGCATTACCCTTTCACTTGAGATATAAGGTTTCCATTATATCCCGGTCACTGGACTTAAAACGTATGTCACCCTGAAGGTAGGCCTTACAGCCCACTGGCAGTGCATGGTCCTAAGTGTGAGGGTGTCCCTGCACAAGCAGAGGCCCCCTACAAACCCCAGAGTCCATTCTCTGGCTTTGTAAGTGCAAGGAAGCCATTTTAAGGTATGTAGTGCACACTGTCCAAGTCGAGATGTCCAACTACATAATGGCTTCATCGAACCTGGTCATGTTTGGTATTAAACATGTCGGAATCATGCAACTACACCGATTCCAGTGTTAGTTACATGATACCATGTGCTGGAGGGCTCCTTAGAGGATCCCCCATGTCTACCTGTGTAGCCTTGCAGGGTCTGCGTGCAAGCTGGTGTTGCCTCCGACCCCAGACACTGTTCTGCCCTCCTGCTGCTGAGCTGGGAGGTGCCCAGAGCTCCTCTAGGTGGCCACTTGCTTCTTCCATCTTGAATCTTAGATGGGCAGAGGCCCCTGGGAATAGCTGACTGGTTAGGCTACCAGAGTAGCGCCCCTGACCCCTCCTGATAGGTGGGTTACTGCAGAAGTAGTCCTACCTCCTTTCGGGGTTACTTAAGGGCTCGCCTGAGGGTGAATCCTTAGATTCATCTGGACTTCATCTGAAAGAACTGACTTACTTCCTGTGAAGATTTGTCTCTCTTCTGCTGTTGGGCACCGAACTCTGCTGCTGGACCGAGCCACAAACCAAGAAAAAAACCTACTGCAACTTCTGCTCCATGCTCTTCGAACTTCTGCGACTTCTATGGCTGTGCATCCTCTTAAGTCTCCCCTGTCTTTGTCTGCATGAAAATAACAAGAAGGAATCTCCTTTGGAGTGAAGGAGTCACTCCCCTGCATCTGCAGGCACCTTGACGACGAAAACAGACTTGTGGATCCTGCTGTCCCACGGACACCTCCCGGCTCTGCAACATAGCTGGTGGTTTGTTGGCTCTCCAGAGGCTGAAACAGTCTTCTCTGCAACTTGGGAGACTGTAATCCTTCTCCAGCCAACTGGAACCGCATCCCTGTGCACTGTGTCTGTTACCTAGGCTTGTTAGCTCTCCTCACTGAAGATCGTCAAGCTCCTAGAAGCCAGAGACTTCAGCATCACACAGCCACAAGAGGGATGTGGTCCCTGCTTCTCCAGCGACGTGAGCATCCATCTTCTGTGTGATGATGAGGTCTTCCTGCGACTCCCTGTGCCTGCTACCAGAAGGTCCTCTTGGGGTCTCGATCGAATCCTGCTGGCTCTCCTGTTTGCTGAGAACAGGGCCCGACTTAACATGGCTGGGTGAGTCCCACGGAACCCAACAGATTCAACAGCACGCAGCTCTCCCTTACGGGAGGAACTCCAGCAACTAAGCATTGTTTCCTGCAACATGTGTGTTGCCTTTGCCAAGGCCACTGACCCTCCTGCATTCTTCAATCAGCATTAGACAGCTTGTGGATGGCCCCTGTGCTCCTGCATCGTTGCCTGGGCTCCACAGTTGCATCTTCAAGACCTTTGTGCTACAGCAAAGTACTTCCTACAAGGGCTGGCATTGTGCTCCTGATTCTCCTGGACACCTCCAGGTGATTTGGTCTCTGTGCCCTCCCTTTGCAGGCACGTCTCGACCAGAATCCATGTTTGGATGCCACCAACCTGGTTCAAAAGACTCTGTAGCCACCAGACAGCCGAGGTCCTCCAGTAACTTCAACAGGCGGTTCCAACACCACATTGCACCTATGCACCTATGCACCTGGGCTCCCTGGTGTAGGTATCCTGGTTCTTTGGGTATCAAAGGGTGGAAATGTCCTGTATCCTCTCTGATTGCAACAGGTGTCCTTGGGGTCTTCTGGGAAGGGTCCTGAATCCGTAAAGCTCCAACCGCGACTTCCCCATGTTATCCAATGGACACTGACCCGGCATATCACCTCTGCACGCAGGCGCCTTGGTGATTCTAGCTACTTACCTTTAGTGGTTTCTTACTTCCCCTCGTCCACAGATTCTTGGATGGCTATCCTGTTTGGGTACTCACCTCACAAACCATTTTCTTAGTATATGGTATGGCCCCCCATAGGGGTCCATGGGTTTTATATGCTTTACTTACCTGTTTTGAAGTATATTCTATTGTGTATTGATATCTCCAGGTAGGAGATAAACCAAGGTAGTTTTAGTGTTGGTATATAATAAATACAAGGTATTTTTCCAACACTGGTGTGGTTCTTTCTTGTGTGTAAGAAAGACTGACTGAGTGGTAATGTACTCGTTTTACACCCTCCTGAATGAGCCTTAGCTGCTCTCCACAGCTACCCATTGAGAGCTTTGGTTATCAGGTACCAATACAACTATCACTAAGGGTTATCTGGTCTCAGTGCAGAGTGCATCAACAATAGGTATACACCATATACCTAGCCAGCCTCCTACAAACCCCTATAGTAACCTCTTGTGGGTGATGTTTGGGTGTAGGTTTTATGATAGGAGGGAGATGTCGGGGTGGTTTTCTTGGACCCTCCACAATGGGATGAGTGGTGAAAGGAGCTATGTTGTGATGATCTTTGCAACACACCCATTGCTTTTGCTGTCTCATTATCTTTCTTTATTTTTTCTAGATGATGCCTCCAATCAAAGGAGAGAGCTAATAAGTTATGTTGAACTTCAGCTTAAAGCCTGATACCCTTAGTCAGGCACGTGTCCTAAGTAGCAGACTTGAATTAATGCCCCTAGCTGCTGTGTCAGCTGCATCCAGGGCACAGTGTATTCTTGTATTTGATATAAGAGTACCCTCTGAGGCAATCTGATATGCCCTTTTTTGTGTTCTTCGGGAAGATGCTGGAGAATCTCCTCCATCTCGTCCCACTGGGCCCTGTAAGGGACCGATGGAGTTTGCAATCCTCATATGGTTAGTAGATTGTGCAGCCACTCTCCTACTCTCAGCATCTATTTTCTTATTCTCTTTATCTGGTGGGGGTGCATCACCAAATGTCTGAGAGTTTGCCCTTATACGGGCTGGGAGTCAGGTGTAAGTTTCCCTTAATGTATGTAGGGTCAATTGGCAAGGGCTTGTATTTTTTATCGAGACTGGGAGTGATACCTCTAGCCCTAACGGGGTCATTGAAAATGTCTTGAATATGCCTGAGCATTTTCCTAAGCATTGGTAGATATTGTGCCGAACATTGATTGGACGAGAGGGTTTCAAACAAAACATTGGCCTCTACTGGCTCCAATTGTAGAGGATCTTTATGGAATGTAGCCGCCCTACTTATCAGGTCATGATAAGCTGTTGTATCATCAGAGGGAGAAGGTCTGGGCGGATATAGATCCAGGTCAGTATTATCAGGTGGATCTGCGTCATATAACTCCCATGGATTGTCTTGAGGTGGGATTGAGTATTGGTTTCCATCCCCCCATCCCCTGTGTAGGGGTCTAGTGAACCCTCAGGTGACTCTGTAATAGGATGAACAGGTGAGAGTGGTGGTGATGGGGTGCGCACAGCAGGCTGTGATGTTGGTTAGCTGGAGTGCAGTGGGCTGGTAGTCTTAGCCTCCTTTTTATTCTTCATTGGAGGAAGTGGAATATCCAAAGCCTTTTCAAAAGACAGCTATCTTTTTGCAGGTTGTGCCCCTGAGCTACAGGGTCTGGTGAGGATACCCCATATCTGGGTGAATCATTGGGTGCTTTTGCCTTCAGTCCAACTCCTGGTGAAGTCTGTCAAGCACCAGTTCTGCTGTATCCACTGAGTCTTTGGAAACGGTGAGTGTTCGGCTCCGAAGTAGGTTTAGCCAATGCTATTTTAGGTGCCGATGCTTTGGGCTCCAAAGCCGATTTTCTCTGTGTTGAGGTCGTCTCGAGTCCGATGTGGTGGGCTTGGGGTTGACGATCTGCTGTTTAGGCTATTTTTTAAGAGCCAAGCCGTGGCTGGACATGGCCAAAGCAGCCAGTCTGTGCCAACCATGGCCAAAAGGCAGTGGTTGCTCAACAACAATCTTGTTTTTTTGGTACAGAGGTAGTTGAGTTTTCATCACCATTTGCGGTGGCCTGGGATGAGGTGGAGGGGGTACAGTACTGATGGTTTGCCCTGAAGTGATGTTGTGCATTTCCATGTGAGACCCGGAGCTCTCATCAGGAGGAAGGGTGTCTTCGTCGCAGCCAATGGATGGGCCTCTACCTCGAGCTCTGGGTCTTCCAAACCAAAGAGGTCTGGTTTGTCTTCAGTGCTGCGTGGAGACATTTTGAGTCGTCGAGCCCTTCGATCTCTGAGTGTCTTTTCAGAGCAGGTTGGCTCCTCATGTTCGGGGGAGAGGAGCAAGTTACACACCTGATGTAGGTCAATGTGTGGAACAGCGTGGTGAGATTGGGCAAAAACGAAAAGGCGTCTGTTCCATCACCAAGTGGACATCTCTTGGAGAGAACACCGAAGTAAAATCCCCCCAAAAAGGGCGAAGGCCCAACGGGGCCTCGGCCAAATGGAATCCCTTGGACGAATTCAACGTCTACAGTATAACCAGGGAGATGGGGATCAAACCGCAACCTAAAACAATACCGACGGTATCAGAGAAATGACCGACGACAATGTCGAACCAGGGCAGAGGACACATCTGAACCTGGCGGTGGAAAAAAACCAATCTATCAATGGAGTTGAGGACCATTCACATTGCAAGCAAGAGGTGGAGTCACTGTACTGCGTGACACGAAAGACTTCTTCAAAGAAAAATAGGTTGCACACATCCGAGCCCAACACTAGATGGAGGACTTATGCTAAGCATGTGTATCTACAGCCACACAAATCTCAAGCATAGGGTTTAGGCAATAGAAGGGACAATCTCAAGCTGGACAGACTAAAACAAAGAGAGCCAATAAATAGGAAGCAAGTAAACACGAGTTACAAACCACAAAGCCAATAGTAAGCCATTGGCGGAATGTATTGCCAGGGAAACTTTTCAAATGTCTCCAAGATGCCATTAGCAAACCGGCCTCGACCTACAAATAGGGTAAAATGCCAGACCAATGTTTTGTGCAATATTGCCTACATTTTTGGGCATTTTTCATAATTTCCTTTGCGGCTAATACTCAAAGTTCAGCAATAGACAATGTCAGCACATGTAAAGCAAGGAAAGAAGGAAACTACTCACTACTCAGAAGTTTTATATTTAGCTGTTTCACCCAGATGTGGTCCTAGGGCACACTTATGATATAAACTGGGAAGCCTCAGCTCTCACTTTTGCTGTGCCCTACTTTTAAACCTTATACAATCAAAGTAACCAGCAGCATGCAGAACAGCATCAGGAAATGGACTTGAAGCTCTTTGTACAGCACCTTGCCAATTAGAAAGCTATCTCTATAATGAGGAAAACAGGTCCCATGAGTTTCTATGCTTACAGAGTAGAAGGTGTCAGTCCTTGTCCCACCACGATGCAAACGGTGACCAATGTGCATATATAAATCTGGCATATGGCCTTGTGTGTCACTTTGTGACAGTATTCAGTAGGCTTTCATGGCCACTATTGTGGGGCTGACACCACAAGGGTTTCTCAAATATATGAGGTAAGAGGTAAAACCTAGCCCTGGCATTATGACCAGGTGAGATTGTGCTTGTGTTTGTAGGGTCTGAGAAAACATACCCTCCCCCAGAGCCGATGTTCAAGTAGGTGGTCTCCATTTTGCGGTCAGTGAACTGGACACAGGTCAGCGTATTGAACTCCTGTAGTGCCGCCCGGATCAGAGCCTTGGAGCTATCGCCTGGGGGAGGGTGAGACAAAAGCGATTGAAAGCAGAGTTAGGATGGAAGGAGGATGACACTGTCGCTGGTAGATCTACACCAGGACTTCCTGGAGGTCACAAAACACAAACATAGCAGCTGCACTGACAAACAGCACAGTGGTCAGTGCCAGATCGACTTATGGAAAAATCAAATAACTCTTGGGGAATGTATGACATTACAACGCAAACTATTACAACGCATACCTTTACAATGTGGTCAATCCAACGCAGCTTCCATTACAACACATGCCATTACAACGCAAGCCATTACAACGCATATTCCATTACAACGAAAATTACAATTCTAACACCGCCGGGTGCTTACCTCAGGGAAAGTGCTGGTCAGTGAGGGATATGCGCTGTAATGGCATGCGTTGTAATGGCATGTATTGTAATGGATCCTGCGTTTTATTGACCGCATTGTAAAGGCATTGCGTTGTAATGCCTGTGTTGTAATGGATGTTTCCCCTCTCTAGGTGGTAGTTAGCCTGGCCTGCGATTGATTCCCCCCAAGTTGCAATGGTCTTCAAAGTCATCAGGCAACTACTCCACCCCATATTAGCCAATACTGTGGAGGTGTTCTCCATCTACTGATACTGCAAAGGCGCCTTCACGAGCATTTGGAAGGAGCCCGGGTGTTCCATCAAGAGTTATCAATAACCACTGTGTCGAGGAGACCCTCTGCCCCACTGAGTTTGCACTCTATGTGATGACCCCATCCAATCCCCACTGTTCGAAAGCGAACCCATACATTTAGAAGTCTTCAGAGTGTAGGAGGACCCTCTCCAATGGTGCAAAGGAGACCTCATATCTCTATCAACATGCAAGGCAAACGAAGACCTCCTCCAGTAGCCCATGCTATGAATTAAGACATCCTTATTCTATCAGGATTGCCTGTGCTTCAAGTACTTCTGCATGCTCCTGTGTGGAAGAAGCCCTAGCACCCATCACCCTGTATTGTGAAGGAGAACCACCAACCTGTATTATGAAGAAGAGCCCCCAATGTCCCATAAGCCTGAATTGTGAAGAAGAGCCCCTAACTCCCATCAACCTGCACTGTGAAGGAGAACCCCTAAGCCCTATCAGCTTGTGTGGGAAGGAGAATCCCTAAGTCACATCAGCCTGTATTATGAAGGAGAGCCCCTAAGTCCCATCAGCCAGTCTAGTAAAGGCCTTAACACGCACCTGAGATAATACAGTAACACGCCCTTGTATTACACACATCAAGCAGTAAGGCAGGAGTACTCGCTGCTGAAGTCACCAAGTAAAAGGCCTCCCAACCAGTCAGTTTTACATGAGGACTTTACAAAAGACAGTGCTAAGTAGAAAGCCTCAGTTGCCACTGCTGCATACACTCCCTAGAGATGATATGGTTAAGGGGCTTATCCCCCTCTACCAGGTGCCCAGTCATAAGTCACAGTGCTGTAACCACCTAGTGTATGGAAGAACAATACATATATCTCACTATATTCAGGAGCCAGAATGAAGGGCACAGTGACGGTCCCATCTGTGGAGCTTGGCCAGATGCATTGGTTACACGTCACAGCACTGCGGGTCAGCTGCCTCCTGATGTCCCCCTGGATCAAAAGGATCAAACTTCCTGAAGGAAAAAGAGGAAATGAGAGTTTGGGGGGAGGGGGACTGTCACTTGCAAGCAGTAACATCTTGGTTTGTAAAACACTCTTGCTGCACACACTGATATTCTGAAGATTAAGGGACAGCATTCTTTATCAGGCAGCAGAAACACTGATGTATGACGGAACCATGCGTTCCGTTGTAACTCATGCCGTTACAACGAGGCTGTTACAATGTGAATGCCATTACCACCCATTTTTTTTACAACGCATATGCTTTTACCATGCATGCCTTTACAACGGATTTCATTGTAAAAGTACACACATATATATATATATATACTGCAATTCCAATTCACTCGATAGGGATCGGGCGCGACCACCAAGTAAACGACTATATGCAATTTTCCTTCTACTTGCGCTTTATTTAATCCGCTGTAACGCGTTTCGGCATTGCTGCCTTGGTCGCACATGGAGCGTTGTTTAAACATCATATTTAAAACCCCGGAACCTCTGGTCACATGATTCTCAGCAACGACTACAACTGAAAACAGACTCGGGTTTACTCTTCCTACGGAGAATTTTCCACAATTCATCCACATACTCCAAAGCGGAGAAACAATTTAATTAAATACATCTTGTTTCTGGGAAAATCAATATAATCATGTCTTGAAATTAATTAAATTTGACATTCCAAAAACACGCTTTCATTCCCATTATTTTTCATTACTGTTCGATGCGTGTTATAACCATTGTAATGAGAACTTTCATTGTTCTACCCCATAAAGTGCAAGTTCAAATTGTGAACAAGTTATAGCCCTTATCAATCTGATTTCTCAGGTCTCCAACATTCTTACAATTGCTTCCACCCCTTTTGGGCCACACATTAATAATCATGTGTAGGAATGTAAACTAAACTGTCAGTGCAAGTGCAATACTTTTTCTTACAAATCACATTTTCTTAAATTTTGACATTTCTGAGTAAACGTCTGTTACAGTGGTTTTCAGTTGTTGTTCACTACATACCGTGTAACATTAAGATGTATATATATATGGTATATATAGTTAGGACCTTGTTTCCATAGGAAAAGCATTTTTTGACTTGCCTATAACTATGGCGTCATTTTCATTTCATGAAATTTTCCAAATAAAGTGCCAAAGTAGGTTCTGGTTGTCATGGGAAGTTTGGGGGTGATCCGTGCCGTGGGGACCGAGAAATAGGTGCTCAAAAAAAGGGTGTGTTTGTAGTGTTAATTCCCATAGGAACGCGTTGTCGAACCTACAGCCCGAACCGCTGGCCAGAATTACACCAAATTTTGCAGAAAGGTAGATGTTGTTACGCAGATTGTGCTTTTTGTTATTTGGTGCAAATCCGTCCAGTAATTTTTAAGAAATTGAGGCCCAAATTATAGATATATCTCTGGCCGCAGATATTTTGCAACGGTTTTGCGATAAGTAGCAGATGCACATGCCAACAGGAATGCTGTGATTGGCTGGCCACAACCTGAACAGAAAGTTGCAGCCACCATTTTATCATCTGGGAACAGTTTCCGGGGCTGAAAATTTGTGTCAAACACCACAGAAGGAGTTAGGGTGGAGATACTCTGACCCTATGTTGGAGAAATGTGTGTGTTAGTGACACAAGTTATGTGTCCAAAACTGAATTTTTTTATCATGCGTGATATTCGCGATGACTATGCAATCACCAGCGTGGCCTTTCGTGTACCGTCGCGGGGACATTGCAACGTCATTGTGCATATTGGTGAAAATATATTAAAAAATATATATTTATACACACTCCCTGGTCACTGTCACACACTCATGTATGCACTCACAAACACACTCAGACACGTATACACCCATTCACATAACCACTCACACACTTACACATTCAGTCACATACCCACTCAGATACTCATGCACTCACTCACATACCCATTCAGGTACTCATGCGCCCACTTAGAGACTTACTCAGAGAGTGATGCACCCATTTACAGACCCACTCAGAAACTCATGCACCTACTTAGAGACCCACTCATAGACTCATGCATACAGTCTCATACCCACTTACAGACTCTTACACCCACTCACAGACCCACTCAGATACTCATGTATCCACTTTCAGATCTACTCACACACTTACGTATGCCCTTAAAGAACCACTGAGACACTCATACACCCATTTATAGATAAACTCTAACACTAATACACCCATTCACTCACACACTCAGTCACAGACCTTCGCAGAGACTTATGGACTCAGTCAGTCAGTCACTCACTCATGCAATCAGAAACTCACACACCAACTCACAAACTCACTCAGATATACAAGCGCCCTCTCACTCACCCAGTCAAGGCTTATGCATCCACTCACAGAGCCACCCAGACACTCACCCTCCCAGTCACAGACCCACTCAGACACTCATGCATGCATCCATTTACTCACCCACTCAGAGAGTTACGCTCTTACTCACAGACACATTGAGAGACTCATACACCCTCTCACAGATCCACTTAGACACTCATACATCCACTCATGGACCCACTGACTTTTGTAGCAGTGGCAGCATGCCGCACTTTAGCTTCAGATGTTTAAAGCTAAAGAGTGGTGTGCCGCGTTTGGTCCAAAATAAATAAATGGAAAACAAATGCTGTGGCCTCCCAACTTTTTTTGTATTGATTTACTTTTTGTAGCAATCGGGGTATGTTGCACATTAGCTTCAGATGTATAAAGCTAAGGCTCAGCGTGCAGCGATTGCTACAAAGTTACATAAATAGAAAAAAAGGCCATGCAGCCGAAGCAATTGTTTTCTATTTATTTACTTTTGTAGCAATCGCGGCATGCCACACTTTTGCTTAAGATGTTTAAAACTAAAGCGTGGCATGCCACCATTGCTACAAAAGTAAATAAATGGAAAATAAATGTGGAGTCCGCCTGCCTTTTTCATCTTATGCCCCTGCAATGCACTGCTTATGTCCTCACATATTACATCACTCATGACATGGTCAGTGACATCACTGATGACATTACTGATGACATTTCAAATGACATCACTGATGACCACTGATGACATCATCCATAGAAGCACTCACATACCCCCTCACACCCCTACAAAACCTCTCATACACACACACACACCAACACAATCACGCACATACTTGTTCACACGCCCATACAAGTGCTCAGACAACCACTCACTCATCCATAGACCCACTCACACACCCACTCACTCATACAGCCACTCACACAAATACTCACTCACACATACAGCTACTCATACAACCAGTCACTTACCCATAAAGCCACTCACACAGCCAAACACTAACTCA
The DNA here is from genome assembly GCA_963921515.1 of Calotriton arnoldi. Lineage (NCBI taxonomy): Eukaryota > Metazoa > Chordata > Amphibia > Caudata > Salamandridae > Calotriton > Calotriton arnoldi. The sequence continues at coordinate 526,365 of CAWUFW010006111.1, read as the reverse complement.
TACAGCTACTCACACACCTACTTATTTACCTGTACAGGTACTCACATACCCACACACTCACCCATACAGCCTCTTAACACAGCCACTCACTCACCCATACAAGTACTCACACACTCACTCCCACACCAACACAACCACTTACTTACCCATTCACACATCCATTTAAGCCCTCACACAACAACTCACTCACCTATACAACCATTTATACAGACACTTACTCTACAATACAGTCACTCACACACCAACTCACTTAACCAAACATCCACTCAAACAGCCAGTCACTCACTTATACAGCTACTTACACAGCCACTCACTCACCCGTACAGCCACTGACACACTCACTCATTCACCAATACAGTCACTCACACAGTCACTAAGTCACCCACACAGCTGCTCACACCCCCATATACACCCATACAGCACTCATACACCCACTCACCCACTCATTACGGATTTCTTCTTCCCATGGCCCCAGAAAGAGACAACATGTGTTGTAATTTTGGACTTAACCCATGACAGTATCTACCATATAGCATTACGTCCCTTCAATTATTAAGAGACCTGCCTAATCTTCCTATGACCTTATGTATTGGCCCTTCCATCGTACATAAGGGACACAAAAGACTTCCTGAGCAAACTGAATGAAGTTAAATGGGAAGATGAATTTATGTTAATCACTATGGATGTGAATTCACTCTACACCATTATTGACCACAGTCTTGGTATTAGATGCTGCCAACGCTTCCTAGAGGAGAGACTCATCCAATACCTTGAACACACAAATATGATAGTGGAGATGATGAGAGTCTGCCTCCAAAACAATATTTTTATGTTCAATGGGGCCATGTATAACCAGCTACTGGGGATAGCAATGGGTACATGTTTCGCCCCCAGCTTTGCTAATCTCTTTCTGGGGGCCTGGGAAGAAGAAATCCGTAACGATCAAACCATTTCCCACATGTTGGATCAAGCTATTATATGGCTTCATTACATAGACGATTTATTCGTCGTATGGAAGGGTAGTGAGGAAAGTGCAGCTAACCTCATTGAGAAACTCAAGAATAATGATTTCAACCTGAAATTGACATACACAACAAGTAGACACTATCAAATTCCTAGATGTTCTAGGGGAGGTCAGTGGCAACTGCCTTAACACCAAATTACACCACAAAAACACGGCTGGAAACAGCTTGCTTCATGCTCTCAGCAGCCATCCAGATACCCTGCAATGGAGTATCCCCTATGGGAAGCTGCTGAGAGCAAGAAGAAACTGTAGCACAGAAGAAGCATACCTTGTTGAATGTAAAAACATGATTGAGAGATGCAGGGAACAAGGTTACCCTAACTGGGTCCTGAAAAGAGCCATGAATAAAGCAAAGAGGATCCCAAGAGAAAAGACTCATTTTGATGCATAACATGGAATCTAACAAGATTTCTAATATACTGACCAAGAACTGGAACATATTTACTAGTGACCCTGTCATAGGACACAGTTTACCTAGACATCCCATGGTCACATATAGGAAAGGGAGACGTCTCAGAGACATTTTGGTCAAAAGTGACATCAATAACAAAACCATAGGACTGCAACAACACCTTCAGGGATTCTTTCCGTGCGGCCACTGCAGGGTTTGCTAGTTCAGCTTTATGAAGAAAGCATATGGAACACCCAGCATGACCAAAACTATCAGCCAATTTCTAACATGCAGTACTACCTTTGTAGTCTATGTTTGGAATGCCCCTGCAAGCTGAGCTATGTTGGGAGCACTACTTTCGCAGCCAAGAAAAGAATACTTGAACACTTAAGGGCTATTAACAGCAAGGACATGCACTATCCGGTGGGCAGACATTTCGAGGAATACCATTTGTTGAACAGTTCCCTACTTAAATACTATGCAATAGAAAAGGTACAAAAGAGCCCAAGGGGGGGTGGGGGGGCAGGGTCCTCCCTTTCAGACAGAGGGAATCGTGGCACATTGTAGACCTCCAAACAAAAAGTCTGGGGGGCCTCAACCAGGATGAGGAACTAGGAATACATCTACATGAAGAATAGGTTCCTAGATGCAAGGGACCCCCTTGGGGGGCTGGTTACAATTCTTCCCAAACACAGTCATGTAGAATTTGTATACTGCATGGAGTAGTTTAGTCATCAAATGTGTGGACATTATCTGTGTGTAGATATTACCTGGGTGCAGCTAATGATTTCCAATGTTTTTAATCATGTGATTGATTTTATGTTTTTGATGTTTCACTTTTAGGAGGAAAGGAAGGGGCCTACTCCTGGGAGGAGATGCTGACAGAGGTCACCTACCCTTTTCTTCGTGATCACGTCTCCGTGATATAGAGCACCATGAAGATAAGACTTCTCTATTTTTCTGAAATTTTCTTTAAAAGATCTTATATTCATAATTTACATGATTAATTTGTTAGTATTATAGAATTTGGTTTCCACAAGGTGAGAGTTTAACTATAGGTTTAAAAGCTAGCGTCTGCTGACCACATAAACAAGGAACATAAACATAGTAGCCGAGACACTCTCCTCAGACACAACATGTAGTGGGCAAGGGCCCTGTGACACACTACGAGTAACAGCCACTAGGCAAATAGACGGTTCCCTCGTAGAAGTCCCCAGAAATGTACAGGCAACAACAGTTTGGTGACACTATTCTTTTGCATTATGCGTACATAGCAAGAGAGTAGTAGGAACATGTGCCCCGCCAGTATACAATGAATCCTGCCACTAGCACGAGTACATGGATCGTATTAACCATAGAGTACTCTGCACAGAGGGACTATACAGAGCTCAGTAAGAGGAAGACCCCATCCCCGTAGCTAATTATTACACAGCAAACTACGAAGGGAACCAAGATACATTCCTCTTTGGATTGACCAGAATATGTGATAGTCACCTCTCCAAGATGGCCGCTATGCCCAGCCAAGTTCTGCATGTTATCCATGACGCACAAGTTCTGCCGTAGTGATGTTTCCAAAATACACACATAACCGAGGAAGCGAAGCAGAATTGCTTTTGAGCAAAGAAAGCTGCATGTTAGCTGCACCCTTTGTCCAAAAGCAATGCCGGCTCCTGCAGAAGGTTGGGAGCTGGCAGGGGCCCTGGGGGCCTTGGGACTCCCCCCGCGGTCCCCAACGATGTGGCAATTGCCCCAGGGGATTGGGTCCCAGGGGCCGAAAGTGGCCCGGGAGGCGGGCCGCTCTGTCCCCCTCCCTTTTTTTTATTTTAAAAAAAATGGCCGGGCCCCGAGGATGGGGTCCCCGAGGCCGAAATCAGTCTGGGGAGGGAGGGCAGCACAGCCCCCCTCCTTTACAAAAAATAAAATAAATGGCCAAGCTCCGGGGGATGGGGTCCCCGGGGCTGAAAATGGCCTGGGGGGGGGGCGCTCAGCCCCCCTACCTTAAAAAAAAATATGTAAACAAAAATGGCCGGGTCTCGGGGGATGGGATCCCCAGGGCTGAAATCAGCCTAAGAAGGGGGGAGGCGCACGGCCCCCCCATCCCCAGGGGATGGGGTCCTCGGGGCATATATTGGCCTTGGGAGGGGGGCCACGCTGCCTCCCTCTTTATTTAATTAAAAATAAAAAAAATAGGTCAGACCTGGGGTATGGGGTCCCCGAGGGCCAAAAGCGCCAAGGACAGGGGGGCCACACAGGCCCCTATCCTATAATAAAAAAAATAGAGGAACCGGCTACTCGCCGGAGGACCTGTCCCCTTTCACCACTACTCTGCAAACGCGCCACCTGGCGCGCTCTTGCTTGGGGGATGAAGGTCTCGTCACTACTGAGGGTCCTTAGGGGCCAACTATCCCGCCAGGTACCTCCAGGAAGCCCCACACAGTGGGATTGCTGAGAGTTGGTCTGAGGCCACGCCCCTTTTTACAACACTCTGCAAACGCACCTTTTGGCGCACTGTTGGTGGGGGGATGAGGTCCCTTTGTGTCCTGAGGACCTCAGGACTAAAGTTGACTTCATCCTCCAAACAGAAATATGCCGGGAGGCGCGTTTGCAGAGTGGTGGAGAAAGGGGTCGTGGCCTCGGACCACCTCTCAGCAATCCAGCTGTGTGGGGCTTACTGGAGGTAACAGGAGGGGTAGTTGGCCCCCAGGGACCCTCAAGAGGCAAGGGGACTTCATCTCCTTACCAAGAGCGCGCCAGGAGGCGCGGGTTTGCAGAGTGGTGGAGAAAGGGGGTGTGACCTGCGACCACCTCTCAGCAATCCCACTGTGTGGGGCTTACTGGAGTTTTTAATATTACATTTTTGGGTGACAAATTTCAAAATAAGAAAAATAGTCAGAGACAAACGTACCTTGAGACTTTCTTTCAATATTTTGCTTCCCAATCATAATAACAACCACAAGAGGGCCTTGCACTCCCACTGAAGAGCATAGACCTTTAGCTAGGAGTGCTTTAAAAAACAGATGGTAAGTTCTCCTGGGGTCATGGATTTAATGATTTTTTTTTAATGGTGCTGGGGGGCTGCTGAACGCCTTACAGCCCCAACAACATTAAAACAAGCATTTACAATGCAATAGGTCTTGCATTATTCTGAGTTAGAGATATTGGTGTTGTAATGTAAATGTTTTTTAATTATGTGTTTTGGAGTGAAGAGGATGTATGTGATTGCTATTATGTGTGTTACAATGCATCTAAAAGGAAGGGATCTGGAAACTGAATGTGGCAAGATGTGCCAGGCCCAGATTGCAGCAATTAAAAACGAATGACGAAGTAATCTACAACAAAATGATTCACCATTCCTGTAAAATCCAAAAGGCTCCTGGTTCCTAAAGCTCCTCAGCACTCGTCGCCAATATTGAAATGATACACTGAATCCTCTAATTTAGCAAAAGGGTTTATTGGCTGAGGAGCACAGAAGGACACAGCTGCCATCTCCAGTGTCCTTCCTTCAACTGTGTTGTATTTTCACTTTATTACTGTTTGAAGTTCTGCATAAATACTTTACACATTGCCTCTAAATTAAGCCTAAATACTTTGTACCAAGCTGCCAGAGGATTAAGCATAAGTTAATTTGGGGTTTGCTTATGTTTCACAAATTGTGGTTGCTGCTTGAGTAGGGTTTCACCTCCCTCATCCATTAACCCAATGTCCTACAATGTCTAATACTCTCTACCACTCACTCAGAATGTTCATGTTTTAGACTCTTGTTTTTATGCAGTGTTGTCTCTTACGTTTGTTGGATTCCAGGATTTGACTGGAGGTGTATTTCACGCTGCTTGTTGCTGCACTCTTCTCCTCTGCCAGTCTCTGGAGCAATAAGACGGCTTCCTTTAATTCCGTAGAACCTAAAAACATATAAAGCAATACTTAATCACTGTCATTTGTGTAGGACCAAAGAGGGCTGGATGTGAATTTAGATGTACATCTTTCTGTGCATTTCCACGTGTAGCTAAGTGATATATGAAAGTAATGGTTCTGGTTTACTTATTGAATAAATACTGTGCTGTGTGTGTCTTCCTAGCCTACAATAGCAGTGTGTGCAAGTAATCTCAAAGGAGATTCATGTTAAAATATGTTGTACTGGTGAGCAGGTGACATTTATTGCACAGAGGTCATCACTTAACGAGTATATAAAACAAAAAATGGCCTAGTAGGTGCATTTGCACAATACGTATTATCACTAGAGCGACCCACTCTTTAACAACTGTCTGTTTATCTTTCTGTTCTGTGCCATCACTGGGACCAATGGAAAGTGAAAGGTCAGCAGGGAAAGGCTAGAGGTCACCCCACACCTCTCTCTTGTGAAAGGTTACATTGGGTGCAAGCTTACAGGAAAGGACTGTTCCATCTGTATCTTAAGACAGGTGCATGTTTGAGGTTGAATCTACTGGTGGTGGAAGCTCTCTTGGTCAATATAAATGTTGATTTCTTCTGGGTGCAGAAACCGGTCAAGGGTTCGACCAAAGGCACGTGGCATGTGGCATGCTGCAGGTGCAGAAACATTTCATTTGGAGGTATTAAAATCTTGATGCATTTATCCCAGAATGTAATCCAATAATGGTGCTAATAATTACACAATAGTGTGTTTATACTGCTAGATTCTCTCTCTGTCCCTCTCCTCTCACCCTCAATCCCTGCTTCTCTACTCATAGCTCTCTCTCGTTCTCTCACCAGCCTCTCTTTCTGTTTGTCTTGCTTTCTCTCGCAGTTTCACTCTCGCTTTCTATTCCTCCTTTCTCCCACAATCTCTTTGCCTATTCTTCTTTCTGTCTCTCTCCATCTCATTTCCTCAATCTGTCCCCTCGCTCTTTCTTTCTCTCTGCTTCTGGCTCTCTCTCTCCCCTTTTCTCTGTAACTTTCTCAAACTTCCTCTCTTTCTTTCTCTGTCACCATATCTCTCTCTCTCCCTCTTCCTCCCCCAAAGAGATGAGCTGTGGAGTGCCACAGCCTCTTTGTCTACAATGCCTCCCTCGCACAATCGTCAGAAGCCACAGACTCAACATCGTCTCATACACCGACGACACCCAGCTGATCATCTCCCTCACCAACGAACCCACAACTGCTAATACCAACTTCCACAATGGAATGACGGCCATTGCTACCTGGATGAAAGTCAGCTGCCTCAAGCTCAACTTGGTCAAGACCTCATCCTGGTACCCTCCCCTTCAGTTTGTGACGACTCCTGGTGGCCAGCCGCTCTGGGATCTCCCCCCACCCCGAAGGACCACGCACGCAACCTCGGCATCATACTGTACTCATCGCTCACTATGAACCGCCAAATTACGGCGGTTTCCTCAGTCTGCTTCCACACGCTCCGCCTGCTTCGAAAGACATTCAGATGGAACCCCACAGAATCCAGATAGACGGTCACTCACGCACTCATCACCAGCAGACTCGACTACGGCAATGCACTGTACACCGGCGTCACCCAGAAACAGCTCAAGAAACTACAGAACTTCAAAAACGCCGCTGCCAGACTGGTACTCAACATACCCCGCCACATCACGCAACACCTCCGACAACTCCACTGGCTCCCTGTCAACACGAGAATCACTTTCAAGTTATTCACTCACGCCTACAAAGCTCTACACGACGAAGGACCACCATACCTGAACCACCGCCACGCATTGCACGTACCCGCCAGACAACTCTGATCCTCCCAACTCGCCCTCGCCTCCGTCCCTAGGATCCACAAAACCAGAACCGGAGGAAGGTTGTTCTCCTACCTCGCCGCCAAGACCTGGAACACCCTGCCCATCCACCTCAGGCTATCACGTCGCTGATCCAATTCAGGAAAGACCTCAAGGTCTGGCTCTTCGAATTATCCTCCACCCAGTCTAACCAGCAGCCCCCCTTCCCCAGTGTCTTGAGACCCTCACGGGTGGGTAGCCGCGCTACACAAGACCTTGATTGATTGGTTGTTTCTCTCTTCTTCTCACTCCCTCTATGTCTCTGTATCTCTTTGCCATCTTCCTGTCTCTGTATTTATCTTTCTACCTTAATCTCCCTCACTCTCTCTTTCTCCCTTGCTCTCTTCTCTCTCGCTCTTTTCTGGTAGCTCCTGTTTCTCTCTGTTTTTAGTCTCCAGTTTTGTGTATTCTCTCTTTCAAGGCTTGGTTTTTCTTGGCTCTAATCTAGAGACGTGGATGCTGTCTCGGTCTGGAGCTGTCTGTCCCCTGCTCTGATGACCACCCTGCAGTTCTCTCTTTAAAGAGATGCCACTAGGCGAGCTCTGGGCCTCTCTTTGGCGGTCCCTGATTCACTGCTGCTTTTGTTCATGTGGTTTTACTTTACCTAATTGTGTGTCACACTTTCTCGGTGTGTGACACACATTTCACAGGACCTATTCAAGAGTTATTTGATTGTCAGAACTGTTGATCAGACACTTGATTTAGCTAAGCATTTGAATATGGTTTATTGTGAATGGAAACAAAAATTATTTTCTAGAATTTGTCATGCCATCAAACAGCATCATTGCGTCATCTTCCCTTTTGAAAAGCTGGTAAAATGTGGCGGCTCCTCCGCTAAGGCGGAGGAGCATCGCCCCACTACTCAAAAGGAAAACAAAAATGATAATAACGTATCGTTATTATCATCTTAGTTTTCAGTGACTCTCAGGGCGGGACTGGCCAGAGCAGGGAGATGAGCGGTCTGCACTCCTTAAGTGCTCAGGACTGCTTGACAAACAGTCCTGCACACTTTGCATCTTCCCCACCTGCTGCATCACACAGCCTTGTGAGGAACATGCAAAGGCTGCCCGTCCCGATCCACGGCGCTCAGACCAATCACAATGCTGCATTGCAGCATTGTGATTGGCTCAGGGGAGCCTGGGCACTTCCTCCTGCTTGCTGCTGCCAGACCGGAGACAGGAAGAAGAGGACGGAGGAGCGGCGGCGGCTGGCCTTCACAGGTAAGAGATTTTTTTTAACTTTTTTCGTCTTTCCTTCCGCCTCGCCCCGAACCACACCGCCTGGGTCCGGTAGCAGCCGCTAGGTTTCGATACAGCATTGCAAATAAACATGCTTTTCCTAGAACACAGTTATAAACAAGGGTAAACCCAAATAAGCCACTGGGACCTGGGTAGAGAACAGTACAGTAGAAGGGTGGGTCCCAGTGGAACAATTCTTGAGAACACATACAATTAAAAACCAGCAGACAGAGACGAACGTACTTCAGAGGCGCAAGATTGAAAGCACTCGTGTGGCTCTGCAAATGTCGTGACTGTGGTTCTCCCTCCCAGCTATTTTGGAACCTTGAAGTTCATCTGGGCCCGAGTTAATTAACTACACAATTCCCTGATTCACGAGGTGATATTTAGAAAGGAGGAATCCTTCATATAAAGTGCCATCGACCCGCTCTCTGCCTTGGAGCCTACGGGCCCACCTACAGTATCTTCACCATCCTGTCGAGGGTGGCTTATGGCGCCCCACACTCAGTCCTGAGGAAGACCCCTGTGTAAGGACCTAAGCAGCCTACTTTGTTTTTTGGGGTCGAAACGTCGACTGTGTCACCGTTTTGTGCCAGTTTGGTCAACAGTGCTTCTTCACTGTGACAGTGTATTTCAAACAATGGCTATGTATTTGTCATCATTCAACTGTGAGGCTGCAAAAAGACGGTTTTTATTGTAAATAATGGTGTGATGGACATATTGTCACTACCTTTCCTTTCACTCTTTCAACCCTCACTTGATGCACACAACCTTTTCCCCCCTGTCGCCCCCTTATGCGTGGGGCACTTTTTTGGTACGTCTTTCCAGATGATGTGCTGGTGTGTGAACATCTCACGATGTTCGATATGATTAAATTATATTGAACAAAGAATTATTGAGTATGAGTGAATCAATGTCTGCTGGTTTTTAATTGTATGTGTTCTCTAGAATTGTTCCACTGGGACCCACCCTTCTACTGTACTGTTTCCTAGAACACAAGCACATTTCATTCCCATTATCGAGCTCAATTAAAACATCACCACTTTGCAGTGGAAATGAAATGGAGGCTTGCAACAAGAGATGAAGTATGGAAAAGGTTGTAACCAGAAGTGTTGGGGGCTGACAAGTAAAGGCATTGTAGCATAGTCTCACACTTACAGCCGCTTGACATTTTTCATTTTATCTCTCAACAAATCTAGTTTTTTGCTAAAATCTGGGCTTGAGAATTATATATATATATAAATAGGCACCTGACCCCCTCCCAACCCTAAGCTCTGACATGTTATTCACCAGCCCCTAAACTGATGTAATGGACGTGTACAGCTGTGTCTGCATTTAGAACTGATATAGGATGCCAAACTCACAGTATTAAAATGACTTGGCACAATTGTATGGAAAAAAACATATTTTGATGACAACATTGCATTTAAGAATGCTTTTCTGGTTTAAATTTTTATGAAACCCTTTTCCTCTCCTCCACCCTCATCTTCTCTCCTCCATTATCAACTCAGCTCTTCTCTCCTATCTTCTCCTTTCTTCTTTTTTTACTCTTCTGTCCTTTATTCCCATCTTCTTTCTCCTGCTTTCCTCACCCCTCTCTCCTTTCCTATTAACTTTTATCTTCTCCTTGCCTTTTTTTCTACAGTCCTCTCATCTTGTCTCTTCTCTGCTTTTCTACTCCACTCTCCCCTTGTCTCTTCTCCTTTCCTCTCCCTTTACCCTCTCGTCCCCTCTTGTGTCTTCCTTGCTTTCCTTACCGCTTCTCCCCTCGCATCCTCCCTTCTTTCCTCTCCTGTCTTTTTATCCATAGTCCTCTCCTCTCGTCCACAGTCCTCCTCTCTTCTCTTCCTCCACTCTTCTCATTACTTCTCCGGCCCTTCCCTCCCTTATCCCCTCACATTCTCCTCACCTGCTCCCCTCCTTTCTCACTCTGTTCCTCTGAACCTTTCTTCTCCTTGTTCTTCATCAGTACAGAAGGCTTGTCTCAGGCCCTTGCATGCTCTCAGTCACTCACCTTTCTGTGCCTTAATGATTGTCCTAAGGATGTCCTGGGCCTCCTTGCAGTCTGCTGGGATAGACTTGAGGGTTTGTAGGACCTGCCCCAGCACCTTGGAATCTAGGGAGAAAGTGACATGTGATAAGTGTTGTAAACTGGATGTGAGAACACGTCATAGAATTTTGGCACCCTTGTATCTGCTGAGGACTCAATGAGATTGCAATGTGCTCACATAGGCACCAGAATCACACATAGACTCCGAGAAGTGAATCTACATCCATACAGCCTCACTCTTCCACTGACACAAGTTACTACTCCTCCATGTCAACCGCACCCATCGCTTGACTGCTGTTAAAGCTCTGTGGATCACAGGACTGCGTTTGTTGGCCAATATGAACACAATCTGGCACTGTAATTACAATAGACTCAATGTCTAGAAGGCTTTTTGAAAAGTGCTGGTACTGTTCACACATATGACTGGAGGCTCGCTTGAGAAGTTCTGTTACTGTCCGCTTAAAGGCACATAATGCTTGATTAGCTGTGTTGGTACTGTGCAGAAGCCCTGATATGAAGCCGTATTGTGAAGGGCTGAGACTGTCTATTTAAGAATACAGAAGACATGATGAGGAATGTTGATCCTGTCCATGTGAAGATATTGAAACTCAAGAGTGTTGGACAAGTTCACCTCAAGGTACCGGAAGCCCTGATGTAAAATGTTGGAAGTGTCCACTTAACACTATAGATGCCTCCTTCTGAAGCATTGGTACTGCCCACTTAAAGTTACAGGAAGGCCTTATGCAAAGTTGCTACTTTACACTGAAAGGTATAGAAGGCCTGAATAGATGTGTTGGTTCTGCCTATTTTAGGAACCCAACTGAAAACTGTTTGGTACTGTCCTTTTAAATGTACAGAAGCCCTAATGCAAAGTGTCGGTACTGTGCACTTAAAAGTATTAAAGCCTTGATATGAAATGTTAGTACTGTCCAGTTAAAGGTACAAAAGCCACATTGAGAATTGTTGGGACTGTCTTCTAAAGAAAGAAGATAGAGCCCAGCTGAGAAGCCCTGATGTGTTGTGCTTCCTCATGTATTATTGTAGACATGGCTTCTGGTAATGTGCTTTCTGGTGGATGGTTCGGCTCCGACGGATTCCTTACACAACCCTCCAGGTGGCAGACTGGATCCTGAAAGTTAGAGGAGGAAAGCTGGCCTGAGGAAGACCCTGTAGAGTGGCCCTGGAGAGGAAGATGGAGAAGAGTTCTTGGATCTCTCGTGCTTCATATGATGGCTAAAGGCAGACTGCTTGAATAGATGTGACAATGTTCCTGACCTCTAGACCTCCACGGCGACCTCAACTTAGATTTCCAGATAGATGCCTCCAGAACTTCGCCTCACTTTCCATTATGAATGCATAGGGGCAGTCAACTCACATGACGTGCCAGCATCTGGTTGACCCAAACACCAAAGGCACTCCATCTGCGGGTCAGTGACTTACATCTGCTTCCCGCAAGTACTGCAGCGCTTAAATTCTTACACCACCAAGGAGGACATGCTCCCAAAAGTCCAAATTTCAATGAAAAACAGTAAATCAAAAACAAAAAAACATATCAGCACCCAACGATGGTGTCAATGTCAGAGACCACGTGCTTCCACTCCATAACATTGTATAGCACCACCAGGTGATGATGAATGAATTTACAGATACAAATTTCCAGACCCAGCATGGCACCTGGAGAGGGTTCATGTACGGAGTCTGCAGGATCACCGACCATTAGTATATGTTTTGGGATTTGGATGGCTTATGGGCGGCACACGAGAATCCTTAATCTCTACGACATTAGGGTGGAAGGGTTGGCGGTGCTGCCCAAGGGGAGGGGGGCTGTTGGGTCTGATCATGTTGTACTAGTTTTGTGAGGGTTTAGGGCGTCTCCAATGTCTCAGTGTCTGATTGTCATGTGTGCATTGCTGAAGGGGCCCCAATGGGTGGTGGGAACGCAAAAGGTGGGATGGGTGAGATGGGAGGAGATGCAAGTGCTTTATGATGCATGGCTTCCTCTGTATCAAAGCTGCTCATGTGGAATGCCTGGGGTATAGCAGCATTTGAGAAACGCAAGCAGGTCTTTGCATATCTGAAGTGCTATAAGGTGGCGATCGCATGGTTGCAGGAAATGCATGTGTGGGGAGAATTACTGTCATGTATACGGCGGAGGTGGAGAGCACAGGTCTATGCTACCTCTTATTTGGGCTTTGCACGGGGCCCTCATATGGGTGCCTCCAGGGGTTCCATTTCAGCATCTACATCATGTGGCAGGCCCCGAGGGAAGGTATGTTATTCTACATGGTACAGCTGGTGGGAAAGGAAATATGTATCCTTAATGTGTACGCCCCTGATATTGGCTGCCCTGACTTCTTCCTGGCCGTACTGGTGCAGCAATAATCATGACAGGTGACATTAACTGCGTGCTGAATGGGGTATAACACCGTGAACACCCCGCAGTGCATACTAAACCTCGAATGACAAGGGCACTGAGGGACATCTTGCAAGGCACGATGTGTAATGTCTGGAGGGATCGCAACCCTACCAAGAGATTGTTTTCATGCCAGACCCCAGCGGCCGGCACTTTCAGCCAGTTTGATTATTGTTTCCTTCTCCTGAAGTGGAGGGGGAAACTTATCTCCCCAAGTACCTCTCTGACCATTCACCTGTTTTGCTGTGCATTTGTAGAGCCCGCGAACAACCAGCAATACCCTTATAGTGTCTTAGGGTGGAGGCATTGTCTGACCACCCCTTTGCAGCTACGGTCCGGATACCTTTTCTCGCTACTTCGAGATGTACTGGGGATCCGCTTCATGCTGGGCACTTGAGTGGGAGGCCATGAAGGTCGTCCTTTGAAAGGTCTGTATACAGACATCGTATAGGGTAAGGCGATCGTTGGAACAAGATATATGAATGCAGGACCAAAAGCTCAGCAAATTAGAGGTGAAGCTTCCTACAGCCCCCAATGTTATGGGGAAGTGGTGCGCTGCCTGAGAGGCTTTACTGGAGCACTGTTGGTGATGGAGCAGTAAAAAATAAAAAAATTTAACCCCTAACAAATTATATAATTAATTAATTAAAAATGTTCGTTAAATGTATTAATCAACATTGTATATGTGGGAATGGTAATATGCTAATGTACGTGCTAAATAATCTAATAATGAATGTCCGTGTGTCTAATCATAACGTAAGAATAAAAAGCGTACTAAATAAAATAAATGCATGTTTGTGCTTCATAGAAATAAAATGTGTCGTTGCAAAAACAATAGTGATGGTAAGTAAGGAGCAGCTTAAATGTCGCTTTTTGCTAGGTAACAACTAATTGGGGTACGTAGACGGGAGGGAAACGAAAGGGATATTTTTCTCTATTTTAATTATGTTTTATTTGCCTCAAATTAGTGCTTCTAAAGTAGAACCGAGTGGCGAGATAAAATGGCCGCCAGTGGGAAGATGTGCGCAGGCGCAAGGGGACACGTGGTACGGGATGAGATTGAAGAAATCTGGAGCCGCGTGATGTCTCTGAGAGGCTAGGATGCAAGAAATGGTCAAGGCTGGTGTGACCTAATTGAACTGATAGTGTGCCGTAATGATCAGGAGAGAGTCCGTGGGAAAGGAGCCCAAGAGAAAGGACAATGACTGCGGAGTTCTTGAATGTGTCAAAAGAAGATACAAATGAACTGATCGAATCGGATGGAAATGTTTAAGCGTATGGGAAAGGAAATGATCCAAGGACCCTTGAATCCAAGAGAACTTGATTAAAGAATGAATAAGATGACATGCATGGACCAATGAAAGAAAAGCGTGATATTAATGTTGCAACAGTTAGTTAGCAAAGTTAGAATTGGGGTATAAGAGGGCCTACTCTTAGTGGGAGGGGGCAGAGTTCCAGGAGAGTTGCAGAGTTCCAGGCAGTTGATGTCAGTCGCGGTTGCAGTCACAGAGAGTTGCAGTTCGAGAGTCGTGGTTGCAGTAGAGGAGACGGGTTGCAGGTAGCTGATGCTGACGAGCTGAAGTTGCTGTTGCGGTCTTAACTTTACAGTTGAGTATGAGATTCAGGCTATTTCTAATCCCAAAGTTAGGTTAGAAATCATTAGGCTAAATTAGGAAGCTAGGCAGGTAACTAAGGTTTTTGGCTTCATGACAAAATTTCCTTTCTGCAATAAATTGATTATGCTTAATAAAATTGTGAATTTAAAATGAATAATTGAATAAAGTATTAAATCTTTTCATGTTTTTAAAATTATATAAAATTTAAGATTCTTTAAAAACCAAAATGACTCAGTGGTTATTTTCCTAATTGATTGTGACCTGAGTAATTGGTTGATTGTGATTTAGCTGGTCTTAATCACTATGAACTAATTTCTTAAATGAATGATTCATCGACAAAACAATGAGCAGGAATATCTTAAGAAATAATTAAAAGAAAGTGACAAATTAAGGTAAATAGATATCCTTGCTCTTCCAGCGGTACACAAAATGGTGTTCTCCATTTAGTTCTCATGCTTCTCCTAGGAGTACGGAATTTCATAAAGGTGTAAAAGGAAATCCAGGAGTGTATGTGTGTGTGTTTAGGCGATGTTTATGGGCCCCATCGTCATGTGGATATGAGAAATATAGTTTGCCCCTGGATGACCTATAAGTAGCCTGGGAGGAGGATAGTTTTTATTGTACGCGCTGCATCAGATTTCTTGGTAGCAGAGTTATGGTTTTCTATAGATTAGTTTAGTGATTATTGTTTATTGATTATTGATTATTTGATGACTAACACTATATGTTGAGTCGCGTTATGTTATATGTAAGTTTTCACGCTTCTGGGATGTAGGAAGTGGAACACGTGTGGCAAGAGAAGTCACATGGAATTTGGTACATGGTCTGAATTCATTTTGGTTATAACACAGGTTGTGTTATGTTAGGGTTTTCGGTGTGAAAAGTGTGTAAATGAAATAGCAAATCACGTTTACTTGTGAAACTTTGGCCTTAATTCTCAGGAGCCTAGTCTCCACATGTGTCTTATCCCCAGAGAAACGAGTAAATTGTTTGTTTGAAAGAAGGGTAAGGTAGAGGGAAGTGCTACTTTATCGGCGAAAGTAAATAATTCTGTGGTAGGGTAGAGGTAAGCGCTGCCTACTGGAAAAACAGGATTCTTGTGTAAAAGGACAAGGCTGTCACTTTGTTTAGCGAATCAGACTATGGAATTGTTTATTTGTTGTAACTAACGAAGAAAAACAGTAAAAGGAAAAATTGCCGATAAATTTTGTAAAGGAGGGGTAAAGAGTAGAAGTGACGTGGAAAAGTGCCGCGCTAGGATTGGTTAGTGCACTAGTCACGTGAATACAGAGCAGGAGTGACGTAGAAAAAGTGCCGCGCTAGGATTGGTTGGTTCGCGGACGGTGGAAATTGTTCTGATTGGTACGTTAGTGTGAATCGCGCTGTAATTGGACGAAGTTCCGTACACAGAAACAGCGTTAGAGTAAAGAGAAAACAAATAGAAAACATGCCGTATTACGAGTATGAAAGGGAGAGAACGTCATGGACAACGAAATTAAAGAATTTCTTTAAGAAAGACAAAAAGGTTGTGACTAGAGAGGGACAAGTAATTCCTCCGCCGAAATCAGCAGCTTCACATATGATGCTGAAATATGGATATCATACGTGCATATGGTTGGATAATTGGGTAAAATATACAAAGAATGATGGAGCATTGGCTTTTCCTGAAAATGGTTCTTTTAATGTAGCGATTTTACGGAATTTAAAAGAAAAGATGCTTAAATTGGAACCTAGACCTAGACCGACACAGTTTGAGGCTTTAACAGAATGGGAAGATGAGATGTACGAGAAAGAAAGATTCAGAGGTATGAAAGGTTATGAGTTCGTGCCCGGAAGAATGTGGGGAATGAATCATGAGGACAGAATAAAACGATGGAGATGTGCTAACATGACAGGAGGTTTGTTTCCAGCTTTTACAGTTGAGGAAGGGACTAAGAAAAACGGACTGAGAAAAAGAAACATTTAGAGAGAGAAAAGTATATGCATGAGAGCGAAACGGATGACGAGTTGCTGGAAGATATATTAAATAAAAATCCACCTCCGTATCAGCAGAATTCTACAGTGGTGACACCAAATGCGCCACCAATAGAAGCTATGCGAAATGAAAGTCCAGAAAAAAGACAAGAAATAAATAGGTCACAAGAACAAATAAGAACTTCCCAAATTGAGGGAATAGAAAATGATAGTGCAAGAGAATTGGCAAGGACAACAAAAGAACTAACTGAGAAAATTAGAGAATTAACAAAGAATATGGAAGCAGTTACCGTACCCGTAACAATAGGTCCAGTAATACCAGTTTTCGAGAATCAGAAAATTGATGAACGATCTTTGGTGATTCCCTTGAGTTCGCAATTCCAAAGAGAAAAGGAAAGAATAGAAACAAGTCCAGGTACGAGCAATTTGACTAGTGCTTACAGACCAAGTCCACCTGAAAATTTGACAGTAAATGAGTGTAGCGGTAGGAAAATGCCTATGGTAACTGAATCTGCAACAGTGACACCTGAAAAGAGTGGAAATTGGACAGAAATAAATAGTACTCCTATAGGTCCGACTCCTGATGAATTAAATGAGTGGATAAAAGCTTTTAAAATAAAAGAAACGGAAGAAAAACCATTAGATGTGATCAGATTGAAGATTGACATGGAAGAATTAATTCTAGGAACGATTGGTACAGAAAAGATAAAGAATTATCAGGATGATGAAATAATGTTTCTGTGCAAAAGTATAACATGGAGGGCAAAGAATTTACATGACAAACTAGAAGAAGTGGCCGGTGAGATTGGAATAGATTTTGCAAAAGTAAAAACGTTGCAGAAACCATACAGAGTAGATTTTTGTGAAAAAGATATTGAAAATTTGAATACAGCAGGAAGGCTGACACAGATAAAAGAGTTGATTGTTTTGTTGAGAAAATGGGGTGATGTGGACAGATGGAAGGTTAGATGGACAAAGAAGAATGAGAAAAGTGTAGACAAAGGTTCATTGGCTTTTATGATAACAGAAAAGGAACATGTTGTTAAAGAGTACCCTATGAGAGAAACTCCAGGTGGTAGTTATGTGCATGTTCCCTGGACTAGGCAGGACATCCTGTCATTTACAAATGACTTTCCAAAGTTAAGAGAAAAGCCAGTTGAGTGGTACCGACAGGTAGAAAGGTTTGTAAAGGTCTCGAAAGTGTTGTGGATAGATTTGGATGGATTGTTTGACATAGTAGTACCAACGGATCTGTGGTCAGAATGTAAGATTACAGTTGACTGGCCAACTACAGAATATCCAAGAGATCCTAAGACAGGAGCTCCAGGACCAGATGTGATGAAGAAATATGATAAGGTGATTACCTTTTTGAAAAATAAGATTCCTCCAAAAGAGACAGATTGGGTTAAGATTGATAGAACTACACAGGAAAGCAAGGAAAGTGTACATGCATATTATGAGCGATTGTTGTTGGTTTTCAAACAGTATAGTGGTTATGAGGAATTAAGTGAGAAGGATATGAGTCATTTTGTATACCGATTTGTATTTGGCTTGAAACAAGAAATAAGTGATATGATTAAGCAACATATGATAAACTGGCAGAATGCAAGTGTAGATGAGGTGCTGAGGTATGCTAAGTATTGTAGTGATGAAATAGAGAGTAAACAGCGTAAGTTGAAAGAAAAAGCAATGTGGGCACAAGTGAAAGTGGCAGAAAAACAAGAAGCTCAATTGGATAATAATAATGGAAACGAATCAGGACAAAATAAGATGCGACCAAATATAGGTAAAGGAAAAGGACAAGTGAGTCTAGAAGAGGCAAAGAAGAAATGGCCATGTCATAATTGCGGAAAATTGGGGCATTGGAGAAATGAGTGTAAGTTCCCACCTAAACCTAATCCGGAACATCAATCATTAACTCCACAGGTGCAGAATGAGGTAGTTGTTCAACAAAGTCAGGTGCCACAACCACCACTTCCCAACACTGTTAACCAGCAAAGATACAGTACAGAAACAGGATTCTACGGAGGAGAGCAGGTAACACAGTTGCCGAGAGCAGCTAACATTTCCCAGTATTGGTTGCATCAGAGTGAGGATGACCCAGATGAAAGTTTCTGACGGTGCGCAAGAGAGGGGAAAGAGTGCGTGCTTGGCGCAACTCTAGAGGTAGATCAGTCTGGTCCCTTTGTGGATGGAGAAGTGAATGGAGCAAACGTAACATTCCTTGTCGATACTGGAGCTACCCGTTCTACTGTTAGGTCAGTGGAAATTCCGAACCTTCCTCTCTCAGGTGAATGCATCCAAGTGGTAGGAGTTGCCAATCAGCAGATTAAAACCCCACTTACTGAATTGGTAGAAGTAAAAATTGGTTCTTTTAGGAAAATGCATAAATTTGTAGTGTGCGATTGTAGTCCTGTAAATCTTCTAGGTCGTGACCTCTTGTGTAAAATGAATTGCACAATTTATTGTACACCAGATGGAATTGGTTTTCAGACTTCAGACGAAGATGCTTTGTATAAAGTAACTTTGATGAATCAGGAACCTGAAATGAATGGATTGTTTCCTGCATTTGATGCAGAAAAACTTCCAGAAGAATTAAGAAGTGCAGTGAAAGAAAGTGTGTGGGATTTTACAGGAGAAGACATTGGATTAATGAGAGAAGTTGATCCGGTAAAAGTGACAGTGAAAGAAGGGATAAGTTATCCAAACACGCCACAGTACAAATTAACTCCAGAAATAATTGAAGGAATAACTCCTGTGATAAATAAGATGATTGAACAGGGAATTCTGAAAGAAATCATGAGCAGTCCATGTAATTCACCTATTATGGGACTGAAAAAGCCAAATGGAACATACAGAATAGTACAGGATTTGAGAAAGATCAACAAAATAGTTGTACCATGCTGTCCAATAGTGCCAAACCCTGCAGTGATTCTATATCAAATTCCGCATGAAGCTGAGTGGTACACTGTGATAGATTTGTGTCATGCATTTTTCTCTATTCCTTTGCATCCAGATAGCCAGCCATTATTTGCATTCCGTTTTGGAGAGCGTATTTTGGCATGGTGCCGAATTCCTCAGGGGTATACAGAGAGCCCCTCAATTTTTAATCAGATTCTAAAGAAATCTCTGGAAGATTTAAAAATGCCAGAAAAATCAGTGATGGTGCAGTATATCGATGACCTATTGGTGGCATCGAAAACCAAAGAGGCATGTGTAAGTGACACAATTGCTTTACTGAACCATTTGGAGAAAAGAGGACATAAGGTGTCCCCTTCAAAATTACAGTTTTGTCAGAAAGAAGTCCAGTATTTAGGACATAAAATTGAGAAAGGAGTGCGGAAAATAGCGACAGAAAGAGTAAGAATGATTCAAGGAATGAGAGCACCAATGACTCAAAGAGAGGTAAGAATGTTTTTGGGAATGGTTGGATATTGTCGACAATGGATAAGTGGATTTTCTTTGATTGCAAAACCATTACAAAAATTGACAAAGAAAGATGTAAAAGACCCTTTTGAGTTAAACAAGGAAGAAATGAAATCTTTCAAAGAATTGAAAAAGAAACTGTGTGAGGCCCCTGCATTAGGCATGCCTGATTATGAGAAAGATTTTGAGTTATACTGCAGTGAAAGAGATGGATGTGCATTTTCAGTACTGGTACAAAAACATGGCACCATGAAGAGGCCTATAGCTTACTTTTCAGCTGTTTTAGATCCTATAGCAAAAGCATTGCCTGGATGTTTGAAAGCAGTTGCTGCTACTTGTGTAAGTCTGGAACAAAGTGAAGGTATAGTGATGGGGTATCCACTGAGAGTATATGTTCCCCATTCAGTAGAAATTCTTTTGACAAGAACAAAAACACAGTACATGACACATAGTCGGCTGACTAAGTACGAAAAAGTCATCTTGAGCGCAGAAAATGTGACCATAGATAGATGCATAAATGTAAATCCTTCGACTTCATTGCCAGATGAAGAGAGTATAATTGAACAAGATGAAGTAGATCATGATTGTCTGAATGTGCTGGAATATTGCACAAAACCAAGAGCTGACATAAAAGATGAACCGTTAAAGGAATCCGATTATGTCATGTTTGTAGATGGTTCATGTTTACGCACAAAGGAAGGAGTGTTAAGCGCAGCTTATGCAGTATGCACAGTGGCAACTGTAATGGAAGCGTCTTGTCTGAAAGGAGTTAGGTCTGCCCAAGTTGCGGAACTAATTGCTTTGATTCAAGCATGTAAATTGGGGAAAAATGTACGAATCACGATTGTGACCGATAGCCAATATGGTTTCGGCATCGTACATGATTTTGGTCAGATTTGGTCACAAAGAGGATTTTTGACATCTGCAGGAACACCTATCAGAAATGGAGATTATGTTAAAAAACTGCTTGAGGCGATACAGCTGCCTAAACAAATAGCTGTAGTGAAGTGCAAGGCGCATAAGAAAAACGAAGATTACATAGCGGTTGGCAATAATTATGCTGACGAGATCGCTAGATATTGTGCGGAAAACATGGCGTCCCTGAACAGAAATAGAGAAAGGGAGCATGTCTCTTGTCCTTTGCTTTTCACTAATGCAGTCGAAACATGGGATGAAGTAAGGCAGTTACAAGAAACAGCAAGAGATGAGGAAAAGGATTACTGGATTAAAGCAGGATGTAGAAGACAGGAAGATAATGGAGTGTGGGTATACAGAGATGAAAGACCAGTTATGCCTGATAGCATGATTGCAGACATGGCACGGATGTACCATGGACAAGCTCATATTGGGAGAGATGCAATGATCAGACTTTTTAGACAAACTTGGTATAATCCAAAATTCAGAGCCATTGCTGAAAGTCTTTGTCAAAGATGTCTTATTTGTCAACAATTTAACCCAGGAAGAAAGACAGTAGTGAGTCTAGGAACAATAGGACGAGAAGGAGGTCCATTCACAAGGATACAGATGGATTTTATTGAGATGCCCCCTAGTAACAGATTAAGATATGTTCTGGTGGTCGTCTGTTTGTTCTCTCGTTGGGTGGAGGCATACCCCACAAGAAGGAATGATGGAACAACCGTGG
Organism: Calotriton arnoldi; assembly: GCA_963921515.1. Taxonomy (NCBI): domain Eukaryota; kingdom Metazoa; phylum Chordata; class Amphibia; order Caudata; family Salamandridae; genus Calotriton; species Calotriton arnoldi. The sequence goes on along the minus strand of CAWUFW010006111.1, from coordinate 504,847 downwards.
CAAAACTTATGCTACGAGAGTTCATTCCGAGGTATGGTTTTCCAGTCACAGTTGAGACAGATAGAGGAACACATTTTCAAAATGAGTTGATCCAATTGATTTGTGAAGCATTGAGTATTAAACAAAAACTACATTGTGCTTACAGACCCGAAGCTTCTGGGGTAGTAGAGCAGATAAATGGAACAATTAAAAACAGATTAGGAAAAATGTGTCAAGCTACAGGACTCAAATGGCCAGATGCACTGCCTCTTGTTCTGATGACCATCAGAAGCATCCCTGAAAAGAAAACGGGACTCAGTCCTCATGAAATGATCATGGGACGAGCAATGAGACAAGCCCACGTACCAGTCAACAAGTTATTGACAATAACTGATGATCTAATACTGGATTATTGCAAAGGACTGGCTGATGTGGTGCGTTCTGTGTTTCATCAGGTTGGACCGGATGCGACCACTCTTGAAAGAAAACCAGCCCACGACTTGAATCCAGGAGACTGGGTCCGTATTAAAGTCCACAGGAGAAGAAACTGTCTAGTTCCGCGTTGGGATGAGCCAAGACAGGTAATCCTAGTAACAACGACTGCTGTCAAGTGTGCAGGAGTAAAGAACTGGGTTCATGCCAGCCACACAATCAGAATTCCAGAACCTACAGATCGACATGTGAGTCGGCGTCTGGAAGTGTGGGATAAAAGTTTAACGGCGGGAACAACCAAGATAAAAGAAAGGGTGCCAGAACTTGAAGATCGACCTGAAAGTCGACATCTGGAGACCCCAACGGAAAACACCTCTAGAGAAGAAGAGGAACAAGAAGAAGAAGAAGAAAGAAATTCAGAAGTTCCAGAACTTGAAGATCGACCTGTAAGTCGACATCTGGAAATATCTGACACAACTTCAGGATCTGATGATTCAGCTGCAAATTGGGAAGAATTCCGAAAGGGAACTTGGGGTTATAAACCAATTAGAGAAGAAACTGAGCAAGAAATTGAGTTAGATGAACAACCAAGTACAAGTTATGGTGGAAATCCTTCAGAAACAATATTAATAGATGAAGTAGGGAAAGAAGTACACAAAAAGTTAGAAAATCGAGAAGAACCCCGAGGAGCAATAGGGATAGATAGAGAAACAGGAGAACAGGGAAATTCAGAAGCAGATAAGGAGGAAAACACGAAATCGGAAGAACCCCGAGGAGGGACAGTGATAAGGGAAAACGAAAAGGAAAAGACAGATCCACCAGTAGGAGATGACGAGATTATAAGTTTCAAAATAAGAAACAATAGTGAGACAGTTGAAACAGAAACAGAAGAAAGTGGAGGAGAGGAAAAAGCAAAGACTGAATCAAGAAAAAGAAATTGGAGGTCGGAAAGAGAAGAAAGAGAGGGTGAGGTAAAAAGGCCAAGAAAAGGAGATAATTGGCCCAACAGCTATGTAAGAAAATTGAGATATAGAATAATAAGAGCAGAAGATGAAGATGCTGAACAAGTAAATGAAGTAACAAGTCAAAAGGGACAAGAAAAACCCAGTGGAAAAAGATTACAAAAGTCCAAAAGGACAAGGAAAATAAATTCAAAATTTAAGTCACCTGAGTGGCTGTATATTGCACTAACAGATTACAAAGGAGAAGAAGAAAACACTCACGGAAACCAGAGACTGAGAAGTCGGATGGGAAAAGGTGAGATGCAACAAAAGGACTGAAGTGAAGACTTAAAGTGCTTCTGCCGGACGTGACAATTTTACTGGATGTGACAAATCACCGGATGTGACAACGAAAGAATTCTGGAGAGAATTAAAGAAAGTACCAAGCAAAGACTTTTTGAAAGCAGAGTGGCGTCTAAGTCATTTTGAGGTGTAGTGACACAATTTTCTGAAAAATTAACAAATAGAAAAAGAAAAATGGAGAATAATGAGAATAGAAGAAATAAATGTGATTTTATAAAGAGATGGTGCAAAATGTGCTGCTTTTGTACAGGGTTATTAATGACCATATGGATAGTATTAGCAATCACAATTCCTATTAGTGTAGCTGTGATAGAAGCAAAGAATGATACTAAACAAGAAAAAGAAACTAATATTAAAGAACAAGTTGTTTTAAGAAGTAGTGCAGAGTTGCATAAGGATAGGTCAGTAACAGATTTTTCAAAGAATGTTTTTACAAAGTTGTTGTATGAGTACGTAAAAACAATGGAAGTGAGAGATTGTTATGTTTGTATGCAATTGCCTGCATCAGTATCTGAAGGTGTGACTTATCATCACTTACCTTTGACTTATGGAATAACATGTAGTGTAATAGCAAGTTTATTTTATAAAACTGGTAGATTAGAATCTTATTATACTGATATAGATAAGATATTTGCAAACATTCCTGTAGTGCCAGAACTTAACAAAGTAAAACCAGCAAAGGTTTTAGGAGAATTCTTTTTAGAACATAGAAAATTAACGTTAGAAGAAATAGTTAGTAACAACCTTACCTGTGAGTTAAGGAAAGAAGAAAAAGTATTTCTAGACATGGTTGAGGAAAGAAGAATGAAATTTCAAAAAGAAGCAATAAAGAGGAAGGAAAACGTTTATGGACGTTTGAGGAAGGAAATCATGAAGGGAAAAAGATAAATGCAGCAATGACATTAGACTGGCCGCAAACAGGAAAGTTGTGCATTAGGAGAAATAAGACAGTCTATGACAATTACTTTGTAGGTTCAAGTATCTGCCATGACAATTATCAAATTCTGGGAGGTTGGGGATTCAAAGGTGGAAAAGATCCAATATTTCCAGGTATCTATTATATTTGTGGGAATAGAGCTTATTACAGGTTACCGGACCATTGGTATGGAACTTGCTATGTAGGCCTGGTCTTTCCAAAAATCTTTCACATGGACAGAGAAGAAAAGGGAACATACAAGATGATTAATGGATTTAAACGTAGAAAGAGGGAAAGTTTTTCAGAAGTTGTAGGAGATATTTTTGGAGCATTGATACCAGCAGTGGGAATATCTTTGAATGCATTTAAAATTCGGAAGTTATCCACAGTAGTAGATCGTTTGTCTACAGATACTGCGGGAGGGTTCTTAATGGTAAATACCGAAATGGTTGCCATGAGAGCTATGGTGATGCAAAATCGGCTTGCCCTTGATATTCTTTTGGCAAAAGAGGGTGGAGTCTGTGGAATGTTGAAAGTCCAACATTGTTGTACTTACATTCCGGATAACAGTGAAAATATACAGAAGTATATTACAAATATTACAAGTCTGCACAAAGAATTAGTCCCACTGGAGGTTGAAAGTGTTTTGGGAAAACTTGGTAGAGGGTTTTCCTCAGTAGCAAATTGGTTAACTAGGATGAGTAAACTAGTAATAGGGAAAGTTATAATAGTAGCAACTATAGTGATATTGTTAGCAATGATATTGAAAATAGTAATAACATGTATAAAGAGAAAAGTAAGACAGAATAAGATAAGAAGAAATAACAGAATAATGAGAGAAAGAGAGAGAGAAATGGGTGAAATTGAGTTGGAGAAAATGAAAGAAAGCATGTATAAAGAGACTAAAAGGCAAGATGAAGAAGAGACAGAGATATGAATAACAGAAAGTAAAGGATGAAAGACATGCTGCCTGAAAAGAAGTATGACTTGGGTTTTATGTGGTGATTTAAAAATCACCAAAGGGGGGATTGATGGAGCAGTAAAAATAAAAAAATTTAACCCCTAACAAATTATATAATTAATTAATTAAAAATGTTCGTTAAATGTATTAATCAACATTGTATATGTGGGAATGGTAATATGCTAATGTACGTGCTAAATAATCTAATAATGAATGTCCGTGTGTCTAATCATAACGTAAGAATAAAAAGCGTACTAAATAAAATAAATGCATGTTTGTGCTTCATAGAAATAAAATGTGTCGTTGCAAAAACAATAGTGATGGTAAGTAAGGAGCAGCTTAAATGTCGCTTTTTGCTAGGTAACAACTAATTGGGGTACGTAGACGGGAGGGAAACGAAAGGGATATTTTTCTCTATTTTAATTATGTTTTATTTGCCTCAAATTAGTGCTTCTAAAGTAGAACCGAGTGGCGAGATAAAATGGCCGCCAGTGGGAAGATGTGCGCAGGCGCAAGGGGACACGTGGTACGGGATGAGATTGAAGAAATCTGGAGCCGCGTGATGTCTCTGAGAGGCTAGGATGCAAGAAATGGTCAAGGCTGGTGTGACCTAATTGAACTGATAGTGTGCCGTAATGATCAGGAGAGAGTCCGTGGGAAAGGAGCCCAAGAGAAAGGACAATGACTGCGGAGTTCTTGAATGTGTCAAAAGAAGATACAAATGAACTGATCGAATCGGATGGAAATGTTTAAGCGTATGGGAAAGGAAATGATCCAAGGACCCTTGAATCCAAGAGAACTTGATTAAAGAATGAATAAGATGACATGCATGGACCAATGAAAGAAAAGCGTGATATTAATGTTGCAACAGTTAGTTAGCAAAGTTAGAATTGGGGTATAAGAGGGCCTACTCTTAGTGGGAGGGGGCAGAGTTCCAGGAGAGTTGCAGAGTTCCAGGCAGTTGATGTCAGTCGCGGTTGCAGTCACAGAGAGTTGCAGTTCGAGAGTCGTGGTTGCAGTAGAGGAGACGGGTTGCAGGTAGCTGATGCTGACGAGCTGAAGTTGCTGTTGCGGTCTTAACTTTACAGTTGAGTATGAGATTCAGGCTATTTCTAATCCCAAAGTTAGGTTAGAAATCATTAGGCTAAATTAGGAAGCTAGGCAGGTAACTAAGGTTTTTGGCTTCATGACAAAATTTCCTTTCTGCAATAAATTGATTATGCTTAATAAAATTGTGAATTTAAAATGAATAATTGAATAAAGTATTAAATCTTTTCATGTTTTTAAAATTATATAAAATTTAAGATTCTTTAAAAACCAAAATGACTCAGTGGTTATTTTCCTAATTGATTGTGACCTGAGTAATTGGTTGATTGTGATTTAGCTGGTCTTAATCACTATGAACTAATTTCTTAAATGAATGATTCATCGACAAAACAATGAGCAGGAATATCTTAAGAAATAATTAAAAGAAAGTGACAAATTAAGGTAAATAGATATCCTTGCTCTTCCAGCGGTACACAAAATGGTGTTCTCCATTTAGTTCTCATGCTTCTCCTAGGAGTACGGAATTTCATAAAGGTGTAAAAGGAAATCCAGGAGTGTATGTGTGTGTGTTTAGGCGATGTTTATGGGCCCCATCGTCATGTGGATATGAGAAATATAGTTTGCCCCTGGATGACCTATAAGTAGCCTGGGAGGAGGATAGTTTTTATTGTACGCGCTGCATCATTGGCAACTAGAAAAATTCACATATACTGTGTATCGGCAACGCTTGCATATGGAAGGTGATAAAACGAGGGCTCTGCTTGCCTGACTTGTGAAACGAGAGTCACCTGTGACGCCTACACTACACAGTCAAAGCGACAGCGGGGAAATAGTGGGGAAACAGTAGGCGATCCTTGAGGGCATGGCTACTCATCTGGCCACGGTTTATGGGAAACAAATGTTCCCACCACAGGAAGTTGTCAGGGACTTCCTCTCTTCTGTGGCACTGCCAAGGTTGGAACCAGAGGCAGAGGCCGCGCTGGGGGATCCATACGGAGTCTCAAACCGACAAAGAGCCCTGGGAGTGATAGTCTCCTGGCAGAGTTTTACCAACGGTTTGCTCCTCTGTTGTCTGACCACCTCTAAGAGGTCTATAATGAGGCATGGAAAGCTCAGTCTTTACTGGCCTCCATGCAGGAAGTAGTGGTGGCTATGATACCAAAACCTGGAAGAGAGCCATTGCTGCCTAGTTCTTATAGGCTGATCTCTCTTTAGAATCTGGATGTGAAAATCTTGAGTGGGATTCTGGCAGCCTGACTCCTTCCGCATATGCCTAACTTTATACACAAAGATCAGGCCAGATTCATCCCGAGAAGTAGCAACACTCATAATTTACGGCTCTTAGCGCATGTCCCTGACGGTATAGCTTGGAGGAAACAATACTTGCATACAGCAATTAACCCTGGAGCTTACAGTGACAAGATATGCGATGCCCGAGAGCATCCCACAACAACCTTTATCATTCAGCATCAAGTAACTCCCATTTGAAAGTAACTTTAACACCGGATTACTCACGGCAGCTGGGGACCCGTTCAAGTGACAGGATAAGTTAGCAACTGAACCATTACAGGCCCCGTGAAGCATGATATCCTGGCATATGAGAGATCCACTTAAGGAATTCTCGCAGTTGGTACCGCTAAGGAACACTTCCATGTCCCCATTCCAACATCGAAATCTGTATGGTGATTCCCAACTTTCCTTGATTAATTCCCTACCCATTGCTTCATATCTGCCCAGCTGTTGTTGTTCTAGGCAATATTGAAACTGGAAAGTTGTGACCGGTAATGTTATATAGCCATGGATTAACCATTCTGTGGATGGTGACTCTGCCACAGTGAAAGGTAATTGGTCCAGTTTTTCAATATGCAGAATTGTATACTATGCTCCCATTTTCATCTGTTTTTCCGTTAGATTGTATGCAGAAAACAGGGACGTACTGTTGATAAATCACCAAGGCACATAACCAGCGCACAATGATTGCAGCGTCAAGCTTAATAACATAATAGAACATAGTTGAGATTGTCCGTGTTGTAGTATGGACAGATCCTGTTCTAGTATATCAATAGCAGAAGATACAATGTTGCCCAGTGAATAAATCCTGGATGTTAATGTAATCATACCATTGTCAACTACGGCTAGCGCCTTTTCTAGGTTTCACGAAGTCTCTCCTCAGCTTCTTGTTGAGAGATTTTCCAGATTTCATTATAGACACTGTATAGGAAACGTTTCTGACGTGGCTTTCGGGGACCTAATAAAAAATCCCTTAGATCCACCTCATCTGAGAGTTAGGATAAGTGCTGTTTCATCTGGGACAGTGTCAAGGTTTTTAGCCAATCGAGGCACAACTTCCCAACACTGTATTATGTCACCACCCCCGGATGTTCTCTTTGAACATAGCGTTGGTCCGGCCTATGGATACTAAACCCTTCGGTTGTACCACTGAATCTTGATTGACATCTGTTTGTGTCTCTGGGCCAAACGAACCATCCCTTCCAATTGGGGTCTGATGAATTGTACTGTATGATGTCATCTATTGTATCCCCTCCACGTGATGTAAAGTTTTGCCACCCCTCAAAGTGTGATGGTGTTGGAATCCAAGGTGTGTTCAAACCCTTGTCCGTAGCTATTCCAAGACAGAAAGTCTGTTGCACAGTGTCATTAAGACATGTTATCTGCTGTGGAATGAGGCACACTCTAAATAGTGCTTCTGTTCCCTGTACATGCTGCATGCCTCATGGATGATGATTATGCCCTGGCACTGCCCGACACAGAGTAAGCCTTTGAATCTGTGGAATGGTCCTGCATCTGGGTGGTTATGCAGCGGATTGAGGCGGGCTCAGGTTTCCTCAAATGGGTATGGACAATCCACTTTTCTTTTGACATTCAGTGTACATTTCTTGTGTAAAGGTATTCTTGTTTACTTACCCTTTATTTGCTCACTGATGGTCAACTGTGGAAGAAACAAGAGAGATTTATTACAATCCGCACCTACATAATTCAATAGGTTTTATTTTATGCTCAGTTACACAGTATATTGAGCCAGTGGCTCTAAAGACAAATAACAGGCCAGAAAATCCCCTGCATAAGATGTGATATTATGCTGAAAGCTCTTCTGCCCATATGGCAGGAGCACTCTTTCTGAATTTGCACAAAGCCATACTAGCCTGCTAGCAACTCTGACTGACTGCATTGTTTTAAAATATTATATATTTAAATAAAAAAAAATGAAAAACCATTGTCCCTGACACACTAGGGTTATTCTTCCAGCGCATGGGGACATTGTTTCTTTCCTGCTAAAAAAAAAGCATGGCGGACATTGGGTCAGAATCCCCACCCTAAACAGCCATGTGCTCCACTCAATGCCCATGATTGCCAGTGGGTCTGTCACTTCCTGAGTAAACTTTCTGTTAAATTCACAACAACCCACAATAATAAACATTCACTGCAATATTTAAAGTGGGCGAATCTCTGTGGCTTTAATAATTCTAAATTCTAAAGAGGTCTCAACAACAAACATTTATCTTACTGCCTTTTTTCTGCTCTCCACTGCCCAGATTTACAAAAACTTTGCACTGGCACAAAGTCCTGCAGAGACTTCAAGGGCACTAACTTTGAAGTGCTAACGGTCTTTAGTGCTGAATCAGTGCCCATTTCTCAGGACCAATAGCGTTTCTCACTGCTTTGCGCCACTTTGCATCAAGGAGAGTTACTTGGGTGTTACAAAAACTATTGCCTCCTTGAAGCAGGTGCTACCAAGGAGTATTTTTATCTCTCCAAACATTCTACCCGCTGCACAGCACACCACAGCACTCATTCAATGTGTCGAATCTTACAGAGTTTGTCTAGGCATAGTGTTTTGTACTGGAAGGGCATGAGCCCAGTACAAACACCTATACGAGACACAGCTCTGCACCATGGTACACAGGCTCTGCATGTCGCTAGGAAGCTCTAGATGCATCAAGAACTAATCCACCCTTAGCAGCCTGTTAAAGAGAATTCACAAAACAAGGCGGCAGGTTCGAGTATACACAGGAATGGGAGCAAATCTTCCAAGCCATCTCGATGTGAGCCAATAGCGCCGCTAGCATGCCTTTGTTCGACTCTACACTATGCACCAAACTCATAGTCGATGCCAGCCCAGTAGTGCCATATTGGTCCGACCCAAGAAAAGACCGGAACAGAGGCATGTCGTATCTCACAGGCACTGAAAGGGCATATTCACAACCGAGAAAGTCAGCCTAGCCATCATGCGGGCCTGCGAACAGTATCATGTCTTTGTGTATAGGATAGGAAAGACTTCACCATAGTAAAAGATCACCAGGCCCTCCCAACAATCTTCAGGAACCCAACAGCACCACGCATGAAGAGGGGGGAGATTCGCCTACAAGAATACATCCACTCTATGATCAGCGAACCAGGAAAACACAACAACCCAGCCGACTACTTCTCATGACACCAGTAACTGACCTACAATGACAGAAAATCCAGAGCCAAAGACTACGTAAATGTCATCATCAACCAAGACTCTGCGTCATCTGTCCCCGTCCAAACCATATGAGAACAGAGACAGTGACGCAACCCATAGGAAGTAAAGGAGAGAAAAAACAAGACGAAAGGAAACACCTTGTAAAGACAACGGGAGTCGATAAGCAATGAGATCTCCACATTTTGTCACATGAAAGATGAACTCTCAGTCACCTCCGTTTTGCTCATACTCAGCGAAAAGTGTCTCATAAGCCCAACAACTCTACATCAACAGTTGTAGACCTAGCACACGAGGGACATTGAGGGATAGTTGCCACAAAAAAGAGATCCAGGACAGCAGGTAGCATCCCACAACCTAGACACCCTAGTTGAAGAGACACTGTGAGACTGTGCCCCTTGCAAGCAGTTAAGGGAAACTCTATTCCCTCCTACTGCAGAGGTTGTAACTTTCCGACCAAGTGTGTCAAAATGTTGTTTCCAATTTCTTTAGCTCCCTGAAGTCAGGCAAGTACATCCTTGTCATAAGGGACGAGTAATCATGCTTCACGCTTCACTGTAGCTAAGTCAATGGCCTCAACCTGCTCAAAAGCTGTCATCCATGCACTAGATGAGATGTTTATTGTCTGGGGAATTCAACAGGTCATCAAAATTGAAAACTGGAGACCCTTTACCACCCAATTCTCGATGCACCTGAACTTCAAACATTGCAGGGTCACACCCAAATGGCCACAGGTGAATGGGTCGTTGAAGGCTTCATGGCAACCATCAAGTGAGTACTTCAACAATTTGAAATGAGACAAATGCCTGTCCAATAGACTCTCAACATTATTCTGAGGGCATATCACAACACCCGGCATAGTTCCACGGGGCAATGACTGATGCTGGGACATGAGACCGGCAACTACATTCCTAGCAGGATGTGGGAACCAAGCATCCAGCACCTACACGTGAAGCGGTACGCCTGCAAAAACGGAAGGCCAAAAAAAATGAAAAAATATGCCAACAAGAGCAGGCATGCACACCGCTACATTGGTGTAGGCAACTGGGTACTGGTGAAGCAAAAAAACACAATGAAGAGTGACCCTCAGTACCATACTGAGCTGACACGAGCCACCGCCTGGAACGGCAGACAACTGCGAAAGCCAACGGCCAAGAGCTGACTTGAAACATTTCCTACTCCAAGACATACCATGGTACTCTGGAGCCCCAATTAAGTTAGAATATGAAGACCTGGAAACCAACTAGAATGACACCAACCACCCTGCTCGAAAAGATGACAGAAACCCACTGTGACTGTCAGAAAGGGCCTCAAGAAACCTACAAAACGCATCAAGGAGACATAATCAAGGTAAGAAAGGGACAATCACTGAGGCTCGTCCTATGTTTGCGGATCTGAACAAATGTTCTAATCTCTAACTCTGTCAGTGGGGGGAGATGTAATGGACCCCACTGAAGAGACAATGGACCACATATGTCAGTGCTCTTACTGAGAACAGGGCACTGAGGTCAACATAGATCACTCCTCTGGCTGACCACAGGGCACTGAAGTCACTGTTCTAGCTGACCACGGGCACCGAGGCCCTTATAGGTCAGTGTTCTAGCTGACCACTGGGCACTGAGGTTTACATAGGTTAGTCTTCTAGCTGACCATAGGGCACTGAGACACACATAGGTCAGTCCTCTAGCTGACCACAGGGCACTGAGACACATATAGGTCAGTGTTCCACCTGATCAAGGGGTACTGAGTCTCACATAGGTCAGTGCTCTAGCCGACCACAGGGTACTGACGCACACATAGGTCAGTGCTATAGCTTACCACAAGGCACTGAGGCACACATAGCTCAATGTGCCACCTGACCAAGGGGTACTGAGGCACACATAGGTCATTGCTCTAGCTGACTGCTGGGCACTGAGGTTCACATAAGTTAGTCTTCTAGCTGACCACAGGGCACTGAGACACATATAGCTCAGTCCTCTAGCTGACCACAGGGCACTGAGACACATATAGGTCAGTGTTCCACCTGACCAAGGGGTACTGAGGCTCACATAGGTCAGTGCTCTAGCTGACCACAGGGCACTGATGCACTCATAGGTCAGTGCTCTAGCTTACCACAAGGCACTGAGGCACACATAGCTCAATGTGCCACCTGACCAAGGGGTACTGAGGCACACATAGATCAGTGCTCTAGCTGACCACGGGGTACTGAGGCACACATAATTCAGTGCTCTAGCTGACCACTGGGCACTGAGGTACATATACGTCAGTACTCTAGCTGACCACATTGCACTGCGGGACACATAAATCTGTGCTCTAACTGGCCACAGTGCCCTGAGGTTCACATACATCAGTCCTTTAGCTGACCACAGGGCACTGAGGCACACATAAGTCAGTCCTCTAGCTGACCACAGGGCACGGAGGTACATATACGTCAGTACTCTAGCTGACCACTGGTAACTGAGGCACATATAGGTCAGTGCTCTAGCCAACCAAGGTGCACTGAGGCACACATACGTCATTGCTCTAGCTGACCACGGGGCACTGAGGCACACATAGGTCACTGCTCTAACTGACCATGGGGCACTGAGGCATACATATGTCAGTGCTCTAGCTGACCACGGAGCACTGAGGCACACATAAGCTGGTGCTCTGGCTGACCACAGGTCACTGCAGCACACATAGATCAGTGATCTAACAAACCAATTGGCACTGAGGTTCACATAGGTCAGTCCTGTAGCTGACCACAGGGCACTGAGGCACACACACGTCAGTCCTCTACCTGACCACAGGGCACTGAGATTCACATACGTCAGGCTCCAGCTGACCACTGGCCACTGAGGCACACATAGGTACGTGCTCTAGCTGACCATGGAGCACAGAGACCCACATAGGTTGGTGCACTAACTGACCACAGGGCATTGAGGTTCATATACGTAAGTGCTCTAGCTGACCATGGGGCAAGGAGGCCCACATAGGTCAGTGCTCTAGATGATCACTGGACCCTAAGACACACATAGATCAGTGCTGTAGCTGACCACAGGGCACTGAGGCACACATAGGTCAGTGTTCTAAATGACCACGGGGTACTGAGGCATACGTAGGTCAGTGCTCTAGCTAATCATGGAGCACTGAGGCACAAATACGTTAGTGCTCTAGCCTACCAAGGTAAGTGCTGTAGCTGACCGAAGTGCACTGCGGAACACATAGATCAGTCCTCTAGCTAACCACAGGGCACTGAGGCACACATACGTTAGTGCTCTAGCCAACCAAGGTGCATTGAGGCACACATACATCAGTGCTCAAGCTGACCACAGGGCACTTAGGCGCACATAGGTCAATGTTCTAACTGAACCTAGGGCACTGAGGTACACATAGGTCAGTGCTTTAGCTGACCACGAGCACTGAGCCACACATACGTCATTGCTCTAGCTGACCACAAGGCACTGAGGCACACATAAGTCAGTGCTCTAACTGACCAATGGACACTGAGGTTAACATAGGTCAGTTCTGCAGCTGACCACAGGGCATGGAGGCACACATATATCAGTGCTCTAGCTGGCCACTGAGGCACACTTAGGTAAGTGCTCTAGCTGACCACAGGGCACTGCGGCACACATAGATCAGTGCTCTAACTGACTAGTGGGCACTGAGGTTCACATAGATCAGTGCTTTAGCTGACCACGAGCACTGAGGCACACATACGTTATTGCTCTGGCTGACCACAAGGCAGTAAGGCGCACATAGGTCAGTTCTCTAACTGACCAATGGGCACTGAGGTTCACATAGGTCAGTTCTGTAGCTGACTATAGGGCATGGAGGCACACATAGATCAGTGCTCTAACTGACCAATGGGCACTGAGGTTCACATAGCTCAGTCCTCTAGCTGACCACAGGGTACTGAGACTCACATACGTCAGTGCTCTAGCTGACCACTGGCCACTGAGGCACACTTAGGTAAGTGCTCTAGCTGAACATGGGGCACAGAGGAAAACACACTTCAGTACTTTAGCTGACCTCAGGGCACTGAGGCCCACATATGAGGTCAGGGCTCTAGGTGACCACGTTGCACTGAGGAAAACACACTACAGTACTTTAGCTGACCACAGGGCACTGAGGCCCACATACGTCAATGCTCTAGCTGACCACAGGGCACTGAGGCCCACATAGGTCATGGCTCTGGCTGATCACAGAGCACTGAGGCCCACATAGGTCAGTACTCTAGCTGACCACGGGGCACTGAGGCACACATAGGTCACTGCTCTAACTGACCATGGGGCACTGAGGCATACATAGGTCAGTGCTCTAGCTGACCACGGAGCACTGAGGCACACATAAGCTGGTGCTCTGGCTGACCACAGGTCACTGCAGCACACATAGATCAGTGATCTAACAAACCAATTGGCACTGAGGTTCACATAGGTCAGTCCTGTAGCTCACCACAGGGCACTGAGGCACACATACGTCAGTCCTCTACCTGACCACAGGGCACTGAGATTCACATACGTCAGGGTCCAGCTGACCACTGGCCACTGAGGCACACATAGGTACGTGCTCTAGCTGACCATGGAGCACAGAGACCCACATAGGTTGGTGCACTAACTGACCACAGGGCATTGAGGTTCATATACGTAAGTGCTCTAGCTGACCATGGGGCAAGGAGGCCCACATAGGTCAGTGCTCTAGATGATCACAGGGCCCTAAGACACACATAGATCAGTGCTGTAGCTGACCACAGGGCACTAAGGCACACATAGGTCAGTGTTCTAAATGACCACGGGGTACTGAGGCATACGTAGGTCAGTGCTCTAGCTAATCATGAAGCACTGAGGCACAAATACGTTAGTGCTCTAGCCTACCAAGGTAAGTGCTGTAGCTGACCCAAGTGCACTGCGGAACACATAGATCAGTCCTCTAGCTAACCACAGGGCACTGAGGCACACATACGTTAGTGCTCTAGCCAACCAAGGTGCATTGAGGCACACATACATCAGTGCTCAAGCTGACCACAGGGCACTTAGGCGCACATAGGTCAATGTTCTAACTGAACCTAGGGCACTGAGGTACACATAGGTCAGTGCTTTAGCTGACCACGAGCACTGAGCCACACATACGTCATTGCTCTAGCTGACCACAAGGCACTGAGGCACACATAAGTCAGTGCTCTAACTGACCAATGGACACTGAGGTTAACATAGGTCAGTTCTGCAGCTGACCACAGGGCATGGAGGCACACATATATCAGTGCTCTAGCTGGCCACTGAGGCACACTTAGGTAAGTGCTCTAGCGACCACAGGGCACTGCAGCACACATAGATCAGTGCTCTAACTGACTAGTGGGCACTGAGGTTCACATAGGTCAGTGTTTTAGCTGACCACGAGCACTGAGGCACACATACATTATTGCTCTGGCTGACCACAAGGCACTAAGGCGCACATAGCTCAGTTCTCTAACTGACCAATGGGCACTTAGGCGCACATAGGTCAATGTTCTAACTGAACCTAGGGCACTGAGGTTCACATAGATCAGTGCTTTAGCTGACCACGAGCACTGAGGCACACATACGTTATTTCTCTGGCTGACCACAAGGCACTAAGGCGCACATAGGTCAGTTCTCTAACTGACCAATGGGCACTGAGGTTCACATAGGTCAGTTCTGTAGCTGACTATAGGGCATGGAGGCACACATAGATCAGTGCTCTAACTGACCAATGGGCACTGAGGTTCACATAGCTCAGTCCTCTAGATGACCACAGGGTACTGAGACTCACATACGTCAGTGCTCTAGCTGACCACTGGCCACTGAGGCACACTTAGGTAAGTGCTCTAGCTGAACATGGGGCACAGAGACCAACATAGGTCAGAGCTCTAACTGGCCACAGGGCCCTGAGGTTTACATGGATCAGTCCTATAGCTGACCACAGAGCACTGAGGCACAAATAGGTCAGCGCAATAGTTGACCATGGTGCACAGAGGAAAACACACTTCAGTACTTTAGCTGACCACAGGGCACTGAGGCCCACATATGAGGTCAGGGCTCTAGGTGACCACGGTGCACTGAGGAAAACACACTACAGTACTTTAGCTGACCACAGGGCACTGAGGCCCACATACGTCAATGCTCTAGCTGACCACAGGGCACTGAGGCCCACATAGGTCATGGCTCTGGCCGATCACAGAGCACTGAGGCCCACATAGGTCAGTACTCTAGCTGACCACGGGGCACTGAGGCACACATAGATCAGTTCTCTTGCTGACTAATGGGCACGGAGGTTCACCTATGTCAGTCCTGTAGCTGACCACAGGGTACTGAGGCGCACATAGGTCAGTCCTCTAGCTGATCACAGGGCACTGAGACTCACCTACGTAGGTACTCTTGCTGACCACAGGTCACCGAGGCACACATAGGTCACTGCTCTAGCTGACAATAGGGCACTGAGCCTCACATACGTCAGTGATCTAGCTGACCATGGGATGCATAGGGCAGTTTTCTAGTTGAACACGGGGCACTGAGGCCCACATAGGTCAGTGCTCTAACTGACCACAGGGCATTGAGGTTCACATAGGTCAGTGCTCTAGCTGACCACAAGCACTGAGGCATACAACGGTCAGTACGTCCTACTGACCACAGGGCACTGAGGCACCCATAGGTCAGTGCTCTAGCTGACCCTGGGGCACTGAGGCACACATGGGTCTGTGCTCTAGCTTACCACGGACAGTGAGGAACACATAGGTCAGTGCTCTATCTGACCACGGGGCACAAAGGCACATAAAGGTCAGTGCTCTAGCTGATCACGGCCTAGCTGACCACAGGGCACTGAGGCACACATAGGCCAGGGCTCAAGCTGAGCATGGTGCACTGAGGCACAGATGTCAGTGCTCTAGCTGACCACAAGCACTGAGGCATACACAGGTCAGTACTCTCACTGACCACAGGGCACTGAGGCACCCATAGGTCAGTGCTCTAGCTGACCCTTGGGCACTGAGGCACACATGGGTCAGTGCTCTAGCTTACCACAGACAGTGAGGAACACATAGGTCAGTGCTCTATCTGACCACGGGGCACAAAGGCACATATAGGTCAGTGCTCTAGCTGATCACGGCCTAGCTGACCACAGGATACTGAGGCACACATAGGTCAGTGCTCTAGCTGACCACAAGGCACTGAGACTCACATACGTCAGTGCTCTGGCTGACCACGAGGCACTGAGTCACACATAGGTCAGTGTTCTAGGTGACACAAGGCACTGAGACTCACATACGTCAGTGCTCTAGCTGACCATGGGGCACTGAAGCACATATAGGTCAGGGCTCTAGCTGACCATGAGGCACTGAGACGCACATAGATGAGTGCTCTAACTGACCATGGGGCACTGAGGTACACATGGGGCACTGAGGTACACATAGTGATCCAGCTGACCACTGGGGACTGAGACACACATAGGTCAGTCCTCTAGCTGACCACAGGGTATTGAGGCACACATAGGTCAGTGCTCTAGCTGACCACGAGGCACCAAGACTCACATACGTCAGTGCTCTAGCTGACCATGGGGCACTGAGGCACACATAGGTCAGTGCTCTAGGTCACACAAGGCACTGAGACTCAAATTTGTCAGTGCTCTAGCTGACCATGGGGCACTGAGGCACACATAGGTCAGTGCTCTAGGTGACACAAGGCACTGAGACTCAAATTCGTCACTGCTATAGCTGACCACAGGGTACTGAGACACACATATGTCAGTGCCCCAGCTGACCACAGGGCACTGAAGCACATATGGGTCAGGGCTCTAGCGGACCATGAGGCTCTGAGACACACATAGATCAGTGCTCTAACTGACCATGGGGCACTGAGGTACACATAGGTCAGTGCTCCAGCTGACCACGGGGGACTGAGGCACACATAGAGCAGTGCTCTAGCTGACCCCAGGGCTCTGAGGCACACATAGGTCAGTGCTCTAGCTGACCAAAGGGTACTGAGACACATAGGTCAGTGCTCAAGCTGACCACAGGGCACTGAGGCATCCATAGGTCTGTGCTTTAGTTGACCACAGCGTACAGAGGCTCACATACGTCAGTGCTCTATCTGACCACAGGGCACAGAGGCACATATAGGTGAGTGCTCTAGCTGCTCATGCTCTAGCTGACCACAGGGTACTGAGGCGCACATACATCAGTGCTCTAGCTGACCATGGTGCACTGAGACACCCATAGGTCAGTGCTCTAGCTGACCACGGTGCACTAAGGCACCCATAGCTCAGTGCTCTAGCTGACCACAGGGCACTGAGGCACACATACGTCACTGCTCTTGCTGACCACAGGGCAATGAGGCGCACATACATCAGTGCTCTAGCTGACCACGGTGCACTGAGACACACATAGCTCAGTGCTCTAGCTGACCACAGGGCACTGAGGCCCACATAGATCAGTGTTCTAGCTGACCACGGGACACTGAGGCACACACATGTCAGTGCTCTAGCTGACCACAGGGCACCGAGGTACAAATAGGGCAGTGCTCTAGCTGACCACGGGGCACTGAGGCAAACACGTCAGTGCTCTAGCTGACCACGGGGCACTGAGGCACACACATGTGAATGCTCTAGCTGACCACAGGGAACTGAGACCGACATTGGTCAGTGCTCTGCCTAGCTGGCCATAGTGCATTGAGGTTTTGTTGGTCTAGCTGACCAAAAGGCACTGAGGCACACACATGCCAATGCTCTAGCTCACCACAGGGCACTGAGGTACCCATAGGTCAGTGCTCTATCTGACCATGGGGTACAGAGGCACATATAGTTCAGTGCTCTAGCTGACCACAGGATGCTGAGACCTACATAGGTCAGTGCTCTAGATGCCCTCGCTCTAGCTGACCACAGGGTACTGAGGCGTACATACGTCAGTGCTCTAGCTGACCACAGGGCATTGAGGCACACATAGGTCAGTGCTCTAGCTGACCACGGGGCACTGAGGCTCACATAGGTCAGTACTCTCGCTGACCACAGGGTACTGAGGCACCCATAGGTAAGTGCTCTAGCTGACCATGGGGCACTGAGGCACACATGGGTCAGTGCCCTAGCTGATCACAGGGCATTGAGGCACACATAGGTCAGTTCTCTGGCTGATCACAGGGCATTGAGGCACACATAGGTCAGTTCTCTAGCTGATCAAAGGGCACTGAGGCACACATAGGTCAGTGCTTTAGCTGACCATGGGGCACTAAGGCACACATGGGTCAGTGCTCTAGCTTACCACGGGCACTGAGGCGCAGATAGGTCAGTGCTCTAGCTGGGCACTGAGGCACACATACATTAGTGCTCTAGCTGACCATGCGGCACTGAGGCACACATAGGTCAGTTCTCTAGCTGACCACAGACTCTAGCTGATCACGGTGCACTGAGTCACACATATCAGTTCTCTAGCCGATCACAGGGCACTGAGGCACACATAGGTCAGTTCTCTAGCTGATCACAGGGTACTGAGGCACACATACATCAATGCTCTAGCTCACCACGAGGCACTGAGGCACACATAGGTCAGTTCTCTAGCTGACCACAAGGCACTGAGGCACACATACATCGGTGCGCTAGCTGATCACGGGGCACTGAGGCACACATGTCAGTTCTCTAGCTGACCACGGGGCACTGAGGCATACATAGGTCAATGCTCTAGCTGACCACGAGGCACTGAGGCACACATGTCAGTTCTCTAGCTGACCACAGGGCACTGAGGCACACATACATCAATGCTCTAGCTGACCACGAGGCACTGAGGCACACATGTCAGTTCTCTAGCTGACCACAGGGTACTGAGGCACACATACATCAATGCTCTAGCTGATCACGGGGCACTGAGGCACACGTAGGTCAGTTCTCTAGCTGACCACGAACTCTAGCTGATCACTGGGCACTGAGGCCCAGACAAGAACTGCCTGGGGACAGGTGTGAAAACAAGATGGACTCGAAGGGGGACGAAGGAGGGAGAGGGGAAGTAAGAGGCAGGTAAGGACAGGATGGGAACTATGCAGGCGCTCTGCAGCTTGTTCTCTGAAAATAATGCAGCTTCTACACGCCTTGGAGTGTGGCATAAGATTGTCATTACCCAGACACTACACACACTATCACACTTAATGTAGGAGTGAGACTACTGAAAGCCTTGAGAAACCGTGATGTCTAAAGCAAAGGAAAGCTTGTAAGCTACGCACTCCTAATGTACACAGGACTGCCAGTGTGTATTTACATTCTCTGTCTGAAACATCCTGGTCAAGAAGCTGGCATTCTGGTATCGGCCACTTCTCATGGCCAGATAAGAAGCAGTAAAATAAGCAAAAAACAAAATAGTACTTACAAGTACCGAATCAGGCAGCTTTAATACACCGCCTGAGCTCACATCAGGGAAACTGAGGGGCATTAGCAAGTATAGGGGGTAAGGGGACCCGTTTGCCACACCACCACATGTGTTATCACTTCTTTAGGTACACAAATAGTAATGGCCCACCTCAAATGGCTAGCCACTTAGATAAGCCATTCACAATTCAAATTTTATAAAAGTGGTAGAGAGTCAATTTCAACTACTACAGCAGCGCAGAACTTTTTTTACAGTCAGAAGACTGAATAAAAAATCACAAAAACCAAGAAAAAACCTCTCGATTCATCTGTTACTGTCAATAGCGTAGCATTCTGCCTTTACTTATGTATTCTTTGAAATTGCCTCTCTGCCACTTTTTTATAAAACTGAGGGGCATATTTACAAGGAGCTAGTTCCACTGCAGCGCCATTTTTTTGAAGCTGCAGCAGCTTTATTTTTGGCGCCATATTAACAAAATGACGCTAGAGGCCTTTAGCATCACTTTTTTACCTCCAGCGCCTATTTTCAGAGCGCTAAATCCTTTTGCTGCAGTTAGCAATAATGATATGCAAGGTAGGCGTTCCCCCTTAAAAGCCATCCAAAACTAATGCAGCCGTATTTAGAACGAAAAGGGAAAATTACGCTTCTTTGGCAAAAGACACGCAAAGGCCCAATAGCGGCAGAATTTTACTGCTACAGAAAACCAGGCGTAATAGTGACTCATGTCAACTGCTATAAAAGCAGAGCATACCCAAATAACAATGGCAAGCTCAATGGCACTATGGACCTACTCCAGCTTCAGGTCGGAGCTACAAGAGACCACCACCCCCACCACCAGCTCAACCACCATCACCATAGAGGCAGCACAAGAGATGGGAAGGGACATACCGCCAAAGAATAACCCTTAATGACCTCAGGGAAGAGGAGGTCTTTGCAATTACAGGCTCAGGAGGGAGTCCATTGTCTGGCTTCTGCACCAGATTGCACCAAGGCTGCAGCCAACATCCCAGCAGTGCACCAACATCCCTCCGCAGGTCAAGCTACTGGCTGTCCTACACATGCTGGTGCCTGGAACCTTCCAACACTCCAGAGTGGCAGGAGTATCCCAGGCATCCTTCTCTAGGTTTCTCCACTCCGTCCTGGATGCCATTATAAGCTTCACACCCCAATACCTCTACTTCCCCTACACAAAGCAGAACCAACAGGAAAACGACCAAGGCTTTTATGCAATTGCAGGATTTCCATGTGTGTTGGTAAATTAATTGCCAGTGTTCTAGCTTTTCATCTAAACCTTCAATGCACCACCAGAACGTGTGTCATAGTAACGATTAAGAAAATTGGGCAAATCGAGGTTGAGATCTAGTTTGTGTGATTGTCGATGTTGTTGCACAAAATCATCAAGATATACTCATACTTCTTTTCATTTGGATTTTAATAAAGCATTAAGGAATTCAAAAGAAGTTCCCCTTCTGTCCTTTTGAGTTTTCCTCTATCTCATATATTTTTCTTATCATAACAATATCACAGAAGTTATTCCCTATTTTTTTCTCACTTAGAAACAGTACAAATGTATGTTCATAACAACATCTCTCTTTGTAAACATTACATTTTAAACATTTAAGGTTGTTTTGATACTGTGCATTTACAAATGCTTGCTTAATTTTAAGTGTTGCCTCCAAATAAAAGTTGTCTCAAACATAGTAGCTGGGGGAAAGCTGCTCTCTCCTCTCTGCCGGTCAGGGGCAGAGTGCATTTCCTCGGGGTTGTGAACACACGTTTCACCAGTTGGGACTGTGTTCACAGGCTTCGGGTGCTCTATGGGAGAAGGTGCCCAGCCCATACCTTTCATCTCACTCCAGCACTCACACCTGTCCCGCCTTCCTCACCATCAGCCAGCACTGTGTCTTTGACACAGTGGTCTGGGGCTGCAGTTAAACAATCCTCTCTGGGCAGAGCCCTTCCCCATAACCTGCCCTCTACCTTTGTAAGCTATGGGAATCCCCCCTGAGTTTGGCTTTTGAAGTCACAGTAGAACAGGGACCACCAGTACTTATGGGCTACCAATTTATAAGGATCCATGCTGTATCCCGTCATTTCATGAACACAAATATAACTAGGGGTTGACTCTGCCTGTTTTCATTTTGATATTTGGACAAGTCTTTGCATATTATAAGGTTTTGTAAATTTGTTCACAATGAAAGGCTGCCTTTTTTGTACTAATGTTTCATCATTTTTAAACTAGGTAACACAATCCACACAAATACACTCCACACCATGCCACATAATTCCAATCAGCATAATTTCTCTCAACACTACACACTTCATGCCACAAAATTCAACTCTACATATTTCCATTCCATACCACACAATTCGACAACAAACCACATATTTCAAATCACCAGCACAATTATACAACCCACCACATACATCCAATCCACACCACAGGATTCCACATCATGCCTCAAAATTCAACAGCACACCACATAATTAAACTCCACAACATACCACTCCCCAACACAAGATGCCGTTCCACATAATTACAGTCTATGACACACAATCCCACTCCACATTATTCCAATATACTCAGTACCACATAATTACTATCCACATATTTCCCCTGCACACCATGCCACATAATTCCGCTATACGAATGCACTCCACACCACACACAATTCCATACTTAACAATTCCAATCCAACCCACATAATTCCACTCCACATACATCCACTCCACTCCAATATACAAAGGTAAAAGACGTTGTCATTTACAACTCCAATAACCTAACTCTCAGAAATGCGAGACCAATTTGCATTGCAAATGCTTGTTTTTAATTCCTACCTGACAATGGTTGATGGGGCTGACCTTTGGCCCACTTGCCTACGTAGTTTGTGATACTTTGGCATGAATAGCTTAACTAACCTTCATTCAGTGAAATCTACAAACAACATCCCAGCACAAAGGGGAGACATAGGATTAACGGTGAGGGGCTAAATTGACCTCGCATAAATTGAGAAGTTGGCAGCTATAGTCGTTATAAGCCGTCAAATTGCTTATTTTGAACAAGTAACCAGAGACCTTCTTCAAATCTGCAGATTGTTCATACAAAATGTGCTTGTGTAGTACCAGCATGTGGACACTGGAGGGCAAAAGGATCCCTTCTAATGTCCGATAAACGTATTTTTAGACAGTACAAAAAACTATCCAACTACATCCAATGTATTCGTTCATCTGTGACAGGAATTATATCATGATTGGAAACACAAGAATCGTGTCCAAGTACGCGAGGAAGTGCACCTCTCCGCTTGAATGCCCTTTGACCCTTTTTTGCAGTTCAGGAGTCAGTCCCAGCAGCACCCCTGCATCGCCTTCCAGGTATACAGCTGGAAGGTCATGGGCGTGTCCCAGGGTCATGGGACAAGTTCGCTGCTCAGCTGACCCTATGCCTCAGTGTACAGAGCGCACATGTATGCACCAATGAAATGCAGTTCAAGGAGCAAATGCACATTTTTTGTTATTTTTCCCACTTTCTCGATAGGTACAAAATGATTGCCAAAGGAGAAATTCCTTTTTCATGCACCCCATCACCCCCCAAATTTCAAGGTCATCGGTTTACCCCCACTTTTGCTGCAGCAATACTGCAGCTTTTTCCCAGTGACAATTGGCAATATTCGGATTTTATGAATGGGGACAAACTCACAAGACTGTAGGCGTTCGTAAACGTTCAAGGCGCACCGAGACTTGTTCCACCTCCCCCACCCCTTGATTTGTTTTGAATTTTTTTATTGAGAGTACAAACAGAGAAAAGTAAAGAATACACATTAACAGCAGTTTAAATAAACCCGGAGAACATATAAATTATAAAAATCATAACAAATTCACAATGCTCAATGACATCGTGGAACAAAAGAGAATCACCAGATTTCCAATTCCTTGCAATGTCTAATCTAGCAATGGGAAGGGGCGGGGCATAAGGAGCCCAGTCAGTAGTTCCTGACCCAGCAACATCATTTTGGAGTAATCACCCCTCAAGAAGGTTGTACGAAAGATGCTTGCCGCTGTACCGAGGACCAGAATGTTGCAAGTTTGGGACACGTGGCAAGGATGAAGGTCACCAGCGGCTCCCCCTGGGCGGCGTGGGAGGCTCTCCCCCTGGGCAGCGTGGGCAGCTCTCCCCCTGGGCAGGGTGGGCAGCTCTCCCCTGGGCGACATGGGCAGCTCTCCCCTGGTCAGCGTGGGCAGCTCTCCCCTAGGCGGTGTGGGCAGCTCTCCCCTTGGGCGGCGTGGGCAGCTTTCCCCCTGGGCGACGTGGGCAGCTCCCCCCCTGGGCAGCGTGGGCAGCTCCCCCCCTGGGCAGCGTGGGCAGCTCTCCCCCTGGGCAGCGTGGTCAGCTCTCCCCCTGGGCGGCGTGGGCAGTTCTCCCCCTGGGCGGCGTGAGCAGCTCATCCCCTGGGCAGCTCTCCCCCTGGGCGGCATGGCCAGCTCTCCCCCTGGGCAGCGTGGGCAGCTCTCCCCTGGGTGGCGTGGGCAGCTCTCCCCCTGGGCGGTGTGGGCAGCTCTCCCCCTGGGCGGCGTGAGCAGCTCTTCCCCTGGGCAGCTCTCCCCCTGGGCGGCGTGGGCTGCTCTCCCCCTGGGCAGCGTGGGCTGCTCTCCCCCTGGGCAGCGTGGGCAGCTCTCTCCCAGGGCAGCGTGGGCAGCTCTCCCCCTGGGCGGCGTGGGCAGCTCTCCCCCTGGGCAGGGTGGGCAGCTCTCCCCCTGGGTGACATGGGCAGTTCTCCCCCTGGGAGCATGGGCAGCTCTCCCCCTGGGCGCCGTGGGCAGCTCTCCCCCTGGGCGGCGTGGGCAGCTCTCCCCTTGGGCGGCGTGAGCAGCTCTTCCCCTGGCCAGCTCTCCCCCTGGGCAGCGTGGTCTGCTCTCCCCCTGGGCAACGCGGGCAGCTCTCCCCCTGGGCAGTGTGGGCAGCTCTCCCCCTGGGCAGCGCGGGCAGCTCTCCCAAAGGGCAGCTCTCCTCCTGGGCAGGGTGTGCAGCTCTCCCCCTGGGCAATGTGGGCAGCTCTCCCCCTGGGCGGCGTGGGCAGCTCTCCCCTTGGGCAGCTCTCCCCTGGGCAGCTCTCCCCTGGGCAGCGCGGGCAGCTCTCCACCTGGGCAGCTCTCCCCTGGGCAGCTCTTCCCCTAGGCAGCTCTCCCCTGAGCAGCGCGGGCAGCTCTCCACCTGGGCAGCTCTCCCCTGGGCAGCTCTCCCCTGGGCAGGGTGTGCAGCTCTCCCCCTGGGCAGCATGGGCAGCTCTCCCCCTGGGCAGCTCTCCCCTGGGCAGAGTGGGTAGCTCTCCCCTGGGCAGCGTGGGCAGCTCCCCCCCTGGCAGCTCTCCCCCTGGGCAGCGTGGGCAGCTCTCCTCTGGGCAGCATGGGCAGCTCTCCCCCTGGGCGGCGCGGGCAGCTCTCCCCCTGGGCGGCTCGGGCAGCTCTCCCCTGGGCAGCGTGGGCAGCTCCCCCCCTGGGCGGCGTGGGCAGCTCTCCCCCTGGGCAGCGTGGGCAGCTCTCCCCCTGGGCGGCGTGGGCACCTCTCCCCCTGGGCGGCGTGGGCAGCTCTCCCCCTGGGCAGCGCAGGGAGCTCTCCCCCTCGGCAGCTCTCCCCCTGGGCAGCTCGGGCAGCTCTCCCCCTGGGCAGCTTTCCCCCTGGGCGGCGTGGGCAGCTCTCATCCTGGGCAGTACGGGCAGCTTACCCCCTGGGCAGCGCGGGCAGCTCTCCCCCTGGGCAGCGTGGGCAGCTCTCCCCCTGGGCGGCGTGGGCAGCTCTCCCCCTGGGCGGCGTGAGGAGCTCTCCCCCTGGGCGGCGCGGGCAGCTATCCCCTTGGGCAGCTCTACCCTGGGCAGCTCTCACCCTGGGCAGGGTGGGCAGCTTTTCCCCTGGGCAGCTCTCCCCTGGGCGGCGCGGGCATCTCTCCCCCTGGCCAGCGCGGGCAGCTCTCGAGGCTCCTGTGCCTTCTGCCTCTTCAGAAGGACCGACAGAAATCACACAGGGTGCGATTACCCTGACCTCTCAGTCTAGAAGGAGAAATTACCTTGCAGAATTGCGCAAGAATGGAGGTGAGTTCTTGCTCCGTGACCTCCTCACCAATACTATAAATCCATTTATCAACCCATATTCCCAAGTCATTAGAAAAAGAATTGATAAGACAATTCCGAGATACCGGATCGGTGTTTACCAAACATCAATCGTGCAATGCAGGGCTGGGCCAGCGGGAATGTGATGCTGGTATCCCTCCTTCAGAGGAAGGCCTATTATCAAAACACTATAAAACCCACTGCCAGGATCAGGGATGCAACTCTCTCCTATTATCAAAACACTATAAAACCCACTGCCAGGACCAGGGATGCAACTCTCTCCTATTATCAAAACACTATAAAACCCACTGCCAGGACCAGGGATGCAACTCTCTCCTATGATCAAAAACACTATAAAACCCACTGCAAGGACCAGGGATGCAACTCTCTCCTATGATCAAAACACTGTAAAACCCACTGCAAGGACCAGGATGCAACTCTCTCCTATTATCAAAACACTATAAAACCCACTGCCAGGACCAGGGATGCAACTCTCTCCTATGATCAAAAACACTATAAAACCCACTGCCAGGACCAGGGATGCAACTCTCTGCCTGTTGTCAAAACACTGTAAAACCCACTGCCAGGACCAGGGGATGCAACTCTCTTCCTAGTATCAAAAACACTGTAAAACCCACTGCCAGGACCAGGGGCGTGCAACTCTCTGCAGGTTACAAAAACACTTAAAACCCACTGTCAGGGCCAGGGGCATGCAACTCTCTGCATATTACAAAAACACTTAAAACCCACTGTCAGGGCCAGGGGCATGCAACTCTCTTCCTAATATAAAAAAACCTCTGTAAAACCCCACTGCCAGGACCAGGGCATGCAACTCTCTTCCTAATATAAAAACACTCTAAAACCCACTGCCAGGACCAGGGATGCAACTCTCTGCCTAGTATCAAAAACACTGTAAAACCCACTGCCAGGACCAGGGATGCAACTCTCTGCCTAGTATCAAAAACACTGTAAAACCCACTGCCAGGACCAGGGATGCAACTCTCTGCCTAGTATCAGAAGCACTGTAAACCCCACTGCCAGGACCAGGGGATGCAATTCCAGGCAGCAACATTTTGGAGTGCCTCGATTTATCATTCAGTTATCAGTTAAACATGCACTGGTCCCAAGCCCTGAGGAGGGCCAGGAGACCACACATCAGATAATTTAGGTGCACAGTCAGGTGTCTCTAACAGACCAACCACAACGCTTCAGGCCCTCTCTCGACTTCATAAGGTGTGGCTGCTTCTTTCTGGGTGTGAGCTGTCAGATATAAGGGGGGCAGACTCTCCTTACCTCCACGGGTCTGCCCAGCGTGAGGTGCAGCACAGACAGCACAATGGCGACTGCTGTGGTGATGTCCATGGCCGACAGTCTCAGGATATAGTTCTCTTCTGAGTCTCACTTCTCTTTTCCCCCTGCACACTCCTTCTCTCCTGCCTCTCGTGGGTCTTGGGGTGGCCTTATAAAAGCAGTTGGAGGGGCGAGGGAAGGGTCAGGCGTCAGCCACCGCCCAGCCCCAAAGCAACAAATTATTCCTGCTGACCAGAAACGTGTGCAGTTGCACGCCTTCCAGAGCTCCACCAATAGTTCCTAGATCCTGCAGGTGCCATGGGTCAGGGTTCATGCCCTAAGCATGCGTCAGCCCGAAAGGTGTGCACTAAAGCGGAGCGTCATCAGCTGACCTTTGAGCCTCATAAGTGGTCTCAAATCGTCACAACCTGGCACTCCCCGGCCAGGTCCGCAGATACTTGGACATGGGAGAGGATTAGTTACAGAAACAGTGAGAGGCACTTGAGGGAAAGCACTGTCTCCCCTCTGGGCTGGAAACCAGGGCAAGTTTAAATGTGTATTTAACCCTTAATCACCCTCTGCATGCATACACTGCATAGGAATGTGCGTGTGCTGAAGCCAAAACAAAATGAACTTCAGGAAGCTGCGTCAGTGCCTGCACGTCCGTCTGCGACTCCCCGAAAGCAATGGTATGGAATGTGTGAAGAGGCACGGAAATACTGTATTGAGCAATAGGTTTAAATGTAATTTTTGCAATATAACATATGCAGAGGTGAAAGGAAAATGTTTCTTTTCACGAATTCTTTGTGTTTAAAGCATTATTTAAATTTGGGCTCAAGAAACTTTGTGATTTTTTGTTAGAAAAATAACATATAATTATATATTATATTTGTGTGTGTGTGTGTGTATATGTATATTCACTGAAAAATACAAAGGTTTCAGGGACGTTATTGTTAGTAATTAACATTTTAAAAAGCTTAGAAATTCACTGAAAAAGCAAAGGTTTCAGAAACGTTAGAGTTAGGCTGACATTTCACTCATACAAAACCTGAGAAATTCAGCCATTATAGTTAGCTGAGCTTACTCGCGCCCCTGCAATGCACTGCTTATGACCTCACATATTACATCACTTATGACATGGTCAGTGACATCACTGATGGCATCTCAAAGGACATCACTGATGACATCATCCAGTGACTATGAGCATTTCTAAAATGTTTATGAGTGTTAAATATACATACCAAGGTGTATTGGTGAATCAGTTGGTGTATGAGTGCCTGATTGGATGATTCAGTGTGCGTGAGTAACTGTATAAGTGAATAATTAAGCATCTCAGTGAATGTATGGGTGAGTGACTTGTTGTGTGAATGTCTGTATCTGTCAGTTGGTGTCTAAGTGGCTGCATGGGTGTGTGACTGGGTATGTGAGTTTCTGTATGGGTGAGTGATTGGTTGTCTAAGTACCTCTATGGGTGTCTGAGTGTCTGTGCGGGTAGGTGATGAGCGAGTGGGTGAGTCAGTGGCGGTATGGGCTAGTGAGTGCATGTGTATGGTGCTGTATGGGTGAGTGAGTGTGTGTATAGCTGTGTCGGTGAGTGAATGGATGTGTCAGTAGCATATGGGTGAGTAACTGCATATGTGAAAGGCAGTATAGGTGAGTGTTGGAGTATAAATGACTGTATATGTGACTGAGTGATTGTGAGAGTGGCAGTATGGGTGAGTATGTGCTTGTGTCAGTGATTGTATAGGTAAGTGAATATGTGTTAGTATCTGTATGAATAAATGAGTGTGTGTGTGTATACATGTATAGGTGAGTAAATGGCTGTGTGACTGACTCTATAGGTGACCTAGTAGGTGTGTGAGTAGCTCTATGAGTGACTGTGGGATTAGCTGTATGGCTGTATGAGTGGATAATATATCAGTGGCTGTATTAATGAGTGAGTGGGTGTATAAATGACTGTATGGGTGAGTGAGTGGATGTGTGTGTGTAGACCTATGAATCAGTGAGTGGGTATGTAAGTACTGGTAAGAGTGTGTGAATGGTTTCGAGAATGGTAGAGCGAAAGTTGGAGTGGGTGTTTGAAAGGTTTTATGGGGGTGTGCGTGGGCGCACCATAGATTCTGTGGATGATATCTTCAGTTATGTCATTTGAGATGTCATCAGTGATGTCACTGACCATGATGTAATATGTGAGGTTATAAGCAGTGCATTGCAGGCGCGCAAGTTATAGTTAACTCAGGTAACTGAACTTCTCTGGTTTTGTGCGAGTGAAATGTCAGCCTAACTATAACGTTCCTGAAATCTTTGTTTTTTTCAGTGAATTTCAAAGCTTTTTTAAAATGATAATTCCTAACTATAACGTCCCTGAAACCTTTGTTTTTTTAGTGAATCCTGGCGCGTTCTTTGTTAGGGGATAAAGTCCCCTTTGCTGGTGAGGGTCCTTAGGGACCTCAGGAATATTAACAGGGACTGCCTAGCTACTGAATGTAAAAATGCCTTGTCTTCCCATGACGACCTGATTGATGTCCACGACCTCACGGACGTCTATAACGCTACTATCTCTGGTATCATGGATTCAATAGCACCCCTACAACAAAAAAATGCCGCCTCCAAAATCTCCAAAACCTGGTTCAATGACAACCTGAACTCTGATCGCCGCAACTTAAGGGCAGCCGAACGTCTATGGAGATCAAAACCTTCCGTGTACTATCTAAAAGTCCTTAGATCGGTTAGTAGCTCCTACAATAAAGAAATCAAGACGACCAAGGCCGATTACTTCAGAGCCCAACTTAGAAAAGCCTCAAATCGCCCTGAAAAACTTTTTGAAATTGTCAAACAGCAATCTGCGACAACACCCAATCACCGTAACTCAGCAGAGAATTCACCTTCTTGCACTGATCTGGCTATCTTCTTTACGGAGAAAACTAAACTCATCAGTCTTGACCTTGAAGCCAAGAGCGCCCTACTTACATAATTTGAGAATACGGCTCATCCTGTCCTCTAGGCAACTCTAAAGCCTCTCAGGATTAGCACTAAGAACAAGGCCATGTGGGACTCCTTCTCTCCCCTCAGTGAAGACGACATCTACAAAACCCTTCTTAGCATTAACCTTTCTACTCACTTCAGCGACCCACTGCCATCGTCTGTTTTCAAAGAAATCAAGGAGGCGCTCATCCCTTTCTGGACTAAGATAGTCAACGCTTCTCTATCTCAAGGCAAGATCCCTGATTGCTTAAAAGCAGCTCAGGTTACACCCATTCTAAAAAAACTTGATGCGGACAGATCTGATCTCAACTACTTCCATCCCATCTCCAACATCTCTACGCTGGCTAAGCTCCTAGAAAAATGCGTTCAATCGCAACTTTGCTCGCACATCGAGACTTTCAATCTCTTGGATCAACACCAATCTGGCTTTAGGAGTGGTCACAGTACTGAATCGGCGCTCATTCACATCATGGATGACATCTTAAAAATGTTAGACGATAATGAATCCTGCCTCTTAATCCTCCTTGATCTTTCCTCTGCATTCGACACGGTCAATCACGCTAACCTCTTAGCCATTCTGGAACACAGGTTGGGCCTTTCTGGTCTGGTACTGCAATGGTTCTCTTCCTTCCTTCACAATAGATCCCAAAGAGTTAAGGTGAATCATACCTTATCCCAACCCTCTACAGTCTCCATGGGGGTCCCGCAAGGATCTGCCTTTCTCCCATACTCTTTAATATTTTCCTGGAACCACTAGCGAACGCTCGATCATCCATGAACATTCTTTTCCATATGTATGCGGATGACACGCAACCCTATCTGAAAATCAACTCCTCTGAAGACTTCATCTCACTCAATGCCTCCTAGACGATTACCCAAAACTGGCTAATCGAAAACCACCTCCTGCTGAACACCGCCAAAACAGAATTCCTTCTCATTTCCCCTCCTAAGCACGCCCCCAAGATTGACCTCTGGTTGAAACATCTCTCTACATTCAACTGTTCCCCGATTATCATCGACTCAGCGAAATCTCTTGGAATCACCCTAGACTCGCACTTAAACATGAAGAAAAATATTAGCAAGATGTGTAAGGGGGCGAACCACCAAATGAGGATTCTTAGAAACCTAAAACCGTTCCTCCCCCAAGATGACTTCAAGCAAGTGGTACAAGCGCTTGTCCTACCGAGGCTAGACTATGGGAGCGCGATGCTCAGTGGCCTCCCCAAATATACCTTGGCCCCGCTCCGGGCTTCGTTGAATGTTGCAGCCAGACTGATCACTGATACAAAAAGAAATGAACACATATCCCCAGCCTTAAGATCTCTAAAGTGGTTACCCTACGAAGCAAGAATACAACTAAAGATTGCTTGTTTGACGCACAAAGCCCTCCACTTCAAAACCCCTGGCTACCTGGCTCAAAAACTGGAACTATCAGGAGGGGGCAGATCATCAAGAAGTGCAAACTCTAAACTACTGAAACCTCAGACCTTTCGCAAAAAGAGATCGAGGCTCAGAGCCTTCTCTGGCTCGGCACCGAAGATCTGGAACTCTCTCCCACCGGAAGTACGCAGAATCCCCAACAAGGCTGCTTTCAAACATGAAGTAAAATCAATCCTAATGAACAAGTTCCTGCCTTAGTTGGCTATGGTTCGCCTCTTTGCTAACTGTCCTTTGATCTCACTTTTTTTTTTTTTGATTTAGCCTAACAACTTTAATGTCCATGATTTTCTGCCTTACCTCATTGAGTAATGTTTTTTTTCGCTTCCTTGTACAATCTTAGTAACTCATTATGCTACCCTCTCTTACCCCCTCTTCATTATCCCCTTTACTTTGTTTCTCCCTTCCATTATTGTGAAGCGCTCTGATACCCCTTGGGGTCTTGTTCGTGCTATACAAACCTTTTTAAATAAATAAAAAGAAATAAACTAGCCCACCTGTTACCTCCAGTAAACCCCACACAGTGCGATTGTTGAGAGGTCGTCAGAGGCCATGCCCCCTTTCTCCACCACTTGGCAAACGCGCCTCCTGTTGCAATACTATTTGGGGGATGAAGTCCCCTTGCCCCTTGAGGGCCCCTGGGTGCCAACTAGCCCTCCTGTTACCTCCAGTAAGCCCCACACAGCTGGATTGCTGAGAGGGGGTCAAAGGCCACGCCCCCTATCTCCACCACTCTGCAAACGCGACTCCTGTCTCATTGCTGCTTGGGGGATGAAGTCCACTTTAGTCCTGAGGCCCTCAGAATGCAAGGGGATCTCAACGCCTCCCCAGCAGTGCACCGAGAGGAGCGTTTGCAGAGTTGTAGAAAAAGGGGTGTGGCCTCTGACCACCTCTCAGCAATCCCACTGTCTGGAATTGCTGGAGGTAACAGATGGGCTAGTTGGCCCCTAAGCACCCTCAGGACTGGAGGGGACTTCATCCCCCTACCAAGAGTGCGCCAGGGGGCGCAGTTCCAGAGTAGTGGAGAAAGGGGGCGGGCCCCCAGCAAGTTGCTGGCTTATTTCGCCCCATGTACCCCATGCCCCGGGACCTGGCAATTCCTTTTTTTTTTAAAAGGGAGGGGGTCAAGTGGCCCCCCTCCTGCGCCATTTACGGCCCCGGGGACCCTCTCCCCCGGGGCATGGCCATCTCTTTTGGGGCCGCGGGGGGTAGCCTGAAGCCGCCTCTTGCAGGCGGCATTGCTTTTTACCCCCAGGAAGCTGCAGAGAAGCAGCTCCCTGGGGGTAAAAAGCAAGGTGCTCCACTTTGAACAAGTGGGATGGCGGGAGCACAGCTCTTTTTAACATTGCCCCCGGGACTTGGCCCAAATACGGGCCTAAAGGAAACAAAGTGCGGGAGCCCGCGCTTCGTTTTTTCAAAATTTTCAGCCAGATTTGCAGATCCAACACAAATCTCGCCGAAAATTTAAAAAAAAAATGCTTTTTATGGCCATGGGGTCCCTGTAGAACCCCCTGAGCAGGCCTAGGGGGTCAGGGTGTTTCTACCCTGACCCCTTTTCTTGTTTTTTCAGGTTTTTTAACCTTTTTATCTTGTGACTCGGTTCAACCGAGTCACAATATATACTTGTTAGAAAATATGTGATAAATATATAATTATAATAATTTTAACAGTGGGAAAGATGAATGGCAAGTTCAAATCCTGCAGGGCACAATCAGCATCCCAGTTTTCAAAGGTTGATAAATTGATTACCATTATTTTGGGCAATAGAAAATCTTTTCAAAAGCACTTTATAAGTGTAGTATTAAACACTATGTAAAGATCCGAGGGGTAGTATTTAAAGGACCAGAGTAGTTTACTTTGTATTTTGGAAACAAAGTTTGAAATTACTAAGCGCCTTATTATGAGTACGGCGGTCCATAGGACTGCCGTACTCGTGGTGGCTATCCGACCACCGCCACACTGTGGGCCCACCCGCAGTATTATGAGTGGGGCAGTCAGACCGCTACGGAACCGCTGTGTCAACCTTGCATTCAGGATCCCTCAACTGTCACACAGCGGTCAGGGAGCTGCAATATGCTGGCGGTGTTACTGCGGTACCGCCGAGCATATTATGAGTTGGTTTTCCACCGCCCCTTTTATGGTGGTGAGCCCGTCTCTAAATGGGTAGTGGAGAGGCAACTAAGGAGGCCGCAATAGAGCCCCCTGCCGCTCCTGGGGGTGCACGCAATGGGGCACCTGTTGGGCCCCTGAATTTGCATCCCCATTTTCTGCACAGTGTTGCATGCATGCCACACCATGCAGGATCATGCAGTCGGAGCACTCATGGTGACAGTCTGCATGTTAGGCTCTCCTATGAGCCTAATAGACCACCGCCGTCAGATCGTCTCTCCATTGCCCGCCATGGATTACAATCGTAATCCGGCAAGCAGCTGCACAATAGCCTTGGCGGTCCTCCAGCGGACGGCACAGTGGTGTCGCCACTGGAGGACAGCCAAAGTCGTAATAAGGCCTTTAATCTCCTTGACCCCAAAAACTCTAATAAAAATTAAATTGACTTTTTTTAAATGTAATTTGATACTCATGTAAAGCATTCTAGTGTTCTAGAGTCAATTTAGTCCAATATATGTAGGACTTGGCCTTTTTGGCTAAAGTTCCCTAAACTTTTGCTTTCCCCCTAGACCGTTTTCCTGACATAGAGTTGCCAATTTAGATGCTTTGGGTACTTTGCCACTGCTGATCAGTGTCAAAGTTCAAGTGTTCCCTGTGTAAAGTGTAATGGTAATTGGTTGGCCATGATTGGTATGTTTGCCTTACTAGTAAAGTCCCTAGTGATGTGCACTGTGTGTGCCAGGGCTAGTAATGCAAAGGTGAGCGGAGAAGGGAACTCAGGCCTGCAGTGTAGGGCCTGCGCGCAGTTTGCTAAGTTAGCATGTTGTCCTGACAAGTGCAATCACTTGTCAGGCCTTACTTTCCCTTTTGCGTACACAGTGGGCACCCCTGTGGTAGGTCCCGGGTAACTCCTGGGCAGGGTGCAGTGTAAGTAAAAGGCAGGACATATACTGAGGTCTGTGTTATGTCCTGACAGTGAAAAACACTCCATTTCGTTTTTCACTGGTGAAAGGCCATCCTGCCCATAAGACAGAATTGGGGAGGCTGAGTATTGTGTTTGTTAGCCTAGTTTCCCATAAGTTTAAAATGGAGAGGTGAAGTTTAGTATGTATGAACTCACAGTGTCACAACACATCTTTCTATGAAAGTGGTTTTGTTACTGTGTGTTCAGAAACCACTCTGGCTGAGTTTTGTGCTTTAAGCATTTCTGTGTGTCTCTGCTGAATGTGGATTGACTGTCTGGATCTAAGAGGGGAGAGGAGCTGGGGGAGGTTTTGACCGAGGGAGGGGTTGAGATGGCACCAGGCTGACCTGCATCTGGAGAGTAGGCGGAGGAGAAGCCCCGGGAGGTGAAGAGGCCTGTGTTGCGGCTATAAAACAATTGACCCATCTCCGGCTGAGTGATTAAGGATCCAAACCCCCAGTATCAAAGGGAAAAAGGTGACACTGGGAGGGAGACACCCAGAACTCATTTAGGCAGGGGTCAGGGACCCCTGAGCACAACGAACTTCAAAGACATTTAGGGGTATAACTATGAGAGCTGAGACCCCTGAACATTGGAATAGAACTGGATTGAGACTGAAAAGGCTTGGGCCCATTTCCTGGTCAAGAGGAACCTCTGCTAAGGAAGGAACAACTGAAGAGACTGCTGGGAAGGACCGACCCTTGCTTCGTGATCTGGGGCTGGTCTGCAGTTTGCTGTTTTAACCAAGGAAGAGGCTGTTGGGACTGTGCTTTGTGCGCTGGGTCCCCCTGCTTGAAGAAGACTGTGCTTTGTGCTGTGTCTTGTTACCCCAAGGGCCTGAGGTGAGCTGGCTCCCTGTTTGGAAACACAGGAACATAAAAGTTTCCGGAGAAGTTTCAAGCGACGCGGTGGGCGCGTGTTGTGGCAGCTTGAGACCCTCAGAAGGTGTGCACTGGGATCTTGGACACACGGAGAAGTGAGACTCGGACGTGCTGGGTGCGTGTCGTGGTGCACAGGAGGCGTTGGTGAAGAGCGCCTGGTCAACGTGTGCACCGAAGGTGAAGTGAGTCTCGGACGCGCTGGGTGCGTGTCGTGGTGCACCGCAGGCGTTGGTGAAGAGCGCCTGGTCAGCGTGTGCATCGGAGGTGACGTGAGACTTGGACGTGTAGGGTGCGTGTCGTGGTGCACCGCAGGCGCTGGTGAAGAGCGCCTGGTCAGCGGGTGCATCAGAGGTGAAGGGAGTCTAGGACGTGCAGGGTGCGTGTCGTGGTGCACAGGAGGCGTTGGTGAGGAACGCCTGGTCAACGTGTGCATCGGAAGTGGAGTGAGTCTCGGACGCGCAGGGTGCGTGTCGGGGTGCACCGGAGGCGCTGGTGAAGAGCGCCTGGTCATCGAGTGAACCGGAGGAGAAGTGAGGCTCGGACACGGTGAGCGTGTCGGGGTGCGGCCGAAGGCGTTGGTGAAGAGCGCCTGGATATCTGGGCACCAGAGTTGGAGTAAGTCTCAGTGAAGCAGTGTGCATGCTTTGGTGCAACCTGGGACTGTGGAGGTGATCGGCTGATCATCGTGTGCACCGGAAGAATGTGAGTCTCTGCAGCGCGGTGTGCGTGTCTTGGTGCCAACTGAGACCGCAGGAAGGAGTGCCTGGTGAACGTGCACTCGGAGTAGACGTGAAGTCCCATCAGCGTTGTGTGTGTGGCTTCGTGCCAGAGGAGACCCGGAGGGTGCTGTGGTGAACGTGCACCCGGAGTAATGTAATCTCAGAGGCGTGGTGTACGTGTGCCCTGCGGCCGCCTGAGACCTTCCTAACAGTCGCTGCCCGGACCGGCAGCCCCGGAGGCGCTGAGCTGCCATGCCAAGCCGCTGAAGCCCATTGAGAAAGTTCTGCACGGAAGGCCCAGTTCGCTGAAGAAGGAGAGGAGAGTGGGGTCGCGCCCCCAGGTAACGTGGATCACTGCCTGGGCGGGGTGCGGGCTCGGAGGGACACTCTCTTGGCCTCTCAGTCCTTCTGGCAACGTGAGACTTTGCTTTGGCTCAGATTGTGGCCCGTACTGACCAAAGGAGTGGCAGTACTGTGGCCAGAGTGAGAAGCTGTACGTTGTCATCATTGATACGTGTAGGGGGCAACTGTTATCGAAGAGGCTGACTGTCGTAATACACATTGCCAATATTGCCGCTAACGAACTGCCGGACTGTCTTATTACACCTGACATTATTTCTGCAAAACGAAGTACACAATTGTAGCGCTACGCATTGCATTATTTCTCCATTGCAAAGTACAGGATTGTAGCGGCCCGCATTGCATTATTTCTTCATTGCAAAGTACATGATTGTAGCTACGCATTGTATTATTCCTTAATTGCAAAGTACATGATTGTAGCGGTGCGCATTGCATTATTTCTTCATTTCAAAGTACGTTATTGAGGTGTGACGCATTGCATTATTCTTTCCTTGCGCAGTACATGATTGTAGCGGTACGCATTGCATTATTTCTCCCATTGCAAGGTACCGGGGTGTATCGTTACGCATTGTATTATTTCTCCTTTGCCCAGCACAGGATTGTATCGTTACGCAGCGCACTATTGTTTGTCCATTGCAATGTGTGTGATTCTAGCATTGCGACTAGCATAGCATTTTGAAAGCGGTGGTTGGGATTTGAACCTACCAGCCAGCCGGAACGAATATTACCCTTTATTATATGTTGGCTTTTGTATCATGTGGTCTGATCATATATCTTTCTATATAAAGTTTATACTCGTTTTATCAAACTTGTGTGCAGTCCATTTGTGGTGTCACCAATGGGTTGCTGTGAGTGTGGTTGCACATACTGTACACTCGTGCCTTGGAGATAGGCCTGGATGCTCGTGCCAAGCTACTAAGGGAGTGAGCAGGGCTATCTCAAACAGTGTCCTTACTTGGTCTAACGTTGAGTGAGGAGTCCCGGGTCTCGCATTTGGTGACAGTGGTGCGGGACTGGAACTCCGGTTTCCAACATTTGACGGCAGAGCGGTGGGATACAATCCTAACGTAATTGAAACGCGTGTATGCAAAACCACTCACAGTAATTGGTTTACATCATAAATTGATCGCAGACCACGACGCAACAACATATTGTTTTGAATTGTTGGTTCTATTGTTGAGTAACCTTTAAACCACACATCATGTCTCAGGAGGGGAGCCAGATAGCCGGTGAGGCTGCGGCTGCAGAATTAGAGTTTAACATTGAGGCATTGTTTACCTACAAGGTTGATCAGTTGAGGAAATTCTGCAGAGCTTTGGGATGTCCCATGAAGGGTAGCGCCAAGAAGGAGGAGCTGTAAGTGGCCTTGAGGGCCTGGTTGGAAGCCAAAGAGGCTCAGGAGACGGGTGATGTTGAGGTGGATGAGGATGACCCAGGGAATGGATTTGGTCCACAGGATTTGCCAGTGGAGGGACCAGCCGCAGGGGCTGGTAGTAGCCATTCAGGGAGGAGTTTTTCACCAGAGGAGTTGGAGGAAAACCAAAGGGTCAGACTGCATGAGTTGGAGGTGTTAAAACTTAAGCAGAGGAGAGCAGGAACGCTCTCGCGTTGGAAGAGAAACGGATTCTCTTCGCTCATGAGTTAAGCATGAGGAAACTGGGCATTAAGGGTAAACAAGCAGAGTCCAGTTCGAATGGTGTCAGCGCACAGCCAGTGCCAAGTGTGGATGAGTACAAATGTGCACTGGAAGATTGGGTAGTGGTCAGCATGATAAATGATTTGGAGGTGTTGTCCAATTTGGCCCCAGGGGAGCCTAGGCTCAGAAATTATTTTCCAGGATTGCGCCACCCTGGGTTAAGGTGTGGGCACCTTGATTCCCGGGAGCCTGCACGAGAACCGGACCCCTGGTCATGGGTCCAGGGGCCTGAAAAGGCCCCAGAGAGGGAAGAAGGCCCAAGTGGCGCAAGGAGATCCCAGAGTAGTGAGGAGGGGTTGCTGGCTAGCCCCTTGTCTCAAAAGAGGTGGAGGAAGAGTAAGCAGCACCCCCAGGGATCAGAAGCACCACCCAGGAAACTGGGGGGGGGCGTAGGAGAGCCCCCGGGTGGAGGCCTAGTGCCTACTTGCCAGAGGTGTGAGGAAAGACACCTAGAATCAGGAGGGCGTGGGGAGTCTGTAGCCAGAGCTCCTGCCGTCCTTGAGTTTGTGGGTGCCATTCCTAAGTGGCAGGCCCAGAAAAATAAATGGAAGGATAAAAGAGGGTTGTGTTCCCCAGTGGGAACACCTGTGGGACAGAGTCCAGCCAGTGAGGCTGGGTCCCCTAGAAGTGACCAGGCTAAACCCACTTTTAACCTGGAGGGCAGGATGACTGGAGGTAGTATCCTGACCGATGGGCCTACCCAGGGTACCACTCCAGGGTGGGGTTGGCATGGGAACAGCACCCCTGGAGGGGTCCCCCTGACCGGGGGGGGGATCCATGGAACAGCATTGTTGGCTCGGGGAGTAGTGATCAAGAAGACCCCCTGGGGTCAGGAAGGCATGGAACAGGAGGGTGTCCCTGTGATAGAGGGCCTGCGTCCTGGTTCTATCGCCCGAAGCCGGGAAGTCCATCAAGGTAATGATTGGTCTACCCTGGCTTTTGGCTGGGAGGGGGTTGTGTAGGACTTGGCCTTTTTGGCTAAAGTTCCCTAAACTTTTTGCTTTCCCCCTAGACCGTTTTCCTGACATAGAGTTGCCAATTTAGATGCTTTGGTTACTTTGCCACTGCTGATCAGTGTCAAAGTACATGTGTTCCCTGTGTTAAGTGTAATGGTAATTGGTTGGCCATGATTGGTATGTTTGCCTTAAAAGTAAAGTCCCTAGTGATGTGCACTGTGTGTGCCAGGGCTAGTAATGCAAAGGTGCGCGGAGAAGGAAACTCAGGCCTGCAGTGTAGGGCCTGCGCGCAGTTTGCTAAGCATGTTGTCCTGACAAGTGCAACCACTTGTCAGGCCTTACTTTCCCTTTTGCGTACACAGTGGGCACCCCTGTGGTAGGTCCCGGGTAACTCCTGGGCAGGGTGCAGTGTAAGTAAAAGGCAGGACATATACTGAGGTGTGTGTTATGTCCTGACAGTGAAAAACACTCCATTTCGTTTTTCACTGGTGAAAGGCCATCCTGCCCATAGTACAGAATGGGGGAGGCTGGTTATTGTGTTTGTTAGCCTAGTTTCCCATAAGTTTAAAATGGAGAGGTGAAGTTTAGTATGTATGACTTCACAGTGTCATAACACATCTTTCTATGAAAGTGGTTTTGTCACTGTGTGTTCAGAAACCACTCTGGCTGAGTTTTGTGCTTTAAGCATTTCTGTGTGTCTCAGCTGAATGTGGATTGACTGTCTGGATCTAAGAGGGGAGAGGAGCTGGGGGAGGTGTTGACCCAGGGAGGGGTTGAGATGGCACCAGGCTGACCTGCATCTGGAGAGTAGGCGGAGGAGAAGCCCCGGGAGGTGAAGAGGCCTGGGTTGCGGCTATAAAAAAATTGACCCATCTCCGGCTGAGTGATTAAGGATCCAGACCCCCAGTATCAAAGGGAGAAAGGTGACACTGGGAGGGAGACACCCAGAACTGATTTAGGCAGGGGTCAGGGACCCCTGAGCACAACGAACTTCAAAGATATTTAGGGGTATAACTATGAGAGCTGAGACCCTTGAACGTTGGAATAGAAATAGATTGAGACTGAAAAGGCTTGGACCAATTTCGTGGTCAAGAGGAACCTCTGCTAAGGAAGGAACAACTGAAGAGACAGCTGGGAAGGACCGACCCTTGCTTCGTGATCTGGGGCTGGTCTGCAGTTTGCTGTTTTAACCAAGGAAGAGGCTGTTGGGACTGTGCTTTGTGCGCTGGGTCCCCCTGCTTGAAGAAGACTGTGCTTTGTGCTGTGTCTTGTTACCCCAAGGGCCCGAGGTGAGCTGGCTCCCTGTTTGTAAACACAGGAACATAAAAGTTTCCAGAGAAGTTTCAAGCGACGCGGTGGGCGCATGTTGTGGCAGCTTGAGACCCTCGGAAGGTGTGCCCTGGGATCTTGGACACATGGAGGAGAAGTGAGACTCGGACGCGCTGGGTGCGTGTCGTGGTGCACAGGAGGCGTTGGTGAAGAGCGCCTGTCAACGTGTGCACCGAAGGTGAAGTGAGTCTCGGATGCGCTGGGTGCGTGTCGTGGTGCACCGCAGGCGTTGGTGAAGAGCGCCTGGTTAGCGTGTGCATCGGAGGTGACGTGAGACTCAGACGCACATGGTGCGTGTCGTGGTGCACCGCAGTCGCTGGTGAAGAGCGCCTGGTCAGCGGGTGCATCGGAGGTGAAGGGAGTCTCAGACGCGCAGGGTGCGTGTCGTGGTGCACAGGAGGCATTGGTGAGGAGCGCCTGGTCAATGTGTGCATCGGAAGTGGAGTGAGTCTCGGACGCGCAGGGTGCATGTCGGGGTGCACCGGAGGCGCTGGTGAAGAGCGCCTGGTCATCGAGTGCACCGGAGGAGAAGTGAGGCTCGGACACGGTCAGCGTGTCGGGGTGCGGCCGAAGGCGTTGGTGAAGAGTGCCTGGATATGGGGGCACCGGAGTTGGAGTAAGTCTCAGTGAAGCAGTGTGCGTGCTTTGGTGCAACCTGGGACTGTGGAGGTGATCGGCTGATCATCGTGTGCACCGGAAGAAAGTGAGTCTCTGCAGCCCGGTGTGCGTGACTTGGTGCGAACTTAGACCGCAGGAAGGAGTGCCTGCTGAACGTGCACTCTGAGTCGACGTGAAGCCCCATCAGCATTGTGTGTGTAGCTTCGTGCCAGAGGAGGCCCGGAGGGTGCTTTGGTGAACGTGCACCCGGAGTAAAGTAATCCCAGAGGCGTGGGGTACATGTGCCCTGCGGCCGCCTGAGACCTTCCTAACAGTCGCGGCCCGGACTAGCAGCCCCGGAGGAGCTGAGCTGCCAGGCCGAGCCGCTGAGGCCCATTGAGAAAGTTCTGCACGGAAGGCCCAGTTCGCTGCAGGAGGAGAGGAAAGTGGGGTCGCGCCCCCAGGTAACGTGGATCACTGCCTGGGTGGGGTGCGGGCTCGGAGGGACAATCTCTCGGCCTATCAGTCCTTCTGGCAACGTGAGCCTTTGCTTCGGCTCAGATTGGGGCCCGTACTGACCAAAGGAGTGGCAGTACTGGGGCCAGAGTGAGAAGCTGTACTTTATGTCATCGTTGATACGTGTGGGGGGCAACTGTTATCGAAGAGGCTGAATGTCGTAATACACATTGCCAATATTGCTGCTAACGAACTGCCGGACTGTCTTATGACGCCTGACATTTCTGCATAACGAAGTACACGATTGTAGCGCTACGCATTGCATTATTTCTCCATTGCAAAGTACAGGATTGTAGCGGCCCGCATTGCATTATTTCTTCATTCCAAAGTACATGATTGTAGCGGTGAGCATTGCATTATTTCTTCATTGCAAAGTACGTGATTGGGGTGTGACACATTGCATTATTCCTTCATTGCGCAGTACATGATTGTAGCGGTACGCATTGCATTATTTCTCCCATTGCAAGGTACCCGGGTGTATCGTTACGCATTGTATTATTTCTCCTTTGCCCAGCACAGGATTGTATCGTTACACATCGCACTATTGTTTGTCCATTGCAACGTGTGTGATTCTAGCATTGCGACCATTATAGCATTTTGAAAGCAGTGGTTGGGATTTGAACCTACCAGCCAGCCGGAACGAATATTACCCTTTATTATATGTTGGCTTTTGTATTGTGTGGTCTGATCGTATATCTTTCTATATAAATTTTATACTCGTTTTATCAAACTCGTGTGGAGTCCATTTGTGGTGTCACCAGTGGGTTGCTGTGAGTGTGGTTGCACATACTGTACACTGGTGCCTTGGAGATAGGTCTGGCTGCTCGTTCCAAGCTACTAAGGGGGTGAGCAGGGCTATCTCAAACGGTGTCCTTACTTGGCCTAGCGTTGAGTGAGGAGTATCGGGTCTCGCATTTGGTGACAGTGGTGCGGGACTGGGACTCCGGCCTCCAACAATATAAAACTACAAAAAAAAAAAATTATGAAATCATAAGTACAAAGTACCATTCCATTAAACATTCACACATGGTGCTACTGAGCTGTAGGATTATTGTGGATCTCTGCAAATTCCGTAACTTCCCCTCACACAAATATATGAAAAATGTGTAATTTGCCTCCGCTTACCATGTGGGTTCTGTATGCCCCAAG
Organism: Calotriton arnoldi; assembly: GCA_963921515.1. Lineage (NCBI taxonomy): Eukaryota > Metazoa > Chordata > Amphibia > Caudata > Salamandridae > Calotriton > Calotriton arnoldi. The sequence goes on along the minus strand of CAWUFW010006111.1, from coordinate 462,296 downwards.
GGCCCAAATGAATGTATGGGCTTTAGAATGTCTTAATGGGCCATCCCTTCCCCACTTTTAGGTCTCCCTTTCTGACAGCGCATTTGCTGTCCCTGCAATATATATTGTTTATTATACAGGGTTTGTAGCCTGTCCATGGCTTTACTGTTGGACCGCAGGGTAAAACAACAAGGTTATGGATATTCCATGAATCTCAGCCTCTGGAAATCACTCAGGCCGCATCCCAATCCATCGTTTTTTTCCCACCATGCTACCCCAGTTTGGACCCAGCCATATGCAAATCAGTCTTAACCCTGCTCCCTGTGGGAACAATCCAGTCCGAACTGCCTGACCAGATCCTCCCTGGACCGGAAACAAGCATTCTGGGACCGGTTTCAGGGTATCAGCCCTCATTAGCCAGGCTAGCTTGAATTTACTGGTAGAGTTTTTTTTTTTTACGGAGTTTTATATAGCGCGAACTTGACTCGAATGTATTGGGTATCAGAGCGCTTTACATAGCACCAGTTGCGTTACACCAGAACACATTCATATTTTTTGTTAGGCACGGGGAGATTAAGTGATTTGCCAGGAATCACAGGATGTTCAGCGTCATTGCCGAGACTCGAACCCAGTTCCCCAGATTCGAGGTCGACCGCCCTAGAGTGAGCACGGGACCCACATCTGGGCATACCCTTCCCACTTAGGGCGACACTATGCCACTCATTTTACCCTACTCTCTTTTAAAACACTCTACACCACTTCGCTGTCAAACGTTCTGCTCCACTCTATACCCTTCCACTCTATGCCATCCCACTCAACACCATGCCACTCCACTCTACTCCAAGACACTCCACTGTAAGACTTTCTACAATACAGCTCGCCACTTCAGTCCACAGCCCTCCACTCTACCCTTCTCCACTCCATTCTACCCCACTCCATTCGACTCCACTCCACTCCAAAGTACCCCAACCCAATTTACTCCACTCCACTTCGCTCCAATCTACTCCCCTCCACTCTAATCTTCCATTCCGATCTATCATACACTAATCGACTCCACTCCAATGTACCTGACTCAACCTTAATCTACACCCCACGCTGCTCCAGTCGATTCTACCCCCCATCTACTCCTCTGTAGCCCACTCCATTTTACTCCCATCTACCATGCTGCACTCAACCCCAATCTACCCCACTTCACTTCACTTCACTCCAATCAATCTAACTAAACTTCTACCACACTCCACTCCAATCTAACCCATTCCACCCTAATCTAACTCACTCCAGTCTAGCACAATCTACTCCACTACAATCAACTTCACTTCAATCTACTCCACTCCACTCCACTATACCCTGCTCCATTCAACCCCATTTCACTCCACTCCAACCTACGTATTTCACTCAAAAACAACCCCACTTAAAACCACAACTAACTACACAATATTGCTGATCATGCCCATGTAGAACTGATATGGTCCAACAATGCCCCCTCTTATAGGCGCCTGTCGTGATGCCGCTTACCTCCGAGGCTCCTCTGTGACCTGGTGTATGTGGCCGAGATCTGTAAGGGGATCCTTGAGTACTTTGAGCTGAACACCTTTTGGACACCTTGCTGCATACACTTTGTGTAGGATTTAAAGCCACCTTTAGGGGGTGTTGTAGGACTCTTGGGGGTAGGACTGCATAGTTTAGGGTGGCAGCACCACCGAATGTGGGTGACACACCATCTGGCAGCTGTTGGCCTGACTTTGTCGGCTAGCTCACAGCACCTCACCCAAACCTAGAAAGCAAAGGTGATTTGTGGCAGCCTAGAAACATGACACTGACTCCTCAGTGACATTATGGTGGACAACTCATAACTTTTCTCTCAGTTGCACAAAATCTAACATATGCCAAGGCAAACAAGGAAATGCAAAATAGGTTTCAATATATTTATTGAAATAATTGCATTTGATTATAGAAATACGTGTTCTGCGATGATAAAGGAGATGAAAAATAATACAGTGATTATCGTTACCGGTAAAGAAGATGAACAATCCCACCATCCTGGTATGATTACATAACCTAATGATTCCTACCTACACCCAAATGTCTAAAATCTGAGAGCATAGCGGTGCTAGCCCTTCCGCCTATCCCGGTCAGTGGGAAGAGCCCCGACCCCATGCCTGGAAACGGTCAAGGGTCTGCCTGTTGTCTGCTGGCAACACTCCCGGTGGCTGAAGAATCAGAACCAAGATCAGCAAAGCTGTCAATGGAATGGTATATGTCCTCTGACGGCCAAGACTGGAATGCCCTCTGCCCTCCTTAGGCCTGCATGTGTTTATGTAACAAATGAACAGTGTTCTAGGAACAGGCCTGTCGTGCTAATATGTCTAGGGCTAAGTGTTGTCTCTGTAGCTCCTGAAGCGGCAATCAGTGTTAGAATATCATATACTGAGCGTTGCAGCCTGGAGCAGGGCACAGGTTGAAATGTGTGCAGAGATGCTGATTAAAATGTGCCTTGCGAACAACTATGCCACCTCAGAAGAGGCAGTTGATTAAAATTTAAAAACAATCAAGCTGAAAGCAAGCTTGTGCTATGTAGGAGAGTAGGATCTGCCTCTTATGTTGCTCCCACTTTTTTTCTGATGTTTACACTGGTTTCTGGCTATAGTCAGGCTGGGACCCTGCTAATCAGGGCCCCAGCCTCTCTGTTTTCTCTAAACGATTTGGAGTGCACTCTAGGTGCACTAGTGATTGGATACTGTGGCACCTTATGAGTCCCTAGTATATGGTACCTTAGGGACCAAGGGCATAGGTACTTCACAGGCCTACCAGGGGCTGCAGCATGTATTATGCCACCCCTGGGAAGCAGACTAAAATCTGACACCACAGGCCTGCTACTGCAGCCTGAGTGAGGAAGTGCTAGCACTCCTCACTGAGATATAGGTTCCCTATATCTCTCCTACACACACATATAACCCTATCAGTCACCCCTAAGGCAGGCCCTATCAATCCTGAGGGCAGGGTGCTTGGCTTCTATGTGAGGGGGTGCCTCTGCCTGAGCAGGGCCCCTCTGCAGCCCTCAGAGTCCATTCTCTGGTGCTGTTTGTGGATGCGGTTAAACCATATACTTTTAAGTGCATTATATCCTCGCTGTAAAATGCTAACTTTGGGATGGCTGCATCGAAACATGTCGTGTTTGGTGTCAAACACCTTGGAATACTACCCCCCGCCAGTCCTGGCGGCGGGGGTAGCATTCCACCCTTCTAGAGGGATAGACATGTACCTACTGTGGAAATGCGGTAGAATCCTGCAGAGCCCTGGCATCACAAAATGGATGCCACCAGTCACAGACACTGGGCTGCCCTCCTGCTGATGACCAACACTCGCAGTGGAGGAAGCCCAACAATAGATATCCTGTCCCAAGGGGGTGTGACCACCTCCCAGACAGGGTTTAGTGTATTGGGGCTGGGTGGGTGCTCTCTTAGAGTGCTTTGAAGTCCTGCACTGGGGGAGCAGAAGGCTCCTCTGTGCATATGCCAGTTCAAACCGGCTCAGGGGCTACCTGTCCCTGCTCTGGCGCGAAACTGGACAAAGGGAAGTGGGTGTAGCCACCCACTCCCCTGACCCTCCCATAGGTAGGGTCATAGAGCTAGTCCCTCCCCTTCTTTTGGTATAAGAGGGGGAACCTGTGCATTGCACCCTAGATTTCCCTGGACGACGCTCTACAAGAAGAATCCCGGACCTTCGACGTTCCACTACCTTTGGAAGACTGAAGAATCTCCCTTGGAGTCAAGGAGTGACTCCCCTGCTTGGCAGGCACCAAAAACTACAAACGACGGTCGCAAACTACGCCGCTCCCGCCGGAGTCCGAAGGCCCTGCAGCCCCAGAAGTGGATTTCCTGACTTCTCAAAGGCCATCGTGAGTCCCCAGCGAAGCTGAGGCCAGTGGACCCCAAGAGTAACGAGGAACCGTGACCCCTGGGTACCGTGCACTATTGTCGAGTGCAACCCCTCACAACGTTCCACGAACTTGTGCTTTGGACCACGTGTGGTCCCAGCCTCCAGCAGGAATCCCTCCTAAGATCAGAGGCCTACCACATCCCGAGTGACCGTGGGCCCCTGTGAGAGAATCCTCCCGAGGCGTCTTTGCGATCCCTTGCCAGCCGGCTTGTGGGTCCCCAGAAGACTTTCTAAAGAAACCAAAGGGCTCCCCTGGTTGCTCCAGGCCTGCCCTGACTTACCCTCGCCGGGTGAGTTCCACAGACCTTGCTGGTCTGCGCCATTGTCTCTTCACACTTTCCCCGAGACTTGTTGTTACCACGGCTTGTTGGCTCCGATCGAGTTGCCAACACCGCAGTAAGCTGCAGACATCGTGGGACACGCCGAATCCAGCTCCTGGTTGTCGTCGACGCCTCCTGGACCTCGTGGCTGAAGAGTCAAGGCAACCGCGGACGACCTGAATCTTGCGACGACGGTGGGCATCCATCTTCCTTGCCCCGAGTCACTGCCAAGTGACTTTGAACACTGTCCCCTCTGCTTTCAGGTCTCCCATCTTCTGAATCCAGGCTTGGATTCCTCCGGACACTTCTCCTGTCGCCGCAAGCAGCAAGTCTTCAGTGGCTCCCATTGAAAACGACGCCGCGACCCGATACCGAAGAACACCTATGCACCGGCTCCCCTGGGTGAGGTAACTTCAGCACTACGGTGCTCCTGTGGGTGTGGGCCCTAGAACTACTTACCCTGTAAGTGACTTGCTTGTAGCTTCACTCGAAGTGCCCTAAAACTCTAACTTTCCAAGTGCGACTATCGCACTGACTCGTACCTGGTTCGCGTCTGTGTTAGACACACCGCGTCCAACTCCCTTGCAATACCATCTGTAACCGCGTCCTTCGACTCGTACAAGGACCGATCGGTGTATTCGACTCGAACACGCAAGGGATCTTTAACATTGATATTTCAATCGCGTCTGAGTGTATAGACTCGTACAGGGTTCGCATCGGTGCCAGGTCACCGCGTCCGTCCCCTGGAGTCAAGCTATCCTGGCTGATGAAGGCTGATAGCCTGAAACCGGTCCTAGGATGCTTGATTCCGGTCCAGGGAAGACATGGCTTGGTAGTTCGGTCTGGACTGTTCCCATGAGGCACAGGGTCAAGACTGATTTGCATATGGCTATGTCTGAACTGGGGTGGCGTGGTGAAGCAAAAATAACGATGGATTAAACCCAGATCTGTGACTGGGGGTGAATGTTTGCCAATGTGCAGCATTCCGTCCATCATCTTGTGTGTTTTGCATTTCGCCCTAAGTGGGAAGGGTATGCCCAGACGTGGGTCCCGTGCTCACTACGCCACTGGAGTCAAGCCATCCTGGCTGATGAAGGCTGATAGCCTGAAACCGGTCCTAGGATGCTTGATTCCGGTCCAGGGAAGACATGGCTTGGTAGTTCGGTCTGGACTGTTCCCATGAGGCACAGGGTCAAGACTGATTTGCATATGGCTATGTCTGAACTGGGGTGGCGTGGTGAAGCAAAATAACGATGGATTAAACCCAGATCTGTGACTGGGGGTGAATGTTTGCCAATGTGCAGCATTCCGTCCATCATCTTGTGTGTTTTGCATTTCGCCCTAAGTGGGAAGGGTATGCCCAGACGTGGGTCCCGTGCTCACTACGCCACTGGAGTCAAGCTATCCTGGCTGATGAAGGCTGATAGCCTGAAACCGGTCCTAGGATGCTTGATTCCGGTCCAGGGAAGACATGGCTTGGTAGTTCGGTCTGGACTGTTCCCATGAGGCACAGGGTCAAGACTGATTTGCATATGGCTATGTCTGAACTGGGGTGGCGTGGTGAAGCAAAATAACGATGGATTAAACCCAGATCTGTGACTGGGGGTGAATGTTTGCCAATGTGCAGCATTCCGTCCATCATCTTGTGTGTTTTGCATTTCGCCCTAAGTGGGAAGGGTATGCCCAGACGTGGGTCCCGTGCTCACTACGCCACTGGAGTCAAGCTATCCTGGCTGATGAAGGCTGATAGCCTGAAACCGGTCCTAGGATGCTTGATTCCGGTCCAGGGAAGACATGGCTTGGTAGTTCGGTCTGGACTGTTCCCATGAGGCACAGGGTCAAGACTGATTTGCATATGGCTATGTCTGAACTGGGGTGGCGTGGTGAAGCAAAATAACGATGGATTAAACCCAGATCTGTGACTGGGGGTGAATGTTTGCCAATGTGCAGCATTCCGTCCATCATCTTGTGTGTTTTGCATTTCACCCTAAGTGGGAAGGGTATGCCCAGACGTGGGTCCCGTGCTCACTACGCCACTGGAGTCAAGCTATCCTGGCTGATGAAGGCTGATAGCCTGAAACCGGTCCTAGGATGCTTGATTCCGGTCCAGGGAAGACATGGCTTGGTAGTTCGGTCTGGACTGTTCCCATGAGGCACAGGGTCAAGACTGATTTGCATATGGCTATGTCTGAACTGGGGTGGCGTGGTGAAGCAAAATAACGATGGATTAAACCCAGATCTGTGACTGGGGGTGAATGTTTGCCAATGTGCAGCATTCCGTCCATCATCTTGTGTGTTTTGCATTTCGCCCTAAGTGGGAAGGGTATGCCCAGACGTGGGTCCCGTGCTCACTACGCCACTGGAGTCAAGCTATCCTGGCTGATGAAGGCTGATAGCCTGAAACCGGTCCTAGGATGCTTGATTCCGGTCCAGGGAAGACATGGCTTGGTAGTTCGGTCTGGACTGTTCCCATGAGGCACAGGGTCAAGACTGATTTGCATATGGCTATGTCTGAACTGGGGTGGCGTGGTGAAGCAAAATAACGATGGATTAAACCCAGATCTGTGACTGGGGGTGAATGTTTGCCAATGTGCAGCATTCCGTCCATCATCTTGTGTGTTTTGCATTTCGCCCTAAGTGGGAAGGGTATGCCCAGACGTGGGTCCCGTGCTCACTACGCCACTGGAGTCAAGCTATCCTGGCTGATGAAGGCTGATAGCCTGAAACCGGTCCTAGGATGCTTGATTCCGGTCCAGGGAAGACATGGCTTGGTAGTTCGGTCTGGACTGTTCCCATGAGGCACAGGGTCAAGACTGATTTGCATATGGCTATGTCTGAACTGGGGTGGCGTGGTGAAGCAAAATAACGATGGATTAAACCCAGATCTGTGACTGGGGGTGAATGTTTGCCAATGTGCAGCATTCCGTCCATCATCTTGTGTGTTTTGCATTTCGCCCTAAGTGGGAAGGGTATGCCCAGACGTGGGTCCCGTGCTCACTACGCCACTGGAGTCAAGCTATCCTGGCTGATGAAGGCTGATAGCCTGAAACCGGTCCTAGGATGCTTGATTCCGGTCCAGGGAAGACATGGCTTGGTAGTTCGGTCTGGACTGTTCCCATGAGGCACAGGGTCAAGACTGATTTGCATATGGCTATGTCTGAACTGGGGTGGCGTGGTGAAGCAAAATAACGATGGATTAAACCCAGATCTGTGACTGGGGGTGAATGTTTGCCAATGTGCAGCATTCCGTCCATCATCTTGTGTGTTTTGGGTCTCCTACAACTACCTGGGGTGGTTCTTGGGGGTCCCTCGATTCTAGATGCCCTAGACCTAGGTCTGGTATAGATATCTAGGAAACAGTGGTTCAGGTGTGGCCTAAATGGTCCAAAGCGAGAAAGTGACCCAGCAGGGAACACTTGGTTCTAAGATTTTGAAATTAATTCATGAGGGAGCAAAGGAAAGATCAGAGGAAGGTCATGTAGGTCAGATAAATGATAGACATTTATTTTACAATTTTTTGTATAGTATTCAGGTGCTCACATACATTTAGGTGAAAGGAAGCGTGACATGCAGGGTGATAGTGAGGTTTAAAAAGGCATCGCATTGACAACAGTATAATGAGCTCCACAGTTATTTTACAAGGAGTAATAGGAGTTCATGTTGTATGGAGGTCGACGGCGTTTCGAACCCAATAAGTGGGGTTCATCTTCAGACAAGGGTGAGCAAGCTGAATTAGAAGAAAGGAAAATCATCCTAGGCCCATTCGTCTGTTAATGATGTGGGCAGCTGGTACTGATTTTTAAAATGGGCTGAAGGCGTGAATTAATGGCGCCAAAGAACTGAGTGGGAATGTCTGTCCAGGACTCGTGTTTGCTTATTTGGAGGGAACCCGGGATGGAAAGGCAGCTGGCCGGGATGATTGGTTTTGTATTTTTTAGAAAACGAACTGCAGGGCCTTTAAATGGGAGCCTGGAGCTGTGCAGACGGGAGCGTCCTGCTTCTGCCTTTGCTGGCATCGAATGCAGGTCTAGCAAACTAAGATTGTAACATTCAATTGTGCTAAACTTATTGTGAGAAAGTGCCATCTTTCTTACATGGTATGCCCCCACTTTTTGCTGAATGGCTGATGTACTTTGACTGAGTGTGCCCTGGGCTCCTGCCAACCAGGTACCCAGGGCCTGTGTTCCTTCCCTAAAATTGCATTGATACCTACACCCAATTGACATCCCTGGCCACAGGTCAGCCCCTGGTAAATGGTACCATGGGTACCCAGGGCACTGTGACCAGGGAAGGCCCCTAAGGGCTGCAGCACTTGTTGTGCCACCCTTAGGGACCCTGCACCTTTACACACACACACTGCCTTTGCAGGCTGCGTGTCTTGGTGCAGAACAAAAGTGAAGAGTCGACATGGCTCACATCCCTGTGTGCCATGCCTACAAGCCACTGCCCTGGCCTAGGTCAGCCACCCCTCTAGCTGGGTGCACTATGCCAGTGGTGAGGGCATAGAGGCATGAGCCCTGTGCCCCTACAGTGCCCAAGTCCATTCTTGGGCATTGTAAGTGCAGTGCTGCCATTAAGAGTATATGGTGCTGGGAGTCTGTCATTACGAACTCCACAGCACCATAATGGCCCCACTGAAGACTAAGAAGTTTGGTATCAAACTTCTCAGCACATTAAACCCCCACTGATGCCAGTGTGGGATTTAATGTAAACGCACTCCAGAGGGCATCTTAGAGATGCCCCCTGAAACCAACCCGACCTCCAGTGTCCGGACTGAGTGGCTGCCCAGGCTGCCACCACCAGACATGTTTCTGGACCCCTGGGTCGAGAGCCTCTGCTCTCAGGGGCCTGAAACAATGCACATCCCGGGACGAGGTGCCAAAGCCTCCTCCCCCAGGATGGGCAGGGGGAGCTTCAAAGGCCTGCCGCCTTTGGAGTTTCCCCAGACCATTTGCTGCTTCCAGCAAACTGGTCCCCACTGGTTCTACCCCACTCCTGGCGGGAGAACCGGCGGGAAAACCAGAAGCAGGAAATGGGTTGTGCCCACCTCTGCCAACTCCACCCCTAAGGTGGGGGAGGCGAGGTGAAGCACAAACTCGAGTCCCCGCCATCTTGAGGATGGGGGACCTGGCCAACCAGGGACAGGCTCCTGTCCCCCTCCCACTGGAGAGGAACAGAATAGGGGGTGTACCCACCCCAGGGAAGGGACCCATTGGTCCCTGCCCTTACCTACCTGTAACCACCCCTAAATTTAGTATTTAGGGGCTCCCTGAACCTTCCTTCCGCAGTTCCCAAATCCGAAAACAAGAAGAGAAGACGAAGCAAGAAGACCAGCCGTGCAGCTGCTAAAAAGGAGGCGACAACAACTGACTTGGCCCCAGCCCTACCGGCCTGTCGACCTCTGAACCTGCTCCTGCGGAATCCCGGCCTCAGCAACCTCACAAACCCCGGAGGACCTGACTTCTGTGCTACAGCCTTCGACCCAGGGACTCCCACGAGCAGTGGTACTGCTCAAAAGAAAACCTACCAAAGACCCGGCCCTGGCACGGAGCCGCGAAACCTGCACACTCTGCACCCGCCGAGTCCAGCCTGTGCCTGAGTGACCAAAGACCTCGAGGACGACCCCCGGCGATTCTGACCTGGAATCCAGTGGCCAAGGACCCTCCTCGACGACCCAGACGACGCCTGCAGCCTCAGGACAAGGGACCCCTCCAACCGCGACCAGCAGGGGGTAAGATTTCCCGACCTCAAAAGACACCCCTGCACCCGGCGCCCCACGGCCCCTGTGCCCAACTCCTGGGTGTCTACCTATCCTCCAAGACCCCAACTTACCTCCTGAAGTGTTGGTCGTCCCTGAAGAATCACCGTCCCCGAGCCTGCAGCCTTTCTTCACCTTTCACGACCTCTATTGTTTAACATTGAGCGCCCGACGGCTCAAAGCACCCTGCACCCAGCCGCCCGAGTGCCCCTGGAAGTGCAACCTCTATCCTAACCTACTTCCCTACTTGCCCTGAGCAAGTGACCAGGAGCCCAGCTCCCACAGTCGCGTGGCCTGCTTGCCAGCAGCCACCAACCCGGGGCCCCCCGCCTGCCATAGGATAACATTGGGCCTTCTCACTCTGCACCCGGCCGCCCCTGTGCCGCTGAGGGTGTAAAAACTGTACTTACCTGATCCTGGGGGACCCCTGAGTCTTACCCAGAACCTTAACCCTGCCAGTCAAGTACTTACCCGAAATCCGATAACTCACTTTTCTTCCATAGGGTTCCATTGACTGATTTTCTGCGAAATTTCTTCTAAGTGTGGAGTTCTGAAACTTTAGAATATTCACCAAAAATCAACCGAGTCACGAAAACGAAAATACTCACCTAGTATTAGGAGGGGCCTCAGTGCTGGACCCGAGTGCCCAACACTGGCCCTAAAAGTAATCGCAACGTTACTTACCGTTAACTCACTTTTCCTTCATAGGGATCCATTGACTGGTTTTCTGTGAAATTTCTTCTAAGTGTCGATTTCTGTATTTTACAAATATTCTTTAAAAATCGAACAAACTACAAAAACGTAATTACTTACCTGTTTTAAGTAAATGTCCCAGTGCTGAACCTAGGAGTCCAGCACTGGATTACAAAAGTAACGTAAACATACTTTGCTTGCACACTGTATTTCCTTTCATAGGATAACATTGGTAATTTTATCCAGAAAAGTTTCTAAGTGTCAGCTTTTGAAATATAGTAATATTCTTCAAAAATCACTACAATAACCAAAACGCTTTTTCTTACCTGTTTACAGGAAGTGTCCCAGGACTGAATCCAGGATCCAGTCCTGTGGTTAGAAAAGTGCTCTGCAAAGTAATCAATTGTAATTAAGCATAATTTTCCATTGAGCTCAATGTTGCATTGAATTTGACCCTGTGTTGCCTCTTGCACCAACTGTGATTACCACTATCTAAAAAGTCTATTGCCTATCTGTAAGGTGAATAACCAAAGCATCTCATACTGAGAAAGTATATTTTGACCCTATTGTTGGTTCTAAAATAAAACAAGCATATATTTTTTATATACAAACCATTGGCCTAGAGTTCAGTTCTTGAGTGTGTGGCTTCATTTGCTGACTGAGTGTGTACAACAAATGCTTTACACTGTCCTCTGATACTGCCTTACTGCTCGACCAAGCTACCACTTTGGAGAGTAAGGTTATATCTAACTTTAGCCTCTGTCAACCCTCTGGGGACTGTGGACTCTGTACACCCTGAACCTTACTTGGGTACAGTATATACAGAGCCACTTTCCTACATTGGTGGATCAGCGGTGGGATACAAACTTGCATTTGTTGGACTACTTGGTTACCATCTGATCACACGACAGAACTCTTAAATTGCCTTTAGAATTCTGATTTTTTTAATTGGCATTTTTTTTACCAAATTACTAAAAGTCTTGTTAGGGCCTTGCTTAAGTCCCTGTAGCATCTTAGAAAATAAAAAGTCACTATAGCCAAGGTTAGAGGGGTTAGAATTTTTAAAAAAAAAAAAATGTCTCAAGACAAGAACCCAGCTACTAGTGAAGATAATAATGACATACAGGAACTGGTTGAGGAGCTCGACCTCACCCCTTATCTTCATTTGTCTTTCAAAGAGATAAGGTCCTTATGCAAACTTAAAGATATACCAATGGGCCAGCATCCAACCAAACAAGGGCTCCAGGAGCTCCTGGCTGAGTATGCTAAAGCCCACCCCTCTGAGCATGGTGATGACCCAACAGAGGAGGGAAGGAATGAGGAGGATGGGGATGGTAACCCACCTCCATCACTTCCTAGGGAAGATAGGGTCCCTGCACCCTTAACTCCAAGAATAGACCTCTGGGGACCTAGGGGCCACCTAGGTGGTCCTGGTCCCAGAGAGGACACTGAGGATACCCTCAGTGAGGAGGACAACTTGTTAGCCAGGTTGGCCAAACGACTGGACCTAGAGACCAGACTCCTGGCTCTAGAGAAGGAAAGACAGGAGATGGGTTTAGCACCCATCAATGGTGGCAGCAATACTAAAAATAAGGATAGGGAGGAAACTTCTGAACCTAAAATCCCCAAAGGGATTGTCCCTAAGTTTGAGGAAGGTGATGACATCACCAAATGGTTCACAGCCTTTGAGAGGGCTTGTGAAATAAGAAGAGTAAAGAAACCTCTGTGGGGGCACTCCTGTGGGCACTGTTCTCTGGTAACTGCAGAGACAGGCTTCTGACCCTCTCTGGGCCAGATGCAGGGTCCTATGACCTCATGAAGAGTACTCTGATTGAGGGATTTGGGCTCACTACTGAGGAGTATAGAATTAGATTCAGGGGGCTCACAAAACCCAGACCCAGTCCTGGATTGACTTCGTGGACTACTCAGTAAAGACACTGGATGGCTGGTTAGCTGGACATAATGTGCATGATTTTTCTGGACTTTACAATTTGTTTATGAAGGAACACATACTAAGTAATTGCACAAATGAAAAGTTGCATCAGCATTTGGTAGACCTAGGTCTAATTTCTCCCAAGAATTGGGAAAGAAGGCAGACCACTGGGTCAAGACTAGGGTGACAAGGACAACCACTGGGGGTGACCAAAAGAAGGTGGTCACCAAACCCCCAGGGGAAAGGTGGTGAGAATCCCCAAGATAAAAAGTCTGAGTCTTCCAAAGGGCCCCAAAAACCTGTTCAGGGGGTGGGTCCCAAACTACTCCCTATGTGCCTCAACCCTATAGGGGGAAGAACTTTGATCCCTTGAAGGCCTGGTGTAATAACTGTAAGAAGTCAGGACACCTCACTGTAGACAAAACTTGCCCCCACAACAAAGCCCCTAAGGCACCCAGTACAGCTACTCCTGGGGCAGCAAGTTTACAGATGGGATCAGAAGTGTACCCTGAGCAAATCTGGGAACCCACTGAGGCAAGTCTGGTCTCCCTAGGGGAAGTGGAATTTGCCACTGTAGCTGTGTGGCCACCCAACTTAAAGAAGTATTTGCAATACCCCTGGGTGAATGGAACTAGAGTAGAGGCTCTGAGGGATACAGGTGCCAGTGTCACTATGGTGAGGGACACACTGGTTTCCCCTGAGCAATACTTGATTGGGAAAACTTACCCAGTCACCAATGCTGACAGTGTCACCACTAGTCATCCCATGGCCATGGTGACATTAGGCTGGGGGGTTACTGGCCTGAAGCAGGTAGTGGTCTCTCCGAGTTACCAGCTGCATGTCTGCTAGGAAATGATCTGGAAACCTCAGCCTGGGCAGAGGTGGAGCTAAAGGCCCATGCAGCCATGCTGGGCATCCCTGAATTGGTGTGTGTAAAAACAAGAGCACAGAGCAAAAGGCAGGGTGAAGAAATAGTGTTGGAGCCTGAAATGATGGCCCAGCCTACCAAGAGAAAAGGAAAGAAGACTGGCGGACCAGCTCCTACACAGTCACAAGAGCAGGACCCCTCTCCTCAGGGAGAGAACCTGGAAGCCCCAGAGGGAACTGAGCCCCTAGAGCTTGACCCTTACCAGGTTGAACTCTTGGGCCCAGGGGACCCTCTAGGGAAGAGCTGTGCCAGGGACAGCAAGACTGTCCCACTCTTGAAAGCCTGAGGCAGCAAGCTGTTTCAGAAGCCAAGGGAGATGTCAGTGGTACCCACAGAGTCTATTGGGAAGAGGGATTACTGTACACTGAGGCAAAAGACCCCAACCCTGGAACCACCAGGAGAGTGGTAGTGCCCCAGAAGTACAGGGAGTTCCTCCTAACTTTGGCTCATGACATCCCCTAGCTGGACATCTGGGCCAAACCAAAACTTGGGAAAGGCTAGTTAGCCACTTTTACTGGCCCCAGATGCACCAAAAGGTGAAGGAGTTTGTCAGCTCCTGTGTTACCTGTCAAGCCAGTGGCAAGACAGGTGGCCATCCAAAGGCCCCCTGATACCACTACCTGTGGTGGGGGTTCCCTTTGAAAGGGTAGGTGTGGACATAGTGGGTCCACTGGAACCTCCCACAGCCTCAGGGAACAAATTCATACTGGTGGTAGTGGATCATGCCACTAGGTATCCTGAGGCTATTCCCCTTAGGACTACTACAGCTCCTGCAGTAGCCAAAGCCCTCATTGGTGTCTTCACCAGGGTAGGGTTTCCTAAGGAGGTGGTTTCAGACAGAGGTTCCAACTTCATGTCTGCTTACCTGACCCACATGTGGAAGGAGTGTGGGGTGCAGTACAAGTTTACTACACCCTACCACCCACAAACCAATGGCCTTGTTGAGAGGTTCAACAAGACATTGAAAGGCATGATCATGGGGCTCCCTGAAAAACTCAAAAGGAGATGGGATGTCCTACTACCATGCCTGCTTTTCGCTTACAGAGAAGTGCCACAGAAGGGGGTAGGTTTCTCACCCTTTGAACTTCTGTTTGGCCATCCTGTGAGGGGACCACTCTGTCTTGTAAAGGAGGGCTGGGAGAGACCTCTCCAAGAACCCAAACAAGATATAGTGGACTATGTGCTTGGCCTAAGGTCCAGAATGGCTGAGTACATGGAAAAGGCATCCAAGAACCTTGAGGCCAGCCAGGAGCTTCAGAAGCACTGGTATGACCAAAAAGCTGCACTGGTTGAATTCCAACCTGGGCAACAGGTATGGGTTTTGGAGCCAGTGGCACCAAGGGCCCTCCAGGACAGATGGAGTGGCCCTTACCCTATCCTAGAGAAAAGAGTGAGGTCACCTACCTGGTTGACCTGGGCACCAGCAGGACACCCAAAAGGGTTATCCATGTGAACCGCCTAAAACTCTACAATGACAGGGCTGACATCACCATGCTGATGGTGACAGATGAGGAACAGGAAGCTGAGAGTGAACCTCTCCCTGATCTCCTCTCCCACAGCCCAAAAGATGGGTCAGTAGATGGAGTTGTCTTTTCAGACACCCTCACTGCCCAACAGCAGACTGACTGCAAGCAAGTCTTGCAGCAGTATGCTGGGCTCTTTCCTTGACCCCTGGTCTGACCAACTGGTGTACCCATGATGTGGACACTGGTGACAGTGCACCTGTCAAAAACAAGATCTATCGTCAGTCAGACCAAGTTAAGGAAAGCATCAGAGCTGAAGTCAGCAAGATGCTGGAGCTAGGGGTTATTGAGCCCTCTGAGAGCCCCTGGGCTAGCCCAGTGGTTCTGGTCCCCAAACCTCATCAAAAGGGTGAAAAGAGAGAGATGAGGTTTTGTGTGGACTATAGGGGTCTCAACTCTGTCACCAAGACAGATGCACACCCTATCCCAAGAGCTGATGAACTGATAGACAGATTGGGTGCAGCCAAATACCTGAGTACCTTTGACTTAACTGCAGGGTACTGGCAGATTGGCATGGCCCCAGGAGCCAAACAGAAAACAGCATTCTCCACACCTGATGGGCATTTTCAGTTCACTGTTATGCCCTTTGGTTTAAAGAATGCCCCTGCCACCTTCCAGAGGTTGGTGAATCAAGTCCTTGCTGGGTTGGAGTCCTTTAGTGCAGCTTATCTTGATGATATTGCTGTCTTCAGTTCCACCTGGCAGGATCACCTGGTCCACCTTGGGAAGGTTTTAAAGGCCCTGCAAACTGCAGGCCTAACTATCAAGGCATCCAAATGCCAGATAGGGCAGGGCACTGTGGTGTACTTGGGCCACCTGGTTGGTGGAGGCCAGGTACAACCCTTACAGCCCAAGATCCAGGCTATCCTGGACTGGGTAGCTCCAACAACTCAGACCCAAGTCAGGGCATTCCTTGGCTTGACTGGGTACTACAGGAGGTTTGTGAAGGGATATGGGTCCATTGTGACTCCCCTCACAGAACTCACCTCCAAGAAGATGCCAAAGAAAGTAAACTGGACAGTTTGTTGCCAAAAGGCTTTTGACACTCTGAAAGAAGCAATGTGCTCAGCACCAATTCTAAAAGCACCAGATTATGCCAAGCAGTTCATTGTGCAGACTGATGCCTCTGAGCTAGGGATAGGAGCGGTCCTATCCCAGACCAATGATGAAGGCCAAGACCAACCTGTTGCTTTTATAAGCAGAAGGCTTCTCCCCAGGGAGCAGCGTTGGAGTGCCATTGAGAGGGAGGCCTTTGCTGTGGTCTGGTCCCTGAAGAAGCTGAGGCCCTACCTGTTTGGAACTCACTTCCTAGTTCAAACTGACCACAGACCTCTCAGGTGGCTAATGCAAATGAAAGGAGAAAACCCAAAACTGTTGAGGTGGTCCATCTCCCTACAGGGAATGGACTTTGAAGTGGAACACAGACCTGGCACTGCCCATGCCAATGCAGATGGCCTTTCCAGGTTCTTCCACTTAGACAATGAAGACTCCATAGGGCAAGGTTAGTCTCATCATCTTTCGTTTGGGGGAGTTGTGTGAGAAAGTGCCATCTTTCTTACATGGTATGCCCCCACTTTTTGCTGAATGGCTGATGTACTTTGACTGAGTGTGCCCTGGGCTCCTGCCAACCAGGTACCCAGGGCCTGTGTTCCTTCCCTAAAATTGCATTGATACCTACACCCAATTGACATCCCTGGCCACAGGTCAGCCCCTGGTAAATGGTACCATGGGTACCCAGGGCACTGTGACCAGGGAAGGCCCCTAAGGGCTGCAGCACTTGTTGTGCCACCCTTAGGGACCCTGCACTCTTACACACACACACTGCCTTTGCAGGCTGCGTGTCTTGGTGCAGAACAAAAGTGAAGAGTCGACATGGCTCACATCCCTGTGTGCCATGCCTACAAGCCACTGCCCTGGCCTAGGTCAGCCACCCCTCTAGCTGGGTGCACTATGCCAGTGGTGAGGGCATAGAGGCATGAGCCCTGTGCCTCTACAGTGCCCAAGTCCATTCTTGGGCATTGTAAGTGCAGTGCTGCCATTAAGAGTATATGGTGCTGGGAGTCTGTCATTACGAACTCCACAGCACCATAATGGCCCCACTGAAGACTAAGAAGTTTGGTATCAAACTTCTCAGCACATTAAACCCCCACTGATGCCAGTGTGGGATTTAATGTAAAACGCACTCAGAGGGCATCTTAGAGATGCCCCCTGAAACCAACCCGACCTCCAGTGTCCGGACTGAGTGGCTGCCCAGGCTGCCACCACCAGACATGTTTCTGGACCCCTGGGTCGAGAGCCTCTGCTCTCAGGGGCCTGAAACAATGCACATCCCGGGACGAGGTGCCAAAGCCTCCTCCCCCAGGATGGGCAGGGGGAGCTTCAAAGGCCTGCCGCCTTTGGAGTTTCCCCAGACCATTTGCTGCTTCCAGCAAACTGGTCCCCACTGGTTCTACCCCCACTCCTGGCGGGAGAACCGGCGGGAAAACCAGAAGCAGGAAATGGGTTGTGCCCACCTCTGCCAACTCCACCCCTAAGGTGGGGGAGGCGAGGTGAAGCACAAACTCGAGTCCCCGCCATCTTGAGGATGGGGGACCTGGCCAACCAGGGACAGGCTCCTGTCCCCCTCCCACTGGAGAGGAACAGAATAGGGGGTGTACCCACCCCAGGGAAGGGACCCATTGGTCCCTGCCCTTACCTACCTGTAACCACCCCTAAATTTAGTATTTAGGGGCTCCCTGAACCTTCCTTCCGCAGTTCCCAAATCCGAAAACAAGAAGAGAAGACGAAGCAAGAAGACCAGCCGTGCAGCTGCTAAAAAGGAGGCGACAACAACTGACTTGGCCCCAGCCCTACCGGCCTGTCGACCTCTGAACCTGCTCCTGCGGAATCCCGGCCTCAGCAACCTCACAAACCCCGGAGGACCTGACTTCTGTGCTACAGCCTTCGACCCAGGGACTCCCACGAGCAGTGGTACTGCTCAAAAGAAAACCTACCAAAGACCCGGCCCTGGCACGGAGCCGCGAAACCTGCACACTCTGCACCCGCCGAGTCCAGCCTGTGCCTGAGTGACCAAAGACCTCGAGGACGACCCCCGGCGATTCTGACCTGGAATCCAGTGGCCAAGGACCCTCCTCGACGACCCAGACGACGCCTGCAGCCTCAGGACAAGGGACCCCTCCAACCGCGACCAGCAGGGGGTAAGATTTCCCGACCTCAAAAGACACCCCTGCACCCGGCGCCCCACGGCCCCCTGTGCCCAACTCCTGGGTGTCTACCTATCCTCCAAGACCCCAACTTACCTCCTGAAGTGTTGGTCGTCCCTGAAGAATCACCGTCCCCGAGCCTGCAGCCTTTCTTCACCTTTCACGACCTCTATTGTTTAACATTGAGCGCCCGACGGCTCAAAGCACCCTGCACCCAGCCGCCCGAGTGCCCCTGGAAGTGCAACCTCTATCCTAACCTACTTCCCTACTTGCCCTGAGCAAGTGACCAGGAGCCCAGCTCCCACAGTCGCGTGGCCTGCTTGCCAGCAGCCACCAACCCGGGGCCCCCGCCTGCCATAGGATAACATTGGGCCTTCTCACTCTGCACCCGGCCGCCCCTGTGCCGCTGAGGGTGTAAAAACTGTACTTACCTGATCCTGGGGGACCCCTGAGTCTTACCCAGAACCTTAACCCTGCCAGTCAAGTACTTACCCGAAATCCGATAACTCACTTTTCTTCCATAGGGTTCCATTGACTGATTTTCTGCGAAATTTCTTCTAAGTGTGGAGTTCTGAAACTTTAGAATATTCACCAAAAATCAACCGAGTCACGAAAACGAAAATACTCACCTAGTATTAGGAGGGGCCTCAGTGCTGGACCCGAGTGCCCAACACTGGCCCTAAAAGTAATCGCAACGTTACTTACCGTTAACTCACTTTTCCTTCATAGGGATCCATTGACTGGTTTTCTGTGAAATTTCTTCTAAGTGTCGATTTCTGTATTTTACAAATATTCTTTAAAAATCGAACAAACTACAAAAACGTAATTACTTACCTGTTTTAAGTAAATGTCCCAGTGCTGAACCTAGGAGTCCAGCACTGGATTACAAAAGTAACGTAAACATACTTTGCTTGCACACTGTATTTCCTTTCATAGGATAACATTGGTAATTTTATCCAGAAAAGTTTCTAAGTGTCAGCTTTTGAAATATAGTAATATTCTTCAAAAATCACTACAATAACCAAAACGCTTTTTCTTACCTGTTTACAGGAAGTGTCCCAGGACTGAATCCAGGATCCAGTCCTGTGGTTAGAAAAGTGCTCTGCAAAGTAATCAATTGTAATTAAGCATAATTTTCCATTGAGCTCAATGTTGCATTGAATTTGACCCTGTGTTGCCTCTTGCACCAACTGTGATTACCACTATCTAAAAAGTCTATTGCCTATCTGTAAGGTGAATAACCAAAGCATCTCATACTGAGAAAGTATATTTTGACCCTATTGTTGGTTCTAAAATAAAACAAGCATATATTTTTTTATATACAAACCATTGGCCTAGAGTTCAGTTCTTGAGTGTGTGGCTTCATTTGCTGACTGAGTGTGTACAACAAATGCTTTACACTGTCCTCTGATACTGCCTTACTGCTCGACCAAGCTACCACTTTGGAGAGTAAGGTTATATCTAACTTTAGCCTCTGTCAACCCTCTGGGGGACTGTGGACTCTGTACACCCTGAACCTTACTTGGGTACAGTATATACAGAGCCACTTTCCTACACTTATCCTGATAATATTTGACTTGTACATATGTTCCTGACCTCTAATCTCATAAAGAGATTAGTAGAGCGTGTTTATTAATAAATACATATATATTTGATATATATACCGGTGTGGTGTCTTTTCATTTGGTGATTCAAGAGATTGTGTGGTAAAACAAGCTGCTTTACATTCCTTCAAGACTTAGCCTGAAGGCTGCTCTCCACAGCTACCACTAGGATAGCTTTCTATAAAGGTTGTCTTAAACCTATCTACCATAAGAGTCGAATTGTTTTGGTGCAAGGTGTCCACTTTAATTAGTGAACAGCATATACCAGGCCAACTTCTCACATTGGTGGGCAGCGTGTGGGATTCCAGCTTGCTATTGTTTTACCAGAAAATCTCTATTTGAATTACTAACTGAAAACCACTATAGGTACTTAAGGTACATATAAAGTCAAGCTTAGTATCAATAAGTTCTACTGAACTTAGAGCTGTGTGCCAAGGGATAGCACACCCTTTCTACAGCTCAAGCTAGTATCAGTAGGCCACAAACTAGTGTAGGTAGTACAACACTGCACAACACTAGAATGTCCTTAAAGGGTGGAACCAGTGGATCCACTCAGCCTCAGTATAAGGACATGGCTTTCTCTGACTTGAGAGCCATGTGTGTTGAAAGACACCTGAGACTAGGACAGAGTCCCTCAACCCTGCACCTGATAGATCTGCTGACAGCAGATGATCTTAGATTGGCTCTAGGAGCTAATGGGTCTGAATCAGTGGGTGGGTCAATTACAGTATCTGGGTCAGACGATGAAAATCCGAATGACCAGGACTCTGTGATTGAAGGCCAGGCCTCAAGGGGCCTGAAAAGGACAGAGGAATTCTCCCTAAGAGAACTGACAGAGTGGATGAGAGGCATAGGTCCCCTTCCAGGGAATCTGAGCACTCTTATCACTCTGGCAGAGAATTTGTCCACCAGAGGAACTCTTACTTTCCCATAAGAGAGACCTCCTCTGAAAGAATGTGCAAACTGCTGCAGTATGAGGAAGCAAGAGTTGCCCTCAGAACCAAGCAGTTGGCACTGGATAGAGAAGCCCTGGAGATCCAGAGAGCTTCTCGACGAGAGGGGTTAGAACCCCTTGGTGGCAGCAACAGTGTCCCTAGAGGCAGAGAATCTATTCAAGACCATAGGAACCTGAGCAAGGTTGTTCCTCCCTACCAGAGTGGGGATGATATCCACAAGTGGATAACTGCTATGGAGAGGGCCTGTAGAGTACAGTAGGTCCCCCGGAAGCAGTGGGCAGCAATCTTGTGGCTCTCCTTTTCAGATAAAGGTAGAGACAAGCTCCTCACTGTTAGAGAAGAGGATGCTGATGATTATGAAGTCCTGAAGAGTGCACTGATAGATGGGTTTGGCTTAACCACTGAACAGTACAGGTTAAAGTTCAGAGACACCCAGAAGGCACAGACTCAGGACTGGACTGACTTTGTTGATTGTGCAACCAAGGCTCTGGAGGGTTGGCTGGTTGGCAGTAGGGTTACTGATTTCAAGGGATTGTATAATCTGATGATGAGAGAACAGATCCTTAATAATTGCCAGAACCAGTTGTTGCATCAGTACCTGGTGGACTCGGATCTGACCTCTCCCCAAGAATTGGAAAAGAAGGCAGACAAGTGGGTCAGAACCAGGGTGAGGCAGAAACCCCAGAACCAAGGGGGTGACACCAAGAAGCAAGATCCTAAGGGCTCTGAGAAAGGTGGGGATAAGTCAAAAGACCAGAAGTCTTCACAAGGGCCCCAAAAATCTGCATCTGGTGGGGAGTTACAATCCAACAAGGGAAAAGGCCAAAAGAAGCCCTGGTGCAAATTCTGTAAACAGAAAGGGCACTGGACTTCTGACTGTAACAAGTCCAAAGACCAAACCACCACCACTCCTGCCCCTAAGGCAACTGTTCCCCCTAGTTCAGCTACTGGTGGAGGTGGTACACAGAATAAGGGTGTAGTAGGGTTGACCCTGGGTTCTGAATTGGACTCTGACCTAGTCAGAGTGCCCACTCAGGCAATGCTGATTTGTGAGGGAGACCTTAATATGTCCTTCCTAGTGAGTCCCAGTAATCTGGGCAAATACAAACAGCAGCCTGTAATAAATGGCAAACAGGCTTTGGCATTTAGGGGCACAGGTGCTAGTGTCACCATGGTGGCAGAGGATCTTGTGGACCCTGGACAGATCATCCTGGGCGAAATGTACCAGGTGACCAATGCAAGCAACGCCAAGACCAACCATAGTCTGGCAGTTGTGAATTTCTCCTGGGGAGGGGTAACTGGGCTCAAGAAGGTTGTAGTCAGTGCAGACCTCCCTGTCGAATGTCTATTGGGCAATGATCTGGAGACTTCAGCCTGGTCTGAAGTAGAGTTATGGACTCATGCTGAGATGTTGGGCATCCCTGCAGAGGTATTTGCTGTGACCAGGTCACAAGCAAGAATGCATGACACTGAACCAGCTCTGGATCCTGGAACAATGGACCAGATGCTTCCCAAGAGGAGATCACAGATTCACCCCCAGTGGGAGGTGAAGCAGATCCTGAAGAAGGAACTGCCCCAGAGGGACTTGAGCCTGATCAGGTTGAGTTCTTGGGGGCAGGGGGCCCTTCTAGGGAAGATCTGAGGAAGGAGCAACAGTGCTGCCCCTCTCTTGAACCCCTCAGACAGCAGGCTGCTGCTGAGGCTGCTGGGAGTGCTAGTGGGTCCCATAAAGTTTATTGGGATGAGGGACTCCTATATTCTGAAGGTAGAGACCCAGCCCCTGGAGCCACCAGGAGCTTGGTAATACCTCAGAAGTTTAGGGGTTCCTCTTGACCCTAGCACACAACATCCCTTTAGCAGGACACTTGGGCCAAAACAAGACCTGGGACAGGCTTGTTCCACATTTTCATTGGCCACATATGTCAGAGGACACAAAGGAGTTTTGTCGCTCCTGTGTCACATGCCAAGCCAGTGGTAAGGCAGGTGGCACAACAAAGGCCCCCTGATACCACTACCTGTGGTGGGGGTACCCTTTGAAAGGGTAGGGATTGACATTGTTGGTCCCCTTGACCCTCAAACTGCATCTGGGCACAGGTTTATCCTGGTGGTAGTGGATCATGCCACCAGGTACCCAGAAGCAATTCCCCTGAGGACCACCACAACCCCTGTGGTGGCAAGAGCCCTCATTGGAGTCTTCTCCAGAGTGGGTTTTCCAAAGGAGGTCATTTCTGACAGAGGTACCAACTTCATGTCAGGATATCTAAAAGCAATGTGGAAGGAGTGTGGTGTAACTTACAAGTTCACCACCCCCTATCACCCACAATGCAATGGTTTAGTTGAACGCTTCAACAAAACCTTGAAAGGAATGATTAAAGGACTCCCAGAGAAGCTTAGGCGGAAATGGGACCTTCTTCTTCCTTGCCTGTTGTTTGCCTACAGAGAGGTTCCACAGAAGGGGGTTGGCTACAGCCCATTTGAGCTTCTGTTTGGGCATCCTGTGAGAGGTCCACTGTGTTTGGTAAAAGAGGGCTGGGAGTTACCTCTCAAGCCCCCCAAACAAGATGTGATGGACTATGTACTTGGTCTCCGCTCTCGGATGGCAGAGTACATGAAAAAGGCAACCAAAAACCTAGAGGCCAGCCAAGAATTACAAACAGCTTGGCATGACCAAAAGGCTGTACTGACTGTATACCAGCCAGGACAGAAAGTGTGGGTGTTGGAGCCTGTGGCCCCAGCAGCCCTCCAGGACAAGTGGAGTGGCCCCCATACAATAGTTGAACAGAAGGGAGAAGTCACCTACCTGGTGAATCTTGGAACTCCCAGGAGCCCCCTGAGGGTGCTCCATGTCAACAGATTAAAGCCATATGTTGACAGGGCTGACATGGGCTTGCTCATGGCAACTGATGAGGACCAGGAGGAGGAGAGTGACCCTCTCCCTGACCTGCTCTCTCAGAACCCTGATGATGGGTCAGTAGATGGTGTTGCTTTGGCAAGCAGCCTCACTGACCATCAGCAAACTGAGTGCAGACAAGTTCTGCAACAGTTTAGACATATGTTTAGCCTGACCCCTAGTCAGACTTCCTGGTGCACCCATGAGGTGGACACTGGAGACAGTCTGCCTGTCAAGAATAAAATCTACAGGCAACCTGACCATGTCAGGGACTGTATCAGGACTGAAGTCCAGAAAATGTTGGAGTTAGGCGTGATTGAGCCTTCAGATAGCCCTTGGGCTAGCCCAGTAGTCCTGGTACCCAAGCCTCATACCCAGGGTGGTAAGAAAGAAATGAGGTTTTGTGTAGACTACAGAGGCCTCAATGCAGTCACTAGGACTGATGCCTATCCCATACCAAGGGCAGATGAGCTGATTGATACTTTGGCCTCAGCCAAGTATTTAAGCACGTTTGACCTAACAGCTGGCTACTGGCAGATCAGATTAGCTGATGATGCAAAAGCCAAGACAGCATTTTCGACCCCTGGTGGGCACTACCACTTTGTGGTGATGCCCTTTGGATTGAAAAATGCACCTGCCACTTTTCAGAGGTTGGTGAATAAAGTTCTGACAGGGATGGAAACTTATTGCTCAGCTTATCTAGATGATATTGCTGTCTTTAGTTCCTCCTGGCAGGATCACCTGGTCCACCTCAGGAATGTTTTGGAGGCCCTGCAAAAGGCAGGCCTCACTATCAAGGCCACTAAGTGCCAGATAGGGCAGAGTGAGGTTGTGTACCTGGGCCACCTTGTAGGTGGAGGCCAGGTTCAGCCTTTACAGAGCAAAATCCAAACCATAATGGAATGGGTTGCTCCAACCACCCAGACACAGGTGAGAGCCTTCTTAGGCCTGTCTGGGTACTATAGGAGGTTTGTCAAGGGTTATGGATCTATAGTGACCCCCTTGAATGATCTGACCTCAAAGAAAATGCCAAAAAGGTTCAGTGGACAGCTAGCTGTCAGAAGGCATTTGAAGACCTAAAGCAGGCCATGTGCACTGCCCCCATCTTACAGAGTCCAGACTACACCAAAAGTTCATTGTCCAAACAGATGCTTCTGAGCTGGGTGTGGGAGCTGTACTGTCTCAACTGAATGATGAAGGTCAAGACCAGCCAGTAGCTTTTATTAGCAGAAGGCTGACCCCTAGAGAGAAACGTTAGTCAGCTATAGAGAGGGAGGCCTTTGCTGTGGTATGGGCCCTGAAGAAGCTGAGGCCATACTTGTTTGGTACTCACTTCATAGTTCAGACCGACCACAAGCCCCTCCTATGGCTTAAACAAATGAAAGGAGAAAACCCAAAACTTTTGAGGTGGTCCATTTCCCTACAGGGGATGGACTATACAGTGGAACATAGACCTGGGACCCAACATGCCAATGCAGATGGACTCTCAAGGTATTTCCACTTTGAACACGAAGACTCAACTGGTCAAGGTTAGTTTAGTGTCCCTGTGTTTGGGGGCGGGGGTTGTGTAGGAGAGTAGGATCTGCCTCTTATGTTGCCCCCACTTTTTTTCTGATGTTTACTCTGGTTTCTGGCTATAGTCAGGCTGGGACCCTGCTAATCAGGGCCCCAGCCTCTCTGTTCTCTCTAAACGATTTGGAGTGCACTCTAGGTGCACTAGTGATTGGATACTGTGGCACCTTATGAGTCCCTAGTATATGGTACCTTAGGTACCAAGGGCATAGGTACTTCACAGGCCTACCAGGGGCTGCAGCATGTATTATGCCACCCCTGGGAAGCAGACTAAAATCTGACACCACAGGCCTGCAACTGCAGCCTGAGTGAGGAAGTGCTAGCACCCCTCACTGAGATATAGAGTTCCCTATATCTCTCCTACACACACATATAACCCTATCAGTCACCCCTAAGGCAGGCCCTATCAATCCTGAGGGCAGGGTGCTTGGCTTCTATGTGAGGGGGTGCCTCTGCCTGAGCAGGGCCCCTCTGCAGCCCTCAGAGTCCATTCTCTGGTGCTGTTTGTGGATGCGGTTAAACCATATACTTTTAAGTGCATTATATCCTCGCGGTAAAATGCTAACTTTGGGATGGCTGCATCGAAACATGTCGTGTTTGGTGTCAAACACCTTGGAATACTACCCCCCGCCAGTCCTGGCGGCGGGGGTAGCATTCCACCCTTCTAGAGGGATAGACATGTACCTACTGTGGAAACGCGGTAGAATCCTGCAGAGCCCTGGCATCACAAAATGGATGCCACCAGTCACAGACACTGGGCTGCCCTCCTGCTGATGACCAACACTCGCAGTGGAGGAAGCCCAACAATAGATATCCTGTCCCAAGGGGGTGTGACCACCTCCCAGACAGGGTTTAGTGTATTGGGGCTGGGTGGGTGCACTCTTAGAGTGCTTTGAAGTCCTGCACTGGGGGAGCAGAAGGCTCCTCTGTGCATATGCCAGTTCAAACCGGCTCAGGGGCTACCTGTCCCTGCTCTGGCGCGAAACTGGACAAAGGGAAGTGGGTGTAGCCACCCACTCCCCTGACCCTCCCATAGGTAGGGTCATAGAGCTAGTCCCTCCCCTTCTTTTGGTATAAGAGGGGGAACCTGTGCATTGCACCCTAGATTTCCCTGGACGACGCTCTACAAGAAGAATCCCGGACCTTCGACGTTCCACTACCTTTGGAAGACTGAAGAATCTCCCTTGGAGTCAAGGAGTGACTCCCCTGCTTGGCAGGCACAAAAACTACAAACGATGGTCGCAAACTACGCCGCTCCCGCCGGAGTCCGAAGTCCCTGCAGCCCCAGAAGTGGATTTCCTGACTTCTCAAAGGCCATCGTGAGTCCCCAGTGAAGCTGAGGCCAGTGGACCCCAAGAGTAACGAGGAACCGTGACCCCTGGGTACCGTGCACTATTGTCGAGTGCAACCCCTCACAACGTTCCACGAACATGTGCTTTGGACCACGTATGGTCCCAGCCTCCAGCAGGAATCCCTCCTAAGATCAGAGGCCTACCATGTCCCGAGTGACCGTGGGCCCCTGTGAGCGAATCCTCCCGAGGCGTCTTCGCGATCCCTTGCCAGCCGGCTTGTGGGTCCCCAGAAGACTTTCTAAAGAAACCAAAGGGCTCCCCTGGTTGCTCCAGGCCTGCCCTGACTAACCCTCGCCGGGTGAGTTCCACAGACCTTGCTGGTCTGCGCCATTGTCTCTTCACACTTACCCGAGACTTGTTGTTACCAAGGCTTGTTGGCTCTGATCGAGTTGCCGACACCGCAGTAAGCTGCAGACATCGTGGGACATGCCGAATCCAGCTCCTGGTCGTCGTCGATGCCTCCTGGACCTCGTGGCTGAAGAGTCAAGGCAACTGCGGACGACCTGAATCTTGCGACGACGGTGGGCATCCATCTTCCTTGCCCCGAGTCACTGCCAAGTGACTTTGAACACTGTCCCCTCTGCTTTCAGGTCTTCCATCTTCTGAATCCAGGCTTGGATTCCTCCCGACACTTCTTCTGTCGCCGCAAGCAGCAAGTCTTCACTGGCTCCCATTGAAAACGACGCCGCGACCCGACACCGAAGAACACCTATGCACCCGGCTCCCCTGGGTGAGGTAACTTCAGCACTACGGTGCTCCTGTGGGTGTGGGCCCTAGAACTACTTACCCTATAAGTGACTTGCTTGTAGCTTCCCTCGAAGTGCCCTAAAACTCTAACTTTCCAATTGCGACTATCGCACTGACTCGTACCTGGTTCGCGTCTGTGTTAGACACACCGCGTCCAACTCCCTTGCAATACCATCTGTAACCGCGTCCTTCGACTCGTACAAGGACCGATCGGTGTGTTCGCCTCGAACACGCAAGGGATCTTTAACATTGATATTTCAATCGCGTCTGAGTGCATAGACTCGTACAGGGTTCGCATCGGTGCCAGGTCACCGCGTCCGTCCCCTGTGGGTCTCCTACAACTACCTGGGGTGGTTCTTGGGGGTCCCTCGATTCTAGATGCCCTAGACCTAGGTCTAGCAAACTAAGATTATAACATTCAATTGTGCTAAACTTATCCTGATAATATTTGACTTGTACATATGTTCCTGACCTCTAATCTCATAAAGAGATTAGTAGAGAGTGTTTATTAATAAATACATATATATTTGATATATATACCGGTGTGGTGTCTTTTCATTTGGTGTTTCAAGAGATTGTGTGGTAAAACAAGCTGCTTTACATTCCTTCAAGACTTAGCCTGAAGGCTGCTCTCCACAGCTACCACTAGGATAGCTTTCTATAAAGGTTGTCTTAAACCTATCTACCATAAGAGTCGAATTGTTCTGGTGCAAGGTGTCCACTTTAATTAGTGAACAGCATATACCAGGCCAACTTCTCACATGCTAAAAAATATTAAAAGGAATAAAATCAATAAAACGTGCATATGTATTTAAAGGCACAGGCTAAGAGCCTGAAGCTACAATAAGGATCTCCAGCCTAGGCACTACAGGGAACCCACAACAGGCGGCGATTTCCACCACAGCTATAGCCAGGGGGAAAGAGGCCCATTTGGCAACTGAGATTATAGCCTGGGGAAAGTAGGACCCGTTAGCCGCCGTTAGACACAACAAACAGCAAATCGTTATCCTGCACAGTCAACTGAGAGCACATACAACTATTGGAGCTGAACGCTCTCAGCGGTATATCAGACTAAGGGTGAACAAGGTGTGTTCTCTGTCCATCATCACCCCTTCTATATGCCCTAGCAGTTTAACCATTGGTCATCTCCATCCCCCGCAATGCTGCCATTGTGGGCATCCCCTTTGGTGGCTGAGATCATAAGATTAGCTTGTTTGCGGATCATCACTTGTTTACTTTCTCTCAACCCGCTACCTCCCTACTGACTATAGTTCACAGCCTTGCTGCATTTGAGGCGGTATCTGTCTTCAAAATCCCCATGACCAAATCTTGCATGATAAATCTAACTATACCCAAGCAGGACCTCCCTGCTATGCAAGCCCTAGCGCTATTCTAGTGGGCCTCCAACACACTTAGATATTTGGGTCATAACCTAACTCCTATCTTGGACGCAGGTCAATTGGCTGCAACTCCGGAGGTCCAACCTAGCAGATCTCAGATGTTGAAAACCCCTCATTGTCTCTTGATGGGTCGCATCAATATCATAAAACTGAAAGCCCTTCCATGGGCCAATGTACCTTTTTCAGTCCCTGCCTACTCCGATCCCCCAAGATGATATAATTTGCTTACAGCGGGACCTTCACTCCTTTATCGAGAATGGGAATTGGTTGAGGATCTGTAACTCTTTACTGATGTGGCCTAGAGAAAGTGGTGGACTGGCCTTCCCTAATGTCCTCAGGTACTATTGGGTCACCCACTTACGATACATCTCTGAGTGGGTGGTCCACTAGAGTGAGAAACACTGGTTCCACATGGATCTGGCGGCCCCTATGTGTTCTAGCATAGCTACCCAAGCACGCTTGACTTTGCAGTACCTATATAACTACCCCCTCTAGGACGGTACTCGACATATGGGACAGATGGGGAATCAGGGGAGGGCTTACTGCCTACCCCTCCCCCACACTCCAATTACACACAAACCCGATTTCACTCTTGTGCTACCACCCCAATCATTTCCTAGCTGGGAGGCCGAGAACAGCAGGAAATTAAGAGACATCTTTGTGGGAGCCTCCATAAAATCCTTTGAACAATGTAAGGCTGATTACCATCTCTTTGAAACAATGAGGCTACAGTACTGCCAGCTGCATCATTGGGTGTTGCACCCCTTAATTATTCTGGGGCTACAGGTTCATATATTCCATTTGAAAATTTGTTGAGAGAGCGTATGATGGTTCTAAGGGACTAATCATCAAAACACATCAGAACATTCAACACTCCACACCCGCTTAAACCCACACATTTCAAACATGCTGGCAGATTACCACGACAGAGGGCATTCCATCTAAGCAATGGGAAATCCTTTGGTGAGACACACTAAAAACTTACCATAGTTTATCCCACAGGGAAATGGCTTATAAGATGATGTTTCAATATTACTATACACAGGTTTACCTGCCCCGCATATACCCCTCCACATCTTCCCGCTGCTGGTAGTGTGGACTAGTAGAGAGGGGTTCTTGCCACATCCGGTGGTCCTGTAGCCTCATTATCAAATACTGGAACGAGATTATGGAACACATTAAGGCCATGGTAGGGAATCCTCTCCCTGCCTCTTACCTCACGGTTATACTTGGTGTGTGACACATTGCCTTGGAAGCAATCACCCACATTGATTGGAAGCTTATTAGCCACATACTGAATGCTGCGCTGCAGCTTACAGCAATGTAGTGGAAAAAGACAACTGCCCCCTTGTAGGAAAGTGGGTTTCTGTTGCAGTAACCCCCCCACTTTATGCCAGATTTCTGATGGACTTTTACTGAATATGCCCTGGGTCCCTGACAATCAAGTTCCCAGGGCCTGTGTTCTTTCCCAAAACTGTACCTTTATTTTCACAATTGGCACACCTTAGGCCTTGTCAAAGGTACCCCTGGTACCAAGGGCCCTATAACCAGAGATGGCCTGTTACGGCTCTAGCATGTATTGTGCCACCCTCAAAGGCCCCTCACCCAACACATACACAGTGCCATTGCAGACTGTGTGTTTTGGTACCGACAAAACTTAAGAGTGGACATGGCACACATCCATGTGTGTCATGCCCACCAACCACTGCCTGCGGCACAGGTTAGACACCCCTCGAGACAAGCCTCATGGCCCTAAGACAGGGTGCACTATTCCACAGGTGAGGGCCCAGCTGCATGAGCAATGTACCCCTACAGTATCTGTGCCATTCACAGACATTGTAAGTGCAGTGGAGCCATATTGAGTACATGGGCTGCGAGTTTCTCATTACAAACTCCACAGCTACATGATGGCTTTACTGAATACTAAGGAATTTGGTATCAAACTCCTCTGCATAAAAAAACGAACACTGATGCCAGTGTTGGATTTATTACAATATACACTCAGAGGGCATCTTCGAGATGTCCCCTGACAAACAACCAACTCCCTCGTGTCTAGCTGACTGGTCTGCTCTAGCCTGCCATACACAGACATGTTTCTGACCCCTTGAGGTGGGAGCCCTTGTGCTCTTGTGGGTCTGAGACAAAGGCTGCTTGGGTTGGACGTGCTTCACACCAATCCCCACGCAGGAACAGCATTCATGGTGGTGAGCTTCAAGGAATTCTTGCCCTTTTGATATGCCAGCCAGGGCCTCTCCAGCTAGTAGAGATGCCCGCCCCCTTGACCAAGCCCCACTTTTGATCAGCAAGGTCGGAGGGAAAATTAGTAGTCAGGAGAAGTGTGTCCCCTCTCTGCCAGGACCAGCCCTAAGGTGCCCTGGACAGAGGTGATCCCCTCCTTAGGAAATTCTCTATCTTGAATGGCAATATTCGGTACAATCAGGTTAGGGGATGCCCCTTCCTCAACATTTTAAGGGTGTAGTCACCCTAAAGGCGAGAAGCCCATTGGCTACCATCTGCAAGTACCTGTAACGCCCCTTAATGTAGTATTTAGGGGCACCCCTGAATCTTGAGCCTCAGATTGCTGGGACCAAGAAGAAAAGGACAAAGAAGACACCATGCAGCAGAGCCTGAAAGACCACTACTGATTGGCCCCAGCCCTACCGGCCTGTCTCCTGCTCAAAGACCCTGCGAAGAAGACGACACCTGTCCGGTGGCCTGCGACTTCCAAGAACCCCAGTAAGACTGCAACTCTTCAGCCAAGACCAGATCTCCCACGGACAGCGGCCCTGTCCCGAAAAACACCACCTTCAAGGATTCCGGATCCTGGCAGATCTGCGACCCCTGCCCAATCTGCACCCAAGGCCTACACCTGAGTTCGATTGGCTTACCTGTCTCGTGAAGTCTCCCTAGTGAACCTGGTGGCTGACCTCTCCTGGACTCCACGAAGTCGCCTGCAGCCTCTTCACGAAGGGTCCCTCTGACCGCGACAGGCTCCAGCAAAGAAAATAAGACACCAAAAAGCACCCCTGCATCCTCAGCCCCCAACTTTGGGGAGCCCAGCTGACGGTGCCCAGGTGTCCAGCAACTCTCCAACTTACCTGTCACCTTTGTTGAGCCTCCTGGTCCGAGCCTGCAGCCTCTTTGTGCGACTGAGAACATCCATAGAAAAGCAGTGTGAGCCCGACGCGGATTTGCACCCTGCACCCAGCGGCCCCTGTGCCGCTGGTGGTGTAGCTTTGGTGCTGCCTTGTGGCCCTCCCTGTGCTGATCTTAACCCCAGGGCCTGTGCCCTGAAAAAGCGGGTATGTACCTGCAAACCGTACCTCTTCAAGGCGCCCCCAGTCTCCATTGATTTATATTGGGCCCAGTGACCTCTGCATCCGGCTACCCCAGTGCCGCTGGTGGTGCTGTACTTACCTTAAACTGAACCTTGCCAAGTGTTGGTGTAATCCCCTGAAGACTGTTAGAGTAAGTACTTACCTGTTAATGCATAACACTGCTTTCCTCCCAAAGGATTTTATTGCATTTACAAACCTATTACATACAAAAGTCTATCTATTCCTATTGCAAAATTCTACTGTTCTAAACTGATTCTACAAAAGTATTTCTTTTACTGTAAAGCATTTTCTACTGTCTTGCAAAACCATTCTTACTGCATTTGAAAAGTATTACTGCTTTTGAAACTGTTACTTACCTGCAACTGAGTTCCTCTTGGTTCTAGAAATAAAGTAACAAAGTAATAATTTTTGATATAAAACAATTGGTCTGGATTCAGTCTTTGAGTGTGTGCTATCATTTCTTGCATGAGTGTGTACAATAAATGCTTAACACAGCCCTCTGATAAGCCTAACTGCTCAACCACACTACCACAAATAGAGATTTTAGTATTTTTTACTTAAGCCTCATAAGCCTATGGGTATCCACTGGACTCTGTGCACACTAAACATTACTTTGGTATGGTATATACAGAGCCAGCTTCCTACATCCCTCCATTGCTTGATGGCTTACTCGCCCGTGGCAGGTGATGGCAATGGAACAACTATCTGATGCACAAAGAGAGGGACGCGGAGCTAAGAAAAAAGGGCCAGTACCCGTGCTCCCAAGGTAATACGTCTAAATCACTAGAGAGTAACTGTTCCAATGAGTAAGTGCTAGCCCATTCGGCAGTGGCAGTGCGTCCATTAGGGCGCTGGGGCGTTGACCCACAAGCCGCCCAGCTCCCTCGGTGGCTGCTCTGGCTGAACTGACAATGCATGTCAGTCAGCATGACGCCTGACCGCCCACCCCCTTCAGAGTCTGAAGGGGGTGG
This sequence comes from Calotriton arnoldi, assembly GCA_963921515.1. NCBI lineage: Eukaryota > Metazoa > Chordata > Amphibia > Caudata > Salamandridae > Calotriton > Calotriton arnoldi. Next base: position 429,190 of record CAWUFW010006111.1, on the reverse strand, counting down.
GCGGTCAGGCGTCATGCTGACTGACATGCATTGTCAGGCCAGGGGGTGGCGCGGAGCGCCCAGCAGGCAGCAGCACAAGTGTGCATGCTGGGTTTAGGTCGGAGAATTTTTCCGACCAGCCCAGTCATGCGCACGAATGAATGAATGAATGAATGAATGAGTGAATGAATGAGGTAACCTTTCTAGAGCGCATAGTTACCCGGAGGCATCCCAGCGCTAACGAACGCTAAATTAAACTACAACGGGTTAGATGGGAAAAAGCCAGGTCTTCAGGTCCTTCCTAAAAATATTGTGACTAGATTCCCTACGAAGCTGCAATGGGAGGGCGTTCCAGAGTTTGGCCGCATTATATGAAAACAGTCGGCCACCACTTCTAGCCCTCCGGATTCTGGGAACTGAGGCTAAATAAAGATCATCCGAACGGAGCCGCCTATTGGCTCGGTAAGGATGAGCCAAAGAAGAAATAATGGCTGGTCCCCTCCCTCTCCGCACCTTGAGGAAAATGTACAGGGCTTTGAAGTGGACCCTTTCCCTGATCGGGAGCCAATGGAGGTCCTTTAAGGCGGATCTGGCCGATTGACGGCCAGAGAGCCCTACAAGGATTCTGGCGGCACAATTCTGTACAACTTGGAGTTTCGCCAGGACCGAGCTAGGAGCAGCCAGGTATAGGGCATTTCCATAGTCCAATCAAGACAGTATAAGGGCCTGAACCATCAATTTTTTTGCTTGAAAAGGGAGTAACGGTAACACCCTGCGAAGTAGTCTCAGCATGCCAAAGCAAGTGGCGACCACTGTTCTGGCTTGAATTTTAAAGCTAAGCTCATCATCTAGCCAGAAGCCTAAGCTCTTTATTTCCTTTTTTGGGATGGGCTTTGGACCCATACAGGCTGGCCAGATGGAATCTATTTCATTGGGGGAATTATTGCCAAGGAGCATAAGCTCCGTTTTGTCGCCATTCAATTTGAGATGAGACAACGTCATCCATCTGGTGACTTCTTCGAGGCAAGGCAACAGACGGGAAGAGGCTCTGTCTGCATGGTTCAGTGAGATCACCAATTGAGTATCGTCAGCATAAGTGACGAGTTGCACTCCAAAGGGGAGGACACTATCAGCTAAGGGGGCCATATAAACGTTAAAAAGGGAGGGGCTCAAGGACGAGCCCTGAGACACTCCACAATGGAGAGGCCGGGAATCTGAAATGTCTTCGCCCTCAAAGATTTGAAAAGATCTATCCTCTAAAAAGGAGCTTAACCATTTCAAGGCAACTACGGACACACCCAATTTGTGGAGTCGTTGGACCAAGATGCGGTGGTTCACCGTATCGAAGGCCGCGCTAAGATCTAAAAGTATCACGGCCGCCGATCCTCCTGCGTCGAGAATTTTTCTAGTTTCTTCGACGACAGCTAGCAGCGCCGTCTCAGTTCCTTGACGTGGGCGAAAGCCCGTTTGAGACGAGTGGAGGAGGTTGCCGTCCTCCAAATGCCTAGAGAGCACTAAGTTAACATATTTGTCTGTCACTTTACTGGCCCATGGAAGAAGAGAAATGGGCCGAAAATTACCGAGACAACCGGGATCTAAGCTCGGCTTTTTCAATAAGGTTTTTACCATTGCGTTCTTCCATGAAGGGGGCACCACCCCGAGAGAGAGTGAGGAGTTGATCAGGTCCACCATAACAGGGCCAACTAAATCCACCGCTGATTTCAAAATTTTAGGGGGGCCGGGTCAGTGGGTGAACCACTCCTGACAAGTGCAGAGATGGTCCGAAAATTTTCCTCGTTTAAGGGAGGAAATACTTCTAACACATGTTCATGGCTCTGAGCAGTACAATCCTTACAAAGCAGGTCTGTATCAGAGTTTATAATTAATAATATAAAATAAATAATTTCTTTCCAGCGTTGGTCAACCAATTAGACATATACACACACATATATATTACACTTAGATACATATCCATTATTTTCTCGTTTGGATATGGCACAGGAACAGGGCTTGTCATATGGAGAGGAAGTGGCGACTGAGATCTTGGCGGGCCCGTCCCTACTGGGGGACCCTGCAGTACAAAGGGTCCTTACACAGGGGGAAGGCTGGGACACACTTTTAGAACTTAAGAGGTCCCATGTGAAGACCATACTCCATGGGGCTATCCTCACTGAGTATCTAAGGGGTAATGCGGCTCCACGTGGTCTCCTGGTCACCAATGAACCCCTCATTTTCTTAGAGGATGCGTCGTTTAGAAGGGACTGGGCATTGATCGCATGGAAATGCACCAGAGATTGGCTAATCTTGATCATTAGTACGGCTAAGAGATTGGCCGATACTCTGTTGATCCAGATACAGACCACCGAGACAGGTCTGAAGGCGGAAATAATTATGTCAACGTTCAGTCATAAGCTGGATGTAGTCAATACGGAATTGAGTGAATACCGTGAGTATTTGATGCAGTCTAAGATAACCAAGTTGCAGAAAGACTTGAGGAAATTTTCTAAAGAAAAGGTTTACCCCTACATTACTGACGAATATGCCCAACAAAAGTTAGCAGATGGGAATAAGGGCAACTTGCCAGGTAGGAAACGTCGAGATACTGCGAGCAGCTCCAGTGATAGCAGTGACTATGATTTTCCACAACGTAGGAGAGGGAGAGGCCGGGGATATCAAAGGGGACCGAAACCTTTCTTTCCTAATCCCTTTCAAAACTATCCTAATCAGGGTTACAACTGGCCAGTGATGGGTTTCCCTCAACATCCAGGTTTTCAGAACCCCCATTTCCAAACGGGTCAATTCCAACAACCACAAATGCCTTTTTTAGGGAGAGGCAGGAATACGGGCAGGGGGAAACAGAGAGGGCAACAGAGGGTTACCTGGGACGACCAAGACCAGGAATTGAACCAACGGGTGACCAGGAGCATGGCCCAGAGCACACAACCAGGAACAAGCAGGGAACATCTTTAGTGGTTAACCTTTCGTCATTAATTCTCACCAAGACTCAGGAGGATCTTCTTAACAAAGGCCTGGGTTTTGTCCCCACGAATAACCTGGATCATTTCCAACTACGTCAAGAGCTGGCAACCTTCTTTAGAAGTGTCCGCCTTAGAGTTTTCTTTGAGAACAGGGAGGATAGGAATCTGGCAACAGGAGATACAACCCTGCGTCCTAAATCTACTTTTACACCACAGCTTTCTAATCTCCCGCAGGAAATAGGCACTTTTGAACATGCTGTGATTCATGATTTGGAGAACTTACGAACCAAGGATAGACGCTCTTTCTCCAATATGACCAACATTGAGAAGGCGGCAATGAAGGAACTCCATGACAATCCGACCATTATTTTGAAACCGGCGGACAAGGGAGGAGCGATAGTGGTTTTGGATAAAATCACGTATGACAATGAATGTCTACGTTTACTTTCGGATGATAGAAACTACCAAAGATTAGGAGTAGATCCTACACCTGACATTACTAAGGAAATTGCCACCTTGGTGGAGGAAGGAGCAGTGAATAATTGGATTTCCAAACATGAGGCAGAATATCTTATCAAGAATCAACCGAGAGTACCATACTTTTATGTTCTTCCCAAAATACATAAACCTACCCGACCACCACCGGGTAGGCCGATTGTGTCGGGATCGGATCCCTTTTGGAGCCGCTATCGCAATTTTGCGACTTCTTTCTCAAACCGCTTGTTCAGAAGTTACCAGCATATTTGCGGGATACGTTGGACATCTTAAACCATTTGAAAGATCTGGATTTCGATCCTCTTAGTGACTTCCTTATAGGTCTTGATATAGAGGCGCTATACACCAACATACCACAGAGAGAAACCCTGAGGGTTCTGGAGGATATCCTGTTTGCAGAAGACTGGCAGTATCAAACACCACGGGCTTTTATATTGAACCTGGCTGAGATAGCATTGACCAGGAATTACTTTGAGTTCGAGGGCACCATCTTTTACAGACCCATGGGACTTCGATGGGCAGTACCTTCGCCCCAAGCCTAGCGGGTCTGTATGTGGGTGCCTTTGAGAAAGAAGTGATCTTTGACCCGGCTTGCCCGTGGAGAGAGAACATCAAGGTATGGCGGCGGTATATCGATGATGTGCTTCTTGTATGGAAAGGTGATGAACCATCAGTAACCCTCTTCCTGGAGTGGTTGAATCAGAGGAATCCCTTACTTCAGTTTACATCTTTGGTTACGAAGACAGGACTACCCTTCCTGGATCTAATGATTGTACCGAAGGGAGGAAAATTACATACAAGAGTCTATCATAAACCCACCGATAAGAATGCCTTACTTTCTTTCGAAAGTTTCCATCCGAAATCTCTAAGAGAAAACCTACCAGTGGGCCAATTCTTTCGTCTGAGACGAAATTGCACAGATATATCTTGCTTTAAAGAAGAAGCCACCACCCTCTCTAAGAAACTGTCCCAGAGGGGATATCCAGAACGGAGTATTAAGAAAGCCAGGAAAAGAGCTATAAATACTAACAGAGAGAATCTCCTGGAGATAGCAACGAGACCCAATGTGAATAAACCAGTATGTGTCACTACCTTCAATACGGCGTCGCATCAAATCAGACGAGTAGTATTGAAACACTGGAAAATACTTAATACCAATGGAATGAAAATTGACAAGCCTTTATTTTCTTACAAGAGAAGCGCCAATCTAAAAGACATGTTAGTACACACGAGACCTATTCTTCGGCCATCAAGTAAAATAACAACTATAGGTCAGTTGCCTCCAGTACGGGGTCATTCAAGATGTGGGAGTTGCAATGTTTGTCACCTCACAAACAACACAAAATTTATTGATGTTGGCCTTGCGTACCCCTGGGAACAAAGGACGCAGACGAATTGTAACTCAGAGGGTGTTATTTACCTCATTACCTGTCCATGCCAGATGCGATATGTAGGTATGACTAACCGGAGGGTTAAGACACGCATCATGGAACATCGGAGTACCATAAGGTGTGGGAGGTCTAACACGAAACTGACAGCACACTTTTGGAACATAATCATACTGTTGAAGAGCTAACATGGACTGTTATAGAGAAACTGATAGTCAATAGCTATGCAGTGGATAAGACCAGAGCCCTGTTTTTGAGGGAACAAAAATGGGTGTATCGCCTGCGGAGCCATGAAGTGGGGCTCAATGATGATATTCCTTGGAATGCTCTAAATTGCTAATGATTAGTCCCAATTCATGGTATATCGCCTTTCTCCGTCCTATGTACTTTTCTATCACCCCTTTAGATGAACTATATTGTGGCCTTGGGGATTTATCCACTTGATGGCATCTTACTACGGGTGTTTCTAATCGGGGTATATGTCAAGTTCAGGTTTAATTTCAAATGGGGAGTTCTCCTTATAGCAGTATAATTTAATACCTGTCTTTTTGTCTCATTAAGTTATGATATTGATTTGTCCCCTTCATTAGTGAATTAATTAAACATTTAATTCGGGTAGGATCACCCTTTCTAGATGTTTTTTGAAGAATATTCTCTATACGCATTGATTCTGCCACGGGTGACGTCACCACGTGCACGTTGCACGGTGTTTGTTGAGAATCAAGCGTATGAAATATATTGGAACGGAGGGCGAGCGGTCTAGATGATATACTGAGACAGGGTCACAAGGGATGTTGGAATTACGTGGATTACGTACATCAGGTGACCGGAACTATGAACTTCCGCTTGAGTAGGGATAAAACATCGTACGCTCCACTCCGCTGCCACTCTTCACGGCGGACGGAGACGAGCAGTATTTGCGGAGAACCACCCTTGATGTAGTAAGGAGGGGGACTGGTGTGCTGTGGGTGCATACATGAGTCTAACGGGCTGATATATGTGGGTTGGATTTCACCTACTGTATGGAACACCCAAGGGATTACTGAGTGGCGTAGTCATTATCGAGTGAATACCAGGAAGTGAGAGGCACCCTGTTGACATGGCTGAATGCTAGAGAGGAGGACAAACGATATATCCAGGGCTGGAGATGTAGTAGTAAGTTGTCCCAGGGTACCACCAGCCGCGTTTGGCTTCTTAGGGACTAGCAGCTATCATCATCTGCTAATATACGCCAGTTACGCATTTGAAATTACCCTATTTGACATAACCTTGACTTCGTAAAACTGTTAACACATATTAGATAGAGAGAAAAGTTCCGTAGTATGGATCTCTATTTTGTGTGTAATGATTTCATTTGTTTTTATTCTCCTCTTGGAAAGAGTGTGACCATAGGGGGTCTCTCCTTGCCCGCCGCCAGTTCAAATTTGACTTTAGGGTAAACTCGGTGAGTAAAGAGATACACCGGACCCCTATTGGACAATGACTGTGGTTGTGTGTACTAATGCCTGTTGGTTGATGATGCTGGAAAGATATACAATAACAAAATATAGAAATACATATATATATAATCAATATGTATATGATTATATGAACTATTTTATTGGGGATATGATCGCAGATTTTATTTGATTTTCTTTGGCACAAGTAAATACAAGATGGGATAGACATATTAGTCATTCCTTGGAGTATGAATGACACCGTGGTTGGTACTATGGCTTGCGTTAATTTTTTAATATGATTTAGTGTTGACCTACAGGAGATTACTATTCCTGATGGGTTTTCCTTTTTTGTTTTGTTTGTCTTGTTGGTTCCGTAGTAACTACACGATCCATGGGAGAAAAAAACCCTGAATACGTAAGGAACTAATTTTTAATTTTCTCTCATCTCAATTGGAGGTGAGGGAGAACTCACTGGGAAAGGTAGAGTCCTGAAGAAGGCCGGCGTGACCCGGTATGAGGGGCACACATTGACGGCCGAAACATGTTGACCACTTCGCAGTATAGGAGGGGTGTTAGGAGCACATAGAATCTCCCATTCACCATCATCCTTCACACTTTTTATTCTGGCCGGAAGATCCAGGAATTAAAGTTTCAGGCACAGCGATACTTCCGAGCTAGTTTTAATTCACTTAACTGCACTTTCACTACCTTCCTTCCCAGTCACTACAGAATTTATTTGTGTCTTTCTCTGTGTTGTATTGTCTTCCCCCACCCTATTGCTCCACCCCAGGCGTGGCTACGCCGGGGTGTTTTTTGTAGCAGCCCAATGATGAAGCATGTCACACATTTGTGTGAGTGAGGGCAGTATTAGAACGTATCGTATATGCCAGTACGTTACAGATTTTATTACTCCCTACTCCTTCTGGTGCATAAACTGTATCAGAGTCGATCATGGAAAAGGTGCTGCTGATGGTTTGGACTTTATTGGAAAAAAACTCTGCAAGCTCGTTGCAACGATGAAGTGTTGCTTCAGGAGTATCAGGGGGAACGGGGGTTTTTAAAAGTTTTTTAGCAATACGAAACGTTTCACGGGGGGAATTTGCCGCCAAGGAAATTTTCTCTTCAAAATAGTGAGCTTGAGCCTTTCTAATCTCGGTCTTATATATCTTGATGGTTTCTCTATACTCCTTTTTCTTGGGAGAGGTGAAATCTTTCCTCCAAGATCTCTCAGCTCTTTTACAAATCTGTTTTACCTCACCGAGTTTAGGTGTATACCAAGCTGTACTGTTAGGTCCAGTTTTAATATGAATGATCTTCTTCGGAAGAGTCACATCTAAAGAGCCTTCGATCCAATTATTAAATTGATCGTTGGCTACTAAAGGATCAGGATCAAGAGATGGTCTCATGGTATCCAGTGCAAGGGCCCACTGTTCCATAGGGAGTTTTGACCAGCAGCGACTTAGTTTTTGCCGAACAAGTGGACAGGGGAGCAGACCTAGGGGACCATTGGAGGGAGATCAAAAAATGGTCTGACCAAGGTACAGGATAAGGTTCCAAACAGATCAGCTCCTTCAAGTTAGAAAATACGGGATCAAGAAGATGACCTTTAGAATGAGTAAGAAAGGATACCATCTGAGTCAATTGTATGGCAGCAAGGTCATGAATAAGATCTGAGGCAACCCTCGATGCCAAATTATCCAGGTGGATATTTAAATCGCCCAAGATAGTAAAATTAGGGGCTGTTCCTGCCAAATTTGTTGAAATTTCAAGTAGAGATTTAAGGAATTGGCCCATAGGCCCAGGAGGTCGATAGATCAAAATACCTGAAAGGGAAAGAGTGGCGAAACTCCAATTGAGAAATGAAGATTCTCACAATCAGACAAAGGGCTGCCAAATATTCGACAGGTGAGGTGGCTCTTATAGATAATAGCAATTCCGTCACCTTTTCCAGACATTCTGTCTAACCTCTGTACTAAATAATCAGAGGGGAGGGCTTGGACAATGTCTGGGTCAGAGCTGGACTGAGTCCAGGTTTCAGTAAGGAACAGAACATCCGGGCTGTCATCAGTTAATAGGATAGACAGTTCTGTTGTGTGTTTAGGTAAAGACCGGCAATTAATTAAAAAAAGTTTAAGAACTTTGACCGGAGGCTCAACAGATAAAGGAAAAAAGGGGCGTGAGTCAAATTTAAAAGAACAATCCTCACAACCCTGTTTCATGCTCTCAATATCGATAAGATGTTTGCAATTCAGACTGAAGTCATGGTTTAAGAATTTTAGTTGCTGCGCGCTATAACAGTACCTTACTTGACGCAGAGAGGCAGGGGTCGTGGCCCCTGGTACCGGCTGGCCGCGGACGGGCGCAGACGGGCTTGCCTTAGGCGCAACGCGCCCGCTGCGCGCGTCTGCTGCGCGGTCGCGTCATCGGGCTCCTAAGTAGCCTGGTCGGGATCCAGCGACTAGAGCGCTGACCCAAGTGAATGTCGGCACAGGAAGTGTGCAAAAAAGCAAAGAGCAGCGTGTCCCCCGAGCTTTAACACAGCTCGATAGCAGCAAGTAAATAAGACAATACAATACACAATCAATTTAAGACTTCTGGATTCCCAATCGTTAAAATTCTAAAAAGCCCCCCGCTCGAATTCTCCAATTTTTGATTTTAAGACTCTAAAAAAACACCCTTCTGTTAGGAAGAACATGTAGCTAATGAGCCGACTAATGCTCCGTGGCAGCTTTAGTGTTGAGTCTGGCTGGCGGCTGCGCATTAGGAGAGCGAGGGTTGCTCAACGCCGCAGCCCTCGCCCTCGGTCTCCTAATGGGCGGCAGGGCAGTGAGTATCCCTGCTAAGCCAATCCTGGTGCTGCTGGAGCAGCGTCAGTATTGGCTGAGAGGGGTTGCCGCCAGTGACGTGGCTGTTCCTGGACCTGTTCAGAAGAAGTTGAAGCCGCCAACGCGGGACCCCGGCCCAGCAGCAGAGGCGGCGCGGACCCTGCCCCCCCTACCCCCACCCCCGCGCGACCATTGCGAGCCGCGACTGCCGTCCTCCGATCTGAGATCCCAGTGTGGAGCCTTGCTCCCGCCTGTCCGGTGTCACAGGCAGTGCTTTAAATGGGCCGGTACTCACCGGTACTGAGTACCGGCACTTCTTAGATTTATCACTCTGAGTACCGGCACTTCTCTACTGCCGAGGAGAGTACCGGTACTCATGAAACGCTGGTGCTGGCGGCCTTTCTTTGATAGCCAAGGCACTTCCGTAGACCTGAGCCGAGCCCAGCTGAACAATTCAGCGTGGGCTCATTTGCATACCGACCGGGTGTTCACCATCATGCTGTGTTGCAAACACAGACATGGAGACAGCCCCGTGACAGCGTAATTAAGAAAGCCGTGGAAGGTAACCAGGTTCAAATGGCTTTAATCCCACCTGATTCTTTTGTTAACTGTCTCTTTATGTTTGTCTGCTTGCCTGTGATTGTTTTTGTGTGAGACAAAAACGAGAGAAAAGGGGAGAGAATAGAGACACTCTTGGAAGTTATATTAAAAGAAATGTGTGGAATGCTTTGTGTGTGTATGTCTTCTTGTTTCTTTCTGTGTCACTCGAGAATATATAGAATTGTGCCAAGCAACAGCAATTAACAGTATTGATGTTGCACATATTACAAAACAAGGAAATGTTAAAATATCGCCACGTTTGGCTTTTGTTGTGTGTAATGAGTAAACAAACCTGCTTTGTTTATTGAAAGAAATTTCTCATGTGTTTTGGTATGTGCTGCAAGTAGTATCAAAGTCAATAAGTATCGGCATGTCTAGCCCTAAGCCCCGCCCCCAAGCCCCGCCCACACGCCATATTTAAATGAGTACCTGCACTATTTTCCCCCCATTTAAAGCACTGGTCACAGGGCACCTCCCGGGCAGACGTTTGTTACCACTGTGACACGTGTGGGTTAAACCTCCGTCTCATGCAACTTTGGGAGAATTTCTGAAAGTCTCCACTCTCTTCTACTTTGTGTGCGAAGTTTAAACTTAGCCCACTCCTAGCTTGCACCAAGACAAGTCTATGGACTATGTGCACCAGGCAGCGCACTGACACCGGCTTAATGCCTCTAGGCGCTGAATAGGTCACAAAGATAAGACAGAAAGAAGGCTGGGCATAAGACAGAGTGGAGCCCTGCCGAGAACCATGCAGCCTGGACCAGCTCCAGGACTCGGGCGTCAGAGACAGCTCGGAATTGTCCATTCACACATAGAGCCCGGACCCCCCAGCATGTCCCCCCGCCCCCACCTCATGCAACCCATAATCAACTAGCCAGTCTAAGAGTGTGGGTTAAACGGCCATGTTTAATACCATCAAAACATTCATAAACATGACAAAAACATTGTTAAAATTCACATTTAAATCAAACTTCACATTTTTAATATTTACACGTATTATAACTGATCATAACCACCGGTTATGCATTAGCTACTTCCTCCAGCACTAAGGGGCCCTCTGGCTCGCATCCCCTATCTGAGAACCACGCAAGGCGCAACCCACCTGCGTCCTTGAGCGGTGAGCCCCCAGCCCTCGGTCCTTGTCCGCCATTTTCGGGGCCCACCCCTCTACCACCAGGCTGCCAAGGAGGCTCGTGTGACCTGGCGCCCTTGCCTCCCCAGCCGGTGTCCCCATTCTCCCTGCGGAGAGCTTACCGTCTCTCCCTCAGTGCTGGCCTCGGGAGTATGTAAGCAGGCCTCCCGTTAACCCTGAAATTCAAAGTTCTGTGGCCTCTTTTCCGCCAAACCCCTCTTAGCCTACCCTCAAACTACTAGTCTCAGGGACGGGTGGGTGGGAGATCGCTTCTGCTACACTGGTCCGGGGGTCCACAAGCGGGAAAAGAGGAAGTGCAGCGGTGCACCTCAGGGCTAAATAGCCCCCCTTGGCTCCGCCCCTAACCCATTCCGCTCCGCCGGATGCGCGTCACAAAGTGACCCGGAAGCACTTCTACCGGCCAGTAGCCAATCGGGCTACTGGACCGGACTCTGGGGGTGTGGCGTGGGACCGGGGGGCCGTGCCCTAAGGGCGCGCTCGCCGAGATCTCGCGCTCTTCATAGAGCCCGGACCCCCAGCATGTCCCCCCGCCCCCACCTCATGCAACCCATAATCAACTAGCCAGTCTAAGAGTGTGGGTTAAACGGCCATGTTTAATACCATCAAAACATTCATAAACATGACAAAAACATTGTTAAAATTCACATTTAAATCAAACTTCACATTTTTAATATTTACACGTATTATAACTGATCATAACCACCGGTTATGCATTAGCTACTTCCTCCAGCACTAAGGGGCCCTCTGGCTCGCATCCCCTATCTGAGAACCACGCAAGGCGCAACCCACCTGCGTCCTTGAGCGGTGAGCCCCCAGCCCTCGGTCCTTGTCCGCCATTTTCGGGGCCCACCCCTCTACCACCAGGCTGCCAAGGAGGCTCGTGTGACCTGGCGCCCTTGCCTCCCCAGCCGGTGTCCCCATTCTCCCTGCGGAGAGCTTACCGTCTCTCCCCTCAGTGCTGGCCTCGGGAGTATGTAAGCAGGCCTCCCGTTAACCCTGAAATTCAAAGTTCTGTGGCCTCTTTTCCGCCACTAGGGTGACCAGGGCCCACAGGTCCTTCACCCTCCCCAACCGCAAACAAGTTCTGGACAAACGACCAAATCCCTTTGATCCACACATCTGTGCCAATGTCCGACAGATGCACGCCGTCCTGGTGAAACATTAGGGCCCCTGTGATTAGTCTATGTGGGATATGACACAAGCGGCCCGGCCCTGAGCACAACTTGGCCAATTCCCTGTTGAGGCGCCTCACCGATACGTTTAAAGCTCGCGATCTCACACCAGCGGCCCATGTCCGGCGAGGTATCATACACGACCATGCGATCTGAGCATTAGGAAAGGCTCTCCCTATCCAGGCAAATTCAGTCAATAAGGCTTCCCTGACTGCCATGCGTCCCAACTCCACCATGTCGTTTCCGCCCACATGGAGGATCACCAAATCCGGGGACTGATGTCCCTCGTGTTTCGCGTCTCCTCGATCAGCTGTCGCACCTGCCGAGTCGCAGGCCGCCCACGCCTCGCCATAGGAACGTCGTCCTCTTTAAACCCGGCGGTTTCGCCACTTGCTTCTGACGTAGCCGAACTGTGGCCCGCCGCACGAATGAGTGCCCCAACACCCATATCACCTTTGAGGACATACTAGTAGTAGGAAGAGAAATGGAAACGTCAGCATGGTCACACCAATAAATCGATCCGTTGTCTTAAAGTAATTCGGGCCGCACATAGCGCTTAAAACAGGTCGAAGACCAGCGCCCAACCTTCTTGACTGCCTCAGTTGGTAAGCCAGCGCCCGCTGCCAGCGTCGCTGCCCCAATTCTGAATGAGTGTGATGAATACCCGCTAGCATCCAGCCCCAGACACACCAGCGCCCGCTTAAAGACTGCCCTGAATTGATACTGGGACAAGCATTCGCCCTGTTCATGTATGAACAGTGCCTGTCCACCCCTGGCGTACGAATCGCCAAGTATGCTCCCATCGTTGCTACCGGGCAAATCCCTTCCCCGGTGCGGGGGACAAGCGGATCGTGGCCCCTTTCCCAACGGGTCTGTCTTTGATTTCCTCAAAACCACCACCAGGCCCCCTTGGACTAAGTTTACATCCTGCCACTGGAGCCCCCTGCGTGATCCGATTTGGAGGTCCCTACCAACTCCCCTAGTCGAAACGCACCATAGAAGGCTAAGGTAAACGCTGCCCCAAATAGGATGCTCTCATAATAAGAGAAGCATACCGCCTGTAGTACCCCCAGAATGTCGCCCAGGGTTTTAACATCCAAAGGCCTTCTACTGTCTTTTTTGCCCCCTTCTAGCCTAGCCCATCCTGACAGTGCTTTCCTCACTACAAAGACTGCGCCGGGGTCGCGCTGTCCCGCTAATTTCGCAAAGAAGCCTATGGCCGTCACATGCGCCCTAGCGTACGAGGCCGGCCTTCCCTGATCTTTTAAAGCCAGCAAAAATTCACAGAGCGCCCCTGTGGAGAAAATAGCCCCCGGCCTGCGCGCTGCGCAAATGTCCTGTATGCTTTGAACTGTTGTTGATAAGTTCTTCTCGTGCGTTCGCTCAATGAAGCTCCCACCAGCCCTGCTAGGCCGGGGCTCCAATCCTCCACAGAGATGTCGGGAACCCAGTCATCTGTTCCTCCGCCTGAGGGTGATACCTTCGGAAATCCTGCAACTTGGAGCGAGACAAAGCATCAGCAGCCTGGTTCTTCACACCTGGAATATGCGCCGCTTTGAAAAGCAGATTGAGCTTTAAGCAAGCCAAAACTAAATGTTTTAACAGCTTCAAAACATGTTTACAAGTAGCTCCTTGCCTATTGATAGCTTCCACCACCGCCATGTTGTCTGACCAAAAAATTACTGATTTGTTCTTAAAGAGTCCAGCCCAAATCTCAACTGCCACTATAATTGGGAACAATTCCACAAAGGCTATGTTCCTGGTCAAGCCGCTCTCATGCCAGGATGCCGGCCAATCGCCCCTGCACCAGTGGGACCCCAACACTGCCCCAAACCCAATGCTACCTGCTGAGTCAGTGAGCAAGCCCAAGTCAGTGCTGGATATTGCAGGCTCTGGCCAGATTACCTTACCATTGAAGTCCCTCAGGAAACTACGCCACACCCTTAAGTCCTCCCTCACATCAGCCTGCAATCGCACGTGATGATGCTTATGAGTCAACCCCACCATTGCCCGTGCAATTGACCTTGAGAAGGGGCGCCCCATCGGGATGATCCTTAAGGCAAAATTCAACTGGCCCACCAAAACCTGAAGCTGATGCAGTGTGACTTTGGGACCCGCCAGGGCTGAATCTATTGCTTGCGAGAAAGCCTGTACCTTATCCAATGGCAATCTGCATTCCCCCTACTGTGTCTATCTCAATGCCCAAGAAGGACATACTAGTAGCAGGACCCACCGTCTTACCGGGGGCCAATGGCACCCCCAGCTCTTCAAACATAGCTACTAGCTTGCTCAAGACCTGGCCACACTTCCCTGATGCAGGGGGGCCCATGATCATAAAGTCATCTAAGTAGTGTACTATGTCCCTGTGCCCTGTTCTGAGGATGAACACCCACTGCAGCATAGAGCTGAACGTCTCAAAGTATTTGCATGACACCGCACAACCCATTGGCATACACCTGTCGTAATAAAATTGGGAATTCAACTGGAAACCCAGCAAATGATAATCATCAGGGTGCACTGGCAAGAGCCGGAAAGCCGACTCAATGTCAGTCTTTGCCATGAAGGCGTTGGGCCCTAAGTCGCGCAGCCTCTGAAGTGCTGCATCAAAGGACGAATATGTCACCGAGCACAGGGACGGATCTATGGCATCGTTCACCGATGCCCCCTTTGGCGCTGACAAGTTATGAATCATCCGGAACTGGCCCGGCCCCTTTTAGGAACCACGCCCAGAGGTGAACATACAAATCCTGGCAAAGGAGGAGCTGGGAACGGGCCAGCCACCCGCCCTAGCACCCTTTCCTTCTCGACCTTCTGTGACACCACCCCAGGGTGCCTGCGTGCTGACAATAGATTATTGCAGTAGTCCAATGGGGGCACCCCTTGCGCTGGAATGCGGAAGCCTATGGAGAACCCTTCATACAATGTCTTGGCTGCCCTTCTGTCAGGGTACTGATTCAGCCAGAAAATCAGCCTCCCTATATCCACTGGCGTGGGTAGCTTACTGTTGAGGAGGTGGCTTAGACTCCCTCCCTTTTCTTTGGACTTCTTAATACATTTGAACTCGGGATGGGAAGGGAGGCCGCAGTATGCACATGCGTGTTTGAACTTACATGCCCCGGTGGGCCAGGTACACATTTTTCGGTTAAACGCCCAACACGTTCCTTTTTCTCCCCTGCGCTCCCTTGAGAAGTCCGAAAGGGCTGTTTCATGGGCGCTTTATTATTAACGCTCTCTAACCATACGTTTACCTCTGTTTGGTCCCAGCCCATGTCGGGGTCATCTACCT
Organism: Calotriton arnoldi; assembly: GCA_963921515.1. NCBI lineage: Eukaryota > Metazoa > Chordata > Amphibia > Caudata > Salamandridae > Calotriton > Calotriton arnoldi. The sequence continues at coordinate 413,875 of CAWUFW010006111.1, read as the reverse complement.
TGGCCCATCTAAAGTCCCTATCATAGTCCAACCAAGCCCCTCCCCCATACATTGTCTGCGCCTTTAAAATCTTATTTGAATAACATATCAGGGGTATCGCTAATTCCGGCTTTTTTTCCAACATAACTATGGAAAAAACGTTGAAACCGAATAACCAGTTAGTGATTGATTCTTCTACCCATGGTTTCCTATCTCTGAAGGAACCTTCCTTCCCGGCCTTCTCCCCAGGCTCCACGTCCCTCCTCTTCGGTCTAATTAAGGAGAATATGTCCACAAAGTCACCCCTCCAAATCTTCTCTCTTGTGTCTAGCGTAACATGCGCTGCCAACTTACCACGCTTGGATAACACTGAATCATGACCACCCATTGCTGCACACCCTTTATCTACTTCCTTGCCTGAGCACTCCACCGCCTTACCTGCAGTGGACCCTGTCGCCGCTGGTTGCGCGGGGGCCGCTTGACCCGCCGCCTGGAGGGGCGTGTTCACATCCTTCCCCTGCACTTTGCCCAAGAGGGACACCTGTTTGCTTAATTCGCCGAGCACCCCACCTGCGCCCGTTGGGGGAGCCCATGGCGCTACCGTCGCGTTCCCCACTGTGGGTGCACCCAATTGTGCCAAAAGAGTTGCTACCGTAGCCAATATACTAGCCGTAGCAGCCTGCCCCCCTCCGCTGCTGCCCCCGGTTGTCCTGGGGCGGTGAGAACTACCCCACTCGGTGCTCCTCCCTGCGGGATTGGTGTTACCACTGGTACTACTTCTGGTATGATGGTGATTGGGGGTTTGGGGCTGGCGTCAAGGCCTTCAAGACCCCTCTAATCTCGGCCAATATTGTGGCCACCTCATCCCGCCCCCTGGCAGCTCACTGATCGGCTGCGGGATTACATCGGGAGGCGGCTGCGGGGCCGGGTTGGGCACAGGTATTGAAGGTACCATGGGCACCATAGGCACCGGCTCTGGGGGCCCAGGGGGCAATGTAAGCCCTGGCTCTGGAACATTGGGAATGGGTGCTGAGGGCCCACTAGGCAGCGGAAGTACCGGCTGCAGAGGTGTTCCCGGGGTAGCAGGTGCAGGAGGTCGCTCGCCCGGTTCCTTGCCCCCCCGTTTCCCTTTCTTACTCACCCTGGGCTTCTTCACTAGTGGAGGAAAAGCCTCCTTTGGCGGGACTATTGTCCTACGAGGGCGAACCCCAGGTACTGTCTCAGGGACCTCCTCACTGTCTGACACCGGCGCCTCCCCGCCCTGTTCCTCCTCACTATCGTCATCCCTGCCCAATTTTGCTAGCACCAGCTTCAGTAGCTGTGCTATTTCGGACTCGCCTTCTTTTCTCTTCTGGTTGCGTTTAGGAGGCATTCCGCCTTACTAACCAGCTCGCTGCCTCTCTACACTGGTGCAGTGCGCGCGTTTCAGTGAACTATTTCACTTTTTTTTTTGTTTTGCGCCAACCCTCCTGCCTCAACTGAGACCCGCACCGTTTGAGGCACCGCGTGGAAACCTAGGCCGCGCTGCCGTGCTCCGCCCCCGCAGTACACGCTACCTTGTTGTCCCCCTCCGCAGAGGTGTCTCTGACTAAACCCCGTGCGGCATGCAGGCACTACAGTCTGAGCCTCCTGCTAGAACTCACACCCTCGGCTTGGCTCCGTGCACGTATTACTGCCAATGTACTGCTCACAAATTCCCCTTCGCTGGACACGCTGTTCTCCGCAAAGCCAGACGACTCTCTGACTATAATCCCCGCCGTCGCGTGACAAGCCCCGCAATACCGCACGCTAGCACGCCCTCACCCCGGTACACAGACTCAAATTCGTCCTCACTTCTCGCGTCCGAGTTGACGCACCGCACGGGCCCCGGGGCCTGGCTGGGGGAACTAATGGCACGCTTACCACCCACGCCCGCTACAAACAACGGGGAGACACCGCGCCGCCACCGGAGACCAACGGGGGCCCAGGACCCTTTGCACACTCCCAATGGCCGCCCACCGTGCCCCAACAGCCGCTTGGCGCTCCCCCAGCCCCCGACACCTCACCTCCGGCCTCCGCGATCCCGAGACGCTCCAGGAAAGCCCGCTCTCCCACCGCTACCACGCCGACACGATCCCGAGACGCCCGAGGATCAGCTCGCCCGCCAACGCCAGACACTGCCGCCGAACTCGATCGCTTCTGCTACACTGGTCCGGGGGTCCACCAGATCGCTTCTGCTACACTGGTCCGGGGGTCCACAAGCGGGAAAAGAGGAAGTGCAGCGGTGCACCTCAGGGCTAAATAGCCCCCCCTTGGCTCCGCCCCCTAACCCATTCCGCTCCGCCGGATGCGCGTCACAAAGTGACCCGGAAGCACTTCTACCGGCCAGTAGCCAATCGGGCTACTGGACCGGACTCTGGGGGTGTGGCGTGGGACCGGGGGGCCGTGCCCTAAGGGCGCGCTCGCCGAGATCTCGCGCTCTTCAATTGCTGTGCGGTGTAAAATGCTGCCAGGTATATGAGAGGGGCGCACGGAGGGGAGAAGGGGGCACTTGTTTGCCGCCGATCCAGCAATGATTAAAGCCGGCAGTTTTTCAGGCATTAGCGGCAAAAAAGAGCATAGTTAAAGCTTTAAAAGGGCCGGACTCCTAAAGAGCCGGTCCTCAAAGCGCTATTAAAAGCCTGGCGCTTGTTAAGACCTGTAAAAAAGGCAGGAAATCAGACCCTGAAATACAGCTTCGCACCAATTACTGGGAAAGCGGACAGGGGCTGCGTGGGGAGTGGGGGCGCCTGAAAACATCCTTTGAGAAAACCATGTCATCGCAGTCTCTGCAGTTCTATTGAATAGAATACATTGCACGCACACGCAGCACCAGGCAAGAAGAGCGAGTGCCAAGAAGCTTTTACTAAAAGCTTCTTGGCACTCGATCTTCTTGCCTGGTGCTGCGTGTGCTTGCAATGTGACCCTATTCCCGCTGTTGGACTCTGCCCGCGCCGGTCCCATCTGACGTGGAAGGGCCGGGTTGACCTCATTTGCTTTAGCTACTTGAATCGCCTTTGTGCGCTATTTCTTCGCTGACCCTTCTCGCGCCCATGCAGGCCTGCATGGCACTGGCTGTCACTCAGCGCAGATTTCTGTGGGCGGATCAGTACTGGGCTACACGAAGGCAGTCCTAAAAAATTCGCGATTGTAAATAGCAAGGCCTGGAAAACTGAAGATATTGAGTATGAATAATTTCAGCATTTGAATTTTTATTTTATTTTTATTTATTGCGATTTTATATAGCGCGAACATTACCCGAAGGTGTCAGAGCGCTTTACAAAAGAACCAGTAGCGTTACATAAGGACTTTGGATTACATGAGCCACATAGGAGATACAAATGGAAAAAAATTGCAAATGTACAAGTTAAAGTCACTCAAGGAAGAGATACAAGCCGATAAACTCTAAGATCACATAGGAATGGTAGAAGTACAAAGGTCAACTACATATACTAGTGGTTAGAGTTATATATTATCTACTGGCGGTCGCCAGTAGATAGTTATAGTTACAACCTATTATCCATAGGAAATCCGCGACATTCTATTTGAAATAACTCTCTTGCCGGTGGACGTATCTTCGCGAAATTTTCAAACTTTGTGGCCCGCTCCGGTCCGCTCCTACCCTGAAAGTCTCGGGGGATTCGTCAAGCGGGGCCGAGAAAAAGGGGGTCCCAAAACGCGTTTTCCCCATGCACTTTTCCATAGGAAACTTTAGACACGGCTACAGCTCGAACTGCTGAACGGAATTACACCAAATTTGGCAAAGAGGTAGTTCTTGGTTCAGAAAGAACCCTTTTGTTAAATGGTATAAATCCGTTCAGTAGTTGCTGAGAAAATGAAAAGTAAAAAGTTAGTGATATCTATGGCCGAGTAGGGTCCGCGTACCCTCAGCGCACCCTGCGCGCACCGTCCCGATCACGAGCTGCATGTTAATTGGCTGTCAGCTGGATGTCAACATTCCGATTCAGGAAATGTTGGCAGCCATTTTGTCCTCGGTAGAACCGAGGGACAGAAACAAGTGCGCAAAGCGCACAAAGGGGGCAGGGTAGAAACACCCTGACCCCTAGGTTTGCTCAGGGGTCCCACAAGGACCCCTGGGCAAAAAAAAAAAAAAATTTTAAATTGGCAGGATGCGCTCAGGGTGCGCGAATCCTGCCGAAAAATCGAAGCGCGGACTCCCGCGCTCGATAGTTAATTGGCCTCGGGTGGCCCAAGTCCCGGGGGCATGGTGGGGTGGGGGGATAATTTAATGTGTGGTGGGCCTCAAGGGCCCCCTAAGCCCCGGGGACCGCCACCCCCGGGCTTTTTGAAAAATGGTGCGGGAGGGCTCTGAGCCTCCCGCAGCCCCGGGACCACCACCTCCCGGGGCTTTTTTTATTAAAATAATACCAGTGTGGGGGCTCCAGCCCTCACACGCCCGGGACCGCCACCTCCCGGGCACTAAACATTTTAATATGGGGTCCGTTACGGACCTCCAGAGCCCCGGGGACCACCACCTCCCGGGGCTGTGTACTGAATGGGAGGGGGCCGCGCGCCCCTCCTGGAGCCCTTGATGGCCCTGGGGACCACCACCCCCAGGGCCGGCTCCTGCAGTGTCCCGGGTGCCTACCCCGGGACACTGTAGTTTGCTATGGCAGGACGGGAGCCTCGCGGCTCCCGTCCTGCCATAGCAAACTGCTTTGGATATTGGAAGAGAGAGCAGGGAAACCTGCTCTCTTCCAATATCCAAAGCGATTGCTTTTCCACATGGGGAGCAGCATGTCAGCTGCTCCCCATGTGGAACAGCAATGCCGGCTCCCAAGGGACGTGGGGAGCCGGCGGGACTGTGGGGGATTGGGGACCCCCCACAGTCCCCAACAGAGAGGGCCAGCCCCGGGGGATGGGGTCCCCGGGGCAAGTAGTGGCTCGGGAGGGGCCACGCGGCCCCCTCCCCAAAAAAGAGAATTTTTATTTATTTTTTAAATGGAAAGGCCGGCCCCGGGGATGGGGTCCCCGGGGCCTTAAAATGGCCAGGAGGAGGGGGCCACGCTGCCCCCTCAAAATAATAAATATAGAGGCCATGCCCCGGGGATGGGGTCCCCGGGCCAATACAGGCCCAGGGAAGGGGGGCCACGCGCCCCTTCTCGTTTTTTTTTTTTTGAAAAATTAAAAAGGGGTAAGGCCCTGGGGGATGGGGTCCCCAGGGCCCAAAAAGAGAAAAAGGAAGGGGGCTACACAGCCCCCTTCAGGGGACAAAAAAAACAAACGATCGGGCCCGCAGGCCCCGCCCCTTCCTTCACCACTCTGCAAACGCGCCCTGGCGCGTTTGCAGAGGGGAACAAATTCCCCTTGAATACTGGGGGTCCCTGGGGGCCAACTAGCCCACCAGGAACCTCCAGTATGCGCCAGGGGGCTGCCTTGCAGAGACGTGTAGAGAGGCCACACCCCTTTTACACCTCTCTGCAACGCAGCTCTGTGGCGCTTTGGAGGTATATGGTGGGCTAGTTGGACTCCGGGGACCCTCAGGATTCAAGGGGACTTAATCCCCCAACTTAAAATGCGCCACGGGCGCGTTTAGCACAGTGGTGAAGGGAGGGCGGGCTTCAGGTGACATGTGTGCAAACAGGCCTCGTGGCGCGTTTTAAGATGGGAATTAAATCCCTTCAATCCTGAGGGTCCCTGGGGCCAACTAGCCCAACAGGTACATCCAGAAAGCGCCACAGAGCTGCGTTGCAGAGAGGTGTAAAAGGGTGTGGCCTCTCTACACGTCTCTGCAACGCAGCCCCTGGGCATATTGGAGGTTCCTGGTGGGCTAGTTGGCCCCTAGGGACCCTCAGGATTCAAGGGGACTTAATCCCCCAACTTAAAACGCGCCACGGGGGCGCGTTTGCACAGATGTCACCTCAGGCCCCGCCCCTCCCTTCACCATTGTGCAAATATTCCTCTAAAATCAGCCGAAATACGAATTCCGATTTACTCACCTGTTATAAGGAGAGACCTCAGTGCTGTATCTTTCAGCCCAGTACTGGTCCTGAAAAGTAATTTTAACCATACTTACCAGTAACTTGAATTTCCTTCCATAGGCTAACATTGACTGGTTTCAATTGGAAATTCTTCTAAGTGTGGAGTTTTGGAACTTTAAAATATTCCTGTAAAATCAGCCGAAATACGAATTCCGATTTACTCACCTGTTATCAGGAGAGAACTCAGTGATGCATCTTTCAGCCCAGTACTGGTCCTGAAAAGTAATTTTAACCGTACTCTACCGGTAACTTGAATTTCCTTCATAGGCTAACATTGACTGGTTTCACTTGGAAATTCTTCTAAGTGTGGAGTTTTGGAACTTTAAAATATTCCTCTAAAATCAGCCGAAATACGAATTCCGATTTACTCACCTGTTATCAGGAGAGACCTCAGTGCTGCATCTTTCAGCCCAGTACTGATCCTGAAAAGTAATTTTAACCGTACTTTACCGGTAACTTGAATTTCCTTCATAGGCTAACATTGACTGGTTTCACTTGGAAATTCTTCTAAGTTTTGATTTTTGAAACATACAAATATTCCTCTAAAATCAGCCGAAATCCGAATTCTGATTTACTCACCTGTTATCAGGAGAGACCTCAGTGCTGCATCTTTCAGCCCAGTACTGGTCCTGAAAAGTAATTTTAACCGTACTTACCAGTAACTTGAATTTCCTTCCATAGGCTAACATTGACTGGTTTCACTTGGAAATTCTTCTAAGTGTGGAGTTTTGGAACTTTAAAATATTCCTCTAAAATCAGCCGAAATACGAATTCCGATTTACTCACCTGTTATCAGGAGAGACCTCAGTGCTGCATGTTTCAGCCCAGTACTGATCCTCAAAAGTAATTTTAACCGTACTTACCGGTAACTTGAATTTCCTTCCATAGGATATCATTGCCTGCTTTTTGCTGAAAAAGATTCTAAGTGTTGATTTTTGGAACTTTAAAATATTCCTCTAAAATCAGCCGAAATCCGAATTCTGATTTACTCACCTGTTATCAGGAGAGACCTCAGTGCTGCATCTTTCAGCCCAGTACTGATCCTCAAAATTAATTTTAACCGTACTTACCGGTAACTTGAATTTCCTTCATAGGCTAACATTGACTGGTTTCACTTGGAAATTCTTCTAAGTGTGGAGTTTTGGAACTTTATAATATTCCTCTAAAATCAACCAAAGTACGAATTCCAATTTACTCACCTGTTATCAGGAGAGAACCCAGTGCTGCATCTTTCAGCCCAGCACTGACCCTGAAAAGTAATTTTAACCGTACTTACCAGTAACTTATATTTTCTCCATAGGAATCCTTTGTCTGGTTTTCAGCAGAAAAGTTTCAAAGTGTCGATTTTCACAAACTACAAATATTCCTTAAAAATCGCCTGTATGACTTAAACGCATTCTTTCAACTGTTTACAGGAGATGCACCAGTGCTGGATCCAGGATCCAACACTGAGTAAGAAAAAGTAACGATAACAGTTTTTAACTTCTAAGTGAATTTCCTTCCATAGGATAACATTGGTGATTCTATGAGAAAAGTTTCTAAGTGTCAACTTTTAAAGTACAATAATATTCCTTAAAAATCACGACTGTAACCAAAACGCTTTTACTCAACTGTTTACAGGAGATGTCCCAGGACTGAATCTAGGATCCAGTCCTGTGGTTAGAAAAGTAATCCATAAAGTAACTAATTGCATTTAACTAGAAATTCACATTGAGCTGAATGTTGCATTGTGTTTGAAAATGTGTTGCCCATTGCAACAACTGTAACTACTGTACTTAAAAGTCTATTGCCTATGTGCAAAGTATTTAAACTAAAGTAATTCATTCTGAGAAAGTAAATTTTGTAATGTAATGTATAATGTAATTACAATGTAATTTAAAAAATAAAATATGTAAAAAAAATGTTTTCTAAAAATTTCGAAATCAGTATGAAAAAAATGTATATAACAATTAATACATTTAAAAATTGTCATTTACAAAACCTTTGAAATTCACTGAAAAAACCGTAGGTTTCAGACATGTTATAGTTACAAATTAGCATTTAAAAAACCTTTGAAATTCACTGAAAAAACCATAGGTTTTAGGGACGTTATAGTTACAAATTAGCATTTAAAAAACCTTTGAAATTCACTGAAAAAACCATAGGTTTTAGGGACAGTTATAGTTACTTGGACATTGCACTCGTACAAAACCCGTGAAATTCCCCCGTTATAGTTAGTCCAGCTAACTATAACTCGCGCCCCGCAATGCACTGCTGATGACGTCACATATTACATCACTCATGACATGGTCAGTGACATCACTGATGACATCACTGATGACATCTCAAATGACATCACTGATGACATCATCCACGTGATAATCTGATGCAGCTCTTCACACCCTAATATAACCTTTGATACACCCAATCTAAATTACAGACTGCCATTCGCAAAACCATAGACACTCCAACACCAATAACTACATACCCACTCACTGATTCTTAGGTCTACACACACACATCCACTCACTCACCCGTACAGTCACTCATACTTATGGTCACTCAATACAGGACTATCATATGCACTCTTACTCCTATATAGATACTCAAACACCGCCACTCATCCATAGAGGTACTCACACACCTAGTCAGTCATGCAAATAATTAAACACACTGCCATTTACTCACCTATACAGTTATACACACACCAGCTCACTTAATCATACAAATACTAGCACATTGTTACGCTCTTATACAATCACTGATACAAGCACACACTCATCCATACAGCCACTATCACAATCACTCACTCTCGCTTATAGCTATTTATATACTCCAACACACATATATACTGCCTTTCACATATGTAGTTACTCACACATGTACCACTGGGACATACATTCACTCACTAACACACTCTTACACACACTTACCCACCCATACAGTCTATCACAGATGCACTCTTGAAACCATCCACCCAGTGAATCACCCACTCACACATCTATGCACAGTCGCACACACCCCATCCACACAAACACTCAGGCACCCATACAGATACTCAGACAACAAATCAATAACTCTTATAGACACTCATGTAGCTATTCACAAACCCATGCAGCCACTTACACAGCAACAGACAGATACAGACATTCACCCAGTTTAGTCACTAACCCATGCATTCAGTAAGATACGTTTAATCACTCACTTATAGAATTAGTCACGCACCTACTAAATCATCCATACAGACACTTATACACCCACTCATTCTTCAATACGCCTTTCCTATATATATATAAAAATATTTAAACTTTACAGAAACACACAGTCACTGGATGATGTCATCAGTGATGTCATTTGAGATGTCATCAGTGATGTCATCAGTGATGTCACTGACCATGTCATGAGTGATGTAATATGTGACGTCATCAGCAGTGCATTGCGGGCGCGAGTTATAGTTAGCTGAACTAACTATAACGGGGGAATTTCACGGGTTTTGTACGAGTGCAATGTCCAACTAACTATAACTGTCCCTAAAACCTATGGTTTTTTCAGCGAATATATATATACACAAGTTGCAAATTCACACAGGGTTACATTTAACAGTGATTATGCTTAGACAATTATATAATACATATTTACAGAGCAGGAAATTCTAGCCATCGTTCAGCCAGGTGTTCAGGAGGTGTTGCACTCAAGGGTGGTGGTCTTTATGAAGTCAGGTCTCCCGCCTGGTTCAAGCACCCGCAGTGAGGCCCCAGCAGGCCCAGCGCGCCTAAACTGCGTATAGACATTGAAAGCTGCAGGCGCCATGTTTAAATCAGGCAGACTAAGAGTCAAAAGGAGGACAGTTCGTTGAAATGTAGCTTGTGTCCGTTCACCCCTTGGGAGAGGATTGGTCTGCCCTTACTGTCCCTTCTGGGCCCGAGTCTTGTGATAGCTCCTTCCCTCCTGCACATTATTTACCTCGCACGCCGACTCTGGCACTCGCGGAGGTATTGATGCCTGTATTTGTCCCTGCAGCCGCCATTTTGAAGTCAGGCAGGCCGCTTGGGGGCTTTCTAACTTGTTCAGGTGCCGCTGGGGAGCCCCGGTCCTGTTGTACCTTAAGCCCCCGGTACCGATGTTCGCTGCGGCGTCTCTGCTCACCGGTAGGCTCTGGCGGCCCAGAGGCTCCACTCCGTTGTTGCGCTCCACTGCACGAGGCTCCAGCCGCAAGGAGCTCCGGTCGAGTTCTCTGTTGTGGTCTCGGCTCCAGGTGCTTTCTCCGATCGGGCCGGGACCTCGCCTCTTCAGGTGCGTCGCATGCCTCAGGGCAGCCGGAGGAGGCTCCAACGAGGGTCCAGAGCTCACTCGACTTTGGAGGTGTCAGCCGTTGCTTCAGGGAGCACACGACGGGACCAAAGAGGTGAGCAGGGACTTTGGGAGTTGGATGTGGGAAGATTGGAGGCGGAAGGATGGGTAGACAAGGGGATTTTCACCGATTTGGTGATCTCTGCCCCGGGAGCTCCCGGGCTGAGCTCCTACCCGACGGCATCCCTGATGGAAGGTGCCTGTAGAGAAGTGAAGAAAGGGAGCAAGCAGTGGGAATTAAAACGGAAAGGGGGAGGGGGAGAGTTGTACAGAGAGTGGAAACGGGGGTGAGAGAAGGGGAGGGAGGGACGGAGATAGGCAGTGAGCTCGAAAACAGGAGAAGGATAGAATGGAAAGTGAACGGCTACGAAAAGCCCTGAGAGTGGGAAGGAGAAAGACAGAGGGACTCACAGACAGGGAGAAGAGAGAAGGGGAAGGTAAAAAAGAAAAAAACATTGCGAGTGGGAACAGCAAAGTAAGGGCGAGAGAAAAGAAAGAAATAGGATGAACAGCGAGAGGCAATGAATGCAAATAGCAGAGCGTGGAACAGAAAGGGACACTGGCGTGGGTGCAGCAGAGACAACGGAGAAGCATTAGAGATGGACGCTGAGAGTGGGAAGAAGGGACAGAGAGAAAGAGAGACAGGAGGGATAGACCAGAGCGGCGGAGACAGGGGCGCAACCATCCATCATGCAGCAGGGTCAGTGGCACCAGGGCCCAGCGGCGTGAGGGGGACACTTTACCTCAATTAGTGGCTGCTTTTCTATTATGCAAAACCACTGGATGGTGAGCCCAATTTCCTTCCTTGCACCCTTGGGGGCAGATTTACGTTGAACTAACGCAGCGGGGTACAGCAAGTCATTTTGCTGCGCTGCGTTAGTTTGGAAAGCACAGGGATGCGACATATTTACAAGAATATGTCGCATCCTTGTGCTTTCCCCTGCGCTGGCGCACAAACTGCAGCCATGCGCGGCGCAGGCACCCTTGCACCATGGTGCAAGGATGCTCATGCGTCGTGGGGAGATTGTTTTTGTGCAGGAAGGGGAACCTTCCTGCACAAAAACAATCACTACAACCATTTTCCTCTTTCAATGCGTGCTGCAGAATGCAGCACGCATTGAAAGAGGAAAACGAGGAGAAATGAAAACATTTCTCCTCGGTGCGCCTTGCTACGCCACCTCTAGGGTGGCGTAGCTTCAGACGCATCTCCAGAGTTACGATTTCTCGTAATTCTGGAGATGTGTCTTGTTTCATGAGTGTTGCGTGGGAACACCCACAGCAACACCCATGGAACGCCCCTTCACCGCAAAGTGCTGCGTGTGAAGGGGCCGTATTTACAAGGAGAGGAAAAGTCACGCAGGGTGGCTTTTCCTCTCCTTGTAAATATGGAGCAGCCCCCTGCGCCACCAGTACGTCACGAAAAGTGACGTACTGGTGGTGCAGGGGGCTCGTAAATCTGCCCCAGGGTACGCTACTGGGCAGAGAGTGGGAACTTGATAGATGCAAGGAAGAACTGGAAGAAGCAGGTACCAGCCACAGTAAGTTAGAGAAAGTGAAACACTGATGTTTGGAAAGGAGAGGCCTGCTAAACAATACAGAGCACCACAGTCCGCCCTGTTGGCATGTCTACAGATGCAGTGCTGGTGAAACTGGTCTGTACCTATAAATTCACACGTACACGAGGCGTCGTTTACATGCAAAGTCAGGGCAGTACCCGGTTGATACGCTCAATTATATATTCAAAGTCAGGGCAGTGACAGTATATGCACCGAGTTTGGTTCACAATCTTTTGCTGGGACTGGTGTTTTCTAGGCTCAGCCTGCCTGACCTGTATCTGCTGGGCTGAAGTGCGTTCAGGCCCAGGGCACAATCAATAAATGTGTTCTTCATGTTTTGTGCAGAATGTTAATTAAGGAGCATCTGATTCACAATTGCTTTATTAACCTTCCTGCTATCTCAAATTTGCTTGAAAATGCACCATTTGCCCACTCTTTTTTCAAAATTTTCTCAGGGGGAAGAATCCCCCCGAACCCCCATTGCAGTACGGCTATTGTTTTACGCCTCACCACATTCGAATGTTACCAGCCGCCACTGCCATTCGGCAGCGTGAAGTATAGGTGAAGAGCCACAGTAGTTGACAAAAACGCCTATCTTCATCAATGAGTAAAGGTTGGATGCAGGGAAAATCCTCCAAATTGGAGAGTTGCCCTCACACATCTGTTAAGGTGTCATGCTTCATCATTGGGCGTTATGCTCCTCGTGGGGGTGGCGCTGCAGTCCCCAATGGGCCCCGCGAGAGGGCTCTTTGGCGGAGATCTTTTATTAGAGGAACGCCCAAGTGGTGAGTACGGGTATATTAAAAATATAGTAACGGTGCCCTAGGTAGTATTTATTCTTGGGTCCGTTCGATATAGTTAAAAACAAGCAAAAAAGGAACTCATATACCCTGCTTTCAGTGAGGAGGGTTAGTTCGTTCTTGCAAATTAAGTGAGAAGTGATATAGGTTAATAGTCAGGTTGATATGTTTCACGCCTAATTGGTCCCTAATGGATCCTATGGCGTTTCATCAGGACCAGGAGAAGTTTAGAATAGAAAAATGTAATAAAGGGGTTTGAGAGAAACACACAATACACCCTGTTGTGGTAACCTGATTCAGGTCAGTGGTGTAGGCGTATCTGAACCCAATCGATATCGACCACTCCTACGTATAGATCCCACCCCAAATATTATCCGGGGATGCCTCAACAGTGGGAAAAGTTTTACAAAAAGGAGAACATCTGACCACCTTTTCAATGTTGCTTCTATTTTTATTTGAGCAAACTTTGGGCCTCATCACTAACGGCTCCAGAGCGTTCCAGCAAAGGAGAGACCCCGCCAGAACTGCCGAGCAAACCGTGAAACAATTTAACATGTGCGGCAAACGCCTAAAGACTTTTTAAATAATTGCGGGGAATCGCATTGCCAACTGGCGAGGAGACAAGACTAACAATTTAACATGCGTGGCGAACGAATTTCAGCCTAAAGATTTCTTAATAATTGGGAGGAACGCATTGCCAACTGGTGAACCAATCACAACTTATGAGCACTTTATGCAGAGCACACCGCCTTTTTACACTTAATACTGCAGCGGTCCCCAAGCAGAACGCATGGCAAATTATTCAAAACGATAAACTAAACACAGTAAAGTGAAACAACGCCCCGAACCAACCACGAATCTTTACAAAAAAGAGTTCAGATTACACCGTGGTAATGCCCTGAGGAAAATCCCACGATAAGTACAGGGATTTGAAATGCGTCTGCACTTTTCTATACAATTCCAGGAGGGATAAAGACTAGTTGTAGCTCAAAGTCATCGAAGGGATAATAGACATGGATTTTATTCCCTAGGACTTATAAGCTCAATCCCTTGCTTAGCAACTCTCAAAAGTAAAAAGAAATTGTGGTATAGAGAGTAATGCAAGGTCACCTTTTGTTGACAAAATTGTATACTGGTGTAATCCTATCGATGTTTGGTGGTGATTTTAGCACTGTATGATTCTTCATTGATTTTTTAATGTTGATTATTGTTTGCTGTTTATGATGCAATTTGAATTGAACAGTGTATCGTTGATTTTCAGGCTTGTATATACCATGAAAAATTGATTGTGAAAATTGATTAAATAATGTTAAAAAAAACAACTGGGTCCAAGTGAAATAATGAAACTGGCCCAAAGTCTGCTCAAATACAAATAGCAGCAACATTGAAAAGGTGGTCAGATGTTCTCCTTTTTGTAAAACTTTTCCCACGTCCTTTCTGGCCATCAATATTGGACGTAACCCCCCAAAGTTGATTAATCAACAGTGGGAAAAGCGGCTCAGAAGGTTACACTGACCTCCTGGTACCTCGCATTCGTACCTGCCCTCAACCACTCGCTCTCTGGCGAGCGAGCCGTTGAGGGCATTATTGGTTCCATGTTATGTTTATCTACTCTGCAACAGCTTGCCTCATTTCTTCTTCTTATTCTTTTATTATTATTATTATTCTTTTATTATTTCTTTTGACAGCCATGTCGGATATTGTTGTATTGTTATAAACTTCCAATAAAGAGATTACAAGCAAAAAAAAGTATACTTCAATTTGTTTTAATTCAATTTGGCAAAGTTAGTGGGCCTGTAAGCTTACATGTAAGTTAAAGTGTCACTAGTGGATTTAATGCAAGCATCACCATGGCTGAAACCAGCACAGCATTCAGTACCGTGGCTGGTGATTTCCACCCCCAGGGCACCAACCATCACCATGGCTAATAGCCGCTGCCCCCAGGGCAGCATTCAGTACTATGGCTGGCGAGGGCTGCCCCTCCTTCCCCCGCACCAATCATCACCACGGCTGATACACGCTGCCCCCGGGGTAGCATTCAGTACTATGACTGGTAAGTGCTGCCCTCAGGGTAGCATTCAGTACTATGGCTGATGGCTGTTTCTCCCAGGGGAATCATTTAATACCATGGCCAGTGAGTGCTGCCCCAGGGAAGTAACCTTCACCATGGATGATGTCTGCTGCCCCAGAGCAGCATTAAATACTATGGCTGCTGACTGCAGCTCCCATGGCTGAACCCGTAACAATAGCTGATGACTGCTGGCCGCAAGGCAGCATGCAGTAGTCTGGCTGGTGACTGTTGCCCCCAGGCTAGATCCTGCAACAGTGCCTGATGACTGCTGCTCCCAAAGCAGCATGCAGGTCTGTGACTGGTAACGGGTTCTCCCAGGGCAGCTACAACAACCACAGGTGGTGACTTCTGCCCCCTGGCAGTAACCGTCACCATTGCTGGAGACTGCCGCCCTCAAGGCAGATTGTGCAACAGTGGCCGGGGGACTGCCACCCTCAAGGCAGATTGTGCAACAGTGGCCGGGGGACTGCCACCCTCAAGGCAGATTGTGCAACAGTGGCCGGGGGACTGCCACCCTCAAGGCAGATTGTGCAACAGTGGCCGGGGGACCGCTGCCCTCAAGGCAGATTGTGCAACAGTGGCCGGGGGACCGCTGCCCTCAAGGCAGATTGTGCAACAGTGGCCGGGGGACCGCCGCCCTCAAGGCAGATTGTGCAACAGTGGCCGGGGGACCGCTGCCCTCAAGGCAGATTGTGCAACAGTGGCCGGGGGACCGCAGCCCTCAAGGCAGATTGTGCAACAGTGGCCGGGGGACCGCTGCCCTCAAGGCAGATTGTGCAACAGTGGCCGGGGGACCGCCACCCTCAAGGCAGATTGTGCAACAGTGGCCGGGGGACTGCCACCCTCAAGGCAGATTGTGCAACAGTGGCCGGGGGACTGCCACCCTCAAGGCAGATTGTGCATCAGTGGCCGGGGGACTGCTGCCCTCAAGGCAGCACTCAGTTATGTAGCTGGTGTCTCCTGCCCCATGGCAGCTACCATAAACATGGTTGATGCCTGCTGCTCCCAGTGCATCGCCCATAACTATAGCTAGTGACTGTTGCCCGCAGAACAGACCCCGCAACAGTAGTTGCTGAGTGCTGCCCCAAGGAGGAATCTGCAGCAATAGCTGGTGCCAGCTATCCCCAAGACAATATATATAAGTACCTCTCTCACCATAGATCGACCGTAAACAAATATCTCAAGGAGATTACATTTATTAACTCCGATATTGTTTTACTTGTTTTTCTTTGTAAATATTTTTGCATACAAAGGTTTTTTCCTGTTTTTCAAAACACTTCTAGACATACACCTAAATATCATTTGTGCTATTTACATAAATACAGTGAACTAAAATACACAAAGACGTTCTGAAATCTTCACAAACAAATAAAGCAAAAACACAAATTGATACACATAATACAATAATAAAACTGCTCTGATTCACACTTTCTTACAGAATCAATGCTAGCCTGCAACAATAGCTGGTGACCATTGCCACCTGGGCTAAACCTGCAACAATAGCTGGTGACTGCTGTGCCCAAGGCAGCATGATGTGCTGCGGCTTTTGTCTGCTGCATCGAGGGATGTACAGAAGTTACCACAATGGTTAGTGACAGCTTCCCCATGGCACCACACAGTGCTAGAGCTTTTCACATCGGTTGCAGTGACCACTATCCTTGGTGTATTATTGGTGCTTTCGAAGTATGCCCCACCGCTCCATCTGCAACCATGTCTGTAGACTACTTCCTCCAAAGCCACTGTAATGAGCTGAAAACATGCTTGTCCATGCGCATGTCCTTGCTCTCGCATGCATGCTACTGTTTATCATGATCCTGTTCTAGTTCTCGCATGCGCGCTGGTTCCATTGCATGCGCACATTGTGTGTTATGTTATATTACTTGTTTTTATTTGATATTGCATCCTCGTGCATTCCAACTCCTCATTGAACTGCGAATTCCGGTAACTGACATTGGCAACTCGTACTTCAAAGAGGAAGGATGCACTCCAGTGGTGTTCGCTGCTTAAGCTAAAATAAAGCTTCTTCAAGTCCTTCAAGACGTGTCTGTTTCTTTTACGGATACCTACCTCTTCATTTCATCTGGCGACGAGATTTGGCAGCTTTCACCACCAAGTTTGTGCATTATCGAAATTCCCCATTCTTCTGCTGAGAGACTCCCTGTCTCAGGATCTCGCAATCTCAACTGCTGTTTTCTTCTTGTGCCGCACCAGCCGCAACAAGCGGTGGACACGCTAATTACTTCCTGTTCTTCCCTACGGAGCCGGAGCCCCCTCCAAAAACCTGCGAGCCCCGCACTTGGAATTACGTCATCACGGAGGTGACGTGCGGTGGCCATTTTGGTTTGGGGGAACAATACTAATTAGGAAGGAAATTCTACACGCGTTTCACGCGTACAACAACGTTTATTCATCGGAATTAAAACAAACGGGTGTTTACCTGTCTCCTTCAAGGACTTCATTGTTGAGACGCACATTGCCTTTCTCTTCCTACTTTAAAGGTACTGTTTCTTTTATTAATAACAAGCGTTTTGTTTTTTTCATTCCACATGGCTTCCTCTCAACAACTATTTCAATTGGAACATTTTCTTCCCAAACCTGGTAAACCAAAGGAGACCTGGAAACTATGGTTTCGTTCTTTTGAGAATTATCTAGTGGCAATTGATGCAGAAAGTTACTCTCCTTATCGCAAATTGGCTATTTTATTTAATTTTCTGGGCAGTGCAGGCAGAGAAATTTTTGACAATCTTCCTGTTACGCTACCTCCACCTGGTGAAGGGGATGGCTGGAATGTTTATTCGGATGCAGTACAAAGGCTGAACAAAAAGTTTCTTGAACAACCTAGTGTAATGCTAGAAAGGTTCAATTTTATGAAAAGAAAGCAAGAATCTGATGAATCAGTCGAAGATTTCATTTCAGTTTTACGAAACTTGGCAGCCAATTGCAACTTTGGGGCTGCATTAGATTATCATCTCAGAGACAAGTTTGTGTATAGTTGCTATTTTAAAAAATTCAGGAACGCATACTTAGCTGCAGGGATCCCTCTTTAGCTGAAGTTATTGGCATGGCGAAGGGTATTGAAAGGTCCATTATTTCTTCGAAATGTATTGCCAATGATAATGTTACTTCTGTAAATGTTATTCATCCTGATTCATCTGTTAACACAGTTTCTTACAGGTCGAACTTTACAAAACCATTTCAAAACAAACAATACAAACCTAACTCTTTTTGTTACAGGTGTGGTTCCAGATCCCATCTTGGAGATAGTCCTGTGTGCACTGCTCTAGGTAAAAAGTGTACCAATTGCAACAAAATAGGTCATTTTCAATCTGTTTGTAGAAGTAAGGAAGTGATTAGAGTTAGCAGTCTTCAAACCTCTGATCATTTTGACAATGTTACCTCTGATCCAAATGCTTCATTACCTAATGATTTAGAGAAACTCATGCTCTCCATTGATTCTCACCCTTTGGTTTCATCTTCTCACAGAGTCAAAGATCTCATCTGTCAAGTTACTGTGGGCAATCTTGTTCTTGACATGATGGCAGACTCTGGAGCACCTGTCACCATTGTCTCAGATGTCTTGTTCAAAGAGCATTGGTCATCTCACAAATCTCTAGAGGTTCTAGACATCATTCCCAAGGCCTATGGAGACCATATCATTGACATGTTAGGTTATTTCCTTGAATCTTTAACCTGTTTGGGACGAAACAGCGTTTTCCAAAGATTAATGGATCACATTTTGAAAGGTATCGATTCAGTCCAGGCATACCAAGATGATGTGTTAATTCTTTCTAAAAACAAGTCAGATCACTTACTTACAATAAGAAAAGTTCTGAACAAATTCAGGGAGATTGGGGTCACATTAGGTACTGAGAAATGTAAATTCATGGTTAATTCACTCGAATATTTGGGACATACAATTTCTGCTTCTGGCTTCACTCCCAAGTTCTCACTTACGCAGGCCATTTCCCAAGTTACAGCACCCAATAATAAGGACTCTCTTAGATCCTTCTTGGGCATGACCGAGTATTATTCCAGGTTACGCCCAGGTTGTTCAACCGCTACGCATTCTACTCAAGAAAAATACAAGTTTTGCCTGGAATCAGGAGACACAGGAGGCATTTGACCTTGTGAAAAAGTTCATTCTTGAGGCGCCTGCACTTACTGCTTTTGCACCTGGTCATAAATGCACCATTTCAGTAGATGCAAGTCAACGTGGACTGGGAGCAGTTCTCTGTCAATGGATTAATGGAAGAGAAAATACCATTGGTTTCTCATCCAGGTCATTGACAACTGCAGAAAGCAACTACAGTACCATTGAGAGAGAGGCTCTAGCCTGTTCCTGGGCTGTAGAGAAATTCAGGACATTCATTTGGGGCACTCATTTTGAAATTTGCTCAGATCATAAACCACTAATCCATTTGCTTAATGGTAATGGCACGGGCAAAGCCTCAGCTAGACTAGTACGTATCCTTTCACGCTTGCATGAGTATAATTTTCTGATAAAATACATTCCTGGTGGACGCAACGTCAGGGCTGATTGTCTATCCAGACTACCTTTACAGGATGATTAATCTTGTTCTAGGTTTGATGATGTTGAGTATGTTGTTGCGAGCATTGAGGATCTCATTGGAAGCATGTCTTGTATTACCCAAGAAGATTGGCTTAAAGCCTCAGAAGAAGACAAAGTCCTCTTGGCGGTCAAAAATATGATTATTTCTGGCTGGCCAAGGGAACGCTCTTTACCTGCTCCATTGAAGTCCTTCGCACAAGTTTCTGATGAACTTTCTGCTGTTTAAAATTTACTCACGTGAGGTGATCTAGCTGTACCCCCTGTTTCTCTTCGTTGTAAGATTTTCCAGTTAGCACACGAAGGGCATTTAGGTGTGGGTGCCACTTCTAGAAGATTGAAGGAACATTTCTGGTGGCCCGGCATGGGAAGAGATGTTTCTAATTGGATAAGTTCTTGTCAAACATGCCTAGTATCAGATAAGCTTTGGAAAACTGTGAAGACTCCTTTGCATAATGTGCCTGTTCCAGAGGAAGCTTGGTCCAAATTAGCTCTTGACTTCGCAGGACCTTTTGAAGTTTTGTCTAGTGACAAAAAGTATATCATTATATTAATTGACTACTTCTCCAAGTGGGTGGAATTCAAGTTTTGTTCCTCTCCCAACACCTCGTCTGTGATTAGTTTTTTGTCAAGAGCTTTTCTATCAGAAGGTTTTCCAAAAGAACTAGTTACAGACAATCGATCTCACTTCACTTCAATCTCAATGGGTGACCTCCTTACTGCTCATGACATTAAACATTTAACAGTGGCATTATATTCTCCTTCGTCTAATGGCCTTGTAGAACGAATGAATAGATTCATCAAGGAGGGTATTCAGTCCGCTTTGGCATGTAACTCTCCTGTAGACCTTTTCTTAAAAAAGGATTTGGTCTTACCTTACCACACCCCACTCTTCCACAGGTATCTCTCCTTTCAGACTTCTTAAGAAGAGAGACCCCAATGGTACCCTGTGCCCTAGCTGGTTAAAACTCTTAAAAAAAGAAGATGATTCATGTTTAGTTTGTAAAGACAGGCAAAGAATGTTAAAGAATGTTGCTACTCAACAAATTATACAGAAAAATTGTTTGACACAAAAGTTGTAACACCGCTCATGAGTTTCAGGTTGGTGATTGGGTCATGGTGAAGTTTCCTAACAAGGTAAAAGGACTTTCAAAATTTTCCCTTCCCGTACAAATTCTCAAGGTCGCTAAAGGTTCCCTTTTCTTGGACACAAAAGGGTGGTGGAACAAAAGAATGATTGTCAAACTAACCCCTGATCAAGCTTCTAAAATTTTAACCAACAAGAGAACCGACCTACAAGAGGATTTACATTTCTCACATTACTCACAGGATTCATCTTTCAGTGAATCTTCCACTAACAATGAAACTGATTTCCAAGTGTCAGTTTCTCCCTCATCTACTCCAGAGACTTCTTCCACAGCTTCACCCCAGCAATATGGTTCCATTTCCATGCCAAGCCTTGCTTTTTCAAGGTCTTCACGTAATTGTTCCCTTCCCTCCAAATTTAGGGATTTTTACATGACCTAGGTCTACCTCCTTCATATCATGAGTCACTTTGTTTCTTTGTAAATATGTTGTTTTCTTTTCTTTAATAGGGGAGGGTGATGTAATGAGCTGAATACTGCCAGCCAGCAATCTTCACGTGTATGGCTAGTAAATGTTGCCCTCAAGTCAGCGGCATTCACTTCTGGGAAACTACGAAATGCCTTTACCACAAAGTCAAAACCACAGGTAAGTCTTTACAACGCATATCCCATCATCACAAATGTCTTTACTACGCATGCCTTTACCACATATTTATGTTTTGGACAATTTCCATGCATGTTGGTAAGTAAATGGTGTAGGATTAATATATTTATAGTTGTTTATTTTATCAAATATATTTAAGGGGGTTCAAGGGAGATAGGGGTAATGGGTAGGGAAGTGAATTAATACACAGGTATTAATTTTCCTACCTGAGAATTAATCAATAGGCATTAAAATAAATCTTAATTTAATATTATAATTACACAGAAATCTTTTTTAACCAACTGCAACACTCACCTTTAGGGATGGGATGCAAGGGATATGGGGTAATGGATGGGGGGGTGTATTAATAGCCAGGCATTAATTTTAATACCTGTCTATTAATTCTTTGGAACTCAAATCTATTTAACTGTAATTTTAAATATAAATATTTTTTGTACCAACTCCAACAATCACCTTTAGGGATGGGATGTAAGGGATATAGGGGTAATGGGCGGGTAGTGTATTAATACCCAGGTATTCATTGTAATACCTGTGTATGAATTATTAGACTTCTAAATGTATTTTTCAATTTAAAATTATTATTAAATTTTAAAAAATAAAACCAGCTGTAACACTCACCAGCCAGGTGTTAATTCTAATGCCTGAGTATTAATTACTATGCTTTTAAATATATTTAAATTTAATTTTATCAATAAACTTAAATAATCTTTTAAGTACTGCTACTCTTAGTTTTAGTGACAGGGTATAAGGGATATAGGGGAATGGGTGTGGGTTTTGTATCAATACTAAGGAATTACATTTAATACTTGAATATGTTTTACTAGGTGTTGAAATTTATTTAAATTTAGGGGCCGCTTTCCATGTCGAGAGGAATTCCTTCTGCCCGACACCGACTCGGTCCTGGGACGGAATGACACCCGGTCTGCGGTTCCACCCTCCTAATTAGGATGACAGGACTGCAACTGCCATCAGGCCCTGTTGCTTGAGCACTTGACCAGATGTACCAGTGCCATTCCCCCATAGGCAGCCATGTCAACACTGATCCCCATGTCTAATGGGCCGCACACATTGCACACAAAGCCGTGCTCAGGCACATGTCCACCTACTCAGCCAGAAATCCACCAGGTCTCCATAAATGTACAGAAAGACAACACGGCAGACACCCAATGAAGTGTGTAACAGAAATGCCAGTAATGCGTGAAGGTAACACAACCTACACTACATTGCTGCTGAGCCTTTGGCATTGCAAATGCACACATGATAACCAGTGCTAAATTTGGAAAACATTTGTCAGTTGGCCTGTATTGGACACACCTAGGAGTTTGATGTTACCAATGTCCACGTAACATCTACACTGGTCTTACATCAAGTCATTGGGAGATGCCATGTTCATTCCTATTGTTAACAGGAAGTGGAGCAGTTCACCTAATGCTCATGCCAATAACCCTTCATCTAATGGATGTTGCACAAAACCTTGCTAAACTGTCAAACACAACGGCTATAGTCCAGAATGTCTACCTCCACCCCGTTTGTCCCTTCTTTGCCTCTACTTACTGTGTACCAAAGGATGTGGAATGTACATACTATCCCTACTACAATGACACTCTACTCTGTCTCAGCAGGTGGATCCCGCACTACATCTGGCAAGACACAAGAACTGACCAGAGTCCAGCTTCACCTCAGGATAAGCCAATGGTGATGCAGAATCTCCTGTACATACAAACGTGGAGGAGCAATCTGGACCTTCTGGACAGCCTGAGCAGACAGAACCAGTGAGTGTCACTGTGCCCACAACCACACTTCCCATCCCAGCGGAAACACCTTAGCTGATGTCATGGGCACCCAGGTCCTGGCTAGAACGACCCATGTAAGGAAGCAGGACCTCCTACCCACGGGGCTCCATTTGGCTGCTCACTCCCGGCACTGGCGCAGTAACCAGCCCAATAAGATCCTGTGTGAACCCCTTCTTGATAATGGATGGGAGGATATAGAGGATTCAAGTGCAGTGCCATGATTAAAACTGCACATGAAAGTGGTATGCTTTGCATTGTATGATTGTGCCTACCCCTGTATGTGGCGTGACAGCATGATGAAGCAGCGTTATGACAGTAAGAATAACGCTGTATGCTGCAACCTCTCCCAGGCGCCGCAACCACGCATAGGGCTGAGCCGGCGTTATGAGGTAATAACGCTGCGGGACAATACAAAAGACTAAAGGACTTCATGTCCCATCGTGCCCAGGTACACGTTAACGTGCCAGTCTGGCGTCGCCCACTGGAGGGTACATAAACCACTCCCAATGGCCACCCCTTGCTAGGCAATCCGTCTATTGGAGGAGACAGTTAATTTCCCCTGTACGGATCGGAACTCCTGCCGGAAGCAAGCCACGAACTGTACTCTGCCGTCGAGGGACGTCTTCCAGTTTTCAGCGCTCCTGTCGTCCGTCTTGATCCTGTGTCTTCGGCAGCGGTCCTAATCTACGGGGAGGCTCCCCACCAGCTAAGTCAGTGTTGCCGAGGCCTCGCGTGCATGACTAATTGTACTAACATTGTACTGTACTAAGTGTGCTGAGCATTGTAGTCCTATGTGATTGACTCACTGTTATCAGGTGCTATTAATCTCGGAGTCGCTATGGTGTTAGCGTATATTATTTCCAGACCTACTAACACTAGATACGTATAACTGCATATGGCTCAGCTCTTGGCAAGCATAAAGAGAACTTTCAATAGAGGTCTTAAGGCACTGATCTCTATGAACTTAAGTTCTACTGCCTTTCCTTTGATCATACCTTCTAAAGACTTTCAGCTTGTACTATAGAAGTAAGTGTCCATACAACCTCAACTAGAGCATTGTGAGTGTGAGTGTGACCCTGCACCTTTATTCCTGTATGCTTGGTGACCGAACGTTTGAGGGGGCTGAGCGTGCTGATAATCTATTTGTCCTTCTCCCCATACAGAAAGTGGATGTTTTCTGGGTCCAGTCCCTACCCACATCTGCACTAGGACAACCAATCGGTGAGGGAGGTCCTCTACACACGCAGGCTGTCTTTATTATTTTATCCCAACCCCCTTTCCCCTTGACGTGCTTCTCGGGGAGCAGCTTACTGTTCTCCGTGGAGAACGGCATTGGGAGTTGTCGGACTATCTCCTATATCACTCCTGCTGGGCCTAGATACATCAGGTTAGTGAACGTGGTGTTTGGCTTCTGACAGCTGACCACTGCTCCAACAACATGCGGACCTAGCTCCAGCAGCAACATCACCTGCACCCTAGTCCCACCTCACTGAGGATGGAGGGGCCAGTGGGAGGGTGCAGCCTGGGCCAAAACCACAGGTCCATGAGGGCAGGGGTGGTAGGAGGGTCACTGTGGGCCAGCGAAGTGAGGCCACTGGTCCCACTAAAGCAGAGGCCAACATTGCCAAGGTAATAGGTGCATAAGAGGACAACCAAGGGCAGATGAGCCTGGTACTAAAGGAACTCTGGGAAATGAAGCAGCTGCAGCGGTCCATTGACCAATGTTTGGATACACATAATGAGAATATGGGCCAGCTCATTGGGGTGCTGAGGGACATCCACACCACACTCTGCAGGGCTTTCCTCCCACCATCTACCCATTCCTGTGGCCAACCTACATCAGGGCCATCAACATCAGCGGTTGCCACAGGAATGGAAGCCCGGGCAGAGGAGGACTCCTCAGACACCTCAGAGCCTGCAGACTGCGGATTCCCCTTGCAAACGCAAACAGGGACGTCTGAAAAAATGCAGGAGAGTCGGTTGGCAATGCACTGACCGAGCCCAGGAATAAGAGCCATCCCTGATGTCATCCTTTGTGTACGGCACATTGACTTTGTTGACTATTCCTGTACACATTTAATTTCCAATGGTAGGACTTTGTTGAACTTTGGAGTCCAGACAATGTGGCTACAACTCTAACACTTTTATCAACCACCACTGACAACTACACCCCTGTGGTTTCACCATTGCACTGTAAATGTACTGTAAATTAGTCACAAAATGCACTACAATAAATGCACTTTTCACACATCCAGTAGGACATGTTGTATCATTCACATCTAGCAAAAATATGCAGCCACCACCTTGTGTACCACAAAATGTAAGTAGGGCCAGCTTGTGTATGCATGGACTTGTTAAATTTCTAAAATGTGCACATGAGTATACCAAACATGTCATCTAACACACACATAGAACCGTAGAGTCTCTACACATCTTTATTACAGTGGACCCACCTTAGGTGGTCGTAATGTTGTCCACAGAGTGAAATGACACATCAATGAAATGATCAGTGTCAGTGACCACAAATGTCATGTTCAGACCCCAAGAACATGTTTGGAGAGGATACATCTGACAATGCCAAAATCAGTTGTAATGTTACGAATGTGTCAGGGAATGAGTTTGAGTCATATCGACTACGCCACAATAGGAATCCCATATCATATATTAGTAGGAACCACAGCAGGGGATCACTACAGTAACTGAGCACAGATCCAGTCCAAACAAGTGCAGCAGCATCTGGTGGAATGACACAAACATTTGCAAGAGGAGTCCCACAAGTTCTGTGGCAACAATGATGAGACACATGAACACCTACATCCAGCTCACACACATTCAGGACTAACCCAATGTGAAGAGTGATGAGCATGTTTAGGCCAAACAATCACATTGTGTAGTTGAACATGATGGCACACATGTTGCCTAAGGACCACCACAGGACAGGGAAGAAATCCAATGGTGTTTCAGCAACTTCCATCCTATCGCTGTGCAAGCTTTCGTACCAGAGTCATACACCAAAAGTCTGTGCCACGTATTCCCAGGAACATACCAGGTCCAATTTACACTGCAAAACAGCATCTTACACCTGCTGATGTCACTACTCTGAAATGTCAAGATGAAGAAGGAAGGGCACAGGTACCTACAACAGACCAATACACAAAGCAACATCAACAATGTGTGCACGTGTCAAGAGCTCTTCCACTAACAGACCTGCACAGAGTCACCCACCTCTGTACACACCAAACTCTCAACCATCAATGACCTCCTCACAGCTGCACAATCACAGTAACTGTAACAGTCACAGTCATGACATCTGTCAGCATACTTACACTCAAGAGAAGAAGTTGTTTTGAGCTGGTGATGCATGTCAACTCCTCCCTCTTCGCCACTATCATCATCAGTGCTAATTTCAGGGTCCTCACCCACGGGGTCCTGCTGATCTCCATCTTCTACGATCAGATGGATGTTCCTGGGCAATGTGAGGTTGCAGTGCATTCAGCAGGCGACGGTGATCTGATACACCTTCCTGGGTGAGTAGAGGAGGGCGCCTCCAGACTTGTCCAGACATTGGAATCTGGCCTTCAGGAATCCAAAAGCCTGTTCCACTGGCCGCCATGTCCTACCATGGACCTCATTGAAGCGTACTTCCCCAGGCATTGTTGGATTCCTCAGCGGGGCCAACAACCATGGCCGGTTGGGATATGCTGAGTCATCTAGATGAGAGACAAACAGACGTGCACTTATGATTCAGACATCTGCAGAAGATGCCACTAGACATCACACACACAAATGTTTGACACATCTTACTCACCAACAAGCCAGGCCCTCTCCGGTTGTTATTGTGACATCAACCGGGGTATAGTGCTGTTCCGCATTATGTAGGAGCCATGGGCAGATACTTTGAATTTGGCACATGTGTATATAAATCCGCTAGACATGCCACTTGCACATTGATGGAATGGAAGTTCTTCCTGTTCCTATACACCTGTTCACGGGGTTGTGGAGATACTAGGCAATATGTGTGCCATCAAAAGCTCCAACTACATGTGGGATGCAACCTATGGCAGAAAAGTCCCCCTTCACAGCGGTCAAATCTTGTCGTTTGGGGAAATGAATGTAGCTATCCATGTGTCTCATCAGTGCTGACAGCACATCACGTAGCACCATGCTGAGCAGGAACCCAGGCCAACACAACACATCAAAGAAGGCATCTTGTTGTGGGCACGTGGTCACAGGCAGCAGAGCGTTGCTTTGCCTCACGCCTGGGTGATCTGACTGCTGTGTAATCTGCATTGCACACATCACCACCGTCCAACGGCCGGGGTACCCATCCCAGCGGTAATCATGTGTTCATGCACACTCATGTACAACACTGACGTGTGATCAATGGAATGGGCAGAGGAAAGGTGTCATACATCAGGCGCCATGTACATATTGAAATGTTGTTTGGGAGACACACTTCTGAATCACCATACAATGTGGTAATGACATGGTGGAGGCCTCACCTCCACATTGTGACTTTCTGGATCCACGACCGACGGCGCTTTCAAACCGCATGGCATGCGTGTTCACCCATATGGGTTACAGCCACAGGCTGAAGAATGTTATTGTGGCCATTGTGGTTCAAAGGATGTGTCCGATGACAGTGGAGATCGCCTATGCGGATACCAGACATCACCAATGGGACCAGCTTATTCTGCGACCGCTGATTGATTTGAACCACGTGGTAGGCGTGTTCAGCCACATCAGTCACAGCCATAGGCTGATGAATGTTGTTGCGACAGGTGCGGTTCAAGGGATGTGCCCGACGACAGTGGACACCGCCTATGGGGTTGCCATACATCGCCAATGGGACCGACTTATTCTGCGACTGCCAGCTGATTTGAAGTGCACAGTAGGCATGTTCAGTCTCGTCGGTCACAGCTATAGGCTGAAGAACGTTATTGTGACCGGTGCGGTTCACGAGATGTGTCCAACAACAGTGGAGACCATCTATGCGGATGCCAGACATCACGAATGGGACCGCCTTATTCTGCGACTGCCAGCTGAGTTGAAACGCATGGTAGGAGTGTTTAGCCACAGCGGTCACAGCCGTAGTCTAATGTTGAAAAATGAGCCCGCCGCCGTCTGATGTCTGTGGCTGTCTACACCGAAGGCTGCCTATGTGTCCTACTTATACCTTGCATTTTTGACAACATATTACTTGCTTCCAGATGCTGCTGATGACTACACCTCCCAATCACCTGCTGCTGTTTGTCACCTCTGGGAGCACTCCTGTTGCGCACTAAAGGGGAGATGGCCCGTCTCTTCACAACACAGGAGCTGGTAGCCCTGGTTGACGAGGTCCACCCCCTCTATGGAAAGCTCTATGGCTCACCAGAAGTACCGGTAAGTTTCTAAAGTACTCATTGCACCCTATTTGACTGCTTACATTGTGATCCCATTGGCTTCAATGTGCCTCAAGAGTATGAGAATTATGTTAATTGCATACATTGCATGACTGTGGGAAGCTGGCTTAATATTTGGTACACACTTATGTAAGTGGGCACACTGCACTAATCCAGACAACCCTTATGGTGATTTTAGTGGTCTTAGACAACCTTAGAAAGCTCTCTAAGTGGTGACTGTGGAGAGCAGCCTTCAGGCTTAGTCCAGAAGGAGTGAAAATCAGATTGTTTTACCAGAACATAATATTATTGGTATAGAGTGTATTTATAAAAATATGTGTATTTATAAAAATATGTATTTATTATAAGACACACACTAACACATACAGATATCTCCTAGCCGGAGATATACACAATGCACACAATACTTTTCAATAGAAACAGGTAAGTAGCACGAATACACAGTGGTCGCCAGTGGGAGACCAAACCATATACTAAAATAGTGGTAGGCAAACCATGACTCGAGTGAGGACTATACCCAGAAGTCCTAGAAGTGCAGAGGACCCAAGGAAACACCCAAGGTAAGTAACCAGGAACCCCGCGGAGGCTGTGTGCAGAGTTGGAACATGACCGCAGACTCAATAAAAGTCAATGGGTAAGTCGCTGTTGCAACTTTAAAGAAGAAGGACCCTTCCCAGTGCTGAAGAAACCCAGTGGAAGACAGAAGGTTGGAGAGCCCCCCCACCCGTGGATACACTAGGAACCAGAATACCTACACCAGGAAAGCTAGGTGCCTAGGGGTGAAGTGGCATCGGAAACCGCTGTCAAACTCAATGGAGGACTTCAGGAAGATGCTGCTGCTGGAGAAGGTGAAAGTGTCCGGTGGAACCCAAAGGTGGATTCAAGATGAGCAGTACCTGCAAGCAGAGGTGACAGAGTATATGCCACTCAGCAGTGACCAGGACGCGCGGAAGACGAATGCCCACCAATGTCAGGTGTAGCAGGAGAGATGACAGTGACCTTAGAGCTGCAGCTGTGAGGACCAGGCAATGCTGTGGAAGACCAGGAGCCATTCACGAGCTGTCCCATGTCGGATGTCGAGAGTTGAGGGGTCGGTGTCTGTCTAGAGCACCAACAAGCCTTGGCAACTGCAAACAATGTGGAAAGCGAAGAAGGTGCAGTGTGGGGATCAGCAAAGTCCAGGTGACCCACCACAAGCAGGGGAGTCAGGACAGGCCTGAGCAATGAGGAGAGCCTGCTGAAATCAAAGAAGACCCTCAAGAGGACCCACTGGCCGGAGGCACTGGAGTCGCAAGAGGACCTTGATCAGCTCACCAAAGATGCAGGCCCACGATGCAAGTGTTGTGGTGAGGACAAAGATCTTGGTCACTGGAGATGCTTGAGGTTGGGGATACTTGGAGCCCGAAGATCTTGGAGGAAGGAAGCCAACAAGCCTTTGCAACAGCAAGTCGAAGCAGTCCTTAGGGGTTCGGATGCTGCGGCTCCGACGAGAGATACTGGCCTCAAACTTGGTGAGGGGACATGGCAGGCCTCGAGAGATATGAAGGAGTACCCCCTGTGTTGCTGAGCCTTTTGGAGTCCGTGGGAGCTCGTGATCAGCAGACCGGTCAGCTTCATTGCGGTGCCTACAGATGCAGGGAAGTGACTCCTTCACTTCAGGGAAGATTCCTTCAGGTGTCTTGGATGTCTACAGCCCTTTTCAAGGTTCCTGTATGGAGCACAGGCACGGACGTTGCAGCAGACGAGCAGGACAACGAGACCAGAAGCAGCAGGTTGTAGTCTTGATGCCCAGAGCGAAGTCCAGCGAAGTCCAGAGTACCCAGACAGTCGAAGAAGAAGTGGTGTCTTGAAATTAATCTTGTCCCATGATGAATCTAGGGACCCACTTACAAGTAATCCCTTAACCCGTTTACCGCGGCGGCAATTCCGCCGCGGTGCGGGCGTTCCACGGAGTGGGCGGGGCTGCGTCGGCCAACGGTCGTTCGCAGCACTGGGGAGGTAGTGCTCGCGACGGCCGTTGGCCGACGCGAGCACGGAAGGGGTTAAGTACCCTCAGGAAAGGGTTGGGACAATTCAGGGTTCCCTCCCAAGGGGAGGGGTCGGACAGTGCGGAGGATACTCTTATGTCCTTTGTCCAGTTTCACGTCATAGCGGAAGCCAATGGCTCCCTGAACTGGTTTGAACTGGACTATGCAAGGAGGGCACCAAATTGTCCCTTCAAGCAGACTGAATGGCGCTGGAAAGCACCCCCACCCGGCCCCAATACACTAACCCTGTCTGGGAGGTGGTCACACCTCCCTGTGACAGGATACCTATTGTTCTGCGTTCCTCTGCTCAAGCTTGGCTCAGCAGCAAGAGGGCAGAATCGTGTCTCTGGTCGGCAGCAGCATTGTTGTGCTATCCGGGTCTAGAAGACCGGTACCAGGAGCACTGAGGGCCTCCCGGAGGAGCTTTACAGTGCATGGAATCATACCTCCCACACCGTTTACGGTCTGGGGGTATGATTCCAACATGTTTGATACCAAACATGATAGGGTTCGTTACAGCCAGTTTAGAGATGGTCATTGTGTAATGACGCATGGCCACTCTATCATGCAGGGGCACCCTCACCCTTACAACCGAGCACCCTGCCTTCAGGATTGAAAGGCCTGCTTTAGGGGTGACGTATAGGTTTTAAGTGCAGTGACCTTAGATATAGGGAAACCTATATCTTTCTTAAGTGGTGCTAGCACCAGCTTACACAGGCTGCAATGGCAGGCTGTAGTTACAGTTTGAGTGGTCTCCCATGGGTGGCATAATACATTTTTCAGCCCATGGGAGACCCCTAGTGTACCTATGCCATGGGTACCTCAGTACCATATAATAGGGACTGATAAAGGTACACCAGTGTCCAATCTGGGATGTACCTAAGTACTTACCATACCAATAAAGGGGAGAAAGCACAGAGACTGGGGTCCTGATTAGCAGGATCCCAGTCAGACTAGTCAGAAACAGCATAGCACCAGGCAAAAAGTGGGGGTAACCATAAAAGCAGATCCTACTTTCCTACAATGACCCTTACATGGGGCATACATGTATAGGCCTATGGGCCCCAGGAGTTTGTGGAGAGGAGGCCAACATTAGAATGAGTGAAGCGGGGGATTTCCACTTGTGTTACATACATATATCTATTCATCACTCTAGTTCATGGTAGCTAAATTGACTTGGATATACACATCATGGTATACGTCCGTTGTCTGTATAGGCATCTCACCATGGGCCATGTCTGCATACTGTAATAAGCAATAGAGCATTATGTTATCCAATTGTACAGTTCCACTGTCCACTTAGCCCAACAGTGCCACTCAACCGTATGTTTATATATGGAATGGGCAGAGGATGAATGATCGGTTAGGAGTGGTGGAATTGGGAGGTACATTTGGGAAAATTAGCCTCAGCATTCAGGAAACAAGGCCTGACTGTGGGAGGAGAAGTGATGCAAATAGTCATGTTCCTGTACCCCAGCTGCTCCTTCGATGTTCCCAGACACAGTATTCAGTAACCCTAACTACATTCATAGCTGTTAATTGGCTAATAAGTTTTATTGACTGAGGTGAATGCCCTCACCTGATAGTTCTTTACATTGACCCACAGTGTCAACATGTGTCTGTCACTAATGACTGTCCCCAACTCACACAGGTCTGTTGACAGTTTATTAATTGAATAGCTTCCAGTATACTTCCCGATTGCACATCTGAGACACGTACAGTGAAGATTAAGGGTCACTATTCGTGAGATACTGAGGTGTGAATCACATGTTTGGATGGCGTATCCCTACTCACAAACCACATACACATTTAAAGTTAGTGTCATCCCTGTTACAGTGGAACATGTGGCTAAAGGGGTGTCCTGTGACTGCAGTACAAACTTGACAAACCTTTTCCTGCTCACACGGTATTTCATTTGAGTAGTCCACATTTCCACAGACCCCAAAGAGATGTAGCTCTGAGTGTCACACATACCAGCCCTTACCTTTTGACCTTAGTCCTTATATGTTGTGTAAACTGTGTTACTCTCCCCTATGTACCATGTGCATCAATGCACTGGGCCTGCCACAGTCATGCACAGGTAGTCTACCCATCAGCATTTCCAAACTGTGTACTGTGTGTGTTGGTCCCTCACATCACATACCATCTAGGATTGCCTTGGTCAACATGATGTTAGTGGGCTGCCTCTGTGTATGTCATAACCAGGTGTGAGGTTCATCATCAAATGAGCAGAAGAGGCCCTTACCATGCTTTAGTTGTACATAGCATGTGGCATGGACACATGTACTGTCACGTGGCCCAGATGGGCACTGTCGTCTTCCATATGTTAGCATGAGCAAGTTGCTGACTGTACGCTGCTTTGCACACGCTACTACACAAGTTTATTTTTCTTGTGCCACATTGCAACTTTCAGATAAGAACTTACTGTTATTTTTACACTTTGCTCATTCCTGGAATTTAGTTTGAACATTGTGAACAAGGTTGAACAACAATGCCCCTTGTTATTCAGTTCTGGTCAGGCCCTAGCACCTAGACAAAACATGCAGATGCAGCTGTTGTTTGGGAACACGTACTTTTGTCATATGAGGGTACACAGATAGGTGGCACACACTTGGAGAGGGACCTTTCCAGAGAGAAGAGCATGACAGTACCTGTGATGTATATCTACCATCTATAGACTGTCGTACGGGGTCTGCTAATAACACCCAGAGATCTTCTAATGTATAATCATCTTGCTTCTATACAAGGGGAGGGAGGTTAGGCTATTTGGTCATTCAGTATGACAGCTCCTTTTATGATTTACGGACTGCTAGCTATGCTGACCGTATTTGTGTTAGGCAGTTTTCTACTGATTGTGGCACGTATACTGCATACTAGAGCACGTTAGTTATAATAAATATTTTAAACTTTTTCGTGTCTCTGTCAGATCTTATTGTGAATGAGTACAAGAGCGTGAGCAAAAGGGCGTGTCTTGCAACAGCGATTCCTGAGAGAGTCGGGAGTGTTGTGCTCTGGGGTGTCTAATCACTTGTTCCTTTGTGAGTGAGTAGGAGGGCAAGTGAGACACTATAGCTAGTCCGTCCCGGGCTCATGGGTACTAAGGTGGCAGGTTAACTCAGTCCCTGCCTACTAAGGTCCCGTAATCCCACGCATAGTTTTGTGATTTTGCAGAATCCCTGCAACAGTACAGTGTTGTAGATAGATGTATGAGACCTAACCTGCTGCTGCCACTTGCTTTGCTGCCCGAGGGGGCCCCGGAACTGTAAGCCCCAGCCTGCTTTGCGCCGCGTACGCCGCCGACGAGTTTTCTTTGCGCCAGGAAGCGTTTAAAAATCGGTCACAGCTCCCACAGCGCGGGACGCGCGCGGGCCAAGCCCGGGCCAAGGGCGGGCCCGTCTGAGCCCGTCAGAGGCAGGAAGAGGCTGGGCTGGGCCACCCCTCTGAGAAGCTCGGATTTTGTATCTTCCCATTTTTGAAAGCCTTTGGAAACCTTTGATCCCACCGAAGAAGTAAGGTTCTGTGCAAGAATCTTGAGACCCCTTGGGTTGTTAGATTTATAAATTTGTTTTAAAAATGGAAAAACGTAAGGGGGTTGCTGGTACGTTAGATGCTTTTTTAGTGAGGGCAGAGTCACTCCTAACTCATGAAATCCAACTGACTGAGCGACATCTTTCCCTGGATCCCTCTATACTACAGAGACATTTAACAACTGGTACTTCTTCACCTGCACTGGGGGATATTGCTCAAGCGGCCTTGCCTAACACTGCTACTAGCGTCCTGCTTACCCCTTCCCCACTTCCCTCCGAAGTGACCTTAATCTCCCCAGTAGTTCAAAGTAGAGCTACTAGGACCAGGGCCTCAAAAAATGTGGATACTGGCAAGATTGAGGCCCTGTCAGATAAAAGAAAGCAGGGGATTGGGACAAGAAAAACCAAGGGTAAGGGTAGTAATGGCACTTCTTCCTCCCTGAAAACCCTGGAAACCACTTCAGTTGGCACACAAACCGAGATAACCCTACCCCTATCAGCGTTGAACGTTGTTAACACCAAGGAAGATATGACCGAGCTCTCTGTAGGATTGAATGATCCTGGGTTGGGAGCGGCTCTAACTTGTGTTCGTGAACTGGTTGAAATTTTTTTTTCTTTATTGTGGGATAAAATCAGCCTTTTAGAGTCTGCAATAAAAACCCTAAGCTGTAATAATGTGGGTCTGCAATCAACCAGAGTGGAAAGGGATGATACAAGGTCAATGGTGGGTAGTTGGTTACCAGATGTTCATGAAGGGAAAATCGCTAAAACAAATGAGAACAAATCCATTCCTAGCAACGAGGGAAAAATAGCTTGGAGGTATTGTCAGTAGGGCCGAATATGATAGACTCTCAGGGCCCACAAAGGGGACATGTAACATCTTTAGTTGGGAGAGATGGTGTGAGTGCCCCTATTGGGAGCCTGAGAGACAAGGAATCTAATGACTCTTCGGTCCCTAATATGGAGATTCTGCGTCTTCCCCCGGCATCATGTCCTTATGTTTTGATTCTGGTTGGGGTCCCTGCACTAAGGGTTGGGCAGAAAGAAAATTGGAATGACCTAAGGAACAAAACTGTAGATTGGTTGATGAAACATAAGAACTTCCATCCTTCTGATACCAATGACATTTTAATGGTTCGCAGAGTAGGGTGGATAGGGCAATCTACTAAGAGTATAATGGGTACTTGTATTGTGGTTAACGTTCGTAGGCCAAAGGTGGTTCATTATCTTTTAAAACACTGTGATGCAACTTTTGTTCCTAATACTGGGATCAGCGCACTCCCTTTAGGATATTTTTATAAGCCGGAAGGTGGGAACAAAGTCATTAGATTTCCACCTGTTATGCAATCTAATAGATTTCAAGCGTTGTCAGACTTGGATTCCCAAGACTGACAACTACATAAAGTCCGGCACGGAAGCACACAGATAACTGTTTCTAAAGATCTGAAACCAACAGTTACCGATAATGTAGCTGTAGGGATACCTATTAGTATTTTAACTGCGCCTAATGATTTGGGACCTATAACTATTGATAATATTGTTCCAGGGACGCTCCCCAGTACCGGCCAAAGGGAACAGTCATGTAACTTTAATAGCAGCCAGAATGATAATGTATGTAGGAATTCTGGAGGACCTTCAAAATGCATAGTAGATTCAAATAGGGAGCATGTCGAGGAAGACCCATTAGTTCAGCAGGGTGAGGAGGATATAACAAATGGCAACTTTATCAGCAATTTTGGTAATGAGTGTGAGGAAACCCCAAGATTAGCAAATGTAGGTGAGGGGATAATCTGTGAACAGAGTATGGAAGGACGTAAAACGAAACATAAAATTGACCTCATGGAATATTGCAGGGATTAGGAGAAACCAAAGGGATGTAATATGGCAGGAATATATTGGACAAAGTGAAATAGTCCTATTCCAAGAAACTTGGGCCTTGGAAAGCCCTCATAAGATAGGGTTTAAAACCTTTAGTTCTCCTGCTACTCCTTCAGTTAGAGGAAGGCCTTCGGGAGGTCTAGCTATTTGGATAAAAATTACCCTAGGTGTTGACATTAAGCAAATTGATTCCCCTTGTCAAGACATCTTGGGAATAAAATTTTTAGCACCTGATAAAAGGGAAGTCTACATTTTTAATATATATAGCAGACCGAATGCAGCAAGTAGAGAACTGGAAGTTATCGAGCATCTGGATCAAATCTTAACCACGATTAACCAGAGTGCTTTGATAATTATCGGGGGTGATTTCAACCGCAAATCTGTGGTTGGATTTGAAAATATTTTTGAAGATGAGGACTTGGCCAATAACATTCCACTTTTGGATAGTAGCCCAGTAGTATCGTGTACATGTGCAGTTGCGCAGCTGTTAAGACTGGTTTCAGCCCATGGCTTACGCGCCTGTAATGGGCGATTACCTTCCGATAGCCCAAACTTACCAACATTTACTCTGGGCAACTCTAAAAGTTGTATAGATTATATATTGGTATCTGTTCCCCTTTGGTCCATGTTATATGATCTAGTAATTGAGGATAGAACAGAGAGTGATCATCATCCTTTATGCTTGACGCTCTCATCCTCTCTTTTCAGTTAAGTCCCCTAAGGAGATGCGACCTTAGTCATAGTCCAATTGAGCCACTACTATCGAACAACCGAAGAGCACTTAGATGGCCCTTGGTTTTGGGAAACGAAATGACTATTAAAAAGATCTATGATATTTATGTAGAAATAGTCGCCCCGCATGTAAACCTACCAACAACGGAGATTCCAATTATGGAAATGCATGACAAAATGGTAGAAGAATTAGCACCAATACTGAGTAAGGTTTCAAAGGTATCTAAAAAGGGAATATCTGAGACAGCTACACTAGAGAACCCATGGTATAACAAAGATTGCCGTAACGCAAAAAAAGATTTGATTCAGGCAACAAAGGTTAAGGACATGGTAACATTAAGAGAAAAAAGGATCTATTACAAGAGGGTACTGGCCCAGGCTAGGAAAAACTGGGAAGACAATATTTGGAGTGAGTTGATAACTGCAGGTAAATTAAATGACCAAGCTACCTTTTGGCGTTTGATATCTAAGGGTAACAAAAAAGGGAAATGTAACAAGGACCTTTTCCTTGATGCAAACACCTGGGTAACTCATTTTTCACAACTTTACTCATTCTCCAATAATGATATTGATTATAATCATGAAGATTATGAAACTCACCCAAGTGATGCCCCATTACATTTTAGAATGGCGGAAACAACAGTAGCGATAGACGCGGTGAAAGCAGGGAAGGTACCTGGACCAGACAAGATACCAGGTGACTTATGGAGACACGAGAAAGAGGTCTGGGCTCCTTATATTAATCTCCTATGTAATGCAGTTGCATCAGGTGCACCGATTCCTGAAACGTGTAGGGGTGCAGAGATTGCAACTATTTTTAAAAAGGGTAACCGCCATGACCCGTCGCATTATCGACCGATTAGCTTAATTGATGTTTTACAAAAGATATATGCACGTCAAATTTTAAATAAACTGAGCAATTGGATTGGGGAGTACAGTATTTTATCTAAGTATCAAGCAGGCTTTAGAGCCAAAATTAGCACGATTGATCAGGTTTTTAGATTTCTCTGCATAATTTGGAAGTATATTACAGTTAAGAAAGCTCATCTGTATATTGCCTTTGTAGACCTTAAGTCAGCCTTCGACCTCATACCCAGAAACCTCCTGTGGAAATCACTAAGAGACCAGGGCGTCCCAGGGGAAATCCTTGTCCAAATTATTAGACTACACGAGGACAACTTTGCAAGGGTTAGATGGTGGCCAAATGGCGAACTTACAGACCGTATACAAGTAAAAAGGGGGGTAAGGCAGGGATGCGTTTTGGCCCCTACCTTATTTTCGTTGTACGTTAATGGCATCCCTGAATATCTCTTGGGCTGCGAACATGATTCTCCCAAGTTAGGGGGGGTGCCAGTACCGGCACTTTTATTTGCCGATGATACAATTTTAATATCACAAACCCCCAAAGGTCTGCAAAGCTTATTAAATACTTTCGAAATTTACTGTGAAACAAAGGGCTTGGAAATAAATTCTACCAAAACAAAATATATGGCAGTCAATCCACACAAATCTTTTAAAAAAACGTAACTGTCAAAAATGAGAAGATAGTATATGTGCTAAATTTTAACTATTTAGGCATTACTTTAGATTCTAAAATGAATTGGAGACCACAGTTGGAAAAAAGTAAAACAACATTGATCCAAAACTCAGTCCCAATAGCAAGGAAGCATGAGAGCAGTTTGTCTAAAGCGGTTTCTCCTGCACTTGAGTTATATAAATATAGGGTGCAATCTGCATGCCTTTACGGGGCTGAACTGTGGGGTCATGTAATAGCGAATACTTTTATGGTGCACAAGAACAAATTCTTTAGGGAACTGTTAAGTTTACCAATGCGTACGCCACTAATGCCAGTAGTGATGGACTTAAACATCCGTCGCACTGATCAGCAGGCAACTTTGCGACCATTATTGTTTTGGGTCTGTCTGTGGTCAACCGATGAACTTATTCATTATAGAGAAGGCCTAGAGGAAATTTTTAGAATTAAAAACGGCACAAGGTTGCCATGGTTGAATCATATTCACGATTGGTTTTATAAATTGGAATTAAAACAGTTTTGGGAGGCCCCTCACGGACTGACTACGGGGTCAAAAAAACTGCTGAAACAGACATTTTGGGCTTTTATTCAAGATTCTTTGTCCCATAGTTCAAAACTAGGCACTTTATCCACAAGGTTCCTTTCAATAAAACCAAACGGTAAATTTGAGTCCTTTTTTGATGAAATACAACCGCAGCTTGCTAAATCCCTCTACCTTAAATTCCGCTACAGTATTTTACAGATTAATGCAAATACAGTGAAATGGATCCGCAGCGCTGGGGGTACAAACGATGGTTGTTGTGATATCTGCCACACTGGTGCAAAAGAGAATGAATTGCACGTGTTATTCTTCTGCCCAGCTTATACACATTCGAGGAAGAAATGGATTAAACCCATTTGCCAGCTCTTGGGTATTAGGTCATGTTGTGAGGCGGCAAGAATACTGCGAACAGATACGACACAAGCAATAGTATTTAGTGTAAGCAGATATCTCTTTGGTGTTGATTTAATAAGAAAGAGAATAGGTCTGAAATTTTAGATACCTATAGGTACTTGTGAGTTTTAATGAATTTAAAACTAGATTTGTACTTTGTTGGCTTTGTACTAGAGGGACTATGTCCCACTATGTATTATTTTAGCTGGTCGCCATGGAACCTTGTATATTTTTGAAAGTTCCATTAATTGTTTACAATATAAAATGTACTTCCCATACAAATGTGTGATTTTAAATATTGTTAAAATGCTATTCTATTGTAAAATGTATTTATTGACGGGATTTATATATATTTATTGTCTTTTAAAAATCTAAGAAAGGTCTTATATTGGGACACTGACTCCCAATAATTGCGCATCGTCGGGCGGGATACTCCTTGAAATGTTGCTGTATGATGTTCTTATATTGAATGCAATCTTTTATGGTTTTTTAAATCGAAATAAAGATTATTGAATTGATAGATGTATGTGTGTGCTAGATGACAATCTATTTTATACCTGCCATACAGAGGTCCTCAAATTTCCTGATACAAACTGTCTCTACATCTCTTTCACCCATACAGATCCACGCCCATCAAAAGAAGGTAATTTGGAGAGCCATTGCCTGGATGGTGCGGACCCTGGTGGTTTCGAATTGGCGTAGTGCCCACTGTCGTAAGAAGTGGGATGACCTCCGGCGCTGGGTTCACAAGATCACGGAGATCCAGCTGGGGCTGGCCTCCAAGAGCAGAAGGGGTGTGCCCCGGATCTTGCCCCCTCCCCCGATGGCCCGCATACCCAGACATTCATGGGCAGTTGAGAGCCCAACAGCAGCAAGTTGGTGGTTAGTAGTGGCCTGAGTGTAACATTGTGCATGAACAGCTAACTTTTGTTACAAGCTGCTTTTTGTGCGCAAGCTTGGAGCTGGCTCATGTCCCACACAATAGGACCATTGTTGTAATGTGTAGGTATGGTAGTAGGTGTATGGTGTTCACCAATGACTATAAGTCATATTGCCAGAAACTGATCAGGGTCTACTAAAACATGTCTTTCCACTGTAGCAGATCCACATGTCAGAATCATGTGATTACTTACCTACATTACCCATTATGTCGTGTGTAAATGGTCCTACTCAGGCCACTTGCCATCCTTGTGTCTGCAGTGTAGCTGCCTCACTACTATGTCTCATATGATGGTGTACCACATACTTGTGGCATGGCATACAATGCACTCTGGGTGCAGTGACTGTGCATAACATACCCTTAGTATTTGGGGAGCGTACAGTAGGATGAGTTGGCTAACAGCCCTGTTTCCATCTTTTTGAATGCCTACATACAGCCATGCATACTTTTACATGTTGTACTGTCACAAGTATCCCTGTAGCATACATGATCTGAGGGTATAGACGATTTTCCATCTGTATGCATCAGGTATTTATGTTGGCCAATGTGTACATGACTATATGAATGAGTGATGGGCATACAGAGTTTGGGTAAGCCAAAACAGTGGTGTGTTAGGATTGGCTGGATGAGTAACACATACCCAATGGCATTGATGGATACCACGAGAAAGGTTAAATGGTTTATGCAATGACACACATGTTTGTGATGTTTCAGTTGTTTCAGCCATTGCTTATTAGCATGCCAATGAGAAGGATGTATGCAGTATGTGGTGATGGCCATGTGCATCAGTGAACCGTCAGTCTGTGGATGGCAACATGCATCAGGGAGTGATATGCTGACTTGTTGGTGTGACATGTGTCAGTACTACATAGGTAAATGTGTGAGTTCCCTGCCCTTGTGAAGGCCTATCTGAAATCTTAATGGGCAGGCTCATTACAATGCCTCAGGTTCTTTCAGTGTCTTCATGGCAATGACGATTGTAATGTGGAAAAGTTCTGCTCACATGAACCTATCTTGACTGGGGATGTACCTAGCCAGACTCATGTGCAATGTTTATTTGTGGTGCTATCTGACACCACTTGGTGCCTAATTGTCTCCATACTACTCTTCTGTGCTACATGTGACATGTAGCTATGCTACTCATGTGCATCTGTTAACAGCATCATCTGGCAGTGGACAGAAGTGAGACAGTAACTTGGGAATGTTAGCAGTGTGGAATGGGCACTTCCATGTCACTTGTGACTTCCAACTTTGATGATACTTATCCCTAGTAGTTGCTCTTTCAGTACTACATGTAGTAGTTTGGGACCCCTGACCTTTTGCTTGTTGCAGGGCTCTTTGCGGATAGGTAGTGATGTATTCATGTGGACATTCCTTTAGGTAGCAATGTTATGGTACAACAGCCTAGATTGAGAGGGTGATGTTATATCTTGCTACACACATAAGTGTGACTTATGGACATGCTCACACATGCAATTGGTGCTGGCAGTGGTTCTGACACCCTGATGATTGACTGTGCTCTGTTCATGTGGCATTAATACATTCTCTCATGCCAATGGTTGAGCTGATGTACTTATCCTTGTACAAGTAG
This sequence comes from Calotriton arnoldi, assembly GCA_963921515.1. Classification (NCBI taxonomy): domain Eukaryota; kingdom Metazoa; phylum Chordata; class Amphibia; order Caudata; family Salamandridae; genus Calotriton; species Calotriton arnoldi. The sequence continues at coordinate 372,443 of CAWUFW010006111.1, read as the reverse complement.
TTATAAGTGCAAATATGTAATGCCAATATGCTTTCATAGTGCTTTTAGGCAATTGTATTCAACCTATTTCTATTCCTATTACAACATCAACCAAGGGCAGCAAAGGGGACATGCCCGAGACCGTTGGGGTTCCCTAGACCACACTGACACAGAGGTGACCAGTGGTCCACAGGATGAGGGGAGTGACCTGGAAGAGCAAGAAGACAACACTTCAACATCTTCATCTTCATCATTTTCTATTAGCCACTCCCTGGTGGTGGCGGACCAACTTGGAACACAATCCACTGCATTCACATACGCCACCCCCCTTCCATCTCCATCCTCCCTTCTGCTCCCCAAACTGCTGTCCGGGCCCCCCCCCCTCAGCAGAGGACAGTCTCCTTCATTCCAGGCACCTGAACCCTGCCCCTTTGTGCCCTCCTGCCCAAAGTGTGGAGGCCATAGATATCCTGAGGCAGATCTCTGTGTGTCAAACTGCAGTGCTGAATGCCCTTCAGGAGCATGGCAACAAGCTGACCCAGGCTGTCGCCTACCTGGAGGTCATTCACTCTGACATGGCAGGCCTACAGAGATATATTCAGGCTCTGGCTTCCACACTCACAGCAGCCTTTCAAATCTTCCAACAGTCCACCACACCTCCTTTCCCTTCTCTATCCACCATCAGTATCCCCAAGCCTGCCTACTGCACACGTACACCTCAGTACGCATCCACCTCATTTCCACATGCAGCACTCTCCAACACAAAGATAAGATGCAAAATCACAGCACACCCACAGAACAGCCAATCACTACCCTCACCACAACATCCACTGGCATACAGACAGACACCACACCCCCAGACCCTGCCATATCCACTCCCAAGGTCACACACCAACACACTACTGCCACAATACCACCAACACAGACTAGTGACATCACACAGCCAGACACAACACACACACCACCGTCCTCTCCCACAACTGACATCACACATCCAGGCACCACACCCACATCACCAGCCACAGACACATCACACAAGACCAAGCACCTGAAACATTCTACACCCAAACAGACATCAAACATACAGAGACATGCACGCACAGCACACACATCTACGACTCAGACCTCACATCCCTCTACCTCCAACACCCAACCCCTTACTATGTTTGCCCTTGACCTCTTCCCTATTACAGCTGCCCCCTAACACAAAAGGGCTGGGTTCCCACTGCTACCATACCCTTACACTTCCGTGTCCACCCCTAAAAACCCTGCACTCCCCACTACACCAGTGCCTACCCCACAAGGGAGAAAGAGGAAGAGAGCCACCCTCCTTGAAACATTACATCCCCTCCCAAAATCCAAAGGGCCACTTCCCCACCCCACACCAGGTCTTCGAAGCAGAAGACCAAAAGGTCTAAAGCCATTCCCCCCTCTATACCCTTCACTACCCCTAAAGAGTAAGAAATACCCCATATGCTCCATCCCAGCCCTCCAGATTCGGAACCAGCCCTCCCACAGACCAACCCAAACCTTTCATTCTCGAGCTCAGCCCAAACCAACCCTCCCAATCCTTAGTCCCAGACCTAGGTTTTGGAGGGGGCGGGCAGCGGTGGCAGGGAAAAGGTCAAGGGCAGTAAGGCAGACTTCTTGGGGAAGCAGGGAAGAAGATGACACAAGGGGTGAGGTTTTGGAGATAGAGGGATGTGAGGTCTGAAATGTGGCTGTGCATGCATGTGTCTCTGAGTCTGATGTATGTGTTGTTGTGGAACGTGTCAGCTCTGTATCAATTTATGATGTGCATGTTGCTGATGGTGTTGTTGTGTCAGGGTGTGTGATGTGGGTAGTGGATGTCTTGCTGCATCGGTGCAGTGTCTGCTGGTGTGGTCTCCTACTGCATGGGTGTAGTGTCTGCTGGTGTGGTGTCTGGATGACAAACAGAAAACCGCGTGTCTGAGGAATCACACAAGACCTAAACAACTGTAATGCCGAGAACAGTTAGAGGACAAACTTCTACAGACGAGACCTTCATAAAGAAAAATCCTTAACAAAGGACGGATTCCCATCACTCACCGAAGTGACATGCTTCATCATCTGGGTCTCCTCCTGGTGACACGCTAGTGTAACCAAGGGCTACAACCCTCTCATGTGTAGAGGGGAGCTCGCGGATGTTTTCAAAATTATATAGAACCTAATCAGGCGAGAGAAAGCTCTCTAAGGGCTCACAGATGTGAAGACAAGATAATGTAAGAATGATGGGCGCAGTGCATGGAAGTGAGAGTGAGGTTAAAAATGGATCGCGAGAGAATTTTTTTATTTGATATCTCTTGCTATCCACATTAAAAACAGTGCAAAAGCAGTTTTGACAAAATAACTGCAATGACGACTTAGCTCGGTCTACATGTTTCAGCCATACGGATGATTAATCCTTGGCTTTCTTCAGGACCAAATGAAATTATATTGCTACTGCGTAGTGAAAGAACATATAAAAACTATGCAAGGTTGGAAATCAGTACAACCACTGTAACCTGACTTTCAGGTCTTCAAGTCCTCTGTAATCCACGGGATGCTGTTGGCACCTGTGGAAAAAATACTTATGTTCAAACAGCGGAACAACAGAATAAGTCTAGTGCATTTGAATAATGTTTCTATGCTGTTGTGCAAAAAATCAATTTCAGCTATACAAAGTATCATCAATATACAAGAACCCAATAACAATTAATGCTCACCCGTATCTCACGAGGAGTGGACCTCACCTGGCGACAGCTCAGGAAAAGAGGCCCCGCTCTATGGAAAAAAGAGGAAGAACTGACAATGATCTGTAGACACCGAGATCTAGCTCACCTCTGATCAATCATTAGCTCAAATAGTCCAAAAACCTACGTTGTGCAAAACTCTGTCTAAAATTTTTTTTCTTTCTTTTTTTCTAAAATTACGGGAAACTAGCGGCGCAGAAATTCTATAAAGCTTTGATGCATAGTGTCTCTAAGTATCTTTAAGGTCAGACCAACGACCAAGATGACATCTATAGTACTTAGTGGTACACAGCCTCGATGATACCCCTTGGCATGTAATTATGTGGCTGTTTCACCTCATCATAGAGGGAGACATGGTGAAGAAGTCTATTATGTAAGTTCAGTGGTTTCAATCTGAACATCACTAACTTCTGTTCTATATAGTAATGTACAACGGCATATGCTACTATGGGGAGCATTAGCATGATGTAGAATTCACGCTGTCCAGTGGTGCAATGAGTGGCAATTAACGAATGAATGAAAACTGTTGTCTTATAACTAAGCAAGATAAATTAAAATTAACAAATTCATCTTGGTGCCCGTCAGTATAAATCTCATCTCTATTAGTATGTAAGTGATCAAGATCGTAAGAAATAGTACAAATACCTGGAAAGAGTTATTAAACCCGCCAAGGTTCTAGCTTACAAGTAAAAAAAAGCTGTGCTCGGCATAAAGTTAAAGCTGTGCTCGCATAGATGACCCTTACCTATACGTCGGTACCTCGGGCTACAACTGAGCCGGAATACGGAGGTACCGACAACAGGGAAACGCCGATATTTATTCTCGTGTGATGTTCAGGTGTAGCGTATTGCGCGTAAGTGTGGTGCTCTGCGATGACTTCATCTGTCTTACAACTACAGATTGACGTAGATAACGATGGGAATTGTAGTTTTCTAGGTTAATTTTATTCAGCATACTGATCTGTCTTAGAACTACAGATTGACGTGGATAACGATGGGAATTGTAGTTTTCCAGGTTAAATTTATTCAGCATACTGATTCTGTTGTTTGATTAAATAACTCAAAACTACGCGATGACGTGGATTCTATGGGAAGAGGTAGTTGCCTGAATCAATTACATTACTATGGCTCCACTTTTAGTATCGGCAGTTATGTGAAAGGTCTACCGTAGATAGAGATAGGAGGCGTAATTCACGGGAAACAGTTTCATTATTATGGCTCCACTATTTCTGTCGGCAGTTATGTTTAGGGACTGCCGATTAACGTGGGTACAGATAGAAGTTATAATTTACGGGAGAGATATTTTTTTGAATTGATTACTCTATTTTTGCTCCACAGTTAGTGTTGGCGTGACAGTCTGTCTTCATGGTACCAGTAGGTGTCGCTCAGCCGAGGACTACAGTTTTATTTGAAAGTAGTATCAGGAAAGCTGGCTCCGTGAGAAAAAGTATTTTTGCAATTCGGTTGTAAGCGCATGACTACATGCACGTATCCCGCTGGCTGATCTGGACATACAGCTTGCAAAAATGAATCCATTCTGGTTCAAAGTATGGTCCACGGTATTTCATCATTTAAACCATGTTTGTCACTCTGTAACTTGAACACCCACTTCTGCTCCTTGATAAACAGGAATTTGGTCACGTCGCTTATGTGGTTTGGTATAAACGGTTTCTCAAGTACAGTCCAAGTGAATTTATCAGCCTTGTGGTCCTGATCTATGAAGTGTTTAGTCAGCCTTGTTGACTGCTTCTTGCACCTAATAGTGCTCTTGTGTTCCAAAATCCTTGATTTAACCTTGCGGGTGGTCATTCCTACATATTGATATTTGCAAGGGCATGTTATTAGGTTAATCAGTTTCTCACTATTGCAGTTCGTGAAACTCTTCTGCACCCAGGGTCTGTTGGTGCCAATGTCTATAGTTGCGGAATGTTGGGTAAGAGGACAAGCCATACATGACCCGCATGGAAAGTGTCCTTGGACTGCTGGGAGATCCCACAGCGTCCCGACTGATCTGGCTGCTTGTGTTTTTGGCCTCGTATGGACCAATTTGTCGCGCAAATTGGTACTTCTCTTGAAGGAGATCAAAGGTAACGGAATCTTTTCTCTGCCAATATTAAGAATCCACCAGTGTTTGCGGACACTCCGTTGGATTGCATTCAATAGTGTGCTGAAGGTGTTGACAAAAGTTATTCGACCCAATGGAGGTGTGGGTGTGGGGTAATCCAGCAGTGCTTCACGGTTGTTATTCTTGGCTCGTTTCAGAGAACGTTATGTAAGTCTTTTGGGGTATTTTCTGGCTCAGAGTTGGTTAGAAAGGATCTTGGCGTGGGCCTCATATTTCTCTTTAGTAGAGCAATTCCTCCTTAACCGGAGGCATTGGCCATAAGGTAAGTTGTCACGCAATGACTTGGGGTGATGAATATCGTAGCAGAGGAGCGAGTTTCTCGACATCGACTTTCAATATAATTCACTCTCCATGCCCATTGGTGTAGACACAATTAGTAGATCAAGGAAAGGTAACCTGTTTTTATCAAATTCTACAGTGAATCTAAGGAAATTATTCCTAGTGTTTAGCCAGGATTGAAATTGACAGATGGAATCAGGGTCACCTCGCCATACGACCAGCACGTCGTCGATGTAGCGCTTCCATAGCCGAATGGAATCGCGAAAGGGGTTATCCTCATGCAGAATGTGTTCCTGTTCAAAAGTGTGCACATACAAATTCGCCAGACTCGGCGCAAAAACACTGTCCATGCTGGTACCGGAGACTTGGAGGTAAATGGTCTCCTTGAATCTGAATTTTTTTTCTTTCATGGCTAGTTGAGCACAAGCCATGATAAAGTGTACCGGAGTGATGGAATTCAGATCTTTATTCGTCAACAATGTAGCAATGGTATCCAGAGTCTCATCTTGCGGAATGGATCTGTAGAGTGATTCTACATCAAATGAGACTAAGTAATCTGTCTCTATATTGAATTCAATTTGGGGAAGCAAGCGTAGAATATCTTTCGTATCTTGGAGATATGTTGGCATCTCTTTGACCATTGGCCTCAGGAAATGGTCCACAAAAGTGGACAGCGGTTCAAGTAGGGAGCCAAGGCCAGATATAATTGGCCTTCCAGGTGGTTTTCAGATTCGAGGAGACCATCTACCTCCAAGCCATGGTACCAGCATGGGTAGTGTTTTCGCGCCAAGTCTGGCGAATTTGTATGTGCACACTTTTGAACAGGAACACATTCTGCACGAGGATAACCCCTTTCGCGATTCCATTCGGCTATGGAAGCGCTACATCGACGACGTGCTGGTCGTATGGCGAGGTGACCCTGATTCCATCCGTCAATTTCAATCCTGGCTAAACACTAGGAATAATTTCCTTAGATTCACTGTAGAATTTGATAAAAACAGGTTACCTTTCCTTGATCTACTAATTGTGTCTACACCAATGGGCTTGGAGAGTGAATTATATCGAAAGCCGATGTCGAGAAACTCGCTCCTCTGCTACGTAGCCCACCCCAAGTCATCACCCCAAGTCATTGCGTGACAACTTACCAGTATGGCCAATTCCTCCCATTAAGGAGGAATTGATCTACTATAGAGAAATATGAGGCCCACGCCAAGATCCTTTCTAACCAACTCTGAGCCAGGAAATACCCTAAAAGACTTAGATAACTTTCTCTGAAACGTGCCACGAATAACAACCGTGAAGCACTGCGGGATTACCCCAAACCTCCATTGGGTCGAATAACTTTTGTCAACACCTTCAGCACACTATCGAATGAAATCCAACGGAGTGTCCGCAAACACTGACGGATTCTTAATATTGGCAGAGAAAAGATTCTGTTACCTTTGTTCTCCTTCAAGAGAAGTACCAATTTGCGCGACAAATTGGTCAATACGAGGCCAAAAACACAAGCAGCCAGATCAGTCGGGACGCTGTGGGATCTCCCAGCAGTCCAAGGACACTTTCCATGCGGGTCATGTATGGCTTGTCCTCAAACCCAACATTCCGCAACTATAGACATTGGCACCAACAGACCCTGGGTGCAGAAGAGTTTCACGAACTGCAATAGTGAGAAACTGATTTACCTAATAACATGCCCTTGCAAATATCAATATGTAGGAATGACCACCCGCAAGGTTAAATCAAGGATTTTGGAACACAAGAGCACTATTAGGTGCAAGAAGCAGTCAACAAGGCTGACTAAACACTTCATAAATCAGGACCACAAGGCTGATGAATTCACTTGGACTATACTTGAGAAACCGTTTATACCAAACCACATAAGCAACGTGACCAAATTACTGTTTATCAAGGAGCAGAAATGGGTGTTCAAGTTACAGAGTGACAAACATGGTTTAAATGATGAAATACCGTGGACCATACTTTGAACCAGAATGGATTCATTTTTGCAAGCTGTATGTCCAGATCAGCCAGCGGGATACGTGCATGTAGTCATGCGCTTACAACCGAATTGAAAAAATACTTTTTCAAACGGCGCCAGCTTCCCTGATACTACTTTCAAATAAAACTGTAGTCCTCGGCTGAGCGACACCTACTGGTACCATGAAGACAGACTGTCACACCAACACTAACTGTGGAGCAAAAATAGAGTAATCAATTCGAAAAAATATCTCTCCCGTAATTTATAACTTCCATCTGTACCCACGTTAATCGGCAGTCCCTAAACATAACTGCTGACAGAAATAGTGGAGCCATAATAATGAAACTGTTTCCCGTGAATTACACCTCCTATCTCTATCTACGGTAGTCCTTTCACATAACTGCCGATACTAAAAGTGGAGCCATAATAATGTAATTGATTCAGGCAACTACCTCTTCCCGTAGAATCCACGTCATCGCGTAGTTTTGAGTTATTTAATCAAACAACAGAATCAGTATGCTGAATAAATTTAACCTGGAAAACTACAATTCCCATCGTTATCTACGTCAATCTGTAGTTCTAAGACAGATCAGTATGCTGAATAAAATTAACCTAGAAAACTACAATTCCCATCGCTATCTACGTCAATCTGTAGTTCTAAGACAGATGACGTCATCGCAGAGCGCCACACTTACGCGCAATAGGCTACACCTGAACATCACACGAGAATAAATATCGGCGTTTCCCTGTTGTCGGTACCTCCGTATCCCGGCTCAGTTGCAGCCCGAGGTACCGACGGACAGGTGGAGAGGTGTGGTGCAGCGGCCACGGCAGCTGACTTCGGAGCACAGGATTCACGGATCAATCCCCGGCGGCAGCTCAGCTCAGCACCATGTGACTCTGGGCAATAGCTCACTTAATTTCCACGACGGCCCCCAGCGCCTTGAGACCGGTAAGGGTGAGTAGCTGCGCTATATAAAAACGGACTTACATTTTTTTTTTTTTTTTTACAGATAAGGGTCATCTATGCGAGCACAGCTTTAACTTTATGCCGAGCACAGCTTTGTTTTACTTGTAAGCTAGAACCTTGACGAGTTTAATAACTCTTTCCAGGTATTTGTACTATTTCTTACGATCTTGATCACTTACATACTAATAGAGATGAGATTTATACTGACGGGCACCAAGATGAATTTGTTAATTTTAATTTATCTTGCTTAGTTATAAGACAACAGTTTTCATTCATTCGTTAATTGCCACTCATTGCACCACTGGACAGCGTGAATTCTACATCATGCTAATGCTCCCCATAGTAGCATATGCCGTTGTACATTACTATATAGAACAGAAGTTAGTGATGTTCAGATTGAAACCACTGAACTTACATAATAGACTTCTTCACCATGTCTCCTCTATGATGAGGTGAAACAGCCACATAATTACATGCCAAGGGGTATCATCGAGGCTGTGTACCACTAAGTACTATAGATGTCATCTTGGTCGTTGGTCTGACCTTAAAGATACTTAGAGACACTATGCATCAAAGCTTTATAGAATTTCTGCGCCACTAGTTTCCCGTAATTTTAGAAAAAAAGAAGAAAAAATTTTTTAGACAGAGTTTTCCACAACGTAGGTTTTTGGAATATTTGAGCTAATGATTGATCAGAGGTGAGCTAGATCTCGGTGTCTACAGATCATTGTCAGTTCTTCCTCTTTTTTTCATAGAGCGGGGCCTCTTTTCCTGAGCTGTCGCCAGGTGAGGTCCACTCCTCGTGAGATACGGGTGAGCATTAATTGTTATTGGGTTCTTGTATATTGATGATACTTTGTATAGCTGAAATTGATTTCTTGCACAACAGCATAGAAACATTATACAAATGCACTAGACTTATTCTGTTGTTCCGCTGTTTGAACATAAGTATTTTTTCCACAGGTGCCAACAGCATCCCGTGGATTACAGAGGACTTGAAGACCTGAAAGTCAGGTTACAGTGGTTGTATTGATTTCCAACCTTGTATAGTTTTTATATGTTTTTCACTACGCAGTAGCAATATAATTTCATTTGGTCCTGAAGAAAGCCGAGGATTAATCATCCGTATGGCTGAAACATGTAGACCGAGCAAAGTCATCATTGCAGTTATTTTGTCAAAACCGCTTTTGCACTGTTTTTAATGTGGATAGCAAGAGATATCAAATAAAAACAATTTTCTCTCGCGATCCATTTTTAACCTCACTCACTTCCATGCACTGCGCCCATCATTCTTATATTATCTTGTCTTCACATCTGTGAGCCCTTAGAGAGCTTTCTCTCTCCTGATTAGGTTCTATATAATTTTGAAAACATCCGCGAGCTCCCCTCTACACATGAGAGGGTTGTAGCCCTTGGTTACACTAGCGTGTCACCAGGAGGAGACCCAGATGATGCAGCATGTCACTTCGGTGAGTGATGGGAATCTGTCCTTTGTTAAGGATTTTTCTTTATGAAGGTCTCGTCTGTAGAAGTTTGTCCTCTAACTGTTCTCGGCATTACAGATGTTTAGGTCTTGTGTGATTCTTCAGACCCACGGTTTTCTGTTTGTTTACAAGTATATATTTGGGGAATAAATCCGCGCTTGGTCTTAAAACATTCCCTGAGACCCCCCACTCCCTTGTTTGGTGGTGTCTGGATGGACAGGAGTAGTGTCTGCTGGTGTGGTTTCTTGCTACAATGGTGTAGAGTTAGCAAATGGTCAGGTGTCCACAACCTACAAAATGGAGAACTGCTGGGCACCTGCTACAGCTCTGTCACAGCAATGTGTGACTACCAAGATTGAGGTGACATGAGCCCACACTGTTCACACTTCCCAAGTGACACGTACACATCTAACCACTGCCAGATGATGCTGTTGTAAGCTGCACATGAGTGGGTTAGCTAGGTGTTACATGTAGCCCCGAAGAGTAGAATGGAGACATTGTGGCTCCAAGTGGAGTGAGGTATCAGTACAATTCAGCATTATACATGATTATTGCTAGGATCATCCCCAGTCCATGATGTCCCAGGTCAGCAGACCTTTTTAACTTTGCAAATGTCAATGCCATTACAACACTGAAAATACATGAAGATTAGGAAATACCCTGTCCAGAAAATGATCTCCCTTGTCTACAAAAGGGAAGGGATTTCACTTTACCTTTCTAGCCTTGTAAATACACATACCAATGTTGTACTTAGTGCTGACACACACATATGGCCCCAACATGTCAGCATGTCTCTCCCTGATGCATGTCACCAGCCAGTGTATCAGCCTCCAAAAATACACATGTCCATCAAATCTCACAGAATACACCTACTCAATGGCATGCAAACTCACAATGCACACATAAAAAGGTAGAATGCACACTGATTTGTTGCTTCTCAAATTATGATGCTCAATGGCTGAATGTCACTGCGTGCAACCCTGTTAACGCGCTCCGTCCGTGAGTCCGGCAAAGCACGGATTTGACCAACAGCCTGACAAACTGCAGAAATGATCCCGTTAGGACAGCAGAGACTACAGGTGCTTTTCTCGAGAACTCTAAGTTACCCCTGAAGAAGGGCATCTAATGCCCGAAATGCATTGGGTTTTACCAAATACATTGCACTTTGAAGAATGGTGAATCTCCTTGTGTTTAGAAGAAAAGCCTATCAAGGCAGCGTTTTAACCTGGTTGTGATATAAGTATGAACAAAAATGGAGCAAACATGAATTATGGATCAAACTGGAAGAAATAAAAATATGGATTAAACCTCAAAAAACTGTTGAAACGTATCTATTCGTAATATTTGCAGTTCATCCTGGGCTGGGACCTGACGAGGCACCAACATTTTGCAGTCATGTAAACTCACAATGCAAGATAGTACTCCAAGTCTTCCCATCATGTGTGCCACAACAGTTTGCCTGCCTAATGACATCCAACAATGTCATTGGGTATGTGAGACTTACCCACCCTGGGTAAGTCTCACATACCCCCTGCATGTCGTTACATCCTACTCTGTACATCAATTGTGCCAAAACTATTGTCATGAACACATTAAAAAACACATACCCATATGATGGGATCAGAATGAAATGCATGTAGGCCCTCAGATCATGCATGGTAATGTTGTGCATATGACAGTACATCACCTAAAGATACACATGCCAGCATGTTTGCATCAATACAGGTGGCACCAATGGAGTAAGCCACATTTAAATACTGTACATTCCCCACTTACCAAGGGTAAGTAGTATTCAGTGGATGCATCCAGCGTGCATTGTATGCCATGCCACAAGTCTGTGGACCATCTTCACATAAGACACAGTAGTGAGGAAGCATCACTCCAGACACATGGATGACAAGTGGGCTCTCTGGGACCACTGTCACACATGACAGCAACTGATAATGTAGGCAACCTGTGACATTGGCCAGCCCTGTGCCTGGTAAACTCTGGAAACTGTCATTTTGCTGGACCCTGCTCAATATCTGGTCACATGGACAATAGTCTACGGGTCTCGGCATGCACCAACTGCAAGACCTACACAAGCAACCACTCTCTCTTTGCGTTTGACATGACTCAGCTTCAAACTTGATGGGGAAATAGCTGCCTGAAACAGAAGATAGATGGTTATGCAGAAAATTTCACTCAGGAAAATACTCACCCCCTCCTAGCTGCTGTTGGGCAACTGCCCATCAAGGTTCGGATATGCCACTGCCAGGATGCGGGCCATCAGGGGTGTCAGGGTCCGGCATGTGCTCCTTCTGCCGGGGGAGGACAGCCCCTGCTGGACCTCCATGATCTTGGGGGTCATGCATCTTAGGTCCTCCCGCCGTTTTCGGCAGTGGACACTTCGCCCACGAGCGCCCTCCAGGGTCCGCACATTTTGGGTGATGGCTTTTCACATGGACACCTTCAGATGGGCATTGACCTGTATGGATACAAGAGATGAAGAGACTGAGCGGACATGTAAGAAATGGCTAATCTGCTAGGATGACACAGAAGTTGTAGACAGACAGTACACCCATCACCAAAAATGCACACACTACAATTGTGCTAGGCACTAGCTGAGCAGTACAAAGCCTGTACAGCACACTGTTTATGTCATCTGAGGAATAACCTGAATCATGATCATGACAATACTAACCAGGACAGCACACTGACATCACGTAGCCCTGGGCCACCCAAAATGTACTCTGAAATGAGTTACCGACTAACATAGCACACCAATGTGTCCTCCTGAGGGTCAGTATTAGTGCATCACTGGACAGACACCTGAACAGTCTGGACAATGATTTGAATAATACAGTATGATACATCACTGCTATCATTGTAATTAGCACATGTCAATATTTGGGACACAAATTAGGCCTGGGCGTAGTTCGCAGAGTTCCGCTACACAGAACTCCGCGAAGTGACAAAATAACTCTACGGAGTTCCACAAGTGGCGGAGTGCGTTGCGAACTGCCATTCGCACTGATCTTCCTGCCGCTCGAGCAGAAATTCTACCCGAGCGGCAGCTCGCCATCACCAACTTACTGCTGGCGTGCGCGGGCGGGGAAAAAACTCAGCTGCACTACGAGGAGCAGACTTTTGTGCACTCCGCGAGCTCCGTGGAGCGCCAAGTGCAGAAAACTCCGCAAAATCCGCGAACGGAGCAGAGTTCACCGCCCAGGCCTAGACACAATAAAAGGGCTGGGATGCGTGTCACTGAAATCTCACACTCTGAGGATCAGTGGACATATGATGTGCTCAGTAAGACATCATACTCCTTTAGAGTTTGTGTGTGTGTGGGAAGTCCTGCCATCACAGGACATACCAAATGCCAATGTGGCCGTAGCTAATGAATGACATAAACATTCCATTCTACAAACTGAATGCTAGGTCATTCTTACACAGCTGGTTATGCACTTCTGAATCGCACAGCAGATGTAACCAACTATCTGCATTGTACATGTGTCACATGAGCTGATTCCCTGTACAATGCCACCATCACTCATATGATGGTGAGATCCCAGTCATGTCGCAGTAAGGCGCATGACCTAAGGCAATGACACACAGTGACCTCATGGGACCATGGACAGACGTCTCGGGTCAGGGCTTCTGTTCATGCAAAAAACCAAATGAGCACACGCAAGGTGCAAATAGGCCAACTCATGTCCCTCTTACACTGAAATATGCCACATCTGAGAATTAGCATATCTACAGGTAGTGTACTCTGTGCAACAACTCCATTAGCACTTCGACTCAGCTACAGCCTGGGCAACTGACCATATAGGGCACATATCAGTGTCAGTGTGTGCTCTCTGCATGCTTAGCACACTGTTCCCACATTACTATTATGTGTCCACCTACACCAAAACTGACAGTACACCTTGTGACCAACCAATATGTGGCATCACCGTTGTGGGTTGCCATGGAGAGGGCTGTGAGTTGATGGTATCTCCATGACAGAAGTTTGGATGAGGACTCATTTTGTGTAGCAGGATATGTGGAACTGTACATCTATCTACCATCATCCTCACATGCTACTCACAGGACACTTCTGAAAGTTAGGGTGTAACGCCCGCACATTTTTTAGCGCAGCTGCCATTCCCTGATAAACTGTGTCATCATAGGCACCAAGTATAGACATGCAAAGATATGCGCATACAACAGGTGCATGGTATAGGCCTGTAAACACATCAACATAATGATGTGAGATCCACAAAGTACAGTGCAACTTAAACCTTCATATCATAGTTGTAGGTTTGGCCCACACTTTTTGACATAGACAACACTGACTTCAATCTGGGACTCTGGCACACAATGTGGGCTAAGGGATTTTGTACTAACATATTAGCAGATTACATTCTGTATTAGCTGTACTGTCATGCTCCTCTGGAGAGCCACAGAGCTGGCGGAACAGGAGAAGGACCTTGGACACCATGCTCTCAAGCTCCTCTAGAGTAAAGGCAGAGGCCCTTCTCCCTGTACAGCGTGTCATCACTGCTCCCAGAGGTGGCAAGCAGCAGATAAGGATGAGCAGGTTTGGCAAGCAGCAGTGTGTGAAGGCAAGTAAATTGTTGCGCGACATAGGCGGACTTCTGTGCAGACAGATACAGCCATTGGACCTGACGGTCGCATTTTACAAAGCTGCCCAATGGCTGTCACCGCCTACCACACGGGTCAAATAAGAGGCACACGTCATATCAGCATGTCCCTTCTTATGCTCCAAGCATCCACATAGGTGGTATCATCTGGAGGCGGACATAGGCCTCGTACTGTGACAGTGGCATTTTACAAAGCTGGCCGATGGCTGTGTACACCGAATTCGATCCCACCTACTGCGCGATTTTAACAGACGGCAGTCAGTGATTCTGCATGTCCCATTATTGAGATTATGCAGCCATCATGTCAGTGTTAATGGGCTCATAGATAAACTCTCCTGACTGCGCCTCCACCAGTGCATATATGTTTCAACATCTAGCTGCAGATTCCTTACCTTTGAATTTCCCAAGTGTCAGGCTGGATCCTGAACCTTTTGCGTGAGAAGAACCCCTGCGCGTGTCGGGTGGCTCCATTCGGCTCTGCGTGATGGCGTCGTTAGCATTGGTTATGATGCTGCGATCATCTATATAGGTGCCACCCAGGCATGCGGACGTCAGTACTTTTCACTTTTCCACGCCAGAAGTGGCTGACTTGAATGTGTGCCATAACTAGGGCTCTGAGAAAGGGAACAACCCTAGCGCGATCAAATGAGTTCGCAGAGCAGGGAGGCATGGGTGGGTCTGTAAGGATTGGAATCTACAGCTACATATTGTCTCTACCAGATAATGCGCTACTGAAGGTAAGTAACTTGTACATCTGATAGAGACTTCTATCTGCAGATTCCTTACCTTTGAATAGATACCCAAGTCATACCATCCTGGCGGTGGGCTGCAGACAGATTTCTCACACTAAGAAGTCCTGCAGGACCGTACAGGCGAAGTGCCCGTCCCTGCGGACCTGACTGTCCAGGTAGTAGTGGTTGGCAAATGTGTGCAAAGATGCCCATGTTACTGCCTGGCAGATGTCCAGGACTGGGACACCCCGAGCCAATGCCGTGGTCACAGCCTCCCCCTGGTGGAATGAGCTTGTAAGTTCTCAAGGGGCTGTTTCTTAGCCAGGGCGTAGCAGATTTTAATGCAGAGAAATGGTCTGTTTCTGCACTGCCCGACCTTTTTAAGCTCCCACGTACCCCACAAAGAGATGGTTGTCCACCCGGAACTCTTTTGTGCTGTCAAGGTAGAACAACAATGCTCTTTTTGTGTCCAGATGGTTGAGACACCCCTCTTCTTTAGAGGGATGCGGGGAGCAAAAAAAATGGGCTGCATGATTTATTGACCCAGATGAAATACGGTCAGCACCTTCAGCAAAAATGAAGCCTGGGTGCAAAGTACGACTTTATCTACAAAAATCATCATGTAGAGAGGCTTGGATGACATTGGCTGCAACTCACTCACCCTCTGGGCTGATGTTATTGCCACCAGAAAGGCTGTTTTAATAGTAAGCAGACAGAGGGGACAATTATGCAAACGCTCAAAAAGAGCACACATAAGAAAAGTGAGAACCAAATTAAGGTCCCACTGTGACATGAAAAAGGGCATTGGTGGAAACATATGTACAAGCCCTGTTAAGAATCTATTTACCACAGGAGATTTAAACAAAGAGGGTTGGTCCGGCAGCCGCAAGAAAGCGTACAGAGCAGAAAGATAACCTTGAGAGTGGGCCAGGGTAAGAATGAAAAGAAGAATAGTAGATAAAGAGGCAGAAGGAGGGTCAATAGACCTTTCTGTGCAATATTTTACAAACGTTTGCCAACCGCAGGCGTATACCGTCTTAGTGGAGGGCCGCCTGGCCGCCAAAATAACATCACATGCTTCAGGAGGAAGGTCCGAAGCTATAAACTATCACCACTCAATTTCCACGCATGGAGGCAGAGAGTAGACAGGTTCAGGTGGAGGACCCTCCCCTGCTGCTGTGACTGAAGATCCTCCTGAAGGGGCAGCCTGATAAGAGGATCGATTCTCATTTTCAGAAGCTCTGAATACAAAACTCTCCTTGCCCAGTCCAGAGCCACAAGGATGACTTGGTCCTGGTCTTTCTTAATTATCTTGAGAACCCTGGACAGAATGGGTATGGGCGTAAAGGTATACAGTAGGCCGAGCTCCACCTGCGATGAAAAGCGTTGCCGAGCGATAGCCGGCATGGAAACTCCAGCGTGTAAAACTGCTGGCATTTAGCGCATCCTCTTCAGAGGCGAACAGATCTAACCAAGGCTCTCCCCACTGCTGAAAGAGACCTTGCGCCACCTCCGACGAGAGACGCCATTCGTGATCAGCTAGGCATCGACGGCTGAGTTTGTCTGCCCTGGCATTCAGAGAACTTGTCAGGTGTTGAACCACCAGGATTATACCCTGCTGTTTCAGCCATGTCCAGAGACGCAGGGCCTCTTGACGAAGGGTCCAAGACCCCACCCACCCTCCTTGTTGCAGTACCATATGGGGGTGGTGTTGTCCGTGAACACCTGCACTAACTACCCATTGACAGAGGGAAGAAATGCTTTCAATGCCACCGGTTCGCCCGAAGCTCCAACAAATTGTTGTGGAGCTGCGACTCCGCCAGAGACCGATGTACCCTGATCTCCACCTCTCCCAGATGGCCGCCCATCCCAGAAGTGACGCATCTGTCACTAGTGTGAGATCTGGTTGGGGAAGGGAGAGGGGTCTGTCTCTGACCCAGTCACCGTTTGTCAGCCACCACTGCAGGTCTTTTTACAGTTTCATCCGAGATCTGGACCATGTCGGAGATATTCACTTGAATACTGAAATCCCTAAACTGTGCAGATGAGCTGCAACCCCCATTATCACCTTGGTGAACACCCGAGGGGCATTGGTGAGGCCAAAAGGTAGCACGGTAAACTGAAAGTGGTAGTGGACTACCTTGAACCGATGGTAACGTCTGTGGCCAAGTAGGATGGGGATGTGAAAATACGCATCCTGAAAGTCCAACACTACTAGATAGTCTCCTTGGTCTAGGGCAGAAAAAACCTGAGCAAACGTGAGCATCTTTAAATTCTCCTTTTTGAGGAAGAGATCGAGGGTCCGAAGATCTACAATGGGCCACAATCCCTTGTTGTTCTTCTTCGGATTCAGAAGGTAGCGGGAATAGCAACCACTGCCTACTTCTGAAATCTGAACCCTCTCTATAGCCCCGTTGGGCAGGAGAGCTTGGAGAAAAGTTAGATGGTCCTCCTCCAGCCGTTCTTGAAGTGGTGGAATAGACAGAGGAAAAGAAAGTAATGATCTGCAAGACCCATTTGTCTGATGCTAGGTACCTCCAGTGGAGGAAATGGTAATGGGTTCTCCCTCCAACTGGAGTAGAATGTTCTTGCAGACTCAAACTGGGAGTGCTTGGAGGATACAGCTGCCGATGACAGGGTGACCAATGCCGTCTGGCTACCATTCCAAGGTCAGAATAACCCGCATCCTCGCACAACTAGCTAAGTCTGCACAGGACGGTGGGATATGGTTGACGTTGCTGAAAAGCCCTTCCATTGCCACAAAAGGGGTTAAAGCTAGGCTGGCCACGGGGTGTTGGTGAGAGGCCCAAGAATCTGGCCATAGCACAAGAGTCCTTGAAGCACCTCAAAGGCCAAGTAAGGCTGTCTCCGAAGAGACAATGTAGAAGAAAAAACCTTTCTAGGGGTTCACTGATGCACCTGGTCCTTAAACCAACAAAGAAGAGATTCGCACGGAAGCTGGAATATCAAAATAACAACTTTATTAACCTCACATGAGGGAAACTGTGTCAATACAGTACCCGCAGGCCACTGTATGAGACAGTCTAATGAATACAAAGATCCTGGGTCTTTTATGCCCAGTTTACCGCTGAGTTAGCATGTAGACTCAAAAAGAGGCGGTACAAGAGCACACATGAATAGCTAGTTACATATAAGGATACATAAGAATTGCTTAGTCAACAGAGTGGGAGGGCTTACAATATAGCTAATATTAGTTAAAATAGCCTGACAGTTACTCTAAGAGCAGGTGCATTCTACCAGCTAGACCTTTCTGAGCATGTGCAGTGCTCTGGCTCAGTACTGAAGGAGTTAACTGTAACAGATGACACAAGCAGAATACAAAGGCAGGCAATAGTGAAGAGGGAGAAAGCACATGGCGAGCACATGGCTAACTAAAATGGCTGCCAGAAACAAAATGGCTTCAGCTGATGCTAACAACCATTGCAGCTAGTTTTCCACAACAAGATCCATCAAAGGGCATGTCAATTAGATCAGCCTGGACATTGCCCAAGAAGCCAGATGTTCTTAGCCAGGCATGGTGTCGTAAGGCCACCGTCGACGAAACCGCTCTGCCCAGTGAGTCAGTTGTGTCTAAGCCACACCTAGTGGTGAATTTTGCTGCATCTCTCCCATCCTTCACCACCTGGGAGAGTATAGCCCAGGCCTCCTCCGGGACCTGTGGCAACACTTGTGCTACCATCTCCCAAAGGGAGTGGGAGATATGGCCCAATAAGCATGCAGTATTCACCGACCGCAATGCTAGGCTAGTAGAAAAAATCTTCTTCCCTATTGTGTCCAGTCTCTTGGATGCCCTATCCGGAGGAGCGAAAGAGAACGCGCTTTGGGATGTCGAAGCCTGCACCACCAAGCTCTCAGGGGTGGGGTGTTGGCTGTGGAACCTTGGCTTGCCCAGAGCCAGGCAATGGCAGCGTGCAATTTCCCTGTTCACAGGAGCCCCTGTGGTAGGCTTTGACCATGTGCCTAGGAGGACATCAGTCAGTGCTTCATTAAAGGGCAATATGGGTTTGGATGTGGAAACCCCAGGCTGAAGCACTTCGGTCAGGAGATTAGTCCTGACTTGCATGTAGGGCAACTCCAGTCCAAGGACCTCTGCTGCCCTCTTTACCGCCATGGCATAAGAAGCCCCCTCCTTCATTGGTGGAAAAAGCATGCCAGGATGTGTCCAGGGCCCAAGTTCCTCATATCAGTCCATCTGTTCTGCTGAAACATCCTGGTGTTCTAAAGGGTCCATAGATCCCTACCAATCCTCTATCATATCTAAAACAACCTCACAATGTCCAGGCGACAACATTGACCCTCTGAGTTCTGCCGGTGTCAGAGTATGCTGGTGGGCACCGGTGGCGCTGAAGGCACCAACTTTGGTCCCGACGCTGGGGAAGGTCGCCTTGGCATGACCAGCATCGACCCGGATCTGGAATTGAATCCACGAGGTCACACCAGTGCCGTGGTCAGAGCCGATGGTGATGAATCTAATGGGGCTCCCTCCTACCCTGCTGGACCCAAAGGCTCACCTCAGGGGTCCTCAGAACCGTGCCTAGACCGTCAGTGCACCTTACCTCATTCGCCGACGGACGACAGCTGAGGCGAAGATGAAGTCTGCTTGGACTTCTTCTTCTTCCTGTGCCTCTTCCCCGAGTGTCCTAAAGACCTCTAGTGGAAGGAGAGGACTTGGGCTTCCGGGAACGGTTCCGTGACCTCCTCTTCTTGGAACGGGACTGGGATCTCCACAGAGCCTCGCTGGCTGCTGTCGACTGCTGGTCCACAAAGAGCTTCAAAGCTTGCTCCCGCGAGGCCTTTGGAGCCATGGCCCACAGTCAGAACACGACTTAGAGTCGTGGTTCCGCTCGAGACACAAGAGACATAAGAGACAGACGAGGTGGGGGTTGGTTACCAACATGGGGCATTGACAGGCACCACACGGTTTAAACCCTGTCTTTCTAGAAGACATCCCTTGACACACTGGAAAGTTTTGCTCGACAAAAAGTTGAAAAAACCTGTCAAAAAGAAATAGAGGGGTAGGTCTTCTCTGGAACAGAGCTTAACTGGCGCGGAAAGAAAATAACTGACCTCCACGCACCTGGTTAGTGCCTTTATAGGTGACCGCAATGTCATAGCCAACGTTAACGATGCCGACAACATCACGCAGAGCCGAATGGAGCCACCTGGCGGCACACAGGAGTACTGCTCACGCAAAAGTGTTTAGATCCAGCCGGACGCCTGGGCATTTCAAAGGTAAGGAATCTACAGCTAGAAGTCTCTATCAGTTCCTTGAAGTGCTTATACCAATCCTCACCCGTCAGTGTGGTACATGACTGTGAATGAACACACGATTACCGCAGGCCAGGGTATACCAGTGGTGACAGTAGGTATGTGTGCAATACAGACTCTTCAAAATGACGGTGTCCACCATACAATAGTAGATTGTATGATGGGCACAATGCTGTAACAGACACATGAGGAGGCCAGATTGGGGATTATAGGTGGAGCATGCAGTCATGGCAATATGTCAGAATCTTGCCCGTTATTTCTGTAGTTTTCAGGAAAGTCAAGGGTATGCTTTAGGCTAGTTACCACCTGGAATGGCCTCTCCTACAACAAAGGTTAGTGGGTTGTATGGATGATCCACACCTTTGGCAGCCATCACTTCCACTTTCCCCATCCAAGATCTAGCTGTGTATGCTATGGTATGTCATACATGAAACATGTGTAATGCTGTGTACAGCTGACATCAGCAGTGATGTTTGATCACATTCCATTTGTCTGTTTTTGGTATATGTGAGTGTGTACACTTTGACCAATATCCATATGTGTGTGTCCTCCTAACATAGGTACCGTGGCAGAGGGCAGCGATGATAGCCTCCTGCGTACTGGCCATTTCCAGACCTACAAACTATGGAAGAAAGAGACATCATCAGGAAGTCCATCTCAATGGGCAGACAATACAAGATTGTATGTGACCAGTTGACGCCTCATTAACGTCCTCGTAGGAACTATCCCACATCGCTGACACAATAGTGAAACTCATGGCAGCACTGCATTTCCTTGCCACCGGTTCTTTTCAGTACACTGTGGCCATAGCTGGTGGAATATGACAACCTATATTCAGTGGGGTGCTACGTGATGTGCTAGCAGCATCGGTGAGACACATTGACAGCTACATTCAGTTCCCCAGACGTGAAGATTTGGCAAATGTGAAGGGTGATTTTTATGGTTTTGGTCACATCCCACATGTTGTTGGATCTATCAATGGCACAGACATTGCCTTAGTACCACTGCAAGTCTGAGAAGAGGTGTATAGGAACAGAAAGCACTGCCATTATATAAACATGCAAGTGGTGTGTTAACAGGATTTATACATCACACATGTCTGTGTCAGACACCCTGCATCAGGCTCTGACTCCTTCATACTACGGGACAGCACTGTAACCCAGCTGATGTCACAACTACTACCAGTGAGGTCCTAGCTTGTTGATGAGAATGACATATCCAATCCTTTGTGTGTGTGTGGTGTCAGGTTGTATGTTCTACAAATGTGTAACTGATAATTTCACATATATGTGTCTTCTATCTAGGAGACTCAGCACATCCCAATTTGCCACGGTTGTTGACACCGCTGAGGAATCCAACAACGCCAGGGGAAGTCCACTTCAATGGGGCCCATAGGAGAACAAGGTGGCCAGTGGAGCTGGCTTTTGGGCTCATGAAGGCCAGATTCAGATGTTGGACAGGAGCCCACCTCTACTCACCCCGGAAGATGTATCAGATCACCATATTCTGCTCCACAACTTAGCTCTGTGACGGAACATCCCTCTCATCGCAGATACGGAGGCCAGCAGGAACCACTGGGTGAGGATCCTGAAATTCCCAATGACATTGATAGTGGTGAAGAGGAAGAGGTTGACATGCGTCAAGAGCTCATCAACAACTTCTCTTAAGTGTAAGTATGCTGTGAGATGTCATAACTTTGGCTGCTATATTGAGTGTTGTGATGCTATGAGGAAGACATTAATGAATGAATGTTTGATATGTATCTCTGTGTAAAACTCTGTGCACTGCTTTTTTTGTAGTTAGGTTTGGAGACATGCATAAGTAGCTTATGTAGCTTGGTGTAGGTAACATGTTCCAATGTACTGTGTACTCCAGAAGTTGACTGTGATTGATGTCAGATATATGGCTGCCTGGCTAATCTCTCTGTGTTGGTTTGTTTTAGGCACCTTCACCATGTCAGTCTCATTTGGACATTTCAGAATTGTGAAATGAGCAGGTATATGATGCTGTGTTTAAGTAGAAAGTGGATATGGATTGGTCCTGAGAATGTCTGGCACAGACTTTGTATGTACTACTCCAGAACCAAGCCAGCTTGCACAACGATAGGATGGAAGTTGCTACAATTCCATCAGACTTGTTCCCTGTTGTGTGGAGGTCCTAGGGAAATATGTGTGCCATCATGTTCTCCAACACTAAGTGGTTTTTGGGCCAAATCATGCTAGTCTCCCTTTACATTTTCTAAGTCCTCAATATGTATGACCTGAATGTAGCTGTTGATGTGTCTGATCAGAGTAGGCCACAGTGCTTGTGGCATACTACTGACATGTGCTTGTGAAACTCCACCAGATGCAGCAACACTGGATTTGAAGGAACTTACGCTCAGAAACAGTTGTACTGTCATGTTTTGCTCTCTTTTTCAAGTGATGTGGGATACCTTTTGTGAGGACAGTCCAATCCTGTGCACACGTATTCGTCTAGTTTGAAAGTTCAATCCAAAAGTTCGAAATCAGAGCCAGTAAAGTCTTTTTGCAAGAATTCTTATTCTTTATTCCAAAGAACACCACAGGATTCAGCCAACACGTGTTTCGTCGTTGGGATAATAACCCTCGACTTCTTCAGGGCTGTATGGCTACCCAAAAGCCAGTTCTATGCCTAGTTCACAGTTATACTTCCGACCCGGCTAGGTCTTTCCAAATAAGAATTGTGTCCAAAGAGTAAGGTTCGCCAATCTTCAAAATTTGCTTGTTTCGACTATCAAATTTGTAGCGGTGTGTATGGCACAGTAGATAAAAACGATGTGTATCTTCCTAATCTAAAGCGAGTGCGCTATCCTTTTAAGATGATGGCCCAAGTATGCCACGAGATCTAGCGAGTAAGCTGATCCCAACACCACTGCCGGCGAAGCGTTCTGACCGGAGGTTGTCGAAGTGGCTTCATCTGATGACATGACCCAGTTGTCAGTTGCCTATGCTATTTGGCATTGTCAGATGTGTCGCCTCCTACCATGTTTTTGAAGTATGCACATGAAAATCGTGGTCACTGGCACAGATAGTTTTTGTGATGTCTTGTTTTGCTCTTTTTGTAATATCATGCCAGCCTTAGGTTGGTACCATGTGATAAAGTAGAGAATGTACACTTTCATGTCTGTCGTGATGTGGCATGGTTGAGATTGTCTGTAGCACAATGTTGACAATACACATGTACATGTTTACTTACGTAGCTTGCACTTTCATCTGAGGGAACACATGGAAATAATGACCCTGCCTGCCCCCTCCCACTGGCTCCACCATCCTCAGTGAGTGTCTTGTCTCTACTCACCTCCAGTTTTGAGAGTAGTTGAGAGGGGGTGGCAGGAAATATTGGTGGCAGAGCTAAATTGTCCGGTTGTTGGGTTAGGGGTCAGCTGTGATGTTGAAGCTGGAATGGGAGATGTAGCCATGAGCCCAATTAGACTCACTGGTGCCGTATGCCCAGCTACCCAGATGAGCCATGCTGGTCCTCCACGTCCATGTTTCCAGAAGAGTCAGCAGCGCTCGAGGCTTGATTCCGGGATTCAGGTTGTGCCATCTCTTCCTGATGTTCTCCTTTGTGTGCAGAGTGGAACCTACAGCATTAACTTTGTTGACTATCCTGTGACACATCTCTTTCTTCCTAGTGACAGGAGTTTGTTGGACTTAGGCTCCAAAGACCTGGGACTTTACTCTAATGGATTTAATCCACCATCACTGACAACTCCTTCTCCGAAAAACATGGATTTTATTTTTGTGACATTGTGTGCACCACAGTGACAGTGAGGGAGAAAGACATGGGGTTTACTAGAAAATACTTAACTAAATATATAAAGTTAATGGTGCAATGAAGGTGTGTGGCGTGTGAATGGAAGGTGTAGGAGAGTAGGATCTGCTTCACATGGGTATCCCCACTTTTTGCTGATGCTTCACTGTTTTTCGACATTAGTCTGGCTGGGGCCCTGCTAATCAGAACCCCAGCCTAGCTGCTTCCTCTCTAAAATGGTTTCCATGTGCCTTAGGCACATCACTGATTGGGATCTGGAGTGCCCTTATAAGTCCCTAGTATATGGTATACTATGTACCAAGGGCATAGGTACCTCAGAGGCCTGCCAGGGGCTGCAGCATGTATTATGCCACCCCTGGAAGGCCATCCAACCTGACACCACAGGTCTGCTACTGCAGCCTGGGTAAGGTGGTGCATGCACCCCTTACTATGATATAGGTTACCTATATCACTGAATACATACACACATATATACCTATAAGTCACTCCTAAGGCAGGCCTTATCAATCCTAAAGGCAGAGTGCATGGTTCCTATGTGAGAGGGTGCCCCTGCATGAGCAGGGCCCCTCTGCAGCGTTCGGAGACCATCTCTGATGCTGTTTGTAGTGCAGCCTGACCATATACTCTTAAGCGCATTATATCCTCGCGGTAAAATGCTAACTTTGGAATGGCTGCACCTAAACATGTCGTGTTTGGTGTCAAACATCTTGGAATTCTACCCCCCGCCAATTCTGGCGGCGGGGGTAGCATTCCACCCTTCTAGAGGGAAAGACATGTTAACTCTGACTAACCCGGTAACTTCTCTCCAAAGCCCTGGCATCACAAAATGGATGCTGCTGCCACAGACACGAGTCTGGCCTCCTGCTGCTGGACGAAACTCCGGCAGGGGAGGCCTGGACAATAGGTTTCCTGTCCCAGGGAGGTGTGACCACCTCCCCAGACAGGATAATGTGTATTGGGGCTGGGCGGGAGCACCATCTGTGTGCTTTGAAGTCCTGCACTGGGGGCACATTTGGTGTCCCTGTGCATACCCCAGTTCAAACCGGATCAGGGGCTTCCAGCCCCTGCTTTGGCGCGAACTGGACAAAGGAAAGGGGTGTAGCCACCCCTCTGCCCTGACCCACCCATAGATGGGGCCACAGAGTAGTCCAACCCCTATCTTTAGTATAAAGATAGGAACCCAGTCCTTAGGACTTTAGATTATCCCTGGACGAAACTCTGAAACAGAATCCTGGACCTTCGACGCTCTACTCACGATTAGAGGACAGAAGAATCTCCCTTGGGGTCAAGGAGTGACTCCCCTGCTTGGCAGGCACCAAAGAAGCATCTGTCCGGTTCGCATTTCTGAAGCTCCCGTCGGACGCCGAAGTCATCGCATCACCAGAGGTGGATTCTCAGACTTCCCCGAGGCTACCCTGAGTCCCCAGCACAGCTGAGGCCCGTGGCTATCGTGGGTGACTTGAGACCGTGACCCCTGGACACCGAGCACATTTGCAAGTGCATCATCTTCTGGGTCTCCCAAGAAGTCGTGCTTTGGGCTCCGAGTAGCCCTAGCCTCCAGCACCACCTGCACCGAAGATCACTGGCCCCCACTCCACGAGTGTCCTGTAAGCCAGCTCCACGTGCGGAGTCACGAGGCTCCTTTGCGGTCACTAGCCCGTTGGCTAGTAGCCCTTAACGAAGGCCAATCCTTTTCTATCTTGGCATCCTGGTTGCTCCAGGCCTGCCCTCACTTACCCTCGCTGGGTGAGTTCCACAGACCTTGCTGGTCTGCACCATCGACGATCTACATCTTCACTGAGACTTGCCGTTGCCAAGGCTTGTTGGGTCCAATCCGGTCGCCGATACCTCAGCACTCGACAGACATTGTGTACCAGCCCGAATCCTGCTCCTGGTCGCCGACAACGCCTCCTGGACCTCGTGGCTGAAGAGTCAAGACGACCGTCAACGCACCTGAAGCACTCGACATCGGTGGGCATCTGTCCATCGCCTTCCTGGTCACTGGCTAGTGACCCAGACTCTGTCCCCTCTGCTTTCAGGTTCTTCAGAACTCCGATCCACTCTTGGATCCACCCGGACACTTTTCTCTTGGCCGCCAGCAGCACTTTGCAGCAGATCGCCATTCAAATCGACGACGAAACCCGACCCCGAAAGGCACCTATGCACCCGGCTTCCCTGGGTGAGGTAACACGAGTACTCCGGTGCTCCCGTGGGTAGAGACTCTTCAAAGTCCTAGATCTCAAAGGGTTTTGTCCTAGTCCTCTTTTAAGTGTCCCTTTTCTGTAATTTCCCGATCCCGACTTTCTCCATAGAAGTCAACGGCGTATCGCGGTTGTGTATTTACACTGCACGCGTCTCCCGTGGGTCCCCTGTGTCACTACCTTGGGTGGTTCCTTGTGGTCCAAGCACTTCTAGAGGCTCCAGGCCTAGTGTCTAGTTCAGTCGTGGTTCGCATACCACTTTATTGGTATATGGTTTGGTACGCCCCTGGGGCCCAAACGTGTATTTGTGCTATTACTGTGATTTAATAACTTCTAACTTATGTACTTCGAACTCTAGCCTCATAAAGAGACTAGAGGGGTGTGTTTAGCAATAAATACATATATTTTGAATATATACCTGGTGTGGTGCTCTTTCATTTGGTCACTCAAGAGATTATAGACTGGTAAAACAAGCTGCTTTACATTCCTTCAAGACTTAGCCTGAAGGCTGCTCTCCATAGCTACCACTAGGATAGCTTTCAATAAGGTTGTCTTTAACCTATCTCCAATAAGGGGTTGTTTGGACTGGTGCAAGGTGCCCACTATAATTAGTGGACAGCATATGCCAGGCCAACTTCTCACATTGGTGTGCAGCGTGTGGGATTCCAGCTTGCTATTGTTTTACCAGATAATCTCAATTGAATTGATCAACTGAAAACCACTAAAGGTACCTAAGGTACATATAATTTAAGCTTAGAATACAGTAAGTTCTACTGAACTTAGAGTTGTGTGTTAAGGGATAGCACAACCCTTTCTACAACTCAAGAGAGTTTAGTAGGCCACACTAGAGTAGGTAGTGCATACACCACACCACACTAGTAATGTCTTTAAGGGAGGATCCAAAGAATCCTTGCAGGAAGCCATTGAGCTTCCACCCTCCAAGTATGATACACTCCCATTCTTGGAATTGAGAGCTTTATGTAACTTGAGAAAAATAAGGACAGGCCAAAGCCCCACCACCCAACACCTCAAGGAGTTGTTGGTGGCTTATGACCTTAGTAAGCCCGTGGGGACTGAAGGGGTAGGAGCTGAGGGTGGGGCAGGAGAAGAGGAGGAGGCCAGGGGTACCAATACCCCCAGCCCCCCCTCTGAGACTGGCCAGGAGGGTGACAATGACCCTGACCTGGATAACCCAATCCCTCCTGTGGAAGATGATGAGGATGATCAGGATGATGCCCTCTTTGTCCCCCCAGGAAGGATTAAGAGTGTGCCCAGGAAGTCTAGATCTCCTTCTCAGGAGTCTAACCACTCTGGCACCTCTATAGGGAGCTCTGTCTCCTCTCACAGGAGGGAATCCTCTCATGAGAGGAGAGCCAGACTGGTCCAGTATGAGGAAACTCAGCTGGAAATCAGAAAAAAGCAATTGGCTTTAGATAGGGAATCCCTAGATCTCCTTAGAGAGAGAAGAAAGTTGGGACTAGAGTCCCATGGTGGCAGCCATGTCCCTAGAGATAGGGAAAGGTCCTATGACCATAGGAACCTGAGCAAGATTGTCCCTCCCTATCAGAATGGGGATGACATCCACAAGTGGATAACTGCTCTAGAGAGGGCCTGTAAGGTACAGAAGGTCCCTCAGGAGCAGTGGGCAGCAATCTTGTGGCTCTCCTTTGCTGACAAAGGTAGAGATAAGCTCCTCACTGTTAGAGAGGAGGATGCTGACAATTACAAGGTCTTGAAGAGTGCTCTTATTGATGGGTTTGGCCTAACCACTGAACAGTACAGGTTGAAGTTCAGAGACACCCAAAAAGCACAGACTCAAGACTGGGTAGACTATGTGGATTGTTCTGCCAAGGCTCTGGAAGGCTGGTTGATGGGCAGTAAGGTGTGTGACTTCTCAGGATTGTACAATCTGATAATGAGGGAGCAGATTCTTAATAACTGTCAAAATCAGCTGTTGCATCAATACCTGGTAGACTCTGATCTGACCTCTCCCCAAGAATTGGGAAAGAAGGCAGACAAATGGGTCAGAACCAGGGTGAAGCAGAAGGTACAGAACCAAGGTGGGGAAACCAAGAAGCAAGATGCTAAGAACTCTGAAAAGGGTGGGGAGAAGGGTAAAGATCAAAAGTCTTCATCAGGCCCCCAAAAATCTTCTTCTGGTGGGGATTCACAGTCTACCAAAGGGAAAGGCCAAAGAAAACCATGGTGCAAGGTCTGTAAGCAAAAGACCCACTGGACCAGTGATTGCACCAAGTCCAAAGACTCAAGTCCAGCACCCACCAATGCCCCTAAGGCACCTGTTCCCCCTAGTACAGTTACAGTTGGTGGGAGTGCTCCAGCCAAGGGTTTAGTAGGGTTCACCCTGGGTACTGAGTTGGGCTCTGACCTAGTCAGAGAACTGACTCAGGCTGTGTTAGTCTGTGATGGAGGCATGGATGTGCCCTCCTCTATGAGTCCCAGTAATCTGGGCAAGTACAGACAACAGCCTTTAATCAATGGACGTGAGGCTTTGGCATTTAGGGACACAGGGGCAAGTGTCACAATGGTGACACAAGACCTTGTGAATCCTGGGCAAGTTATACTTGGTGAGATGTACCAAGTGACCAATGCTAGCAATGTCAGAACAGACCATACTCTGGCAGTTGTTAACTTCTCCTGGGGAGGGGTAACTGGCCTTAAGAAGGTTGTGGTAAGTGCAAACCTACCAGTCGAATGCTTGCTTGGCAATGACTTAGAGACTTCTGCTTGGGCAGAAGTGGAGCTCAGGACCCATGCAGAAATGCTGGGGATCCCTGCAGATGTGTTTGCTGTGACCAGGTCACAAGCCAAAATGTCTAGCACTGAACAGGCCTTGGATTCTGGAAGAATGGACCAAGTGCCCTCCAAGAGGAGGAGTAGTAGGGTTAAGGCAGTGCCTTCCCCTTGGCTCAGGAGGAAGATCAGTCCCTTGAGGGGGATGATCTCAGCCCTGAAGAAGGAACTGTCCCAGAGGAACTGGAACCTGACCAGGTTGAGTTCTTGGGGACAGGGGGACCTTCTAGGGCAGATCTGAGCCAGGAGCAGCAGAGCTGCCCCTCCCTTGAACCCCTCAGACAGCAAGCTGCTGCTGAGGCTGCTGGGAAAGCTAGTGGTCCCCATACAGTGTATTGGGATGATGGACTCCTGTACTCAGAGAGTAGAGACCCCAAGCCTGGTGCTACCAGGAGGTTGGTAATACCTTTGAAGTTCAGGGGCTTCCTATTGACCCTAGCCCATGATATTCCCTTAGCAGGTCACCTGGGCCAGAACAAGACTTGGGACAGAATTGTCCCTCACTTTCACTGGCCCCACATGTCTGAAGACAGCAAGGAGTTTTGTCGCTCCTGTGTAACCTGCCAAGCCAGTGGCAAGGCAGGTGGCACTACAAAGGCCCCCTGATACCACTACCTGTGGTGGGGGTGCCCTTTGAAAGGGTAGGGATTGACATTGTTGGTCCCATGGATCCCCAAACAGCCTCTGGGCACAGGTTTATCCTGGTGGTAGTGGATCATGCCACCAGGTACCCAGAAGCTATTCCCCTCAGGACCACTACAGCACCTGTGGTGGCAAGGGCCCTCCTGGGAATCTTCTCAAGAGTGGGCTTTCCTAAGGAGGTAGTCTCAGACAGGGGTGCTAACTTCATGTCTGGGTACTTAAAAGCAATGTGGAAGGAGTGTGGAGTGACTTATAAGTTCACCACACCCTATCACCCACAATGCAATGGTTTAGTTGAGAGATTCAACAAAACCTTGAAGGGCATGATTAAAGGGCTCCCAGAAAAGCTTAGGCGTAGATGGGACATACTCTTGCCCTGCCTTTTATTCGCATATAGGGAGGTGCCTCAGAAGGGGGTTGGTTACAGCCCTTTTGAACTTCTGTTTGGCCACCCTGTGAGGGGTCCACTGTGCTTGGTGAAGGAAGGATGGGAGTTACCTCTCAAGCCCCCAAAGCAAGATATAGTGGACTATGTACTTGGTCTCCGCTCCAGGATGGCTGAGTACATGAAAAAGGCAACCAAAAACCTTGAGGCTAGCCAGGAACTTCAAAAGGCCTGGCATGACCAAAAGGCTGTTCTGACTGTTTACCAGCCAGGACAGAAGGTGTGGGTGTTGGAGCCAGTGGCCCCAGCAGCTCTCCAAGATAAATGGAGTGGACCCCACACTATTGTTGAGCAGAAGGGTGAGGTCACTTACTTAGTGGACCTAGGAACACCCAGGAGTCCCCACAGGGTTCTCCATGTCAACAGGTTAAAACCATATGTGGACAGGGCAGACATGGGCTTGCTCATGGCTACTGATGAAGGGCAGGAGGAAGAGAGTGACCCACTCCCTGACCTGCTCTCACAGAACCCTGACGATGGGTCAGTTGATGGTGTAGCCTTGGCAGGCAGCCTCACTACCCAGCAACAAACTGATTGCAGGCAAGTCCTCAATCAGTTTAGACATATGTTTTCACTGACACCCAGTCAGACCACCTGGTGCACTCATGAAGTGGACACTGGGGACAGTCTGCCTATTAAAAACAAGATTTATAGGCAACCTGACCATGTCAGGGACTGTATCAGGACTGAAGTCCAGAAAATGTTGGAGTTGGGAGTTATTGAACCCTCAGATAGCCCTTGGGCTAGTCCAGTGGTCCTTGTACCAAAACCTCACACCAGTGGTGGAAAAAGAGAGATGAGGTTTTGTGTGGACTACAGGGGTCTCAATGCAGTCACTAGGACTGATGCCCATCCAATACCCAGGGCAGATGAGCTCATAGATACTTTGGCCTCTGCCAAATATCTCAGCACATTTGACCTAACAGCTGGCTACTGGCAGATCAGACTAGCTGATACTGCAAAGCCCAAAACAGCATTCTCAACCCCTAGTGGGCATTATCAATTTGTGGTAATGCCCTTTGGTCTGAAGAATGCACCTGCCACTTTCCAGAGGTTGGTGAATACAGTTCTCACAGGTCTGGAAGCCTATAGTGCAGCATATCTAGATGATATTGCTGTCTTTAGCTCCACCTGGGAGGATCACCTGGTCCACCTCAGGAATGTTTTACAGGCCCTGCAAAAGGCAGGCCTGACTATCAAGGCCACTAAGTGCCAGATAGGGCAGAGTCAGGTTGTGTACCTGGGCCACCTTGTGGGTGGAGGCCAGGTTCAACCTTTGCAGAGCAAGATCCAGACCATCATGGACTGGACTGCTCCCACTACCCAGACTCAGGTGAGAACCTTCTTAGGCCTGACTGGGTACTATAGGAGATTTGTCAAGGGGTATGGATCAATAGTGACACCCCTGAATGACTTAACTTCTAAGAAAATGCCCAAAATGGTTCAGTGGACAGCTAGCTGTCAAAAGGCATTTGATGACCTCAAGCAGGCCATGTGCACTGCTCCAATTCTGCAGAGTCCTGATTACTCCAAGAAGTTCATTGTTCAAACTGATGCATCTGAATTGGGGGTAGGGGCTGTACTGTCACAATTGAATGAAGAAGGTCAGGATCAGCCAGTAGCTTTCATTAGCAGAAGGCTGACCCCTAGAGAGAAACGTTGGTCAGCCATAGAGAGGGAGGCCTTTGCTGTGGTCTGGGCTCTGAAGAAGTTGAGGCCATACTTGTTTGGTACACACTTCCTGGTTCAGACAGACCATAAGCCCCTCTTATGGCTAAAACAAATGAAGGGTGAAAACCCCAAACTGCTTAGGTGGTCCATTTCCCTACAGGGGATGGACTTTACAGTGGAACATAGGCCTGGGAGTAACCATGCGAATGCAGATGGACTCTCTAGGTATTTCCACTTAGAACATGAAAACTTAACTGGGCAAGGTTAGTTTAATGTCCCTACGTTTGGGGGGGTTGTGTAGGAGAGTAGGATCTGCTTCACATGGGTACCCCCACTTTTTGCTGATGCTTCACTGTTTTTCGACATTAGTCTGGCTGGGGCCCTGCTAATCAGAACCCCAGCCTAGCTGCTTCCTCTCTAAAATGGTTTCCATGTGCCTTAGGCACATCACTGATTGGGATCTGGAGTGCCCTTATAAGTCCCTAGTATATGGTATACTATGTACCAAGGGCATAGGTACCTCAGAGGCCTGCCAGGGGCTGCAGCATGTATTATGCCACCCCTGGAAGGCCATCCAACCTGACACCACAGGTCTGCTACTGCAGCCTGGGTAAGGTGGTGCATGCACCCCTTACTATGATATAGGTTACCTATATCACTAAATACATACACACATATATACCTATAAGTCACTCCTAAGGCAGGCCTTATCAATCCTAAAGGCAGAGTGCATGGTTCCTATGTGAGAGGGTGCCCCTGCATGAGCAGGGCCCCTCTGCAGCGTTCGGAGACCATCTCTGATGCTGTTTGTAGTGCAGCCTGACCATATACTCTTAAGCGCATTATATCCTCGCGGTAAAATGCTAACTTTGGAATGGCTGCACCTAAACATGTCGTGTTTGGTGTCAAACATCTTGGAATACTACCCCCCGCCAATTCTGGCGGCGGGGGTAGCATTCCACCCTTCTAGAGGGAAAGACATGTTAACTCTGACTAACCCGGTAACTTCTCTCCAAAGCCCTGGCATCACAAAATGGATGCTGCTGCCACAGACACGAGTCTGGCCTCCTGCTGCTGGACGAAACTCCGGCAGGGGAGGCCTGGACAATAGGTTTCCTGTCCCAGGGAGGTGTGACCACCTCCCCAGACAGGATAATGTGTATTGGGGCTGGGCGGGAGCACCATCTGTGTGCTTTGAAGTCCTGCACTGGGGGCACATTTGGTGTCCCTGTGCATACCCCAGTTCAAACCGGATCAGGGGCTTCCAGCCCCTGCTTTGGCGCGAACTGGACAAAGGGAAAGGGGTGTAGCCACCCCTCTGCCCTGACCCACCCATAGGTGGGGCCACAGAGTAGTCCAACCCCTATCTTTAGTATAAAGATAGGAACCCAGTCCTTAGGACTTTAGATTATCCCTGGACGAAACTCTGAAACAGAATCCTGGACCTTCGACGCTCTACTCACGATTAGAGGACAGAAGAATCTCCCTTGGGGTCAAGGAGTGACTCCCCTGCTTGGCAGGCACCAAAGAAGCATCTGTCCGGTTCGCATTTCTGAAGCTCCCGTCGGACGCCGAAGTCATCGCATCACCAGAGGTGGATTCTCAGACTTCCCCGAGGCTACCCTGAGTACCCAGCACAGCTGAGGCCCGTGGCTATCGTGGGTGACTTGAGACCGTGACCCCTGGACACCGAGCACATTTGCAAGTGCATCATCTTCTGGGTCTCCCAAGAAGTCGTGCTTTGGGCTCCGAGTAGCCCTAGTATCCAGCACCACCTGCACCGAAGATCACTGGCCCCCACTCCACGAGTGTCCTGTAAGCCAGCTCCACGTGCGGCGTCACGAGGCTCCTTCGCGGTCGCTAGCCCGTTGGCTAGTAGCCCTTAACGAAGGCCAATCCTTTTCTAACTTGGTATCCTGGTTGCTCCAGGCCTGCCCTCACTTACCTTCGCTGGGTGAGTTCCACAGACCTTGCTGTTCTGCACCATCGACGATCTACATCTTCACCAAGACTTGCCGTTGCCAAGGCTTGTTGGGTCCAATCTGGTCGCCGACACCTCAGCACTCGACAAACATCGTGTACCAGCCCGAATCCGGCTCCTGGTCGCCGACAACGCCTCCTGGACCTCGTGGCTGAAGAGTCAAGACGACTGTCAACGCACCTGAAGCCCTCGACATCGGTGGGCATCTGTCCATCGCCTTCCTGGTCACTGGCTAGTGACCCAGACTCTGTCCCCTCTGCTTTCAGGTTCTTCAGAACTCCAATCCACTCTTGGATCCACCCGGACACTTTTCTCTTGGCCGCCAGCAGCACTTTGCAGCAGATCGCCATTCGAATCGACGACGAAACCCGACCCCGAAAGGCACCTATGCACCCGGCTTCCCTGCGTGAGGTAACACGAGTACTCCGGTGCTCCCGTGGGTAGAGACTCTTCAAAGTCCTAGATCTCAAAGGGTTTTGTCCTAGTCCTCTTTTAAGTGTCCCTTTTCTCTAATTTCCCGATCCCGACTTTCTCCATAGAAGTCAACGGCGTATCGCGGTTGTGTATTTACACTGCACGCGTCTCCCGTGGGTCCCCTGTGTCACTACCTTGGGTGGTTCCTTGTGGTCCAAGCACTTCTAGAGGCTCTAGGCCTAGTGTCTAGTTCAGTCGTGGTTCGCATACCACTTTATTGGTATATGGTTTGGTACGCCCCTGGGGCCCAAACGTGTATTTGTGCTATTACTGTGATTTAATAACTTCTAACTTATGTACTTCGAACTCTAGCCTCATAAAGAGACTAGAGGGGTGTGTTTAGCAATAAATACATATATTTTGAATATATACCTGGTGTGGTGCTCTTTCATTTGATCACTCAAGAGATTATAGACTGGTAAAACAAGCTGCTTTACATTCCTTCAAGACTTAGCCTGAAGGCTGCTCTCCATAGCTACCACTAGGATAGCTTTCAATAAGGTTGTCTTTAACCTATCTCCAATAAGGGGTTGTTTGGACTGGTGCAAGGTGCCCACTATAATTAGTGGACAGCATATGCCAGGCCAACTTCTCACAGAAGGAAAGGGCTGGCTGCTCTGACACTAAACTAATGGTCAGTCCTACTGTGCTGAAGGGTGGTGGCAAAAGATCATGGTCTGGGACAGGGTGTTTTTTATACTTTAAATTGTAGGAGTGTCCACTTTGCCTATTGACATCAGCTGTATAGTTTTCTGGACGCATACAATAGTTTGTGTTGTGGTGCTTCGCGGTAGCACTACCATGGTGTTTTTACGATGAGGCGTAACGCCCAACATGGATCCGCCAAGGTTTCGGATGTATCATAATCTGCTTGGCAGTGGAACCACAGGCATGGCGGCGGCGGAGTCCCGATCGACACCCTCTCCAACCGCCATGATTCATGCGGAGTCAAATGCAACCGCAGTCAGCAATTAGGCCTGCATGCATCATAATACGGCAGGGGTGGAAAACGCAGACTTGGCAGTCAGAATCGAACCGCAACCACGGTTGTCAGATGGTCGATCCGGCTGGCGTTGTAATCAGCATCTAAGTTCTGAGCACCCAAAGGCCAGCACACACTTCATGTAAATTACACTTATTATGAAATGCACACACATTCACAAGCAGAAGGATGCTCAGTTGTTGGAAGTATAATAAAGAATGTGTTGTGGAATTCAGGGTTATGAGGTCACATGTCCTTGAGTGTTTTTCCATCTTAAACCTGTAACTTGCAAGTCAACTATTATTTACTATGTGTAATTAACCATTGTGATGTTACCTATAGAAAGGCCTGCATGCCCGCAGGAATTTAAGAGAAAGCCTGAGAAGGGCTGAGGTGCAGTCCTTGTTGCGTGCTGGAGCTTTTTCTCCCTGTCACAACAATTAGTAAATAATGTCTTTGCACTGCCAAGAAGAGTCTGTGAGGCTATTCCAGTATTGGAAGTTTTGCCACTTCACAACAGTTGGCGAGCCAGATAGGAGACTCCTTTTTCCCCACCTGACGGCTGGCACCAGAAGACCGCCTACCCCGCTGCAGAGACCAGTGAGCACTCTTTGATGAGGTAAGCAGATGCAGTGTTTAAGCTGAAGTTCTGCCTGTACCAAGGGGTTGGAAGGAATCTGGGAAGTGCTGTCTTTTAAAGGTGAGGACAGGGCGGATCACAAACCTTGTTTATGAATTAGCATGTTCTTCTTGGCAATACTAAACACAGATGTAAATATGATGTAAATATAAGATATAAGACTAAAAGAGTCAGAAGGGTACCACATGTGAGATTTCATATTGGTGGATTGTGTACATGTGCTCCACAATCAGTAAGGCGCTTATATAACTAGTTAACCAGTGATTCCCAATGACAAGTTGAAAGTGGTCCGTGTGGATAATTTGAAAGTGGAAGGTGCCAACATGTGTTCTATTTGACTCCGAGGGACAGCTGAAAGGCTGGTGTTGCTAAACTTTACCTCCAGTTAAAATTTGAACACTCAAATTACCAGTCTCCTAAGACATTACCAGTGGTCGCTAAGACACATGGTTTGAAAGGAATCGTCTCTGGGGCATGGAGGAAAGTGGCCAGGAGTAGCTAGTTGCATTTATTGAAAAGTAGAATAGAAA
The DNA here is from genome assembly GCA_963921515.1 of Calotriton arnoldi. Classification (NCBI taxonomy): domain Eukaryota; kingdom Metazoa; phylum Chordata; class Amphibia; order Caudata; family Salamandridae; genus Calotriton; species Calotriton arnoldi. Next base: position 336,056 of record CAWUFW010006111.1, on the reverse strand, counting down.
TGTGATTATCATCCCAGAATAGAATTTATATATTTTTTGTATGACTGACTTATGAGCGTGTGTGTGTTTGAATGGAATGTGGCCACAGTATGATTGTTGCAAAGTCATCCTGTGCCCTGGGTACCCCCCAACATTTTTCTGAATGATACTGGTGGTAACTGACTCTGACTGACCCTGGGCTTTGCCTAACCAGGCCCAGGGCCAGTGCTATGCTGAAAACACTTAGAATACAGTGAAAACACCTACATACACTAGGGTACACTATGGGTTGGAGTACCCCTGTGATTGGCATGACCTACCCTATAAGCCCCTATAATAGGGCAGGGGGATTGAAACTACCTATCAGTCCCTAGTATATAGTAGGGCATGGCAGTTTAGAGGCCAGCAGCCTTTTCTGCACTTGCATGTGTGCACTGCTGAAGCCTGAGGTCAGTTTAAAAGCAGCCCTGGGTTCCATGACTGCTTTTAAAAAGTAAATTGTGCCCAAACTCGACTTTGGTGTTTGGGGCACTTAAAAATGGAAAACCTACAATGTTTTGGCATATTAGGAACCCCCAGGGTCTCCGCTAGGTGTCCCAGGGGTGGGGGGTCAGGTATTTATAAGGTGGACCCTTATAAAATGAGTTTTATATGCCCTGGGTTAAGTGAAATTTCACATTTCACTCCCCACATTGTGATAAAGTGCTGCCCAAATTCGACTTTGATGCTAGGAGCGCTGTGGAGGGAGGATCTGCAATATCTCTACAGATTCAGAACCCCCAAAGTCTCCCCTAGTTGTTCCATGGGGTGGGGGTCCTGTATATATAAGCGAAGTACTTATAAAATATGTTTTTATAAGTCCTGGTGCTGGAAGAATGGCCCAAGTCCTTTTTTCCATTGCAAATCCCATGCCACATAGGTTAATATGGCAAGAAGTTATTAACTAATAACTCCTGACAGGAGAATGATAGAACTTCCATTCAAAGACTTCCCAGAATGGTAGTGATAAATCCAACAATATCATATTGTTGAATTTCTCCTAAAATGTACAGATAAGAAGTTATAAGACTTTCTTGTTTGTAAGTCCAGATTCAGCCTTCCAGTGGTCTGTCCTGATTGGTCAGAGTTAAGTGGATTAGCCAGGCTGCTTTAAAGAGGTGATAAAGAGCTCCTGGGGTTAACCAGCTCTTCTGGGAGGGCCGTGTGCTGTTCCACGGGAATGCCAGGGCAGGGGGTGGAGTCGTAAACCATGGTCTTCAAAGAGGAGGGAAGAAACCAGTGTCATTTACAACTCTAAACTTTTCACCTCAGCCAGAGCTAGGCTTATGGAAGGAATGCACAGATGCAAGGGGGAGAGTCTATGAAAAGTAGCCATCCTAGGGGTGTGTTTAGCCAGCTCTTACCTCCCTGCTGGAAAATCAGCTATTATGAATTTGGAGGATTTGGTGCACTCTTGGACAAAATAATGCCAGACTCTACAGGATGTGGTCATATCCTTGGGGAGTTGCCCTGCTCCCATTGGTCAGCAGTGACCTCCTGCTTGACCCAGAGAACTTGGAATAAGTATCTGAGAGGGGCAGAGTCTCTCAGATCTGCTGCTTGAAACTTAAGAAAGCAAGACGTTGCCATGCTGAGAAGTTGGGGTGCAAATTCTAAGGCCTGCCCTCTGAAGACTACACCAGCTGAAACTACAGCCCTGTGGATTACCTTGCTGTAAAAGAACTAAAGAGTGGACTCCCTGCAAGCTACAGGTTAACAGAGCTCACCTGGAATATCACCACCAAGGATCCTCAAACTGGAGAATTACCAGTGGATTTGTAAGGGTTTTGTCCCAGTGGATTGTGGGAACTGAAGTCCTCAACTTTCAAGGACCATCTTGGAGCTTCCAGACCCTTGGAGTGAGTTTGAGACACTTTGGGACCCTTTGGGGAACTTCAGGAAGCAGTTCCAGGAGTTTGGAGAACTTTGGAGCAACTTTGAAAAAAAGCTCCATAGAGGGACCGACTCAACCTGGTCAGCCAAGCCGCCTGCCTTCAACCATGAGCTGGCCAAGCCTTCCAGGTTCGTCCTGCTAAAAGCTCCGTAGGTCCGACTTCCAGAGTTTGACCGGGAGTAGAAGAAATCTGAGGCGGGCGAACCCTCACCGAATCCGGCCTGGTGAAGAGCATCGAGGGACCCCGCGAGAAAAAGCTCCAGAAAAGTTTCTAAGTCCGAAGGTAAAAACTGTGACCGGGACCTACCACGAGTGGTAGCCGCTCAGGGCTCCATCGCAGTCGGCCTGAAACTTTGACTTTGTGCCGGTCTATCGCGACCAGATATCCCAACATGGTGCTATATGTTTCTAAGTGCTACAAAGTGATAAATCTTTAAAAATTCATATCTCCGGTTCCCTCCATTGGATTTTTGTCGTTTTGGTGTCATTTTAAAGATAAAAATATTTCCTATTTTTATAAATTGGTGTTGGATTTTTATTATGCATTGTGTCTTAATTATTTACTGAATTGGTGTTTTTAAATGCTTTACATACCTGTCTTTGAAGTTAAGCCTGCTTGCTCGCAGCCAAGCTACCAAGGGTTATGTTATGTTATGTTAATTGAATTTGTAAAGCGCGCTGTTACCCTAGGGTGTCCTGGCGCTATGCACTGCCTGCTAGAAAGTGGCCAAAAGGTTTATTGGTTAAAAAGCCAGGTCTTGAGCCCCTTCCTGAAGGAGAGGAGGTCTGTAGCGTTCCTCAGTTGCAAAGGAAGCTCATTCCAGGATTTAGACGCGCTGTTAATAAAGCTTCTGCCTCCCCAGCCTGCTTTTTTAAAAACGCTGATTGTGACTTTCTTCGCCCCTGTTGATCGTAACGCTCTCCTTGGAATGTACCACTGTATTTTGCGTTGCATGTAATCCGGGCCTTTGCCATTGAGGGCTTTAAAAACGGTGCACAGCGCTTTGAAGCGTATTCTGTGTCTGACGGGGAGCCAGTGCAACTGTTTGATCTCTTCCTTTACAGAGGCAAACTTTGAAGTCCCCGACAGCAGTCTGGCTGCCGCATTCTGAACTATCTGAAGCTTGTTGATATATTGTTTTTGAGCATTCAGGTAGAGTCCGTTGAAGTAATCCAGCCGAGACATGATGAGTGCCGAGATTACTGTTTTGAGGCCATTATCGTTGAGGAAGAACTTAATCTTTTTTATGATCTTTAATACATAAAAACAGGCCGAGGTAACTGAACTTATTTGGTCACCTAGTGCCAACTTATTGTTCATTAATACTCCCAGATTCCTAGCTTTCTCAGTAGGTATGGGGCATGAGCCCAGGTCAGCCGGCCACCAGTCTGGGGTCCACACTAGCGGGTTCTTCCCAAATTTTATGACCTCAGTTTTGTTAGAGTTAAGTTTTAAGCAGTTTGCAGACATCCATCTGGAGATAGCAGCCATGCAGTCATGAAATCGAGCCCCTGTTTCCTTTTCAGAGCCCTCCCTTAGTGACAGCACTATTTGGGTGTCGTCAGCGTAAGAGGTCAACTGGAAGCCAAATGACCTAATCACACCCGCTAGGGGAGCCACGTACACGTTAAAAAGTGTCAGGCTGAGGGAAGAGCCGTGTGGCTCCCCACATGGAAGGGTGAAAGGTTTAGACTGGCAGTTGTCCATATCCACAGTTTGTACTCTGTCAGAGAGAAATGACTGCAGAAGCTTCCAGGCAGACCCCGTTATCCCGGCCCTAGACAGACGGTCCATCAAAACTTTGTGATGGACCGTGTCAAAGGCCGCGGACAGGTCTAACAAGATCAACACAGCATTGCCTCCCCTTTCCAGGGCCTCCCGGATTTCCTCCATGGATTTAATTAAGGCAAGCTCCGTGCTGTGTTCTGCTCTAAAGCCATATTGGGATGGATCAAGAGTCTGGTTGGATTGAAGAAAGGCATTAAGTTGTATGTTCATGGCTTTTTCCAAGGCCTTGGCAGGAAGCGGGAGTCGAGATATAGGCCTATAATTGTTGGGGTCACCTGCATCAAGATTCTGTTTTTTTAGGAGGGGGAATAATTTTTTAAGACCTATGCTGAGTCCTATCATGTGTTAGTGGCCTTATTGCCAGTGGCAGACCTACATTTGCCCCTGCCAATAATCCACTTTCCAACATTTGGTGCTCAGCGGTGCGGATGAGGACTTGTGTTTAGAAGTACACCTTTCAGTAAAGTGAATTAAGATTATAAAAATCCTCTAAATTGCCTTAGAATAAAACTTTTGAGTTTGATTTTTGGAATTTGGACTAAACTGTTTTTAATCCATTGTTTTGATTTTTCCAAATTGTTCTAAGTCTGTTGTGCCCAGTTGTTGTGACCCAGAACTAGGGAACCATGGAGCTGGACCTGGCTAAACTGTCCCAGTTCAAGATGGCTGATCTTAGGGAACACTGTAGGCTTAGGGGGCTGCCTGCTTCCAAGAAGCTTAGGAAGGCAGGGTTGCTTGAGTCCCTAAAGGCCTGGGCTGGGGTAGCTGAGGAGAGTCAAGGGGGGGTAGAGGGTGTCCCCCCCAACCTCATCCAAGAGGAGGGTGAGGATGATGCCTCTTCCATTATCTCTAGTGCTAGCCAAGTTATTCCAGGTGGTGGGAGTGGTGAAGGGTCCCTTACTCAGGAACCACCACTGTCCCTTGCAGAGAGACAGCTTAAGGCTCAATTAGCTTTGATAGCTTTGGAGCAGAGGAAACTGGAATTGGCTGAGAAGAGATGGGAGAGGGAGGAGGCGTTGAAAAGAAATGGTGGCAGTGAAAATGATGAAGATTTTGAGATGTCCAGGGGTGGTGGTCTTGATCACAAACTTCCCAAGGGTATAGTACCCAAGTACACTGAGTGGGATGGCATTGACAGGTGGCTAGCAGCTTTTGAGAGGACCCTTAGAATTAGTAGGGTCCACTCTAGGTATTGGGGTGCACTCCTGTGGGAGTTGATTCCAATAGCTGGGAGGGATAGGCTCCTGACCCTGAAGGGAGAGGATGCAGAATCATACCAGCAGATGAAGGCATGCTTAGTCAAGAGATTTGGTCTGACTCCAGAGCAGTATAGGGTGAAGTTTAGAGGCACCCAGAAATTGAGTTCAAAGTCTTGGGTAGACTTTGTGGACGTTTCAGTGAAGGCAGTGGAAGGCTGGATTGTTGGTAACAAAGTTGACACATATGAGGGATTGTATAATTTGTTTTTGAAAGAACATATTTTGACTCATTGTGCAGAAGAGAAGTTACGCCAGTATCTAGTGGACTCTAAGCTGACAGACCCCAGAGAGCTGGGGGAAGCAGCTGATGAGTGGGTGAGAACCCGGGTTTCCATTCAGCACCAGGGGAGTGACCAGAAGAAAGGGGGACAGGTCCCTCTCCAAGGGAAAGCCCAAGGGAAGGAAGGTCAAAACCAGAAGGAGTCCTCCAAAAACCCACAAAAACCTGCACAAGGAGGGGGGGCCCGAGCCACCCAAATTCAAAGGGAGGTGGAATCAGGGAGAGAATGGTAGGTTCTTTGATCCCTCAAAAGTGGGTAAGTGCTTTGACTGTAACCAGCCAGGGCACAAACAGAGAGATGCTGTCTGCGCCAAGAAGCTCCCCCCTAGGGGGCCATCCACAGGGATTGCCAGTGTAAGTGTAGGGGTGGAGAGTGGTGACCCAGAGAGGGGTAGTCAGGTGGTGGAAGCAACCTTAGTGTCCCTGGGTGGGGTGAATATTGCAACCCTGGCTGCCTTACCTCCAAACATGGACAAGTACAGGCAGAGGCCTAAAGTGAATGGGACTGAGGTTGAGGCTATCAGAGACACTGGGGCTAGTTTAACTATGGTCCTGGATGAGCTGGTGCCTCCAGAGAGGTTGGTACCTGGTGAGTTTCACCAGGTGACTTATGCAGACAGCACCACCAAACTCCATCCTATGGCTGTGGTGGATTTGGAATGGGGAGGTGTGACAGGCCCTATGAAGGTAGCTGTGTCAAAGGTGCTCCCGGTCCAGTGTTTACTGGGCAATGATCTTGAAGCATCTGCTTGGTCAGAGGTGGAGAGAGGACTCCATATGAAAATATTGGAGCTCCCTGAGTGGGTATGTGCTGTGCCTAGGTCACAGACTAGCCAGGTGGGAGGGGCTGGACACTTGGACCCTGGAACAAAGGGCCAAGCATCCAAGGACAAGGGTACTGGGCCTGGTGAGCCAGCCCAGGGAACTCCAGAGGTGCAGGAAGAATCTAACCCTGATGGGGAAGATCTGGCCTCTGAGGGAGGGATTCCATCCCTGCCAGAGCTGTCAGATTTGGCAGAACTGACAGGAGCAGGTGGACCCTCCAGAGAGGAGTTCAGTAAGGGACGGAGAGACTGTCCCACCCTTGAGAGCTTGAGGCGGATTGCCTCTAAGCAAGAGGAGGGGGATGACAGTGGGTTTCACAAACTCTACTGGGAAGATGAACTGCTTTATACTGAGGCCAGAAACCTCAAGGAGGGGGCCACCAGGAGGTTAGTGGTGCCCCAGAAGTACAGAGAGTTCATCCTGACTTTGGGTCATGATATCCCCTTGGCAGGACATTTGGGACAGACAAAGACATGGAACCGGTTGGTGAACCATTTCTACTGGCCCCATATGTCTGAAAAGGTAAAGGAGTTTTGCAGCTCCTGTGTCACCTGTCAGGCCAGTGGCAAGGCAGGGGGAAAGACAAAGGCTCCCCTAATACCACTGCCATTGGTTGGGGTTCCTTTTGAAAGGGTGGTGATGAACATTGTTGGTCCCCTGGACCCCTCTACTGCATCAGGGAATAGGTATATCTTAGTGGTAGTGGACCATGCCACTAGGTACCCTGAAGCAATCCCTCTTAGAACCATTGATGCTCCTGCAGTGGATAGAGCACTGCTTGGTGTGTTCACCAGAGTCGGTTTTCCAAAAGAGGTGGTATCAGATAGGGGCACAAACTTCCTGTCCAGCTATCTGACTGCTATGTGGGATGAGTGTGGTGTCAACTACAAGTTCACCACCCCCTATCACCCACAAGCAAATGGTCTTGTTGAGAGATTCAACAAAACCCTGAAGGGCATGATAAATGGGTTGTCAGGGAAACTCAGGAGGAGATGGGATGTTCTCCTCCCATGCTTACTGTTTGCCTACAGGGAGGTGCCACAGAAAGGGGTTGGTTTCAGTCCCTTTGAGTTGTTGTTTGGACACCCTGTGAGGGAGCCATTGAGCCTGCTGAGAGAGTCTTTGGAGAAGCCTCTTAAAGAAGCAAAGGACAATGTGCTTGACTATGTGCTAGGCCTGAGATCTAGAATGGCAGAGTACATGTACAAGGCAAACAGGAAACTGGAGGCCAGCCAGGAGCTCATGAAGCACTGGTATGATCAAAAGGCTACTATGCCTGAGTATACTCCAGGACAATTGGTGTGGGTGTTGGAGCCTGTGGCTCCCAGGGCCCTCCATGACAAGTGGAGTGGTACCCTATCCAATTTTAGAAAAGAAGGGTGAGGTTACCTATTTGATTGACCTTGGCACCCCCAGGAACCCTCCCAGGGTCCTGCATGTGAATAGATTGAAACCCCACCATGACAGGGCAGACATGACCATGTTACTGGTCACTGATGAGGGTGTGGAGGGGGAAACTGAGCCTGTGCCCGACCTCCTCTCCACTAATGTGCAAGATAGGTCAGTGGAGGGAGTTGTGCTCTCTCCCAAGTTGACAGACCAGCAGCACAGAGCTTGTAAGCAAGTGCTGGAGCAGTTTTCTGGCCTGTTCTCTTTGACCCCAGGCATCACTGAGTGGTGTGTGCACCACATGGACACTGGTGACAGCCTACCTGTCACAAATAAACTGTACAGGTTGTCTGACCATGTCAGAGCCAGCATTAAAGCTGAGGTTGCTAAGATGCTGGAATTGGGGGTAATTGAACCGTCTGAGAGTCCATGGGCCAGTCCAGTGGTGCTGGTACCTAAACCTACTCCTCAGGGGGGACCCAAGGAGTTAAGGTTCTGTGTGGACTACAGAGGATTGAATGCAGTCACAAAGACTGACGCTCACCCTATACCTAGAGCTGATGAGCTCATTGACAGGTTAGGGGCTGCTAAGTACCTGAGTACTTTCGATTTGACTTCAGGTTACTGGCAGATTCCCATCACTGATGGAGCAAAGGAGAGGTCAGCATTCTCCACACCAGAGGGACATTATCAGTTCAAGGTAATGCCCTTTGGCTTAAAGAATGCACCTGCCACCTTCCAACGGTTGGTGAACAGGGTCTTGTCTGGGTTGGAACAGTTCAGTGCAGCTTACCTGGATGATATAGCTGTATACAGTTCTACCTGGGGGGATCACTTAAGCCACCTAAGGGAAGTGCTTCAGGCCATGCAGCAGGCAGGCCTGACTATTAAGGCAAGTAAGTGCCAAATAGGCAGAGTTCTGTGGTGTACCTGGGCCACCTGGTACAGCCTCTCCAAGCTAAAATCCAAACTATTTTGGATTGGACAGCTCCTGTTACCCAGACTCATGTCAGGGCATTCCTTGGACTGACAGGGTACTAGAGAAGGTTTGTTCAAAATTATGGGACCATTGTGGGGCCCCTAACAGAACTCACTTCTAAGAAGAGGCCCAAAAAGGTGGATTGGACCCCAGAGGGTCAGAATGCTTTTGACACTCTGAAAGCTGCTATGTGTTCAGCACCAGTGCTGCTGGCCCCTGACTACACAAAAGAATTTGTGGTTCAGACAGATGCTTCAGAGCAAGGGATTGGGGCAGTGTTGTCACAGCTAAATGAAGAGGGACTTGATCAGCCAGTTGCCTTTATTAGCAGGAGGCTTCTTCCCAGAGAGCAGAGGTGGAGTGCCATTGAGAGAGAGGCTTTTGCTGTGGTTTGGTCCCTGAAAAAGTTGAGACCATATTTGTTTGGGACTCACTTTTGTGTTCAAACTGACCACCGGCCCCTCAGATGGCTCATGCAGATGAGAGGGGAGAATCCCAAGCTGTTAAGGTGGTCCATTTCCCTACAGGGAATGGACTTTACAGTGGAACACAGACCTGGGGTTGCCCATGCAAATGCAGATGGACTTTCCAGGTTTTTCCACTTAGCTGATGAGGACTACCAGGGTGTAGGTTAGTAACCCATCACCTTTTGTTTGGGGGGGGCTATGTTGCAAAGTAATCCTGTGCCCTGGGCACCCCCCAACGTTTTGCTGAATGGTACTGGTGGTAACTGACTCTGACTGTCCCTGGGCTTTGCCTAACCAGGCCCAGGGCCAGTGCTATGCTGAAAACACTTATAATACAGTGAAAACATCTCCATACACTAGGGTACACTATGGGTTGGGGTACCCCTGTGATTGGCATGACCTACCCTATAAGCCCCTAGTACATAATAGGGCAAGGGGATTGAAACTACCTATCAGTCCCTAGTATATAGTAGGGCATGGCAGTTTAGAGGCCAGCAGCCTTTTCTGCACTTGCATGTGTGCACTGCTGAAGCCTGAGGTCAGTTTAAAAGCAGCCCTGGGTTCCATGACTGTTTTTAAAAAGTAAATTGTGCCCAAACTCGACTTTGGTGTTTGGGGCACTTAAAATGGATAACCTACAATGTTTTGGCATTTTGGGAACCCCCAGGGTCTCCCCTAGGCGTCCCAGGGGTTGGGGGTCAGGTATTTATAATGTGGACCCTTATAAAATGAGTTTTATATGCCCTGGGTTAAGTGAAATTTCACATTTCACTCCCCACATTGTGATAAAGTGCTGCCCAAATTCGACTTTGATGCTAGGAGCACTGTGGAGGGAGGATCTGCAATATCTCTACAGATTCAGAACCCCCAAAGCCTCCCCTAGTTGTTCCATGGGGTGGGGGTCCTGTAGATATAAGCGAAGTACTTATAAAATATGTTTTTATAAGTACTGGGGCTGGAACAATGGCCCAAGTCCTTTTTCCCATTGCAAATCCCATGACACATAGGTTAACATGGCAAGAAGTTATTAACTAATAACTCTTGACAGGAGAATGATAGAACTTCCATTCAAAGACTTCCCAGAATGGTAGTGATAAATCCAACAATATCATATTGTTGAATTTCTCCTAAAATGTACAGACAAGAAGTTATAAGACTTTCTTGTTTGTAAGTCCAGATTCAGCCTTCCAGTGGTCTGTCCTGATTGGTCAGAGTTAAGTGGATTAGCCAGGCTGCTTTGAAGAGATGATAAAGAGCCCCTGGGGTTAACCAGCTCTTCTGGAAGGGCAGTGTGCTGTTCCACAGGAATGCTAGGGCAGGGGGAGGAGTCGTAAACCATGGTCTTCAAAGAGGAGGGAAGAAACCAGTTTCATTTACAACTCTAAACTTTTCACCTCAGCCATAGCTAGGCTTATGGAAGGAATGCACAGATGCAAAGGGGAGAGTCTATGGAAAGTAGACATCCTAGGGGTGTGTTTAGCCAGCTCTTACCTCCCTGCTGGAAAATCAGCCATTATGAATTTAGAGGATTTCGTGCACTCTGGGACAAAATAATGCTACACTCTACGGGATGTGGTCATATCCTTGGGGAGTTGCCCTGCTCCCATTGGTCAGCAGTGACCTCCTGTTTGACCCAGAGAACTTGGAATAAGTATCTGAGAGGGGCAGAGTCTCTCAGATCTGCTGCTTGAAACTTAAGAAATCAAGACGTTGCCATGCTGAGACGTTGGGGGGCAAATTCTAAGGCCTGCCCTCTGAAGACTGCACCAGCTGAAACTACAGCCCTGTGGATTACCTTGCTGTAAAAGAACTAAAGAGTGGACTCCCTGCAAGCTACAGGTTAACAGAGCTCACCTGGAACATCACCACCAAGGATCCTCAAACTGGAGAATTACCAGTGGATTTGTAAGGGTTTTGTCCAAGTGGATTGTGGGAACTGAAGTCATCAACTTTCAAGGACCATCTTGGAGCTTCCAGACCCCTGGAGTGAGTTTGAGACACTTTGGGACCCTTTGGGGAACTTCAGGAAGAAGTTCCAGGAGTTTGGAGAACTTTGGAGCAACTTTGAAAAAAAGCTGCATAGGGGGACTGACTCAACCTGGTCAGCCAAGCCGCCTGCCTTCAACCGCGAGCCGGCCAAGCCTTCCAGGTTCGTCCCGCTAAAAGCTCCGTACGTCCGACTTCCAGAGTTTGACCGGGAGTAGAAGAAATCCGAGGCCGGCGAACCCTCACCGAATCCGGCCTGGTGAAGAGCATCGGGGGACCCCGCGAGAAAAAGCTCCAGAAAAGTTTCTAAGTCCGAAAGTAAAAACTGTGACCGGGACCTACCGCAAGTGGTAGCCGCTCAGGGCTCCATCGCGGTCGGCCTGAAACTTTGACTTTGAGCCGGTCTATCGCGACCAGATATCCCAACATGGGGCTAAATGTTTCTAAGTGCTATAAAGTGATAAATCTTTAAAAATTCATATCTCCGGTTCCCTACATTGGCGTTTTGTCGTTTTGGTGTCATTTTAAAGATAAAAATATTTCCTATTCTTATAAATTGGTGGTGGATTTTTATTATGCATTGTGTCTTAATTATTTACTGAATTGGTGTTATTAAATGCTTCACATACCTGTCTTTGAAGTTAAGCTTGCCTGCTCGCAGCCAAGCTACCAAGGGTTGAGAATGGGAATAATTTTCTAAGACCTATGCTGAGTCCTATCATGTGTTAGTGGCCTTATTGCCAGTGGCAGACCTACATTTGCCCCTACCAATAATCCACTTTCCACAATGATGTTATTGTGTACTAGTGTATGATGTGCAAACTGTTGTTTTAAATATACATTGCATGAAACGAAAAGTTATATTGTAATGTGCCCTGTATAACTGGTGAAGCAAAACTTTACAATGTATGTCGCAAAAACGATAAGTTAGAAAAGTAGACACTTTAAGATTAATGCATGTCTACTTTAAACGTAAGTAATATTTGATCAGGTAGGAAAAGAGGTAAAAGCTAAAATATTAAATATGCCTAATCATGGAGACCCCCTTAGAGCATATGCAGAAGGTGTTCCCCAGTAAATAAGAAGAAATTACAAAAGTAGCCTGGAGTTGTTTAAGCCACCCAAAAACATACGTATTCTTGGCCAAAAGAAGGAACCTTCAACGATAGGATAATTGAGCATGTTGTCAAATAGCTACGAAGTATATATGCAGGAGCCAAAGTATAGGAATATTTGAGCATGTTGTCAAATTCCTTCGAAGTATATATGCAGGAGCCAAATTAGAGGAAAGAGAAGCCACCAAAGCCACCAAAGCCTTATGGAGAATATTTTATGAAAAATCAAAAGACTCCTTATAAGGAGATACCCCTAGTAACCCTTCTGTTCCCACACCCCCATATGATCCTATAAGCCCCTCTCCAACGATGCTTAGCACCTACTCACTAGTGCAGCTGCAAGAAGCCGCAATGGGATTTGAGAACCCTGAAATTGGAACCCCTCCACACTCCCGACAGCCACCCCCAAGATTACCCCATGAATGCCAAAGTCAAAAAAGGCAAGTACTCCTCGACAGCAAACTAGAGTAGGGGACCCCCCAATATTCAGGACAACTATAGGCGCAGTTCATACTGAATCTAGATCCAGCCTCTCCCAGCAGGATAAGAGCGAACGTCAGAGTTCAGGGGATAGTGATGGCCGATCACATATATCATCAGCAACGTTGCGGTTGGTACAGAAAAGGGACACCACAGAAAAAGTAATTAGAGAACAAGTGTCCACACCACAGCAAAGGGATGCAGATGTGTAAATCTGAGGCAGGGCCAATAAAATGCCATTCAAAAGCAGAAGTTAGATTGCCGCAACGAGTAGAAATACTTTTATTTCTCCTAATTTTTGCTCTTTCTATGTGTGCTGCTTTCTGCAGTACACATAGAAAGAGCAATTCACCTTTAAAGATTGTTTTCTGCGCAGAAAGGTGTCCCTTCCTGCACATAAACAATCATTCCCTGCAACATAGACACCCTTGCATCATAGTGAAGGTGTTAATCCCTGCAACACAGGCACCCTTGTATTATAGTACAAGGGTGCCTGATATGCTGGAAATCATTCGGGCAACGCAGGCACCCTTGCACTATGCGCAAGGGTGTCTGTGGTGGCGCAAGGCAGCTATTTTTAGCACCAGCGCAAGGGAAAACACAGGGGTGCGCCGTATGCTTGTAAATACGGTGCATCCCTGCGTTTTTTTAAATGACGCTTGCGTCGGTGCAAAATTGCTCGCAGTGCTGCGATGCACCATTTCCTAGTAAATTTGCCCCTATGGCCAAAGATGGACAAGGAAAATCTCAGAAAGCATTTCCCACTGCTTACAGAGGGAGCAGGAAAATGGATCAGGGCATTTGAAAAACAAACCACAGGTATCACCCTAACAGTAGGGGACATAAAAAGCCTGCTCATAGGGGATGAAACAGACACATTATTTTAAAGGGATGGAGTTATAAATGTGACCCTCACTGACACCAGATGTGATGGGTCTCCATTTAATTTGGTCAGATCTGTAGTGTGGGATCAGCTGAGTAAAATGTATCCCGATAGGCCAGACATCAGATCTCTCATGACTCTATGCAGGCAAATGAGGTTCCCACACAATACAATAAGATGAAGGAAAAGTGGACCAAGGATGTAGGTCAGGGTTGGGAGGTGACCGGATGTAATGCTCTATTGTTTTATAATGTAGTCAAGAATGTGTTTCCCCCTGACATGCAGGAGAGCTTAGATAACACAGTGGCACTGGAAGCAAAAAGTCCTGGACCGAACTTCAAGCACACATAATCCTATTTTGCAAGAAAAAGAGAAGAATAAACAGGAAGTAGAAGAGAAAGCAGCAGCCAAGTTACTGCAGCAGAAACTAGCAGCAGAAACTAGCAAAGAAAGGAGCAATGGAAGGTGCTGTTTTGGCAGTAGCCACTCAGATGACTGCAATGACTGTGGGAATCGTCCCAGGGGCCACCCAACGGCAGTACAAACAGCAGCAGCGCGATGTAAGGGCAGTAGTAGAGGAGGACGAGGAGGTATAGGAAGAGGTAGGATGGGTCCTCCTAGTAGGGGTCATTATTGTTATTATTGTCAGAGGTTTGGGCACTTTATTAAAGACTGCAACATGAAAAGATGGATGGGCAAACAGGAAGAATGGGAATTTATAGTCAACCAGGAAATACGACAACACAGACACAGCAAAGTCCACAAATAATATATGTTCCCCAGACACCCTCACAAAATGTGCAGCCACCAGTAATACCACAAGCGCAGCAAGGACTGCCTCCAGGGGCATAACACAGGCACCCGCAGCCCCCGCAGTGCAGGGGGGCCCCCAAGCTCCAGGGGGCCCCCTCTGCACAGCACTTCAGCCGGAGAGCTCCTGATAGAGTCCAGAGGGGGGCCCTCCACGTACCTTGCAGGGGGCCCCCTCAATTATCGTTACGCCACTGACTGCCTCAGCAGAGCTACCAAGCACCCCCCCTATGGGGACTCCACTCCAGTGGACAAGGAGGTGTAGTTGTGAGGGAAGGGAATCCTTTCCAGCTGAATACTGTATAGGATGATACACACAATGAGTATGCCCACAGAGTATTTCTATGTGATATTCAGACAAAATCTTTTAAAAAACATTTCAGAGGCAAACATATTGAGTTTAAGCAAAAATATAGTGTGCAAAAATATCATTGACAAGAATATCAATTTTAAGGTAAGTAATATTGATGTTAAAAATATCTATGTTGTTAATATTATTTCCAAAAATATAGTTGTTAATAATATCGTTTTTTAAATTATTTTTGTGTATTTTAGTCTATATTTTATTTGTATATATAGAAAATGTTTGTATAATTATTGTTATTTTTTATATTGTTTGTAAATTTTAAGTTGTTTTTAAATTTAATGTAGTAGTTTATTGTTATTTTTAGTGCCATAGTGGATTGTGGAGTTTATAGGGGTACAGGGTGGGAAGTAAATGAATTATAATTAATTAATATTTAATATTTAATTAATATCAGTTGCCAAATTGTTAATAAATTATGTTAATTGTGTATTTTTTTCAAAAATATGTTAAGTTTTATGTGTGGGTTGTGGGATTTGTTGGGGCATTGGGTGGGAAATTAATTTATTTATATTATTTATTATTTTTTCAATATTATTAATTATTTAATTGATAATTATTTATGTTAATTGTGTAATTAATTTATTTTTGTATTTATATTTTTGGTGTGGATTGAAGTTTTGTAGAGGTAAAGGGTGTGAAGGAAATTAATTATAATAATTAATAATTATTGTTAATTATTAATATTTATGTACTTGATAAATAAATATGTACATTGTGTAATTAAGATTGTTATTTAGTTATATTTCAACTGTGGGTTGTTGAGTTTTAGGGGTACATGGTGGTAAGTTAAATTAAATGTAATTAATTCATATTTAGTTCATTGTTATTAATTGTATAATTGATCATTAAAACAGTAAATCATGTAAAAAGATAATCTTTCAATTATATATTAGGTGTGTGTTGTTGCATTTGTAGGGATAAGGGGTGAGGAGTTAAATATAGATAACTATTATTAATGGTTTAATATGTAAAATTTGCAATTATAATTTTTAAGACATACTTTAGGTGTGTGTTGTTGAGGTTTTAGAGGTATAGGGTTGGAAGTTATTTAAGTTACAGAAAAATTAAAACTAGTTATTTATATTTTAAAAAGTGTGTTATTTATTATTTTATCTGTTAACTGTGTTATGGTTTTTAATTGTAAAAAACATTAAGGCCCTAATTAGGATGTTGGTTGGAGTTGCCTCCAACCGACATCCCTGTGGTTTCGAAAAACCGAACGACCTTGGGTCAGCGGTCCAAAACCGCAATTATGATGCTCCCGGCCGCAGCACAAGCTCCCATAGAGAAATGAGAGTCACAGTAAATCCCTACCCTCTGTGGCAGGCATCTCACAGTGCCTGCCACACGGTGCAGGGATTTACAGGGCCCCAACCGGAGGCGCGGAAGAAGGAGGGGCTTGCCCAGGGCTCCCAAAGTTGCTTTACGACAGGCTGTCCATGTCGGAAAGCCAGACATGGAAAGCCTGTCGGAAACTGACATCATAATCCCGACAGCGGAAATGCCGCCCGTAAGGGATTATGTTCGGTTTCCAACTGGCCGACGGGCTACTTGAGCCCATCAGAAGCCAGATGGATTGACGGGCCGGTTTGAATTCCGACAGCCGTAATCATAATACTGCAGTCGGAATTCAAACAAAGGATGTCGGTCGGTAAGCCTCCAACAAGCAGTCGGAGGCTTACCGACCGAAATCCTAATTAGGGCCTAAATGTGTTTGTTGATATTATTGGGAGAATATAGTGTGGTATTTCAATTATATGAATAATATTTGTTGTGATTAAAAATATTTACTAAAGATTGGTCCCACGCAAAAAACGGTAGTCCAGGCTCTTATTACTTCCAGGTTGGACTATGGCAACGTCCTGTATTTAGGAGCCAATAAGGAGGTGATTCGTAAACTGCAGGTAGTGCAGAACGCGGTGGCCAGGTTACTCTGTCAGGTCCCCAGAAGGGCCTCAATCTCAGGCTCGCTCTGCGATCTTCACTGGCTTAGGGTGGAGAACCGCATCAAATTCAAGCCCCTAAGCTATATGCATAAAATCAAATCTGGTACAGCACCACAATATTTGAACGCCTTAGTCCATCCCTACCTTCCACTGCGCCTTCTTCGCTCTTCCACTCAGGCTAAATTTTCAGTTCCTAGGACCAGACTGTCGGCATTGGCAGACGGTGCTTCTCTTGACTGGGCCCTACTCTGTGGAACTCAATCCCTACGTCTCTTCGGAATGAAACCATCTATACGAATTTCCGCAAACGCTTAAAAACGTGGTTATTCAATCAATAGTCTTCTTTCACACTGCCCGTATCTGATGGCACTGGGAAACCTCCGGGTAGCTGTGCGCCTTATAAGATTAAATAATAATAATAATTGTAATAAATATGTAATTGATTTTTTTTATATATATATTTTATTTTTAAATATTTCTATTTTTTGTTATTTAATGTAATTATTAAAATATTTTGTTTGTTTGAAGTGAACTACTGTTGCACAGACTGGAGTGGGAATTGTAAATTTTACCCGTCCGCAATCCAAAACTTTCCCTACTGTTGCACCGAGTGGAGTACGAGTAATAATTTGTACCTCTCCTCAGTCCAACACTTTCCCTACTGTTGCACAGACTGGAGTGGTAATAGTAAATTGTTACCTCTTCTGAGTCAAACCTTTTTTCTACTGTTGCACCGACTGGAGTGGGAATAGTAAATTTTACCCCTCCGCAATCTAACACTTTAGCTACTGTTGGACAGACTGGAGTGGGAATAGTAAATTGTACCCCTCCTGAGTCCAATGCTTTCCCTACTGTTCCACAGACTGGAGTGGGAATAGTGATTCGTACCACTCCAGAGTCCAGCGCTTTCTCTACTGTTGCACAGAATGGAGTGGGAATAGTACATTTTACCCTTCCTGAGACCAATGTTTTCCCTACTGTTGCAGAGATTGGAGTATGAATAGTAAATGTTTTATTCCTATAATGTTATAGTTCTGTTTATATTGTTTACATTTATAATATTATGTTTCTGTGTATTTAAAATTATATTATTCTTATTTAGTAATATTTATAATATTCAATATATTTTTATTAAAATGTAATTTTTAATATTGTTTATGTTTTTATGTGTAGTTAAATTGGTTCGCTTTTTAAATTATTTCCAGTTCATTTGTTATGGTTTTTAATGTATTGATTGTGTGTGTGTGTGTGCTATAGCTAGGACCTTGTTTCCATAGGAAGAGGGTTTTTTGTTTTGCCAATAACTTTGTTGCAGTTTGATGAATCCTCTGAAAATTTTCAAAACTGGTATGAGGCTCACGTCACCTGCTGTCTTGAAAGTTTCGGGGTGATCCATCAAGCGGGGGCAAAGAGAAAAGGGGGTTCTAAAATGCCTTTTACCGAATTACACCAAATTAGCTGAAAGGTAGCTGTTGGTCCAGAAAAGTGCCTTTTTGGAATTGTTGTAAATCTGTTCAGTAGTTGTGGAGTTATTAAAAGAAATTCAAATTTGTATACATAGGTATGCGAAGGCTCAGCGAACCCTACCGTTCTCATGCTGAGGTCTGATTTGCTGCCAACACTTCAAACCAGGAAGTGATGGCAGCCATCTAGAGACACGGCTTCAGCCGAGCCCCCCAAAAAAACTTCAAAAAAAGAGAAGGAGGCAGCCTGGGGAAAAAAGCAATTAAAAAAAAAATTGGTGGGAGTCGAGCTCGGTCCGCGGCTTCCACCGAAAAATAATTTAAAATAACAGAAGCGCAGGCTCCTGTAATTTTGAGCCCCTGGGTGGGCCAGGTCCCGGGGGCATAAGCAAATATATAAAGGAGGGGGGCCACCCTCCTATGGCTTATGAAAGCCACCTCCATGGGGCAAAACATAAAATCAATGCAAGGGGCCCACATGGACACCCCGCAGCCCCAGAGACCACGACATCCACGGGGCAAATGGCCCCCCCTCGGACCCAGGGACCACCACCTCCCCAGGGCTGAAATAAATTCATGTAGGGACCTTCTTGGACTCCCATCCTGATGGAAAATGCCACATCATTGGGGCAAAACATTACATTGGAGGGGGGCTACGCGGCCCCCTCGTGGGGCAATTTATGGCCCTGGGGACTGCCAACCTCCAGGGCCGGGTCCTGCTCCTGCTACCTCCCGAGGTGCCCACCCTTGGCAGGTAGCTGTGTGCTTTTGCTTGGTGAAAGCTGACAGCTCTCACAAAGCAAAAGCAAACATAACTCCGCTTTCTGCAAGTTGGAGCTGTCAAAAAGCTCCGGCTTGCAGAAAGTGGAGTTTTCATCTGTTTTCATCTGTTTCCCTGCACGCATATATGTGTGTAAGGAAACAGATGAAAAATTGTTTTGACAGACTCAGAGCTGCCTTTCAGCAGCTCCCTGTCTGTCCGGCTGCTAGTGACAAGGCCGGGTCCCAGTGGATGTGGTCCTGGGGACTGAAATCAGTCTTGGGGGGAGGGCCATGCAGCCCCCTCCCTATAGTAAAAAAAAGAAGCAGTTACTTCTGCAGAGTACAAATCATCCAAGGGTGTTTTCTCTGCAGTTCCACTCTGCAAAGTTATCTGTTGAAGATGCTTGAGCAACAATCACATTGGCAAAGTTACAGACACACAAGGTCATTAGAGACATTTTCTTGCCGTCCTTTATGCAGCTGTAGTGTAAGAGATGCACTATAAATTTATCCAACGAGGTAGCACTTACTAATTAGCCAGCAGAAAGTACTCCAGTTGGGTAGATGTGTTGCGCAAAATGGCGGCCTCTTCTTGGATAAATATGCAGGGCAAGATTCCTTCTGGCATGATGCTCATTTCAAAGAAATTAAACCTCAACAGGTTAAATAAAATTTTAAAAAATGTTGAAATTCACTGGAAAAACCAGAGGTTACAGAGACATTATAGTTAGGAAATAGTATTTAAAAAACCTTAGAAAATCACTTACAAAACCAAAGGTTACAGGGATGTTATAGTTAGGAAATAGAATTAAAAAAACCTTCAAAATTAATGGGAAAAAACAAAGGTAACAGAGAAGTTATGGTTTGGCTCACATTTTACTCGTACAAAACCAGTGTCATGAGTGATGTAATATGTGAGGTCATAAGCAATGCATTGTGGGGGCGTAAGTTATAGTTAGTTCAGGTAGTTATAATTGCTGAATTTTACTGGTTTTGTATGAGTGAAATGTGAGCCTGACTATAGCATCTCTGTAACCTTATATAACACATATATATTTCATATATTTTTAAAGTTTACAAACAATTTGAGAATATTATAAATTAAAAATACTATTTTGATACGTTTCAAATAAAAATACATATATAGATATATATGAGGTTTTTTTAAATAAGTATAACATTTATACACATATAGATATATGAGTTTTTTAAATAAGTATAACATTTATATATATTTTGTAATTATTTAAATATATTTCATTTTAATTATCGTTTATTAATTTTAACTATATATATATATATATATATATATGAGACAAAATCCTAACTTTACAACTTTCGGTATTCACAAAGGGCATTTAGGAGTAGTGAAGTTAGGATTTTGTCTCAGTTAAACTTAAGTTTTGGTCTTAAGTTTAACGTAAGACCAAAACTTAAGTTTAACTGAGACAAAATCCTAACTTTACTACTACTAAATGCCCTTTGTGAATACCGAAAATCGTAAAGTTAGGATTTTGTCTCAGATTACTTTTGTGAATCGGGCCCAATATTTTTGTCATCGATATTAGTGTATAACAATATTTCTATTTCAAGATTTTTGTCCATTACATTATAATGATATTTTTTTATTCGATATTTTTGACATGATATATAAATCCCACAATATTTGTGGTTTCGATATTTTGTCAGTGAACCTGTCTATGTGTCCAGTCATATCAGTAATGCACAGGCCAGATGAGGAACCCACTGTGACAGAAGCTATCAATGACAAAAGGTATGCATTCCTCATAGATACAGGAGCAACCAAATCATGTATTAGAGAGGGGAGCCTTCCTCTTTCCAACAGATCAATGGACACACAGAAATTTCCTGGGGAAGTTATAAGGTTTCCTTTTACCAAACCAGTGGAGATGGAAGTAAGAGGGAGACATATTGATGGCTGTCTACTGTTCTCTCCAGCTGCCCCAGCTAATATGTTAGGAAGAGATCTGGTGGGCAAATTAAACATGACCATTCATTTTGAATCAGATGGTACCATGATTTGTTCCACCCCTTCAGTTCCACCTTCCAGAATCATGGCATTAAATGTAGATTCCTCCACTAGAGATGAGATTAGAACACGACCCGCTGATATGAAGGAATTTACTACAGTGATATATAACATTATAGCAGAGACACCAGACTGACTGGGAAGAGAGGTTGAATTACCCAAAGAATTCCTTTTTAGACAACAAGTACAGGTCTATGGACTGTCAGATGCTAAATTAATATTGCAAATAGAGGCTTTGGAATTAAAACCTCCCTATGGCGCTTTCATAACCAGCAACCGTAATAATGTTTTATGGTCATGCATCATCTTCCTTGAGCTAGGAAAGATGGTTAGGGAGATACTGGATGACCAACTGCTTGATGATGATCCCAAGAGAACACTTGTAACTTTTCTTTTTTTTCTTTTGGTTGGGCAGAAAAACAGGCAGATCATTCAGAAAAATTCATCTATAATTTATCAGCATAATGGCATAATGGTACAAGAAAAACATTTCGTAATAAATAATCTCATATTTCACAACACAATAAATAGCATAAATTCATATTTACATAGTATATATCCAGCATTACCTATATCAAAAGAAGAATTACATACAATGAGAATAAATAAGGGCATAAAACATTACTATAAATTGACAACATAATGGTATAAGATTAAAAAACGTTTCGTAATAAATAATCTCATATTTCATTACACAATAAATAGTAGGAATTTCATATTTTCAATTTGCATGAGTTAACAGAGCATAGTCCTCCAATGTAGCCCTAAATCTACAGAGCGCCCCTACCCTTTTTGTGTAGGCCTCTTCAAATTGATTGGTCCGGTACAGCTTAGAGAGCCACTGGCCAATTGTCAGTACCCTCAGTGATCTCCAATTTTGCAACACCAGGGATCTGGCTACCGCTATTGCTATGAAAACAAAATATTGCCAATATTTTGGCAGCTGACTACCTATATGGGAAAACCCAAATAAGATTACTGCACCTCCGGGGTAGAGTGTGTCCCCCTGGGCACAACTGTCGTCCTATTAAATAGGATCCTCAGGTTGTAAATTAAAGATAATCAACGAAGAAGATAGTTCAATCCTTGTTTTTTATTTTTAATCCTTGTAGTAATTCTTGCGGTTTCACTTCATTCAATTTGAGTGACGAACCTTAAATCATACTGACTGGACTGGGATATCCAATGCATTTCGGGTATCTCACCCTTCATCAGGGACCAATCCTATAACAAACATATAATATCATGAGGGACTAAACCTGTGTTCATCTAGATGTTGCTGTGATGCATTTAAATGTATGCTGTCACACTAATCACAATCAAGTATAAATACATTACTAAAAGTGTATCCGGTATTCAAAACGGCAGGCTTCTCTAACGTTTGCTGCTTATTGGTGTCAATTGTTGAAGTTAGTAGGTTGTTGTAAACTAACAATAAGGACGGTGACCGTGTGCGTATCAAAGAACGTGCTGGTTATCAGTGGTGCCAAGATATAGCTTCCTCTTTAAATGGCCGTATGCCGGTTTAAAATAAGGTGTAACTGACATGCCGTCAAGATTATTAATAGTGTGTGAATGTTTTACTACCCAGGTCTATTGTGCTATAATCAGGTGTTTTTAAAAAAGAGAAAAGAACAGTGGTTTCATGCTGGTTAATCAGTTGCAGTGACTCAGTTATATCATTCTTCCATTTTCTGAACCATGCATTTAACTTGTAGATTAAAGACGTGCTCACTCGGTGATATTATCGGGTGTGTTCAAAAGGGAAAATTCTTCGTCATGCCGGTAATGCGAAATGATGAACGTGCGCGATTAAATGCTCAACAGTGAGTTAAAATATACCTATACGCAAAGCATGTTGTTAAAAACTTACGGTCCAGTCATAGTATTCTCTCTCAATACGACGTGTATGTTGTTCGCGTCTAGGTACCGGTATTTCAAACTGGTGTATTAGTAATCGACAAGGGACTATCCTTGCCTGTATTTTTGGCGGCCATCTTTTAATGGTCATTTTAATATGACTGTTGATGTTATTACCTTAGTATGTGTCCATGCAGTAGGTATTTAATTAGGTTCTATATCCCGTAAGAGCATATTATATTGAACTGTACTTGGATGTATAACCTCGACCGTGTGTCAAAACAATAAGTTAATCAAATAAATAGCATCATGAAAACATTTTTTTGATGTTTGGTGAACACAATAAAGACAATAAATGTAAATGATGAAAACCCTGGTAATTGCATAATGTTAACGAGGGAGCATTGGGTTTAACAGTCTCAAATATAAAGAGCATATTGCATTAAACTATGCTTATGTATGTAAACTCAACCGTGTATAATGAAACAATCAATTAATCTAATAAAATAACATCATGAAAAAAAACATGAATTTTATTTTTTTCGGGATGTTTGGTGAATACAATAGAAACAATAAATGTGAATGATGAAGACCCTGGTAATTACGTCATGTTAATGAGGAAGCATTGAGTTTAGCACTCTCACATATTGGCAGCAAGGAAGTTCAAAGTGGTCATGCTCATAAATAGCATGAAAATTCTATACGGTCATTCATCCCATGTGGTTTCATGCAGTCCAGTGTTTTTATCCAGTAATTTTCTCGCTGGAGAAGGTATGTTCTGTTGTCATGCCCCTCTCTTTTGGCAACCACTTCTAGGATCAAGAATTTTAGTTGACTGGTATTATGGTGATTTTCGTGGAAATGGTTGGCCACTACCGATTTCATGTTTTTCGTGCGAATGTTGGATTTATGTTCATTTATTCTGACTTTGATTTTGCGCTCGGTTTTTCCAACGTATACTTGTCCGCAAGGACATTTTAATAGGTAAACCGTATTCATCGTGTCACATGTAGCTGTGACTTGTAGTTTGATGTTATTGCCTTTTCTGGGATGTGTGATGGTTGCTCCTGGTATTATGTTGTGACCGTTATTACAGTTATGGCATGCCATTGTTCCCCTACGGGTTTCCTTGTGTGTGTCTTTATCACCATTACTTGTGTGTAGCATTTCTCCCATGTTCTTGTTTCTGGTATATGCAAAGATAGGAAATTCTAAAAACAACTGATTGAAATCTGGTTCTATGGTCAGTATCGGCCAATGTTGTTTTATGATCCGTTTGAAACTTTTGCTTGCTGTTGAGTGTTTAGACACCATCACACAGAGAGGCTACCCAAAGTTTGTACTTGATCAAGCCAAACAGAGATGCCATTCCAAAAGCCGAATAGATCTCCTTCAGAAGTCACCCAGCAAAACTACTAATCGTATAGTATAATCCACAAGGTCGAATGCCTTTTCCGCATATATCATTAGAATAGCCGCTTTATCCTTATTGGCTGAAAAATAATCAATCGCTTATACCAAAAAAAAGTATTGGCAGCCATCGACCTACCAGGCAAAAAACCTGCTTGGTCCGCATCTACCGGCTTGGGCCGGTCTACCTGTTGTGCGCATCCCGAGATCCTATTTGCCCAGATTTTCATAAAAAGCTTGCAATCTACATTTAATAAACTTATTGGGCGATAGGAGCTCGGATCATTTGGATCTTTATCTTTCTTCAGAATGGTAATCACCACTGATTCCTTAAATCTATCAGAAATGGGAATCCCATCCATGATCCGGTTATACAGGGAGATTAAAAATGGAGAAAGCTCATCTAAAAACAACTTAGAAACTTCTACTGGAATTCCGTCATTACCACTTGCCTTAGCGCTAGCCATACCTTTTAAGTTTTCAATCAGTTCTGAGAGTTAAATCGGTTTATTCAGGACCACACTATCATCCCTGGTAATCATAGGTACCTGAGTTCAGTAAAGTAGTTCTCGAGACCCTGTATGTCAACTGTCTGGGCCTCAGCATAAATTTGCTTAAAATGAGATACAAATATTTCAGCAATACTGTCTTTATCTCCTACCAGACTTGCAGTGCTGGGGTCCCTTATTTGTGAGATTAATTGCCTACTCTGTTGTGTTTTAATGGACCAAGCTAAAAATTTACCTATCAGCTGGCTTTCTTCATATACTTTCTGCTGAAATGCCTTATTCCCAGAGATCTCTTCTAAGATGAAGAAATGTTTTAATTGCTCTTTTGCTCTTGATAGTTCCTGCTGTAGCACCTTACCATTGGGGTCTCTTAGAGGCATAGAATTAGGATCTACCCTAGCTCGGTCTACAGCTTTCTGTAGTCCTACAATCTTCCGTTGCCTCTGCTGAATCATCTGCCCCCGAAAAGAGAACTTAAAAGCTTCCCACACCATAAAACCTGTGGCTAATTTAACGTTCTCTTTAAAAAACTACTGAAAAACTCCTGAATTTATGAGATCCATACTGGGTACGAGAGCAGTGCTTTATTAAAGTGCCACCTAGTATTGTTTTTTAGGGGGGGGGGTTTGTAAGCGTATTACCAAGGAGACTATTGAATGGTCTGAGGAAGAGTTAGCAAAAATGTCAGACTCTCCTCTTACAAGTTGCTTATTTATCAGGAAATTCGTGAAGCTGTTTTAAATCTTGCCGAGTAGAATGTAAACTGTTTAGAACCTAGGTGATCTATCCGCCATGGGTCTATTAGGGCATAATCTTCTTTCATGATTTTTAGGTCTCGCGCCTAGCGTTGAAGTGCACAGCACTGCTCGCAAAGCGCGAGACCTCTTGTACGGGCTTTAGAAAGCTAACCACACGCTCGTGCGTGTGGTTAGCTTTCTGAAGCCTGGCATTGGCTGTAGCGTGCGTTTTTTTAAAAAAAACGGCACGCAATTGGGCAAAGGCGGGCGCATGTCCCGCCTTTGCTCCGCCCATTTCTGTCCGCGTCTAGGACGCGCATCAGCACGCGGCACGGACGACAGGCTCCCTCGCCCCCCCGCTCCTCTGTGGTGCGCGCGCACCACTGGTTTATCGTTGTTTTCACCCCACGTGTTCTCTAACATATATGTTCTTTCCTTCTTCCCGAATGCTTCCGCCGCCTTTATTATTTATTTCGTCTTCGTACCCATCTTGCGAGAGGAGCCACTTCGTAGTACTGTTGAGGGGAGTCAGGAAGTTATTAGGTCGCCTTGTCTTTTCCCTTAGTGGAGGCGTAATGGTGTCTGTTTTTGTGGCTTCTGCATCTGCAATTACTCAGTTCACAGATCCATGTGTTCGTTTGATATCTGTGGAGAGGGTAGCTAGCTCCCAGAAGCTTAGTGGAGTGTGCAAGGGAAAACATTGAATAAGCCGTTTTAAAAAAACATGGTAGCATTGAGAAGGCTCATGAAAGCTGGGCACAGTGCATTCCGGAGTTGAGCAGACAGACTTTTTGACTTGTTAGAGCCTAGGTTGCGATTAGCAATATACTACAGGAAACGGATCTGTACGTATTTGGAGACCTGGGGCTCTATGCAGATTAGCTTGAAGTGCGTTCTTTCCGCTACTGGAAGTCACTGAAGTTCTTTGAAGGCCGGAAACCCATGATCCGATTTCATCAGATTAAAGCAGAGTCTGACCGTTTGAATTTGTGGACGTTGAAGCTTTGCGATCGCTTTCTTGTGGGTGCTTTCAAATATTATTGTAGTGTGTGCTCAAAACCCCCAAAACCCAGGTCAGTTCAATTAGGTGTGGCACATGGAGAAGTAGTAGGATTCTTCTCAGTAGCATGATGTAGAAATTGGTGTTTCACTACGATTAAGATTTGGAGGCTGATAGAAAAGTTTGCTTCGAACCATACACTTAAGTTCTTTCTCGTCTCAAAGGAGTTAATGTGGCTTCGAACTTGTTTTCTTTGCTGCTCACATTTCCAAATCTGGCAGTTTCCTGCCCTTACCCAACACTGTTTATTTATTTAATTCATAATTAAAAGACACTGAAATGATGCAGCCCACGCTGAGGATCGAACCCTGTTTTCCTGCTCCAAGTCGGCAGCGTTATATGTTGAGCCAAACTCCTCGCACCGTTTGTATCATTTGTTTTTTAATGGCTTTGCTCCTGTCTTTGCTTTGGTCCTCCCACCACTCTCCAACTATCAATCAGTGGCTATTGATCTCCGCCTGTCTCTCGCTCTGTTTCCAGCTCCCTGCTCTATTTAATCCGCATCCCTCTGTCTGCGCTTGTTTATTTTTTTGTTTACGGGTGTATGCGACAGCAATTGATGCAATAGTCGCGATTTTCAGTTCACATGAGTGCCCTCAATTGGAAATAGTTATGTTTTCCGTAGGCATTTGTGAAGGATGTAAACAAACAATAAATACAAAGCACATCTCAACCCGCTAGTTCTGAACCCTTTGGCAATGTGTGCGGAGGAGAAAAAGGCTGGTGGCTCGGAGCCGATGGCACTCAAATGCGCATGCGCGGAGTCTGCAGAAGGCTTCCTCTGAACTAGGAATCTGCTGAATGAAGTGTGTTCTCCGTCAAGCTGTGTTTATGTTATGAATACCAGAGGGGGTGCAGGGGCGGGGTGACATGTTTCTTAGGAACAGAAGCGCTCCCGCTCCGCCCTCCAATAAAAAGAAAGGGGTTTCTATTTTTGGTGGGCTGTCAGGAGTCCGGCATGGGCACACTGATGGAGGAAGCGAAACAATGCAGAGTATTTATACGTCTGGCCTGTGTGTGTACACACACCGCGGCGACTGGAATAATTTCTGCTGTTATTTTAATGCTAGTGGAAATGAACGGCCTGGGCTCGGCAGGCGGGGATGGCTTATCATGGACGCACCATGCTGCTGCAGCGGACAGACAACTATACCAAGTTTAAACATAGTCCCATTATTGGCAACACACCCCACCCACACCACAACAGAGTATGCATGCATAAATAAATACACAACACCTTTTGTTTGGGAAAATTAGTGCTGCAGGTTTATTCCATACAAAAGTATGCAATATGGTGGGTTATCTTACGGGCGATCCAAGGGCAGGCAGCTGTACCAACCTATGCTGCCCTGCCCGCCTGATGAGCCAAGCACTGTGGAGTAACCAATCAGCGCTACCCTTATGGGGGTGATCCCCTTACTGGATCACGTGACACATTGGTCCCTATTACTCACGCCCCTTTCAGGGCGGAGCGTAGCAAGGCAAGCCCCCGGTTGTTCAGGCCCACAACCGCCCGAAGGACTAACGGGGCGCCGACGTAATTGTTCCAGGACCCTCCCATGAGGCTCCTGGGATTTGGCTCTGGCACCCCTATTGTGCTCTTGCAGAGGTACTCTTCTGTACCCATTTGCTTCCAGATCGCCCTGTAACTCCTCCACAGCTCTGGAGGCGGCCCCCGTCGCCTAAAGAGCCCCCCCACCAAAACAGCTCCTTTCTCACTGCAACCTGAAATTTCCCGGGCCTCATTCATGTCCAGAGGAACAGATCCAAGCCCACCTGTGCAAGTGCACCCCAACATTGTCAAATTAACCTTTGGTGTTTGCCCGGCATAGCTCATGCCTGATGAAGCCAAAGCCCCTTGTTCTGCAAACTTGCGCATGGAGCGGTTTATCCTTCTCTGTGAATGTACCAGTGCCTCACATGCGCTGCAAGAATGTGATGGCCTCCCAGGAGGGAGCTCTACCCTTAAACATCGCTGTATTACCCTTCAAGCTGATGTGGCTCCCACCTCCTGCAACCTGAAGTTGCAGGCCTTCTAGCAGTTCGTGCTCCCTAACCCCTGTTTCCCCAATACCTGGAACAGCAGCACACATGCTTGAAGACCGCTTCCACAACCAGGCTATATACTCTGGCTATGCGGGCGGGGCATTTCCTGCTCAACTGAAGCAACCCGTAACCCGCCCAGGGAGCAGGGTGCACCTACTTTGTTGAGGTTGACCAGACATGTGCACCGACCTTTGTGATTAATAAACCATGGCGAACCGGACTGATCGCCTAGCGCACACTACTGCAGTACATCAACCATTTGGAGTGACAACTTCGCCACCTGCCAGGCTTGCTTAACTAAAGCTCGATGACAGATGCACACATACCTGCTAACCAGCTGTGACCCTTGATGTTCAACCCAGCTAAAGACCTAGTACCTTGATATTCCAGGGAATATTGCCCTCCACAAGATCAAGCCGCACATGAGCCTATGGCCTACACCTACTGGGCCGAGGTGCATAGTGTGCTCTGGAATTGTCAGTGATGGTGCTCCAAACACATTTCAAACCGCTATTGGAGCCACAGCACACATTCTGGCCTAACCAGCTGGCGCATGCCACCTGGCTACCTTGCCGCTGCGAGATTAAGCTCTTAACGCCAACCTCTTGCGGCTACTGGTGCACATAGTCTGTAGGTCTTGCCTCCACTCTATTTATGCCGATACCTGCAATGTACCCCTCTGCCCCTGTATGGGCGGGAAAATACCCGTAACATTGCAAATCCCCCTGCACTCACAGTCTCGGGCAGTCAGGAGGGGGACGAGAGGTCCATAGAATTGGTTCTGCTATCTTGCTTGGCCACCTAGCCCGCAAGCACCCTCGTCTGACAGCACCCTATCTGCTGTGTCGCCCGTGCAATGTCCGCGCCCTGGCGCAGGACGTCCCGATCGACACCTCTTCTAACAGACTGCCTTCAGGAAGCTGGAGTGAACGGTTGTATGTTGTGCACTGACCATAAAACCTAGGTTTGCTTTGAGAGGGATCAATTTGTTGCACTCAAACTAGTGGCAACGTGCAGTTCTATAGCATTCTACCCTGCAGGGTGTGCCTGGACGATCCTAGACACCCCCTGTGAGCCAACCTGCTTTGACCCAAGATGCAAGGCACTACACCCGGTACACTTGGTTATCCCGAACTAAATTGCCCTCCCCCGGAATCGTGTGTAAAGGTACCCGGTCCCTGAATTACTTCCTAATAGTCTATGTGTCACGCCATGCTCCCCTTTTTTTTTTTTTTTTCCCTTGTTCAAAGCAGTGAACTCGCTCACCCACGAGACCTGCTAGAAGCAAGTTTAGTGTAGCCCGTACATGGAATTAAAATCCCCCGCCAACTGCACAGAGGGCAAGCCACACTCACTGCTACTGATGTCTGACTAATTGGCCCTTGGAGGCCGTGGCAGTACTGCCCGGTCGGCAAGTACGCCCACGGTACAGTTGTAATTTAATACCTCCTGCCGCTGACAACTGCAGGTGCCTAATACCGGGCTGTGTGTATGCGGCCCAGGAAGCCTAAAAATAGGCTTGGTGTGGATGGGTAGTTAGCAATGCCTGGCAATAAGTGTAATGCCTTTGACAAACCTCTCCTGACTGGCATCTATGCCATTCTTAAACATTCACGGTTTTGCCACATGTCACCCTTCTGGTTGGTGATATGGAACCTCCTACCCAGCATAAGCGGACAGTCTCGCGTTGCCGTCACACCACCTGTGTATCTTGAATCACCCTCCTGTGTCACCTAACCTCGGTTCTAGAGTGCACTTAATCCACGCCGTTGACCAGAATTTCACAGGCCTCTTTGATTGCTAGACCCTGGAGAACACATTGATGGAGTCAATTCTGGTTTGAAACAATATATATGCATTGTGCCCTCTATTGGAGACAACTCACCCCTCATGTGTAGTTGTGGAGTGACAACTACACCAGTGCCTACACAAGTCACCCAACAGACAAGTAGACCCTGACTACTTTGTGTTCTGGTGCTAGATTTGGGAAGAGTCTTGCCTTCACTTGCTGCTCCCTGGGAAACACACAATGCCCGTGCTCTGGCTACAACTCAGCGATGCCCTCGTGTGGCAATGAACCCCTGGTCAAATAAGAGTGCCACTCCAACTAATAAAACTTACACCTTGACCATGGGTGGGTGGAGTCTAGCTCTCCCCAAACTTCTGCTGTTGAAACCCACGGACACGCCTCCTGTCAGTTCAAATTAGTAATTCCTGTCACTGACCACCACAGAGGGCTCCTACTGGGCTGTGTAAGTGAGGCCCAGGGTGACCTTGACGATCGGCTTGGTGTGGATGGGTGCTAACATTACCTGGCTGAAGTGCAATCCCTTTGACAAACACTCCTGCCAAGATGTGCCACTCAGGTAGAAGCAAGAGTTATCCAGCCCACCTTACTTCCTGTCCCAGTTATCTGAGTAAATTGTGAAAGATGCACATTTGAAATGGTAGGGCTCCAATCTAACAGATGCCCCTTGCCTCGGATACCGCATCTGGCTGAAAGCCTCTCAGTGCTACTGATGCCTTGGCGCTTCCTGCCCCACAGCCAGCTCACCCTGATACAATCCGCTCGTGACTGGGACTAAACCGTGCGGCGAAAGCACGAGGCATCCTAGCCCGACCTTCGCTCTTCACCAGGCTCCCACACAAGAGCCCTCCACAAACCTTGTGCCCTACAACATTCGCCCTGTGGGGCAGTTGCGAACGGACTGCAAACAACTCCTAGGCATTCTCTACCATTGTTGTAACTGGAGTTTCTGGTTGGCTAGGGTATGCACCTAAGCCTGTCCGAACCCACCTCTCTAGTCAGAAGGGAGTACACTTAAGCTGCCACCTGCCCACCCCCTAGTGGGCTAGGCAGAGACATGGCTTATCCCAGGGGCAGTGTAAATTTACTGTGCCAACCGCACATCCACAGTGGCACATTACAGAAGAGACTCCATACCATGTTATTTTGATTACCCTTCGTATCGTCCATACAAGAGAAACTAGTTCCATCTGCCCCTATTACCCTGTGCTACCAAACATTTAATGGGCAACAACCCGGTTTGCGCCCACCTTAATGTGCCATGCTGTGAGCAATCGGATACCCCACATATCTCTTCCCTATGAAAAGATTAAACAAACCGGCCAAAGCACAATGCACGGGCAGTGCGTGTGCCCACTGAGTCACCCCCATCTCTGTGTGATACAAACCCTACCACACCGCGTGCCAGATTGTACATATCATTCTGGGGTGACTAAGCCCTAATGTGCCCTTTTCCCTGGATGATCCCCAGTACGAGGGTACAGACTGATGACCAAGTGCTGCGCCAGCCCATAAACATGTCGACGTATGTAAAACCCAGCCGTAGCCAAACGAAACCACTAGAAGCAGTTTGTCGGGGAAATGTGGAGACCACCTGAGTCCCTCCGCGCCCCGCGTACTTCCACAACAGCCAGACAGGTCACCTGCGCGCATGCCAGGTGCCGAAACCAGCAGCCCTTTTGCAAACGGAATGGCGGAGCACAATCACCGCGTTGGAGACAAAATTGACCTCGTTATACCACGAAAGAAGCACGTGCGGCACTCGAATGAGACAAAGTAACTATTCTTTGCAAAAGCAGAGCCTGTCCGTAACTATTGTCTATCTTGGGACAAAAGATGAACCGTGATCCTATCACTGATCAAGTGTGTGATGTCATATTCGCTACCTCTGGCATATTCTCATGAATCGCCATATAAGACTGACACCGCACTCATCCTATGCTTTGTGTGATCTTGGCCCACTTTTAGTGTGAGCAGAGCCCCATGAAGTAAACTTGGCTTCATATCAGAGCAGGGTCAATCCACTGACCCCCGCCAAAAGGCTGGGGCCTATGTCCAAAGCCAGCATATCTCGGAGCCCCCGTCATGGTAACATATGCCGAAGCCCACGAGCTGAAGCTCTTCACGTCGCCATTGTCAGAAAACGGCACGCGAGACAGGGCCCGAACACACACTGGCTGCAAACCCTCAACCCCTGCCACCGCCGCCCCATACCGGTAAGGAGCCTGGCAGGCAGCTCCGAGGGCAAATCAAGCCAGCTCGACGGTCCCCGGGCTCGCCCCGCAAAACCCCAATGCTGCCCGCAGGCACTTAAGCGCAACCCAATGCTGCTCAGCCGGAACCCATCGATCAGCTTGTTGCCCGGCGAGGGTAGTCTCCCATGGGGGCGCTGCATGTAGTCCGCAAGGCACAGCGCGACGTACAACTACCAAGTGCGGCAAGGGTGCAGTCACTGGATGAAGGACGCCATCACTGGTGCTGTGAAGACAGCGCCACACTCTACCCTCGCTGCTAGGCAAAGCACGGACACACAGACCGTTCGGCGATTAGCCAGTAGAAATGCCGGTGGTGACTGGGGACTAAACCCGAAACAAACAAGCGTCACTGACACTAGGGCCGTCACTAATACAGTAGCTAGACAATGCGCCGGTGGAAATAGGCTAAGATTTCCCTCCTCCGGTCCGGAGAACCCGCAATCGTTGATTTATTGGACAGCTTCCAATAGTCTATGCCCTCGGTCGGCCGTTCTGGTTATTAACCACATCCTTTCCCCCCATGTATAGCGGCCTGCAGCGCAGGACAGGCCTCACGGCCAGGCATAAAAGCCACCTCAAGACGCCCCAATCCGGTCACACCGCGGAGACCGGCCTAACTCTGCCCGGGTGAGCCGAGGTAATGTGCCCCCATGGCCCGCTTCAGAAGGCAAGCCCCAGTCGCATGTCAATCTGGCCATCTCCGATAAGACCCTCCAATTGTCTAGCGGCGCAAGAACGCCACAAGCTGAACAGCAGAGGCCGCACTACAAGACTGCCTCCTCGAAAACCTGAGGCAAAAGTGCTTACAGCCTGACCAAGTACGTGACCGGTGGCCCTTGGCTGTATAATCCCCACGGAGAGTGGCAAAACCCATAATTTGCCTTCCCAAACCAGAGAACCGAACAATGCCAAACGTGTGTTACAAGCAGGTGAGTGTTCTAGATGTCCATTCTAGAAATACAGGCTATGGCACTCGTCTGTGTGCCCCCACGCCGCGTTAAGATGTGTGCTAACCCATTCAACAGACTGCTCACTCAACGTCGTCACTGGCATTGCAGCAAACCCTTTGACAATAAGCCGATTTTAGAGTCATAAATGATTTCCTTGTCACTGTCGGCATGATCATTCTCGCTTCTGAGGCGAATGAATAAGAATGCCGGGGAAAAGCAAGTGTGCCACTCTTTTCTGTTCTCCCGCTGCATGGCGCTCAGCCATGCATGGCCCAAGCACACAGAGGCAGGGCAACCCGCCCAAAAGGCACTGCCAGGGGGCTCTGGAATAATCGAACTTTAACATTACAGGGCCCAACTCCAAAAAACATGAAGCGCTGCGCCTTTAAAAGCTGTCCTGCATCGCCAGACGCCACCAGCGACCCTTATTCACCCTGTGTCGAGCCAGACTGATCAGCCCTATCCCGCCACCGCGTTCTGTACTCATTAATCTGAAATGCATCCTGGAGCCACCCCATCCGCACTACGGGATGCTAGGCAATCCAACCCGAATAAGCCCCAGAAGCTAAGCAATAGTGTGCCTCGGGGAGAGCTGCGTACTGGTGCACAGCGCCCATGAAGGCGTAAATTCCTCTGGCAATCTCTTGTTAAGGACATCTAAATGTCTACACACAAACCAGTGCCGCCGCTTTAGGCAAGAAACAAATCCCAATACTAACAACATTTGGGTGCAAGAAATATGCCCCATAATATGTAAATGCAAGAACGGTTTGGACTGAAATGTAAATGCCCAACACCAGCAAAAGTAATTAACGTCTGAGTGCATTTAGCATGCCCCAAGATGTTCAACAATTTAGTATGGTTTGGGTGCACGCAAATACCACATCACCAGTAACAGTAAGAAGTGTCTGGGTGTAACCCAGTACAAATAAAAGCAAGAATGGTTTGGGTACAAAACAAAAGTGCGGATTGAGTTGCAGAATCGCTGCCCCATCACCAGGGACTGTAAGAATAGATTGAGATGCACTGAACATGCCCCAACTCAAGTAAAGGTAAGTAACATTAGGGCAAAACATAACACCTACAGGAAGTAACAGAAAGTTACAGAAGGTGCAACCTCACATCCCCTCGGTCTGGATCCAAGGATGACACTCAAACGTATGCTATCATGGCATTACCAATGCATG
This sequence comes from Calotriton arnoldi, assembly GCA_963921515.1. Taxonomy (NCBI): domain Eukaryota; kingdom Metazoa; phylum Chordata; class Amphibia; order Caudata; family Salamandridae; genus Calotriton; species Calotriton arnoldi. The sequence continues at coordinate 301,473 of CAWUFW010006111.1, read as the reverse complement.
CAGGCAGCAGTTCAGCATAGTAAAATAAATATGCTAACTTGGCATTTTAAACGCATGTACTAAGCGTAGCATAAATAATTAGGCATGAAATCATGAACAGCACAGAAAAATATGCTAACATGGCATTACAACAATCTCAAAATGGCACTGAACATCACTATAGGAGAGAGTTTTAATTCTATGTACAGGACTCTGTGTAGCCTCCTAGAAATATTTTGTGAGAAGGAAAGAACCTGTCGGACTGTGCCGAAACCCGGGATTGAACCAGGGACCTTTAGATCTGCAGTCTAACGCTCGCCCAACTGAGCTATTTCAGCCTGCCAAGTTAATAACGCATGGAACATAACGTAAGACGCCCTCTACCACACAGGCTGCATCCCCAGCTGGGGCCGCGAGCCAGCCTCATGCCGCTCCAGAGAGAACCAATGATAGCCTCAGTGCGACCTCCCCCGCCTCAGCATGCTTCTGGCAATGCCAGGGAACATGCGGCACCCACATACCAGTCCTGTATGGGCCCCTGAACGGTCCAATTCCCATATGAATGACAAAGGGGGGCAACCTCGGCTGCTTCATGGCGGGTCATGCAGGCCCTCTCGAGCCCAAGGGCGTAAAGTACCGCGCCGGAGGCCAATCCCCCCGCCACTCGGAAAACGAGCCTGTCCACTGTGCGGGTCACCCAGTGTTAGCGATAAGGAGACGCGCAGGCCGGTCCTCTGCCAGCTGGGCAAGCTCCCACATGGAGTTTCAGCCGTAAATATAAACAACCACGCACCACATTCAAAACCATGCACAGGGTCTTCAAAGCCCTATGGCAGTGCTCCAGGGAGCCCGACCTGAAAACATACCCCCGGCGCCTCCTAGTCCAAGCCAAAGCACACACAGGGCGTGCCCTGTGGTCCTAAACCCATGGCGCTCCAGCCCGTGCACACACACACCACCAGGCCTGGACGACCACCCGAGTCACCACCAGGAGGACAAAGCCACTGTGCTGGGGGGTGGGGGATTCGTTGTGGGCAGATACTGCCCCTGACCCAGAAACACAACCGACCAGGGACACAATAGCGCAACCCGCAGGAGCCCGGACCACCCCCGCAGCACCGAGGCGGCAGCGCTGGCCACAACACTCCCCCGTCTCCACCTTGATCGCCTGGAGTGTCACACCAACTCCCTCAAGGCACGAGCAACCACAGAGGAGGCCACCCTGCCCCCACCCGCAGTCACGTGCCATAGACCATTGCGCAGCGTCCCGCCTGCCAAACGAATACCGGAAAAGCGTGGACACACTGACACAGAAAGTGTCGCTGTGCCGGAAAGGCAGCAGCATCTGAGTATCTTGACACTATCTCCTCATTGCGGCGCAGCAGGACAGCCGAGCCCCTCCTCCAGGCAGTGAGAACGAGCGAGATCCCACACCCACTGTGCAGCGAGGGCCGTGCCAAACGGAACAGGGCACCACGCCCGTAAGTCCGCAGTAGGGAACGTGACCAGCCTCTGCATCCCCTGCCTACCACCACAGCTGGTGATCCTGACCTTAACCCCCCTGCGCCCGTGTATAAACACCGGAAGCAAGCAAGCAACCACTGAACAGGATGAAAGACTTTGGGTGGAGGGGGGGCGATTAATACCCATGCACTCGTGGCGAGCCACCGTGCAGCCCACTCGCGGGCCACGCGCTCGCATGCAAGCTCACAATTCTGCCAGGCCCCGTGCGTCACGCAACACAAGGAAGTCGGAGCCACCGCGTCCCAAAAGGGGAAATTAGGGGGGGTGGGGTGCAGTTTGAAACCGGCAATGGCCCTACCTGGCCCGCACTCACCGCAAACTAAACTGAGTTGGACCCGACGATAACGACACCGGCGGGACTGGACAACGTGTCCAGAGGGGCACATCGACGGCGTGTCCGGCGCAAAGAGGACGCCAAGATGGCCGGGGGGAGGCATAAATACCTCCCCACCTCCTCTGCGTGCCGGAAGTGACGCGTCTGGTAGGGGGACTCCTCCTTGAGTCCCGCACATCATTGGGCGGTGGGGAAGTGCCCAAATGGCACTAAAGGGGCCGCCCGTTCAGGGTGGCCCCCTGCGGGGGCCGCGGGCAGCCGCACTCTCTCCAAACCCATTCTGGAGAATTTAGTGCTGATGTAATACGACTCCAACAGCGGTAGAATCTGTAACACAATTTATCACCTTACAGACAGAATTTAAAGGCTGTTAAGGAGAGCGCTGGTTATGCCTTCTCATCTGCTGTTGCCCGAGGCTTTTTAAACATATTTCCCATTTGTGCCTTCAAGTCTTTTGCTGCAGGACAGGATAAAGCAAAAACGATAGGTCGATTGCTTGAATTAATCTCAGCCACTTATAATTACTTTGTTTCTAGAGCAAGAGGCAGTTTTTTTGTGCGTGTTCTTGACTTGCTTTCTATCTTGTTTTACTTGCACCTGTCCCCCACACCGTCTGTGTTTATGTGTACCCGCCAGCTCACCCTCCCTGTTGCATCAGCCTCTCCCCAACCCAGTGGGTGGGGGCCAAAGCAGCACATGGGGAGGGGGCGACACAACACAGATGGCGTGTTTCACAGAGCCCAGTTCAGGGACATCAGAGCTCTTCATGCACAGCCCTAGCTCGGACTCCATGGAACAGTGGGGTTATGATTGTTATAATTTACTCCTGACAGATGGCTCATTTTGTCATTAATCCTCCCACATAGAGTATACATATGCCACAAACTTACAATATTAATCATCACCACCATCTCCCTGATCAGAATTATCTTGATTAAAAACTGATTGGTGTTATTTCTTGACAGCACTAGAACAATTTGCAATGTTATTGCAGATGAATTGTGCTACACGAGCTGAGGTATTCTAGGAGAATGGCACCTATTGACTTTATGCCATTAAAGACTGCTGGAATGGAATTGCTTTGGCCTCTCATTAAAAAAACATGTTACATTTGAACTGTTTTGTTTTTTCAGCCCAACCGTGAGGCGAACCCAACCTGTATATTGTTTGAAAAATATGCAGGAAAACCATGACCACAAGCTTCTGGGCGAGGCCTTGCCATATTAGAAAAAGTAAAACAATCTAGCAATAAAATAAAGGTGGCTTGCTGAAAATGTTGTTTTCTTGAAGTGTTAAGACACCTTGTGAATATGAACAGGGATGCTGCTGTAGGTGTTATATACAAAGAGCAAGCAAGTTCTAGCAATTTCCATAACATATTTTTATCTAGACACGGTAGTTATAACTAATATGCTCTTCAATACTGGAACAAATGTCATAAATTATACAAATGTGACAGTAATTTTCTTAGTTCATTCTAGTTGTGACATCACATCCCCTGCATTATTAGAAAGGATGCAGCTACTCTACGGTAATACCTTATTGCACTTAAGTTGAGATATAATGATACCATCTGCAGGAGCCAGTAGATAATGTGAAAAGCACCACACTGAGCAGAATTCCAAGAGATATTTTTTAACAATAAAAGGATGAATTGGCTTTTTAGCCCTTCTCGACTGCTTCCTTGAAATTAATATCCTTTAGTAAAAATAAGAAATGTATGACAGGTTTTGTTTGCACAGCCACTAATCATTACACAATTACACAGAAGCATGAACATCTCTGTATGTTCCTACTCAGGCTAAAAACTACAGTTGTTTTTAAAAGTGATACAGTAAATAGTGTATATTACGATTTTGGAAGAAATTACTAGCTGCCAATTGGGATGTTTAATCTCATTATACTTAGTCGAAATGTGATCTGTTTAACTGAAACCTTATTATCTCTTTTATATAAAAGAGTAAGAAACCAAAGATTTAAGCTTTTGAGGGAAAGGTTACTTTTGTCACCATATATTATAAGGGATAGATTACCCTTCATTATATATTAAAGGAATATCGTCACCTAGGAATTCCATGATTTATTAAAGGAATTTGGGCTTTGGCCTCATTCCTGTATTAATGGTCACGGAACTCCTTGGTGACTGGCAGTTTTTTTTGTAATGTAGGCAGAAAATACTTCATTTTATATGTAATAGCAATATCTAGCAGCATCTGTATTGCAGTGACATCCTTTTGTATGAGATGAAAATTTGTGCACTCCATTCTATAATTTCATCAATGGTAACAGGACTTGACATCCCACCATTTAAAAAAGCCGTTTGACAATTTTAGTTTTCCTATTTCAATTAATGTGATATGTACGCAATGTAGACTATATATCTGAAATCAATGGAAAATGTATTTATGCAACAAGATATAAAATTTGGCATATGCAGTACTAGTGTTATAATTTACAATTTTAGTTTAAACCGGTAATTTTTCTTAAGCCTTGTTTAACAATAAGATATGTAATGCGACTTATCTAAATGAATGTCTGGCAAATGTATTAAATGTGTTCCTAGCCTGTGATTCTTTCTTCAGATAACCCTTCGTAAACCAGTGTAGGCATGTACAGTAGGGACTGTCTTTGCATGTTTTTATTTGTTCACCAAAATACAAGATGTAGTGAGAGGGTCCTCACTTACCCTTTGACCACAATGATATCACAGGATTAACTCTTTGTCCCATCCTTTGCCCCTTGACTGCTCCTAAGTGTTGCTGAGGAGTTAAAGTAGGGGCAAGAACTAGAAACTACAGGATGTAAAAAAAGGGATTTATGGATTGTGTTTACTTTTGCATTCAGCAACAAGTTTGTTGAACCCTGAAACTTAGCTTAGTAAGGGAAGTGCAAGGGGTACTAAACAAGTAGCACCTGCAAAGCCTCTGTACCAATATTTGGCATCCACATGTATTTGCAGAACATGAGACTGATAAATAGTTCAAACAAGAATTTACAATGCTGTAGGTCTTTCATTACGGAAAGTTTGAGCTATTGGCGTTGCATTAATATTTGCAACGCCAAATGCTCAAACTTAAAGTAATGCGAGACCTATTGCATTGCAAATGCATGTTAATAATGTCGCAGTCTTTGGTTTTACTTGCTGTTTACCCTTATTTGAGGTGTTTAGACCTAAATCTTGTATAAAGTTAAAATCCCCTCCCATGACTACAGGGCTATGGGCGTTTATTAACATGTCATATATCTGTTTCAAGGCTTTAAAATCATAAAACAATTGGCACATAATAGTTTAAAGAAATGAGATACACCCCAGTGACTGAAACCTCAATCCAAATCTACCTTGCTTCATCATCCCTGATCACTTCTCTCACCTCCCAATCCAGTAAAGATGAAAATAAAATACCCACCCGTGCTGCCGTATTAGCTGAGGCAAAGTATGCTTGAGAATACTTCCTGGGGCGTGATAAATTGGGGGTATTGGACTTAAGGTGTGTTTCCTGCAAAAAAATCACCTGGGGGAGAATGAGCCCAACCATTTTAACATTGCCCCCTTTTATGCACCTTTAGAAGGCCATTTACATTGCACAAGATTATCTTTAGCGATTGAGACTTTCTTCAGGATCAAACATAGCACAATTACTTAACCCAGGAATAGTTATTGCGCTCTTCCCTTTGATATACCCCCTTTTGTATAAACACATTTAATGGAGTTGACTCCAGACCCTTGATATCATATAAACCGCAGCTAGCCCCTTGGCCCCTGCACTTGGTTTATTCTAATCTTGTATCTTGACCATTTCTGACCTGCTGTTTTTCTGTCCTTTTTTATTTATGCTTCACCCCACAGCCCCTCGATCCCCTCCTCCTCCCTCCGCCCAAACCCATCTGAAGAAGGGGATGGCCCTTAACTCCCTTCCTCAGCCCTCCCAACAAACAAGGGTCTTTTAACGACCAGAAAAAACACCTCCATAAAGTGCTAACAGTATAAAAAGTGCTTGTGCTTCATGTGTCTATACAGACCAGAAATAACCATCTATAGCTAGTTTTATAGGCTGAATCCAGAACACCATAACATAAGAGAAAACAAACCAGCAAAATTATATATATATATATTTTTTTTTTTAAAACCCACACTTTAAAAAAAATCTTGGGTCTATCTCCAATTCACAGAGCCTTAAAAAAGCTCTTATACACAAAGTCCCGGAAAAAAGTGCAGAGCGCAAGTGCAAATCTTTATTTCGGAAGGCTCTAAAAACTTGGAATGCAATCCAATTTATGTACCAATTACCTGTAAAAAAGAGATTGATATCACCAACTTTTCCCAATACAGCATAATAGATACCAATGGACATCCCTAAAGGGGGGAAAAAAGTGCAAAAGTGAAAGTGAACTAATCCTACTGAAATTTGCAGGAGATCATACATAGACCAGACTCAATATATTGGATTGCATTTCAAATTCGTACAACTAAGTTCCGTCCCACATCAGGCTAGGTTACTCCACATTTTTCTATTTTCCGCTTGCTTGGGATATCTTTTGTAGTATCCCTTGAGCTTCTTCAAGAATAGAGCAAAGATGGAACTGGCCTCTCCATAGAACTTTCAATTTGGACTGCTGAACGATGGAGGGCTGCGCTCCTGCGCTCTTACATTGGCCAATCATCCCCACAAAATCTCTCCACTGACGCGCTGCAAACGCCGACGTATCAGAGAACACTTGCACCTTGACCCCATTGGATACGACGATATCCTTCTTTTGAATTGCCTTACTTAAAATAGCCTCTCTAATGTGAAAATCAGAAATATTCACAATCATCGTCCTTGGGTATTTAGCCCCCGAAAGTTTCTGGGAAGGAACCCTATGGGCCTTCATTATAGTGAGATCCTCCAGTGCATTCTCAAATATATGTTCGCTGATCAGCGTCTCAATATAGGACAAGGGGTTGGACTGGCCATTGAGGCATTCACTGTCCTCCGTTATCCCTGTGAAGCACAGATTTGGTCGCCTCGCGTAGTTCTCCATCTCGTCCATCTTCAATTGTGAAGCCTGCAGCTTTTTCTGAAGAGAAGCAATATCGTAGTCACAGGCCAAGGAATGGTCTTCGATATCAGTTACTCACTGCTCCAGTTCTTTGAATCGCTCTGGTATTTGCTATAACATATTCTCGATTTTATCTAATCTCTGATAAAGTAAGGTAAGCTCTTGGGCCTGAGAGGTTTTACACTCACGTATTTCCCCCAGAATAGTCTCGAAAAGCTGTTGCATTTGATGCATCGAGACCATTGAGGACTGGCTCAGCCTTACACTCTCCCTGGAATGCTCAGGCGCCATCTCAACCACCTGCTGATTTTACAGACCCAGATATTTAGCCGTGGACTCCATCGGAAGACCCAGAGATACTGAAGATGGCGAGAAACCTAGGTAGCCTGACATCACAAGGTCATGAGAAAGTGCAGCCAGACCTTTCCCTTGTACAGGCTGCCCCCTCGGATCAAGGTTGTTGCTAGGCAAGGTTTCCAGAGATTCTAGTGCTAGGGAGTCCCAAGATGATGCTCTGGCTGGCGTCTGGCCTACAGGTTTCAAATTGGATTGCTTTACGACTGTTTGAGAATAAGGGGTAGTCTTTATGGGGGTTGTCCACCCCTTCCGCTTTATTCTTCTTCTCAAGTGCTTTTATTGCTGCCATTTGTGCAGTCACTGCACCACTTCCAGTGCCCTCAGTCTCCTGCAGATTTATGGAGGGCCTTGGGTCTCTCACCTCCCTTAGCTTTAGGGAACTGTCTGGGACCGCGGCATTCCCCACCCCAGCTTCCGTATCGGCGGTAGCGATACAGAGAGGACCCTAAAAACGCCAACGCCTGGGGAGAGGGACCTGGGGATATTTGATCCATTGAAGTATTTAGAGCCCCACTTTTCTTTTGCGTGATTTTTCCTCTTCTTGCCGCAATAATGCGTGATTGGGCTGCTTTCGTCTTAGCCTTCTGAGTTAGTGATGAAGGGCTGGGGGCCGAGGCTCCTGCTCCTGCTCCTACTCCTGTCCCCCTCAGGACCATTTGCCGCACACTTCACAATCCAGACACCCGGACAATTATTTATTGTTCCTCTGCTGTATAGATGCTGTATGGATGCTGTATAAATACACTGTTGTCTAAATTTTGTAAAGTTTTTTTTGTCTTTTTTTTCCCAACTATGCCAACTGCTGCTTCACTGGAGTAAAAAAAAAACCTCCTAGCACAGAAGCACAAAAGAGCTCGCTCCAGGACCCTTGGACAGGACAGGTCTAGTGGAGAGACTCCCCGAATCCAAGGAAGACTTCCTTACCTCCACGCTATACCCTGCGTTGAGGGGCTTCCCGCTTTTTCTCTCAATGCAGGATTTCATAGCAGCTCCCCGCATTACTGCTCATGTCCTAACGGGGGCCAGGGGTCATCAGCCTAAAGTTGACTAATTTTTTTAAGTCTCCTCACGGGGTCTTTTTTCCGAAATTGGGCTATTACAATTCCGTTGGACTCTCATCTCACGGGTGGCAGATTGTGGCTCGAGGCTTGTGGGTAGCATAACCCGGAAGCAGCCTCATGCGCATGTGACGTCTGCAGGAGGGGGAGGAGTGGACGTGCGCTCAGCAGTGGGGCATCGGGGTCGCACGCCACCATCTGTTGGTATCAACAGTTGTAACTTTTCAGGAAGACATACCTCTAAGGACAGTGTTAGAAGTCAAAAAGTCCACACCAAGAACAGCATTTGATTCAATAAAGGAAGCAGATCTGTCCCAAGTACCAGACACCTTGTAGACTAAGGGTCCCCACGATGTTGACCTCCTCCCCACTCTTACAGCACACCGGATTACATTGAAGGAAAATACCCTCTTACCCAGAGTGAAGCAATATCCCTTGTCCAAGGAAGCAGATGAGGGCATCACCCTTACCATACATACATCGCTAGAGCAGGGAGTGATTTATCCTGGGCTAAGGGTAGGGTAATACGTGGTGCATGGTTGAGGACTTGCGCCCTATGAATAACATAGTGGTACCAGAATTCCCAATTGTCCCTGACCGCTTCATCATCTTGAATATTTCCCAGAATGCCAAGTATTTTTCATGTATTGATTTAAAGTACGCCTTCTTCAGCATCCCTCTCCATCCATACAGCCACTATCTGACAGCGTTCTCATGTTGCGGGACTTAGTATTTGTACGCTTGTTTACCCCAAGGGTATGCTGAGTCCCCTAGCGTGTTCAACAGAGCAATAAAGAATGACCTGTCAAATTTCCAATTTGACACTACTCTGTGACAATATGTCGATGATGATTTGCAGCCCCACTGAGCAACAGTGCAGAAGTGACACTATGTGGTTTATTTACAAGCCTCTTTTGCCGCCGGTATGTCACTTTTTCCCATTTAAAAAGTGATGCACCGGGGGTGCAAGGGGCTTGTAAATAAGCCCATGTATCTCTTCTAACTACTCTTGCCCAGACAGGATACAAAGTAAAGAGGGAGAAAATTCAGTACTGCCAGGAAAAAGTCGGATATTTAGGATAACTACTGTCAGCATCTGGTATGCGTGTAACACCTGAAAGAGCAGCCTGCATCTGCCAAATGACAGAACCAGAAACTGTCAAAGGAATGCAGCTGTTTCTGGGTCTCTGTAATTATGTGAGACAGTGGGCGTTTGACTATAGCACACAAATAACCTTACTGGCTGCCATCAAACAGACAAGGGACAGAGAGGGCAGGATAACATGGACAGCAGAAATGAAGGAGACTTTTCAGAAGTTGAAAAGTGAAATAACAAATGCTCCAGTCTTGGGAACTCCTGATTACACCAAGAAGTTTTATTTGTTCTGCTATTACAATGTTCTGGTGATGACAGCTGTCCTCACACAGAAGTATCTCCTAGGGCACAAACCATTGCATACTCCAGTGGCTGCTAGACTAATTTATGTTAGTACACTATCCCTGCGAGCAGGCTCTTGCCCACTGCAGCCTTTGCAGTACAAAAGGGCACTCCCATAGTTATGGGAGCACCTTTGACTCTCTACGTAGAACATGCAATATTTGCCATAATTCAGAAGACGAAGACCACTATGACTACTCAGAGTGTCAGGGTATGAAGTGAGACTGTCACCACTGTATTTGAAGGTGTCACACAGTAAATCCTGCGACATTCTTTGCCCATCCAATATTAGACCCTGAGGAGGATGCACATGACTGTGCAACGTATTGTTCCAACTAATGTAGCCAAGCTACAGAGGATCCTATACCAGGCGGCATTTTCTACTTTGTTGATGGTTCTTCTACAATTGACCAGGAGACAGGAGTCAGGCACACAGTTGCAGCAGTAGCCAAGGCACAGCAGCACGATTCCTCTGATACACTGCAGGTTATAGAACAACTGACATTATCAGCTCTTTATTGCACCCAAGCAGCAGAATTAAACGCACTAATAGCAGCCCTTAAGATAGGAACAGGAGAAACCATTACCATATACTCATATTCAGCGTATTTAGCAACCACGGGGCATTTCAGCATTGTGAGATGGAGCAGGAGAGGGTTTCTGCAGTCAGATGGTAGACCTGTGATGCACAGAAACCTCTTGGAGGCTCGAATAGAGGCACTCGCATTACCACAGGCAGTGGTTGTTGTGAAATGTGCAGAGCCCAAAAATGGACAGGATTTTGTGGCCCGGGGTAATAAGCAACTCAGCTTTTTTGTCTGCTGCGCTGCGTGAGCTTTTACTAATCTGTCCCCAAGTGTTTCTACACAATCTTGTCTGTAAATGGAGAGAGAAATGTTTGTAGGGCTCCTACTGAGTCACCATGGTCCCGTCAACTGCCTTCAAGATGGACGGCAGGAAGCCCTGGATACATCACAGTCATGTGCGTCACAATTCAGCCTCTCACCAAAAATCATGACCAATGCAAATGGAAAAATAAGGGGGACGAAGATTGTCGTCGTGAAAGCACCCTTCCAACTATGTTTTTGGTCTATTTTTTGAAAAAACAAAAGATATGTATTTTTGTTTTCATACTTCTTTTAAGTTTCTTAATTCCATCCTTTTTAGGTCTCGGCCTGCACCAGCGCTTGCGCTGGTCTGGCCGAGAGTTTTAGTAAGCGGGTTTTGGAAGTGCAAACACTGGCTTTCGGCTGGCGACCAGCTTGAGTTCACAATGGCGTGCACGCGCAGCTGGCATCTGGGTTTCCTATCTCTTCCTCATTTCCTCGTCATGGCTCATTAACTCTCTGGACTCTGATGTTTCAATCGCAGCAGCAGCTCACATTACCAACTCAGGGCCCTGGACTACAGTCACATGAAAAACAACAGCGATTAGCATTGAAATGCAAGCTTTTTTTTGTCTAGTTAGAAATATTGCTTCGGTGGGTTGATTTCACCTTCTATCGCTATTTGTTTTATATTGGGAGTCACAGCCTAATTACCAGTATTTTTGTCTCTCACTGTTTTTAAAAAAATATTTATTCGCGCAAAGCACAAAGCTATATTTAAGGTTACTTTTTCCGCGTCACTTCTTCACTCTATTTAAACTCCACACCCCCACTCTTATTGTCTCTCTCCTTCTCTCTCTCTCCCCTCTCTAATTCTCTCTCTACTTAATTAACTCTCCCCTCTCTATCTTTTTTTGCCTTTCATTCTCTCTCACCACTTTATCTGTTTCTCTTTCAAACTCCTTCATTCACTCTCTCTCCCCTTCTTTCTCTCTCTCTATCCCGCTCCACTCTTTATTCTATGTACACCCTTTCTCTCTCTTTCTCTCTCACCACCCTCTCTAATTGGGCATTATATCTTCACTCTATCTCTCACTCGGCAACACCACAGCATCACTCAGCGCAACCACAGCATCAATCAGAGCCAGCACAGCATCAATCAGAGCCAGCACAGCATCACTCAGCACCAACACAACATCTCTCAACGCCATCACAGCATCACTCAACGCCATCACAGCATCACTCAACGCCACCACATCATCACTCAGTGCCACCACAGCATCACTCAGCGCCACCACAGCATCACTCAGCGCCACCACAGCATCACTCAGCGCCACCACAGCATCGCTCAGTGCCACCACAGCATCGCTCAGCGCCACCACAGCATCGCTCAGCGCCACCACAGCATCGCTCAGCGCCACCACAGCATCGCTCAGCGCCACCACAGAATCGCTCAGCGCTACCACAGCATCGCTCAGTGATACCACAGCATCGCTCAGCACCGCCACAGCATCGCTCAGCACCGCCACTGCATCGCTCAGCACCGCCACAGCATCGCTCAGGGCCGCCACAGCATCGCTCAGCGCCGCCACAGCATCACTCAGCGCCGCCACAGCATCACTCAGCGCCGCCACAGCATCACTCAGCGCCAAGACAATATCACTCAGCACCACCACAGCATCACTCAGCGCCAAGACAATATCACTCAGCATCACCACAGCATCACTCAGCACCACAGCATCACTCAGCACCACAGCAGTATCACTCAGCAACACCTGAGTATCATTCAGCATCACCTCAGCATCGTCTCCGCAACACTCACCACCACCACCACTACCACCTCAGCATCACTCAGCACCACCTCAGCCTGCTCTCGGAATCTGGCATCTGTTGATTCTCCCCTAGCGTCTGGCCGCTGCTAGTGTTATAATACAGGTACTAGTTCCCAACCTTCACCCTCCGATTGTTTGCCCCCTCAAAAAAAAAGCTTTAACAAACAACCATTGCAATAGGCAGAAACAAGTTGCCAGCATTGCAAGAACAAAAGAAAACTGAGGAACATTTTTATTGTAAATACTTTTTTTAATATGGTCGTTCAGTTTTACATAATGCCTTCTTGGTCATATATAAAGTAACAAAAATGCTTCTGACACTTTTTTATTATAACTTTTCAGCATGCCGCACAGCAGCCACACTTCTCTACAGCACAGCTTGAAGACATTGGCAAAGTCAATAGCTCTGGCTAAACACTTATAAGGCCCCAAAGGCGAGACCTATTGGCTATGCCAATGCTTGTTTATCTTTGCTAGCAAAGTAACCTCTAGCTCTAATGTTTTTTTATGTCAAAAGAGAGCTCTCTAATAACAATGTGATCCATAATGCCAGCACTAAATTGTCAGATAAAATGTGGTATCGACACATGTCATATATAAATTCTGAGAAAACGAATGAGTCTTGCTTTGTGTGCTCCCTAATTCCTCATGCTGCTGGTTCAGTTTGTGAGAAGTTGGCCTGGCATATCCTGTCCACTAGTTATATTGGGCACCTTGCACCAGTCCAAACGACCCTTATTGATGATAGGTTTAAAGACAACCTTTATTGAAAGCTATCCTAGTGGTAGCTATGGAGAGCAGCCTTCAGGCTAAGTCTTGAAGGAGTGTAAAGCAACTTGGTTTACCAGATTATAACCTCTTGAATAACTAAATGAAAGGAGAACCACACAAGATATATATAAAATATATGTATTTATTTGTAAACACTAACTACTAATCTCTTTATGAGATTAGAGTTCAAGATACACAGTATCACAGTATTAAAACGACAGTAAATAGCACAATACACAGTGGGCTCCAGGGGGAGACCAAACCATATACTAAGAAAGTGGTATAAGAACCACGACTTGACTAGACACAGTGCCTAGAGCACGTAGAATCGCTGGGACCCCAAGGAACCACCCAAGGTAGTGACACAGGAGACCCACGGGGGACGTGTGCAGTGTGAGAACACAGCCGCGAGCGCCGTAGGATTCAATGCGGAAAGTTGCGGTTGTAATTTTAAAGCAAAAGGACACTTAGGAGAGGACTTTGAGCAAACCCCTTTAGACTTAAGGGGTTCTAGGGCCAACACCCACGGGAGCACCGGAGTACTCGAGTTACCTCACCAGGGAAGCCGGGTGCATAGGTGTCAAAAGGTGTCAGGAATCGTCGTCGTTTTCAATGGCGATCTGCTGCAAAGTGCTGCTGCCGTGAAGGAGAAAAGTGTCCGGTGTGATCCAAGCCTGGATCGAAGATGTGAAGAACCTGAAAGCAGAAGGGACAGAGTCTGGGTCACTAGCAGGTGACCAGGAGCGGAGCAATCGAATGCCCACCGATGTCGGGTGCTTCAGGTGCGAAGAGGTGAAGCTTGACTCTGCAGCCACGGGGTCCCGGAGACATCGACGACAACCAGGAGCCGGATTCAAGCTTTCCCACAAAGGATGTCGAGTGCTGGGGTGTCGGTGATCGGATTGACCACAACAAGCCTTGGCAACAGCAACCCACACAGGAAGAGAGAAGGTGCTTCTGTGCAAACTGTCGGGTCTGAAGTCCAATCCACGTGAGATTCCACAGGAGCAAAGAAATTAGTTCCCCCCCACCTTTAGACAACAACTCCTGGAGGAGGTATAGTAACTCACTCACAAGACGCTGCTAACCAAAAGTAAGGGGAATAACGCATAGAGTGACCACCACTCTTTCCCCAAAGATGACACCAGGTAGCGTGGTAGTGGGGAGCTGGTTCCACAGAGAAGCTAAACAATAAAGAGATAACAAATAAGACTGGCTTTACTCCTCAAGAACTAAACAGCAGTCAAGAACATTAATGCATGTCACTTCCCAACATATGCAGTTCACTTACCAGTGATAGAGTCCCAGGATATTCTGATATTTCTCATGAGCGCATAACCCAGGCCCAATCGATGAAAGACCAGGAAGTGCAGGTAAGGGAATACTGGGAAGATGCACTACTAAGGGACGACAAACACAACCACTCACTTCCACAACCACTCAAGGTCACGTTGGGTGATTCAAAAGAGGGAGAGTCCCCTAGTTTGTTAAGGGGAGTGGGGATTCAAAGAATTACTGACCGGCTCCGTAGGGAAAGGAGCGGATCAGCGGCGCTCACGCTTTCACGAAAGCGGGAGAGGAAAAGACGGCGTGGCGCGCTGGCCGGCTCCGTAGGGAGAGGAGCGGATCAGCGGCGCACACGCTTTCACGAAAGCAGGACAGGAAAAGATGGCGTGGTGCGCTGGCCGGCTCCGTTGGGAGAGGAGCAGATCAGCGGCGCACACGCTTTCACGAAAGCGGGACAGGAAAAGATGGCGTGGCGCGCTGGCCGGCTCCGTAGGGAGAGGAGCGGATCAGCGGCGCACACGCTTTCTCGAAGATGGGTCGGCAATAGATGGCGAGACGCGCTGGCCGGCTCCGTGGGGAGAGGAGCGGATCAGCGGTACACACGCTTTCACGAAGGCAGGTCAGCAAAGGAAGGCGTGGCACGCTGGCTGGCTCCGTGGGGAGAGGAGCGGAGCAGCGAGGCACACACTCGTCAGGGAAGGAACAGGACTTCTAAGGGGTAGCAGAAGTAGATAAGGTAACTCGGGATAGAAGAGTTCAAGCCGGATACCAGGAATCAATCCAGAGAGCAGGTACTCGAATCCGAGCTCGAAGGGGGCGTGGTCACTAGTTAGGGATAGTAAGTCAAGCATTGGCAACTGGGTGAGACGGCCTCTTATAGCAGTTAGGGGTCGTCCCAAAAGAACTCACTCTGTGAACTAACGAGGGAAGTACACATGCATCAAGGTACCGACATTTCTCTTACAAGGGCATCTGCTGCCGAAATCCTAACAGTTCTCCCACCCAAAGGCCTATTCCTGGGGCGGGGTTTTGAAGGATGGAGTGCATGGAATCTGCGAATCAACACAGGGGCATGAATATTTTCAGCAGGTTCCCAGGACCTATCCTCTGGGGCATAGCCTACCCAATCAATGAGGTACTGTATTTTGCCTCTGTGTTTGCGGGAATCTAAAATCATGTTCACTTCATATTCCTCTTCACCCTCTATGATTATTGGGGGAGGTGGTTTCTCAGGGACTAGAGGGGGTATGTATCTTTTGACTAAGGAGCAATGAAATACAGGGTGTATTTGCATGTCGTCTGGCAACTGCAGGTGTACTGTAACAGGTGTTATTACTCTCTTTACTAGATACGGACCTATGTATCTAGGTTGTAATTTTTTAGAGCCTCTCAATCTCAGATTTCTAGTTGATAACCACACCTTGTCTCCTACTTGATAAGCAGGTTCAGGACGTCTGTGTTTATCAGCCTGTAGTTTCATGGCTTCTTTGGCTCGTTGTAATTCTTTTTTTGCATTGTCCCAGTTGGACAAAAGAACTTCGTGATGATCTTTAAGAGCAGGGATACTCTCTAATTCTGAGGGAAGAGAAATAGGCAGGAATTTAGGGTGTTGTGCTAGTGTAAAAAAGAAAGGAGACACACCAGTAGAAGAATGTGTGGAATTGTTATAGGCAAATTCAGCCATAGGGAGAGCTCGGGACCAGTCACTTGTGATTGTGGCTAACAGGCAACGTAAATACTGTTCTAAAGTCTGGTTCGTTCTTTCGGTTTGACCATCGGTTTGGGGATGATAAGCTGTGGAGAGTCTGTGATCTATACCCAGTGTCTTACACATACCTTGCCAAAATTTGGACACAAATTGGGCCCCTCTGTCTGAAATGATTATCGAAGGAAGACCATGTAATCTGATTACATGTTCTAGAAAAATATGCACTAATTCTTTGGATGAGGGTAAGTTTTTTAGAGGGACAAAATGGGCCATCTTGGTTAACATATCTACCACTACAAAGATGGTGTTGTATCCCTGACTTCTCGGGAGATCTGTAATAAAATCCATGCTAATGGAATGCCAGGGGGAAGGGGAACGGCAGTGGTTCTCAATAACCCGGCCGGAGCACAATGTGAGGCTTTTTGTCGAGCACAGGTGGAACACGAATTGACAAAGGCTATAATATCTTTGGCCATTTCTTCCCACCAAAACCATCTCTGACAGATCTTGAGGGTTTTGCTACTCCCTGGATGTCCGGCCAGTGAGCTATTGTGACACCAGAGCAATAGTTGTTTTTGCAATGCAACAGTTGGTATGTATAATTTGTTTTCGTGATAATACAGCTGGTCTCTGATCTGATTCAGGGGATCGTTTTCCCATTCTTCAGAAGGGATGGTACGGTAGTATTCTTTTAGTTTGTCTATAAACCCCAAGGGAGTGACGTCCCCATGGCATTCTACCCCTATAATCTTTTTGTCAGAAAAAAAGGGGGATAACATTCAGGAGAGGCAACTTTCTCTGGACCAAGTCGAGAGAGTGCATCTGCCTTGCCATGTTGAGATCCAGGGCGATAAGTGATAACGAAATCATACTCACTAAAGAATGAAACCCATCTCATTTGACGGGGAGTGAGTGCTCGTGCTGACCGAAAATATTGGAGATTTCTATGATCAGAGTAGATGGTAACTATATGTGGGGATCCTAACAAATAGTGTCTCCACTCCTGGAAGGCAAGCTTGATGGCCAATAGTTCACGTTCTCCAATTGTGTAGTTCTGTTCAGCAGGCAATAGGGTTTTAGAATAGTAAGCAACAGGATGCAAGCGTCCTGTGTTAGTATCTCTCTGAGAGAGAACTCCTCCCACCGCATACTGAGAAGCGTCTGCTTCAACGTAATAAGGTTGCGTATTATCAGCATGTTTGATGACAGGAGCGGTAGTGAATCGTTCCTTTAAAATGCAGAAGGCTCGTTCTGCTTCTTGATTCCATTCAAACTGTACTCCTTTCCGCAGAAGTCGAGTAATGGGTGTTAATAATTCAGAAAAGTGATCTATAAATCTGCGGTAAAAATTGGCAAAGCCTATAAAAGATTGCACCTCTTTTACTGTACAGGGACTAGACCAGTTAACCAAGGCTTCTATCTTTTGGGGTCCATATGTACGCCTTCAGGAGATATCACAAATCCTAGAAACTCCACTCTGGTGGTATGGAAGGTGCTCTTGTCAAGTTTGGCGAATAATTGGTTTTCCTTCAATGTTTTCAAGATTTTCGTAACGTGGATAATATGATCTTGTTCTGTTTGTGAATAAATCAGGATATCGTCGATATAGACGATCACGAAGACATCAAGGTATTCTCTTAGTATTTCGTTAACAAAAAATTGAAATGCCGCTGGAGCATTACAAAGACCAAACGGCATCACGCAGTACTCAAATAACCCAAATTTGGTACGGAATGCTGTTTTCCATTCATCTCCATGTTTAATACGAATGAGATGGTAGGCTCCTCTAAGATCTATTTTGGTAAAGATCTTAGCTCCTCGTACCTGATCCAAAAGAACTGAAATAAGTGGTAGGGGATATTTATTCTTTATGGTGACTTTGTTAAGGGCGCGATAATCCAAACACGCTCGAAGACCCCCTTCTCGCTTTGGAATAAAAAAGATGGGAGAGGACACTGGAGATGTGGAGTGACGTATGAACCCTTTTTCCAGCATTTCTTCGATGTATTTCTGCAAGTATTCAGTTTCAGGTGCAGTTAGGGCATAAATACGACTAACTGGCAAGGTAGCTCCGGGTACTAAATCAATGCGACAATCATAGCTTCTGTGCGGAGGTAAGGCAGAGGCTTTAACTTCGTCAAAGACAGTTAGGTATTCCTCATAGTGCGCCGGAAGGTCAGGAACTGTGGACATTATATGTACCGCACAGCAAAGCGAACTGTTCCATTCACTTGCTTCTTGGTAACAGTTTATCATGCAATGATGAGATTTTAGTGTCACTGTTCGAGTCACCCAGTCTATTTGGGGATTGTGGACTTGTAGCCAGGGAACCCCCAGGATAGCGCCAAAATTGGGGGTGTCTATTAGATCAAAGACTATAGATTCTGAATGTCCGTTATTACACACCATTACAATCGGGGGAGTCTGATAGGTAATCAATCCAGATGATAACTCAGACCCATCTACCGCTCTCACCGGTTCAGGATGAGGTTTCAATAAGAAAGGGATTCCGACATCTCGGGCTAACTGAATATCAAGAAAATTCCCTGTGGCTCCTGAGTCCAATAATATAGACATGTTCTTTCGACATTGAGGAGATATCACCAAAGTAATGGACAAGGTAAAGTGTCTTGGTACTAGGGGAAAGATTTTCTTTGTGGTAGAGACCTTAGAAAAGACAACACTTGAAGAATTGGTCTCTGCTTTCTTCAAGTCTTCTAGTTTTCCTCCATATAAGTAGGAAGAAGACTACTTGCGATTTTCTTAGCAACGGAACGAGGTCTGATTGGACACTCACGAGCATAATGTCCTCCTTTACCGCAATATAAACAGAGATTGTTCTTTCTCCTTTGTCTTTTTCTTCAGCAGACAGCGGACTCCTCAGTCCTCCAATCTGCATAGGCTCAGCAACGTCTTTAATATCTTTCTTTTCAGGTCTTAACATCATATATTTAGAAGGAGTAAGACGTGATTTTTCCCCTTTCCTTTCATGGAGTCTATGATCCAACTTGACCGTCATATCTATGAAGGCAGAGCAGTCTTCGGGAGGATCTACTATTTGAGACAACAAATCTTTAAGTTCATCGTTTAACCCTCGATAAAACAGAGAGGTTCTTTTTCCTCAGGCCAATGCGTCTCAGCTACCAGCCTATTAAAGTTAGTTATATACGCAAGTAGGTCCTTGGATCCCTGCCTAAGATTGAGAAGAGCATTATCGCTGGCCTGCATAAAGGTATGTTTCGAAAAAGACTCTTCATCTTATCCTGAAATAGCATATAGTCATATAATAATGGATCGTTGTTTTCTACCAATGGAACAGCCCAATCTGCAGCATTGCCTGCTAAATAAGATATAACAAAGGCTACTTTAGCAGCGTCATCTGGAAACGATGCCGCCTTACACAGGAACTGTAGCTGACATTGGTTCATGAAGACGCTAAATCTAGCACTGTCTCCGTTGAACCTCTCTGGCATAGCTAGTGGAACTGGGCTGGGAGTATGAACAGTAAAGTGAACAGGAGGTATGTTGCTATCTACCCTTGTGGAGGAATTGGGACTATGGGACGGAACTGAAAAATGCGCAGGCTGAATGTAACTTTTCCGGGTCTTTGGAAGGGTACCAGGGTTCCTAGGGTCTAGTGAATTCTGTGACTTTGATTGAAGTAACTCTGTCTGTAATCTCTGATTTTCAGACCTTAACCTCCCTACCTCCGATTGCAATTCAACTAGAACTGCCGCAAGTTCCTCTACTGAGGGACCTAATAAAGATGAGTGGAGAGAGGGATCTAGAGGGGCGCTAGCCCCGTCAGTATTCATCTTTGCTCAGGTGGAAGTAACTCTTGGGCTTGACTTTCTGTCGGGTCTGAAGTCCAATCCACGTGAGATTCCACAGGAGCAAAGAAATTAGTTCCCCCCACCTTTAGACAACAACTCCTGGAGGAGGTATAGTAACTCACTCACAAGACGCTGCTAACCAAAAGTAAGGGGAATAACGCATAGAGTGACCACCACTCTTTCCCCAAAGATGACACCAGGTAGCGTGGTAGTGGGGAGCTGGTTCCACAGAGAAGCTAAACAATAAAGAGATAACAAATAAGACTGGCTTTACTCCTCAAGAACTAAACAGCAGTCAAGAACATTAATGCATGTCACTTCCCAACATATGCAGTTCACTTACCAGTGATAGAGTCCCAGGATATTCTGATATTTCTCATGAGCGCATAACCCAGGCCCAATCGATGAAAGACCAGGAAGTGCAGGTAAGGGAATACTGGGAAGATGCACTACTAAGGGACGACAAACACAACCACTCACTTCCACAACCACTCAAGGTCACGTTGGGTGATTCAAAAGAGGGAGAGTCCCCTAGTTTGTTAAGGGGAGTGGGGATTCAAAGAATTACTGACCGGCTCCGTAGGGAAAGGAGCGGATCAGCGGCGCTCACGCTTTCACGAAAGCGGGAGAGGAAAAGACGGCGTGGCGCGCTGGCCGGCTCCGTAGGGAGAGGAGCGGATCAGCGGCGCACACGCTTTCACGAAAGCAGGACAGGAAAAGATGGCGTGGTGCGCTGGCCGGCTCCGTTGGGAGAGGAGCGGATCAGCGGCGCACACGCTTTCACGAAAGCGGGACAGGAAAAGATGGCGTGGCGCGCTGGCCGGCTCCGTAGGGAGAGGAGCGGATCAGCGGCGCACACGCTTTCTCGAAGATGGGTCGGCAATAGATGGCGAGACGCGCTGGCCGGCTCCGTGGGGAGAGGAGCGGATCAGCGGTACACACGCTTTCACGAAGGCAGGTCAGCAAAGGAAGGCGTGGCACGCTGGCCGGCTCCGTGGGGAGAGGAACAGGACTTCTAAGGGGTAGCAGAAGTAGATAAGGTAACTCGGGATAGAAGAGTTCAAGCCGGATACCAGGAATCAATCCAGAGAGCAGGTACTCGAATCCGAGCTCGAAGGGGGCGTGGTCACTAGTTAGGGATAGTAAGTCAAGCATTGGCAACTGGGTGAGACGGCCTCTTATAGCAGTTAGGGGTCGTCCCAAAAGAACTCACTCTGTGAACTAACGAGGGAAGTACACATGCATCAAGGTACCGACATTTCTCTTACAAGGGCATCTGCTGCCGAAATCCTAACACAAACCAGCAAGGTTCTGAGGACTCACCAAGCAATGGAGAGTCAGGGCACGTCTGGAGCAACCAGAGAAGCCCAATAAAAAATAGAGTTGCCTTCTTGGGGACCCACAGGTCAACGGACCAGGGATTGCAAAGGGACCTCAAGAGGAATCACAAAATGGCGGCCCACGGAACACTCGTTGAGTGTAGGCCAACAATCTTTAGTGCAATTACTGCTCGGGGTCAGGGCTACAAGTAACCCAATCAATCAATCAAAACCCAAAGCTCAGCCTCAGGGGTTGCCGGAAAGCTGATGCTTCTGCAAATGGTTGCGGTGTCCAGGGGTTCGGGTTGCACGGTCTCCACGAGGGATACAGGCCTCATACTTGCTGTGGGCACAGAGCGACCTCAGAGACCTAGGAAAACCCACCTCCTGTGTGGAAATTTTCTTCGGAGTCCGTCGGAGCTCGGAGATGCCAACTGGTCAGTTGCGTTAAAGGTGCCTGCCTTGCAGGGGAGTAACTCCTTTACTCTAAGGGAGATTCTTCAGTCGTCCAGCGTCATGCAGATCGTCAAAGTACTTGGTTTCTGGTATCAGAGTTTAGTCCTGGTGTAATCTAAAGTCCTGTAGTCAGGGTTTCCTACTTTATACCCAAGGAAGGGGTTGGACAAACACTGGGGACCCACCTATGGGAGGGTCAGGAAAGAGGGGTGGCTACACCCATTTCCTTTGTCCCGTTTCGCGCCAGAGCAGGGGCTGTGTGCCCCTGCAACCGGTTTGAGCTGGACTATGCACAGGGACACCAAATGTGCCCCCAGTGCAGACTTCAAAGCACTCTGAGAGTGCACCCACCCAGCCCCAATACACTAGAGCCTGTCTGGGAGGTGGTCACACCTCCCTGTGACAGGAAACCTATTGTCCAAGCCTCCCCTGACGGAGTTTCATCCAGCAGCAGGAGGGCAGACTCGTGTCTGTGGCTGCAGCATCCATTTTGTGATGGCAGGGCTCTGTTAGCTGGTACCGGGTATACCGGTGCTGCCATGTCTCTCCCTCTAGAAGGGTGGGATCATACTCCCACACCAGTTACTGGTGTGGGGGTATGATTCCAAGGTGTTTGACACCAAACATGACAGTTTTCCATGCAGCCACTCCAAAGTTAGCATCTACCGTTTGGTTATAATGCACTTAAGAGTATATGGTCTGGCTGCATCACAAACAACCCCGGAATGAAGATTCCGAAAGCTGCAGAGGGGCTCTGCTCATGCATGGGCACCCTCTCACATGAAACCCAGCACCCTGCCTTCAGGATTGTTAAAGCCTGCCATAGGGGTGACTGATAGGTTTACATGTGCAGTGATATGGAGAGATATAGGGAACCTATATCTCAGTAAGGGGTGAATACACCACCTTACACAGGCTGCTGTAGCAGACCTGTTGTGTCATCTTAAAAGGCTTCCCAGGGGTGGCACAATACATGCTGCAGCCCCTGGTAGGCCTCTGGGGTACCTATGCCCTGGGTACATAGTATACCATATAGTAGGGACTCACAAGGGTACCCCAGAATCCAATCTGGAGTGTACTGTTGTATTCCGCTTTAGGTGTCCGTATATAGGTTTTACTGAAACATGTCCATATATAGGTACAATTCGCATTGCCCTTATATAGGCATAAGTTCCCAGTCCTTATTTGGCATTAGCCATGCACTCCAAATACAGGCATGGTCACCGACATCCGTCCACCCTAACGTCACAACGAGTTCTTAGAAACCAAACCCTAAGCCCAGCACAGGATTATTGATTTCTCCAAGAACTCATCTATTATGCATGAACCACTATTCCTTAAGGGTTCATTCCTGACGTCTTCCTCTGTCCGACTTCACGTCAATGCTAACATTCCAAGGCACCTACCAGGTATAAATATACCTTCCCTTGCCCAAGCAAGTTAGAGGAAACCTCGACTTTAGAGGAGCCCGCATCCCGGCCTGACGCACTGAGAAGAAACACTGTCATCCCTGCTCGCAGAGAATCCAGCTTCGAGTGTTCTGACTCACTTCGCGGGGTGGTAGAGTTCGAAGATCCGGAAGGAGATTCCCACCTCTCTCATTCTCAAGGTATGGAGCTGACTAGAACCTAGAGGGACTCTTGGCATACCAGACTCTTAGTATACCATACTATAGAATACTTCACCTACTTCTTACCTCGCCCTATACCTAGACTAGGTTAGGTACACTGGGGTAGAACTAGCTTAGAGAAGCATCATATGAGTACTCGCATTTTTAGCTCATGTTATTTATGTATGTGAATATATGTATCATAGCTAAAAGATAATGCTAGCGCAGTATTATTTCTTTCTACTGCTTACGCTGTACATTATATATCTTGCATACTGTCTTGTGATCATAACAGCTCATATCTCTAACACGAGAAACAAGACTGTTCAATAAATCCTTTTTATTGAAATGCCCGTCTATTTCTTTCTGTGTAACTCTGAAGAAACTAAGCATGCACGATTAGCTGAGTGAAACTGTTATCTATTGTTTCCACGATTCTGAGAGTGTTCCGATTCTAAAGGGAAACAAAGTTGTCATGTTTATGCGGTTGCCAGAAACTACTCCCTTCCTGTTTACAAGGAGTTTCTAGTGGCCTCTGAGTTAGCTGGCACAAAGTAATTAAGTTTAATATACTCAATAGGGACATACTGACCTCAGTCCTATGTCAAACCTATAGGGTATATTATTCCAATGCGCAGAGCCTATTAGGGAAATAGGAACTACACTACATGGCGCCCTATGGTTTGGTAAGGCACTAATTTAACGCTAGATACTGAGTAACTCAGTCGTGCTTTTCTCTCAGAGACCCCTACTCACATACTCCATAAGACGTCTGGAGTGGGTAGGGTTAAATATCCGCCAAAGCTAAATAGGACAAAAAACCTATAGATTAGCTATTTTGGTTTGTTCAACGTTGAAGGATACAGTGTTCCAAAATATTGTGCACCTTATCTTTTGTTTCCTTGAAACTTGTACTACATTTTTCAAAAAACAAATGTCCGAACACGGGGACAATGGCACCGAGAACGGTGTAAATACGGCTGGCCCAGTCGTAACAGCTTTTAACTTTACCAGTTTAAATGAAGCCGATGAGGGTGTTATAAACATCCCTCCAAACTTAAGGAGAGCCATCACTCTAAAACTTATAAAACACGGCCTATCACCAAGAGGTGGTAGAGCAGTTTTCGTGATAGAGGCACACGAATCCTTTCAGACAGAGGTATTCTATTCATGGATAGTATTCCCAGAATCAAATCCAGTAACAAGAGTGTTTCACTTCTTTAAAGAAGACGAACCACCAGAGGAATATATTCCTTTCGAGGATATTGAAATTCCACTCACATACCAGGAGCATTATCTCTGGTTTAAAGGCGCCCTAAAACATCACAAAAACATTACCAGGCTCGGTCCACTAGGTAGACAAGGAGCAACATGGCCGATTCTAGCCGGCTACACACCTCATCCCGACATCGATGTAATGTCAGACGAGGAATTACTTACTCAACTACAAGAGTTAATAAAAATTTACAGACAACTAGTCCAATATGTCATGCGGACTTTCACAGTCCAACCACCAATGACCATTCCAAATCAAACCCCTCAACAGGGGAATACACTAAAAATTACTCCACAGACTTTACACGCAGTCATGGGTAAAATGCCCACAAAACGTGAGCAAATTCCATTCTGGATAGCTCAAAAAATTACTCAAATCGAAGCAGTATTTCCAAATACTAGCCCTTAAGAGAAACACAGAATTCTAACAATCTGTTTACCAATGGGGATAACACCACAACTGGAAGATTGCACCACTTGGGGTGCAGTCTTTGCTGCCATCTATACTAAAACACATGGTGTTCCATCAATTGCAGTAATACCAGATGTCCTGAAACAAATTAAAAACGAATACGGGGCAGAACCTACTCTGAATTTAGGTATGAAATTACTGAAAAACTTCGACCAGGTCTCAACAATAATATTATCTAATATTAAAGGAGAGGCAGCATCAGTGGCGATCCGCCAACGATTAAGGGAATTTGATGTTACAGAACATCAACATGAACTACCCAGAATAATAGAACAATCTTATGCAGAATTAGGCAGAGATAGTTTGGGTGGAAAACCTTTGAAGCCAAAACTATCTGAAAGTCCTGAGAAGGACTCTATTAAACAAACTCCTACATCTTCTAAAAGAAGTAGGAAACTAATAACCAAAATTCAAACGAGACACGTTCTCAATCCCGAGGTAGGTCTCCTCAAAAGGAGCCCTCTGAAAGGAGGAATAACCTCAGGAATAGGGATAATTTAAGAAAACCTGACAGGTATCAAGATACTGATACACGTTCCTCTCGTACCTTTCAGATATCGTCACAGACATCGGAAAGAAGAGGACGGTCAGAACATAGAGAAGAATGCGTGAAATCCAAAGACGACAAACACGTTCAGAAAAATAAATCAAAACCTCAATTCACAAAAAAGAAGGTAGCAGGTCTGAAGATCAGACATGCAGAGAATACTGAGAACACAGCTCAAGAACGGAGAATGGGCTCAGACAATGCTGGACAGTGCAGCAGAAGTCACAATAGCTCGCCAGAACCTGAAGGAACTTCTGGAGACAGTGGACTTGATTGAGTACATCACTGTAGAGATTCTAGACACCACGGTTAGTACTCCACAAAAGTTATATGAAATAACACTCCGAATGGAGGGAGACATACCAAGAAAAGTGAAAATACTCTTTTGGGAGAAACTTTCAACGGGTTATGATATACTTCTAGCAGAAAAAGACTGGCCACCACAATTTGTCAGGGAGTGCCCACATGGTGAGGACATGATTATGCCTGCCTTCTCCAATCATATTCCAATTCACCTAAAATATACTTATGCCAGGAAATGGGCAGTTGCCCAGGCCCCAGCATTATACAAAAATCATGTAGGATGGGATGAGCACTCACCTCACCATAAAATACAGTTAAAAAATGAACCTACTGCACAAAGGCAGTACCCAATAAAGCAAGAAGCTAAAAAACAGGTCAGGGAGATCTTAGATCAACTTGAATACCAAGGGGTGATTGAAACATGCACCTCCTCAATGAACAATCCTTTGTTTCCTGTATCCAAACCAGACAATACATATCGTCTAGTTTTGGATTACAGACACTTGAACACTTGTTCAAAAACATTTGCAGTGCAAAATGCACATAGTACAGCATTAATGAATAACATTGTGCGTAAAAAATATAAAACCACATTGGACATTTCAAATGGTTTCTTTTGTCAAAACATAGCACCTGAAAGCAGGTACTTAACAGCTTTCTCAATAATGGGGACCCAGCGTCAATTTTGTAGTCTCCCACAAGGGTTCAAAAACAGCCCGGGGTTATTCTCAGCAAGAGTAACAGAGTTACTACAAATTTATAATAATGAGGCATTGTCATATGTCGATGACATCTATCTGACAGACGATGACCTAGATAGGCACTTGAACAGGGTGAGTACCATTATATTGGGCTTCGCCTCTGAGGGCTATAAATTCAACTTTAAAAAATCCAGAATTGCCCATCTCAATGTCCTTTTCCTAGGATATGAGCTTTCAAGTGAAGGCAAGAGCCTGGCAGCCAACTTTTTAGAAAAGTGCGCGCTGCTCCAACCGCCAAAAACGCTGAAAAATTTACAATCCATCTTGGGTTTCCTAAATTTTGAAAGAACTTACATTCTAAATTACGCAGAAAGGGTTAAACCTCTCTACGAATTAATCAAACCTGATTTTTCAATCAAACATTGGACACAAGAACACACAGAAATCTTGCGTTCACTCCAAGCTAACATGTTAGCAACAAATCACTTACAAACACGCGTAAATACACGCAATTTAGTGATCCGAATAATTTCGGGACAATGCGGATTCACCTACTTAACATCTAATGAGGGTGAAAAAGTCCCAATAGCATACAAATCACATTTGTATACACAAGCAGCATACAAATCACATTTGTATACACAAGCAGAAATGCGCTTCACTTCAACAGAAAAAATACTGACAGCAGTTCAAACCGCTGTAGCAAAAGAAAGAGCTCTAGCCCAAGGGAAACGCATTATTGTCGTAACTCCAGTACCAGCCTTAGAGGCGGTCACAAAAGCGAGCATTCCAAATGCAAAAGCTTTACATCCTAGATGGATACAATGGGTTAATTCTCTTGCTGCAACAGATGTTGAATATGTTTTTGATCCTGATCTAAAAACACAAGCGTTCCTGCAATATGAACATCAATGTCCTCTGCCCACTGAAATTCTGCCTCTCAATCAGTATGAATTTATAATTTACACTGATGGATCCGCACAACCCGCTACAAGGAGTAAGCAAGCTTACAGTGCAGCATGCGCAATCGTTAAAGGTCGCATGCAAGATGGTAACTTCAGACCAATGGTCACTAAAACTCAATCTCTAGGAGATTGTACAGCTCAGCGAGCTGAACTACAAGCATTCAAACTGGCACTTGAAAGTACAGATCGCGAATTCCCCACACTCATAGTGTGCGATTCTTTTTACTGTGTTCTATAATCGTATAATGAATATATACAGAATTGGCTTGAAAACGGGTTCAAAGATGCAAAAGGTGGCACAATAAAGCATAAAACGCTTTGGGAACAAGTAGTTCAGTTGAAAAACGAACTACCAAAGGCTCACGTAATACACACGCTGAGTCATCAACGTGATGGCGTTCACGTTGCAGGGAATTCATTGGCTGATGAAGCCGCAAAGGGGGCTGTTCAGACGGCTTCCGTAGCTGCGATCACTCGTTCAAAAACGAGACTAGACAGTGAGATATTGTTGGCTGTCAATGCTTCAAGCAAAGGCAGTGGTGCAGCGTTACCAAAGAAACTTCCACTCAAGTACTCTTATGTAATTGATGCAAACAACGTTCCTTTTGCTCGAATCCCTGGAGTGGGGGATAGGGTAATTCCAAACATGGAACGTAGATTAGGACTGATCCTAGCAGTACATGAGGGGATAGCCTCTGCCCATGCAGGTGTTTCTGCAACAGTATCTTTACTTAAACAAAGATATTGGTGGCCTGGCATTAGGAAACAGACCAAAAACTATGTTTTGGAATGTGAAATATGCCAACAGATGAAAGTCTCCACAGTGAAACGTCCTGCGCAGACACCCCTGTTGATTTCAGACAAACCATTAGCTTGTGTTTACCTGGACCACTGCGGTCCCTCACAAAGGGACGGTAACTATAAATATATAATGGTCGCAGTGGATTCGTGCTCAAGGTTCCTATGGATATGGCCTCAGCGCTCGGCTGACGCTCGAACTGTTAAAAAAGATTTGTGAGTCTTTATCGGCACATACACAATTGACACACTACATTCTGACCAGGGCCCTGCGTTTAGCTCTCGGGCTTACAAAGAAGTCATGGCCAGTTTGGGCATAGCATTGCAGTACTCCTCTCCGTTTCATCCTGAGGGAAATTCTGTTGTGGAAAGGAAAAAACAGGACATAAAGAAGTCTATAACAGCTAGAGTATTAGGTTCGGGTGATGGGTGGGTCAAACATCTTTATGGGGTCCAACGCTCATTAAATAATTTGCCAAGAAGTTCTCTAGGGGGGTCACTCCATATGAGGTCCTATTTGGGACAAGAATGTGGGTTCCTGATCTCGAATGTAAAGGCACAGTGGTGGAAAATAAACCCTTTGATATCAAAGATCGTTTGGCTGTTTTACAGGATCTAAATGAACTAATATCGAAACAAAGCAACGTGTTCCTGAAGCCAACCACCACTGGGGAAAAACCGGCAGTCCCAGCAAGGCCTGTCTGAATCCCAAAAGTTGGGGATCTAGTCAGAGAGAATATTGCGGACAAGAAGGAATTTGGACCTTCTTACAGACAACCAGTACCTGTCCTAGCCGTACACGGAACAAGAACAGTACTTCTGCTGCCCCTTGCTGGAAAAAAGGAGAAAAGATTTGTGTCAATCGACCTCATCAAACCACAGTATGTAGCCAATACTAAATAGTAAGCCTCGTGGACTTTGACCTAGTAGCAGACGCACTCCTCTCGCTACTATCCAAGAGGTTCAGACTGAAAGACTCATAACCATCGAGAATTCAGCAGTAACAGATGAAGGACTAAGCGACAATGCTATGGAACTCATCCCTCTTGAAACTCAAGTAACAGTTCGTCCAGATACACCTGTCTACATCAACGTAACAAGTGATCAACTGGTTCCAGCGATTTCAACAAATCCTGATGCAATTCCAACAATTGACAGAACTGCTTCTGGCTATTTCATTAACTTTGATACGTTTTCTGAGGATCCGAGTGAACCTGAAACGACGCCAGTCCTACAAAAAACTTTCAAACAACAAGTACAAGACCTTTTTCATTTCCTGAAAAAGACTTATCTGGTTTCACCATGGATTGAACTATGGATTATTTCTGGAATATTTTTCTTTCTGCTTTGGCTAGCTTTGGTTATGACTACCAGCGTGCTTATAAATGGCAGATACATTCGTTTGGACACAGAAAGTAAAAATGTGAACTTACTTTTGAAACCACACAAATCATCCCATCGTGAAGCAAGAGACTTGTCAGCAGTGAACATCACAGCCGTTCCTATACAGGATGGTATAGTGTGGGACAAAACCGATTTCGATATATTCAGCCCAACGGAACTTTTGAACATTCCACATTTATTTAAAATTTCATTAAGTGATTTTATTTCCTCCAGTACCTATTTTGATGATTGGGACTTTGAGACTGTAAATGATATGATGTCTGATCTAGAAAGGTCTGCTGCATTCTCTAACAATGAATACTTAGAGGGCTCATCAGACTACGAACAGCTATATTGTTACAACCACTATGGTCATCATTTCTTGCATAAATCTGCAACACCTAGAAATGTGTTTATGTTTAACCAATGGGAACATTGTCCTACACCACCAAAAGGTAGTTCGAAAATGTTTGCTAAAAAGTTTCCATATTTTTCAGGGTACAATACATCTGATCCAGAAACATTTTACTATAAAAATGTAAACAAAACAGGACAGAAAATCATGTTAACTAATACAAAACAGATTTACTCTGCAGCCTTTATTACCCAACTGTCTAGGCATGGATTTGACTTTTGTAAAGACATAATAGACACAAAATCTGTCTGGGGTTCTAAAGATTGGCAAGTAAAGGGGATAGAAGCTTTGTTTAGAGCCTGTATCATCCCTCAGCAAATTATGTTTTTTAAGGACACTGTGCAACAAACATCTTGCCTTGGTTTAGCTAAGATCAAAGACATGAAAACACCTTCTGTACCAACACCTGCAAGTAATAACACTACACAGGGAGCGGTCACAGTAGACAGAATACTACAAACCAACAGAACAGATCCTGATTGGAATTTTTTTTTACTCTGGCCCACAGACACAAACATCTGTCAAGAAAGATTCCTGAATAGAAGACAGGGCTTTACTATCCATAGGCCAGACCCACGATATGTTCAACGACAACATCCAGGGATAGTAACAACATACAGTGTAGGAAAATTGTGCCTCGACTGGCTACAAAAATCTACACTTGAGGATGTGAAACAACACTTATCTTTACTTAAAGAAGACGCAGACCTTAGGGAATTCTTGCTAGGACCAGGAAAACCGCGTCAAAAACGTTTCATATATGCCGGCATTTATGCTGCTTATAATGAAGTATGGAAGGTTTCACAGGCAGAGGCCGCAGAACGAATACGTGAACTTGATCGTATTAACTTAGAGAAAACTCTCTCTGTGGTCGACAATGGGTTAACAACTTTGTCATCCAGAATTTATTCATTGGACCGCATTGTATCCTCTGCTATTGACATACTGGAACAAGATTTAGCCATGTTACAACAAGGCCAATCACAGTTACGTTCTATTATGTTATTAGGCTGGACGCTGCAATCTTTGCGTCCGGGCTATGTGCCTTGGCGTTTTATCAACACGTCGTCTCTGTTTGCAGAATACAATCTAACAGATAAACAGATCGAACTGGCACAAAGGGGAGCAAAGTATACAGTGCTGAGCGTTGAAAAACTGGAAAAATTACCATTTACGGTAGCAGAAAAACCAGCCTGTCACAACTTTTCAGTTTCAGCATTGCCTCAAACAAATGCAAGCAGGCAAATATGAATTGTTGGGTAAAGAATACATTAAGACATCCTGGGATTTACCTTACGAATACAGATGTTGGAGTGGGGATCGTGAAGTGTTTCTAAGCGGTACAAACTGTGAAAAGGCATTAAGCGGTTCACTCATATGTCAGGACATTTCTTTACACGGGGCTTGTAATGGTTCTGTGGCAAAC
The DNA here is from genome assembly GCA_963921515.1 of Calotriton arnoldi. Classification (NCBI taxonomy): domain Eukaryota; kingdom Metazoa; phylum Chordata; class Amphibia; order Caudata; family Salamandridae; genus Calotriton; species Calotriton arnoldi. The sequence goes on along the minus strand of CAWUFW010006111.1, from coordinate 269,816 downwards.
TTGTCCTGCCACCAGCAGGGTACACCGGCTACTGTGATTAATCCAACGTTTGGCCAACTTTCTAACAGGAGTTACCTCATGTTGAATGATCAGAGTTGCTGTGGCATGTTGCCAGGCATCCCATATCTGGTAACGGTCGACTCCAGGGTTACTTGTTGTATGCAAGTATTGTTCCCACCAATAGACACAGTCAGGGAGTCGCCTCTATGGCCTTCATTGAATGTTTCTTTTATACGTTTTGATACTTTAAGCAGAATGAAAGCCATGCTTTTGCAACAGACTGTGCCTTTGATCTCGGCCAAAGAAATCTATGATTTACAAATTGCAAGGACTTCGGCTGAGATACAGGCTTTAATTCGTACAAACTGCCCTATATATTTCGTAGAAATGATGGGACGTATCTTTAACATGTCTGATACAAGCGGGATTGTACATGTATTTAAGACCATCTGTTCAGGACTGTTAGCACCCTTCCAGGCAGTCCTCGGAATCATCCCAAACTTCGCACATTCGGTGTTTGGTGGCGTGCCATTAATTCTAGCACTTGTTGCAGGAATCCTGTTCCTATTCCTACTATTACGCTATGGCAACCCTATCCACCGACGTCACTCCGAGCGATGTGGAGAAAGCTCTCCTAGAACGGAAGTGCCGTGAGCGCATAGTGCAGCTTTTGGGCACGCCTCGTCTACGGGAACTTAATACAACATGGTTCCTATCATTTAGACCAATCTGGCAAGATTGCATCTTACCTGTTTACGCTGCCTGGTTTGCGGTGAAGAATGCGTGCTAGACACCTGTCTAACACTTCCATCAGTCATGCCAACGGATATCGATACTCTGCTGGACCCGGTAACGGCCCAAGCTCTGTGTTGTCCCCAGAGGCTACCAATCCTGATGACTGCATTCATTGAGATCTCACAGACGCTTCCTGCTGCTGCTGAGGTACGAGATGGATCAACAGGCACACAGGTAACAACGGACGCGAACATTGCTGCGGCATCTTATGCTGAAGGCGATGCTTCTCATCTCTGTGCAATTAACCTTCTGAACGAGGTGTTCCAAATGTCACCAACATCGGTAGACGATATTTTGGCTACAGAAATAGATGATTTCATGTTTACACCAGACCCATACACTGACTTTGATTCGGCTCACAGTGTACCAGGGACGCAATGAATTTGGCCATCATATTTTCAAAACTTGGAACTCTTCCTAATATTGAACTTTTTCTTTTTCTTTATTTTTTGAAAATACATGGCAATTCAATCTGCTTACAGTAGAACTATTCATATAAAACTGACTTCTTTGAATACTTCCAGGGACACAATGTCACCTTATTTGACTAAAAGTTCATTTGACTAAAGTTTAATTTAGTATCATGATATACAATGGCTTTGATTTTTGAAAACTTGTCAACCATTTCATCATATGTATATATTTCTGTTTATTCATTCATGTTGCATTTATTTCTAAATATATGCTTAGAATGAAAAAAATGCTTTAAAATGTACAGTACCTATTGCATTACATGTTTTAACAACAGTTCTTTTAAAAACTTTTTTTAATATGCTTTTAGAAATGTTTTTAGCAATATGTGGTACTCAAGTTTAATGTTTAGCATTTAGTATTATCGTTCATTCGAAAGTGGAGTGGGTGTTGTATTCCGCTTTAGGTGTCCGTATATAGGTTTTACTGAAACATGTCCTTAAATAGGCACAATTCGCATTGCCCTTATATAGGCATAAGATCCCAGTCCTTATTTGGCATTAGCCATGCACTCCAAATACAGGCATGGTCACCGACATCCGTCCACCCTAACGTCACAACGAGTTCTTAAAAACCAAACCCTAAGCCCAGCACAGGATTATTGATTTCTCCAAGAACTCATCTATTATGCATGAACCACTATTCCTTAAGGGTTCATTCCTGACGTCTTCCTCTGTCCGACTTCACGTCAATGCTAACATTCCAAGGCACCTACCAGGTATAAATATACCTTCCCTTGCCCAAGCAAGTTAGAGGAGACCTCGACTTTAGAGGAGCCCGTATCCCGGCCTGACGCACTGAGAAGAAACGCTGTCATCCCTGCTCGCAGACAATCCAGCTTCCAGTGTTCTGACTCCCTTCGTGGGGTGTTAGAGTTCGAAGATCCGGAAGGAGATTCCCACCTGTCTCATTCTCAAGGTATGGAGCTGACTAGAACCTAGAGGGACTCTTGGCATGCCAGACTCTTAGTATACCATACTATAGAATACTTCACCTACTTCTTACCTTACCCTACACCTAGACTAGGTTAGGTACACTGGGGTAGAACTAGCTTAGAGAAGCATCATATGAGTACTCGCATTTTTAGCTCATGTTATTTATGTATGTGAATATATGTATCATAGCTAAAAGATAATGCTAGCGCAGTATTATTTCTTTCTACTGCTTACGCTGTACATTATGGGGCAGATGTACAAGAAAGTGCCGCAGCGTGGCGCTGCAAGCCCTTTGGCTGCGCCACGCTGCGGCACTTTCAGAGCACAGGAATGCGACACTTTTACAAGAATATGTCGCATTCCTGTGCTCTCCCCTGCGCTGGCGCACAAACAGCTGCCAAGCGCCGGCGCAGGCACCCTTGCACCATGGTGCAAGGATGCCTGCGCCATGGGGAGATTGTTTCTGTGCAGGAAGGGGCACCTTTCTGCACAAAAACAATCAGTACAGGCTTTTCCTCTTTCAATGCGTGCTGCAGAATGCAGCACGCATTGAAAGAGGAAAACGAGGAGAAATGAAAACATTTCTCCTCGGTGCGTCCTCGCTACGCCACCTCTAGGGTGGCGTAGCTTCAGACGCATCTCCAGAGTTACGATTTCTCGTAATTCTGGAGATGTGTCTTGTTCCATGGGTGCTGCGTGGGAACACCCACAGCAACACCCATGGAACGCCCCTTCACCGCAAAGTGCTGCGTGTGAAGGGACGGTATTTACAAGGAGAGGAAAAGTCACGCATGGTGGCTTTTCCTCTCCTTGTAAATATCGAGGAGCCCCCTGCGCCACCAGAACGTCACGGAAAGTGACGTACTGGTGGCGCAGGGGGCTTGTAAATCTGCCCCTATATATCTTGCATACTGTCTTGTGATCATAACAGCTCATATCTCTTACACGAGAAACAAGACTGTTCAATAAATCCTTTTTATTGAAACGCCCGTCAATTTCTTTCTGTGTAACTCTGAAGAAACTAAGCATGCACGATTAGCTGAGTGAAACTGTTATCTATTATTTCCACGATTCTGAAAGTGTTCCGATTCTAAAGGGAAACAAAGTTGTCATGTTTATGCGGTTGCCAGAAACTACTCCCTTCTTGTTTACAAGGAGTTTCTCGTGGCCTCTGAGTTAGCTGGCACAAAGTAATTAAGTTTAATATACTCGATAGGGACATACTGACCTCAGTCCTATGTCAAACCTATAGGGTATATTATTCCAATGCGCAGAGCCTATTAGGGAAATAGGAACTACACTACAGTACCTAAAGTACATTCAGTCAATTTAGAGTAGAAAGCAGATAGACTGGGGTCCTGATTAGCAGGGCCACAGTCTGGCTAAGTCGAAAAACAGTGAAACATCAGCAAAAAGTGGGGGTAACTATAAGAAGCAGATCCTACTCTCCTACACAACCCCCCCAAACGTCAGGACATTAAACTAACCTTGACCAGTTGAGTCTTCATGTTCTAAGTGGAAATATCTGGAGAGTCCATCTGCATTGGCATGGTTACTCCCAGGTCTATGTTCCACTGTATAGTCCATCCCATGTAGGGAAATGGACCACCTCAAAAGTTTGGGGTTTTCACTCTTCATCTGTTTTAGCCATTAGAGGGGCTTGTGGTCTGTCTGAACAATGAAGTGAGTGCCAAACAAGTATGGCCTCAGCTTCTTCAAGGCCCAAACCACAGCAAAGGCCTCCCTCTCAATGGCTGACCAACGTTTCTCTCTGGGGGTCAACCTTCTGCTAATAAAAGCTACTGGCTGATCCTGATCTTCATCATTCAATTGTGATAACACAGCCCCTACCCCCAACTCAGATGCATCTGTTTGGACAATGAATTGCTTGGAGTAATCAGGACTTTGCAGAATGGGAGCAGTGCACATGACCTGCTTCAGGTCATCAAATGCCTTTTGACAGCTAACTGTCCACTGAACTTTCTTTGGCATTCTTTTAGAAGTTAAGTCATTCAAAGGGGTCACTATGGATCCATACCCTTTGACAAATCTTCTGTAGTACCCAGTCAGGCCCAAAAAAGCTCTAACCTGAGTCTGGGTAGTTGGAGCAACCCAGTCCATTATGGTCTGTATTTTGCTCTGCAATGGTTGAGCCTGGCCTCCACCCACAAGGTGGCCCAGGTACACAACCTGACTCTGCCCTATCTGGCACTTGGTGGCCTTGATAGTTAGGCCTGCTTTCTGCAGGGCCTCCAAAACATTTCTCAGGTGGACCAGGTGATCCTCCCAGGTGGAGCTAAAGACAGCAATATCATCTAGATATGCTGCACTATAGGCTTCCAGGCCTGTAAGGACTTTGTTCACCAACCTTTGAAAAGTGGCAGGTGCATTTTTCAAACCAAAGGGCATCACCACAAATTGGTAGTGCCCACTAGGGGTAGAAAATGCTGTTTTGGCTTTTGCATCCTCAGCTAGACTGATTTGCCAGTAGCCAGCTGTCAGGTCAAATGTGCTGAGAAACTTGGCTGAGGCCAAAGTGTCTATGAGCTCATCTGCCCTTGGTATGGGATGGGCATCAGTCCTAGTGACTGCATGAGACCTCTGTAGTCTACACAAAACCTCATCTCTCTCTTACCACCCTGGGTGTGAGGTTTAGGCACTAAGATTACTGGACTAGCCCAAGGGCTATCTGAGGGTTCAATCACACCCAAATCCAACATCTTCTGGACTTCAGTCCTGATGCAGTCCCTGACATGGTCAGGTTGCCTGTAAATCTTATTTTTAACCGGCAGACTGTCCCCAGTGTCCACTTCATGAGTGCACCAGGTAGTCTGACTTGGAGTCAGAGAGAACATATGTCTGAACTGATTGAGAACTTTTCTGCAATCAGTTTGCTGCTGGTCAGTGAGGCTGCCTGCCAAGGCTACACCATCTACTGATCCATCATCAGGGTTCTGAGAGAGCAGGTCAGGGAGTGGATCACTCTCTTCCTCCTGTCCCTCATCAGTTAATGATTTTGGAGGTTGGAGCAGTGCACACTTTTCTAAAAAGTTAGCTGCCAGGCTTTTTCCCTCACACGACAGCTCGTATCCTAAAAACAGGACATTGAGGTGGGCAATTTTTGATTTTTTGAAATTAAATTTATAGCCCTCAGAGGCGAATCCCATAATAATGGTGCTCACCCAGGTCAAGTGCCTCTTTAAGTCATCGTCCGTCAGATAAATATCATCCACATAGGACAATGCTTCTTCATCCAAATTTTGGAGTAACTCTGTTACCCTGGCTGAAAACAACCCCGGGCTATTCTTATACCCTTGGGGGAGTCGGCAGAATTGCCGTTGGGACCCTAACGCACTGAGGGGCATATTCACAAGGAGCTATCGCCGAATTAACGGCACTTTATCGCAGCCAAAGTCGTGATAAATTTACCCCCCCATTCACAAGCCGGTGTTAACAGCCCACAGCACCAGTTTACCCGCGATAGCAGCCGCAAAACATCGCCACAGAGGACCCTCGCAAATATCGCTAATGAGATGCAGAGTAGGCGTTCCCGTGACAAAAGCCGAGACAACAGCACACCTCAACATTCACAATGACCAGCCACATCCGCGATAAAAACACAAAACAGGCGATAAGGCGCGTTAGGAACTAGGAAATCTACACCTGCTCTGACCTGGTGTAAAGTCGGACAGCAGCCAGCACTACAAAAGGGAGCACAGCCCAGGGCCACATCCGAAGGGCAACAGATGCCATGGAGCCACTCATCATGCAGCCCAGACACCCAAGAGGGCCACAACACCCACCGCCACCACCCCGAGGCCCGCAACCCTCCCCCCCCCGGGACCACCCCCACCCCCGGATTCTGAGAGAGCAGGTCAGGGAGTGGATCACTCTCTTCCTCCTGTCCCTCATCAGTAGCCATGAGCAAGCCCATGTCTGCCCTGTCAACATATGGTTTCAGTCTGTTGACATGGAGCACCCTGTGTACAATCAGGATTCCTGCAATTAGGAACAGGATGAGCGGGAATCCTCCAAATACGCTTCCCAATACGGAGTGTATAAAATTTGGGATTACTCCGAGGACTGTCTGAAAGGTGCTTAACAGTCCGGACCCTATGGTCTTAAATAGGTGTACAATTCCGCTCGTATCAGACATATTGAAGATACGTCCCACCATTTCTGCGAAATGAATGGGGCAGTTTGTACGTATGAGTGCCTGTATCTCTGTTGAGGTCCTTGCAACTTGAAGTTAATAGGTTTCTCGAGCGGAGGTTAAGGGCATGGGTTGCTGTAAAAGCATGGCTTTCAATCTGCTCAGAGTATCAAACTGTATAAAAAAAACATTCAGCGAAGGCCATAGCGGCGCCTCCTTGACTGTGTTCAGTGGCGGAAACAATACTTGCATACAGTAAGTAACCCTGGAGTTAACAGTTACTAGATATGCGACGCCCGGAAGCATCCCACAGCAACCTTGATCACTTAGCATTAAGTAACTCCCATTCGAGAGCAGCTGGAAAACCGGCGTGATCATGGCCGCTGGGGTCCCTGACATGTGACAAGATAAGTTCGCCACTGAACCACTGCAGGCTCCGTGTAGAGAAATATCCTGACACATGAGAGAACCGCTCAAAGCGTTCTTGCAGTTTGTACCACTCAGATACACTTCTCGATCCCCATTCCGGCATCGGTATCTATACGGTAACTCCCAAGTTTCCTTGATGTATCCCTTACCCATTTTTAAATATTTGCCTGTCTGCCTTTGCTTAAGGCAATATTGAAACTCAAACGTAGTGTCCGGCAGAGTGATTTGGCCATGAATTAGCCATTCTGTTGATGGTGATTCGGCTACAGTGAATGGTAACCTTTCCAGTTTCTCAATACGCAGCATTGTATATTTGGCTCCCCTCTGTGCCATTTCTGTCTGTTTATCAGTTAGATTGTATTCTGAGAACAGAGACGTGGTGTTTATAAAACGCCATGGCACATAGCCTGCACGCAAAGATTGTATCGTCCAGCTTAACATCATAATAGAACGTAGCTGAGATTGCCCGTGTTGTAACAAGGCCAGATCTTGTTCTAATATGTCGATCACCGAGGACACAATGTTGCCTAAGGAGTAAATCCTGGAGGTCAAAGTTGTTAACCCATTATCCACTACAGCTAATGCCTTTTCTAAGTTAATACGGTTTATCTCCCGTATCCTTTCTGCGGCCTCTTGTTGTGATATTTTCCAGTTTTCATTGTAATAGGCATAAAGGCCTGCATATATGAAAAGTTTCTGACGTTGTTTCCTGGGAACTAGTAGAAAATCTCTAAGATCCATGTCAGGTGTGAGTAGGGTCAAGTGGTGCTTTACTTCTGTCAGTGTTGAGGTCTCTAGCCAATCAAGGCACAACTTCCCAACACTATACGATGTCACTACCCCTGGGTGTTGTCTTTGTACATAGCGTGGATCTGGCCTATGGATACTAAACCCTTTGGTTGTATTCATAAATCTCTGTTGACATTTGTTTGTGTCAATGGGCCAAACCAGCCATTCTGTCCAATCAGGATCTGATCTGTTGTACTGGAAAATGTCATCTAATCCTACCCCTTGTGTAGTTGAATTCTGCCCCCCACCTATCTGTGATGGTGTAGGAAACCCGGGTGTGTTCATTTCCTTGCCTTTGGCTAAACCAAGACAGGTTGTTTGTTGCACAGTTTTATTCAGAAATAATCTGCTGTGGAATGATGCATGCTCTAAAAAGTGCTTCTATTCCCTGGACTTGCCAGTCCCTTGAACCCCAGATCGATTTTGAATCTATTGTGTCTTTCCATAGATCGAAACCCTGTTTAGACAACTGGTTCAGAAAGGATGCAGAGTAAATATGTTTGGTGTTTGTCAACATAATTTTCTGAGCTGAAATTTTCTCCACTTTATAATAAAATGACTTCGGGTCGGATGTGTTAAACCCTGAGAAGTATGTGAATTTCTGTGCAAATGCTTGTGAACTACCTTTTGGAGGTGTTGGGCAGTGTTCCCACTGGTGGTACTCAAATACATTTCTAGGTGTTATAGATTTGTGTAAGAAATGGTGACCATATTGCTGGTAACAGTACAATGTATCATAGTCTGTAGTACCTTCTAACATTTCATTGTTCGGAAATGCAGCAGTTTTTCTAAATCAGACATCATAGCATTTACAGTTTCAGTGTCCCAATCATCAGAAAATGTACTGGAGGTAATGAAATCACTTAAAGAAATTTTAAATACATGTTTTAGCTTTAAAAGTTCAGTCGGACCTAATATATCATAATCAATCTTGTCCCATACTATACCGTCCGGTATAGGAACTGCTGTGATGTTCACTGAAGACAAGTCTCTTGGTTCACGATGTGAAAACTGGTGTGGTTTTAAAACCAAATTGACTCTTTGGGCTGTAGAGCTTGGTTGGAGGTATCGTCCATTAATAATCATACTAAAAGTTATTATTAAACCTAGCCAGAAAATGAAAAATAAAATCCTAGTGATATACCATAGTTCTATCCAAGGTGACACCAGGTAAGTCTTTCTAAAAAAGTGCAAAAAGTCATTGAGTTTCTGTTGGAGTGATTTTTTGGCTGGCGTCGTTTCCGGCTCGCTTGGATCCAGTGAAAACGTATCAAAGTTCATGAAATAGCCAGAAGCAGTTCGATCAATTGTTGGAATTGCATCGGGATTTGTTGAAATCGAATTTTGCTCTTGATGAGGCATGTTGACGCAGATGTCTGTATTAGGTTTGATTGCAACTTGGTTGTTAAGTTGATTTTCTTCTTGTCGAAGTGGAACGAGTTCCATAGCATTGTTGCTTAGTCCTTCATTCCGTACAGGTGGCTCTTCAAACATGATGAGTCTTTCTGTTTGAACTTCCTGGATTGTAGCGAGAGGAGGGCGTCTGCTACTGTGGAGTCCACGAGGCCTACTGTTTAGTATCGGCCACATAGTGTGGTTTGATTAAGTCAATTGAGATGAATCTGTTCTCCTTTTTTCTGGCAAGAGGTGGCAGAAGTACAGTTCTTGTGCCATGAATTGCAAGGACCGGTACAGGCTTTCTGTAAGATGGCCCAAATTCTTTCTTGTCAGCAATCTTCTCTCTTACCAGATCCCCGATTCTTGGGATCCAGATAGGTCTTGCCGTTACTGCCTTGACTTCCTCAGTGGCGGCCTGTTTCTGGAGCACGTTACTTTGTTGTGTCCTGGATTCATTTAGATCCTGTAAAACAGCCAAACGATCATGGATATCAAATGTTTTTCATCCGCCACTGTGCCTTCACAATCAAGATCAGGTACCCACATTCTTGTCCCAAATAGGACCTCGTAAGGAGTGACACCTCCAGGAGAGCTTCTTGGCTGATTATTGAGCGCGCGCTGTACCCCATAAAGGTGATCGACCCATCTACCGCCCTTGCCTAATACCCTAGCTGTTAAAGATTGCTTTAAGTCTCGGATTTTCCTCTCCACAACAGAATTTCCCTCGGGATGATACAGAGAGGAGTACCGCAATGCTACGCCCATTCCTTCCATGGCCTCTTTGTAAGCCCGAGAGCTAAACGCCGGACTACGGTCAGAATGTAACGTGCCAACTGCTTATGTGCCGATAAAGACTCGCAAATCTTTTATAACAGTTCGAGCGTCAGCCGAGCACTGAGGCCCAACCTTGAGGAAACTTGAGCTGGACGCGTACGAACGGACAACCTAATGCTGTCTAACAATGGTATCTGTACTGGACGTGTTGTGGTGGACCCATTCATCTGCTTGCAGATGTCGCAGTTCATGACATAGTCTTTAGTCTGCTTGGTTAACCCTGGCCACTAGTAGCGCTGTTTCAATAAAGAAATAGTCGCTGTAACGCCTGTATGCGCAGAACCCAAACCCTCGTGTGCCGCTAAAATCAAGCCTAGCCTATGATCCATATTTGGTATTACTCTATCCCCCACTCCAGGAATCTGAGCATTAGGAATCTTTTGTGCATCTAACTTGTAGGAGTACTTGAGTGGAAATGTTTTAGGTACTGCTGTGCTGCCTTTGCGTGAAGCATTGACAGCTACCATTATCTCGCCGTCTACCCTCGTCTTTGAACGAGTAACTGCAGCTACGGCGGCTGTGCGAACAGCCCCTTTGGCGGCTTCATCAGCCAATGAATTCCCTTCAACGTGAACGCCATCACGCTGATGACTCAGTGTATGTATCACTTGAGCCCTTGGTAGTTCGTTTCTCAACTCCACTACCTGTTCCCATAGCATTTTATGCTTAATTGTGCCACCTTTTGCATCTTTGAACCCGTTTTGTTCCCAATGATGTAAATATTCATTGTACGAATGTACACAGTAAAAGGAATCGCACACAATAAGTGTGGGGAATTCGTGATCCGTATTTATAAGGGCCAGTATAAGTGCTTTGAGTTCTGCCAACTGAGCCGTGCAGTCTCCTAGAGATTGCATTTTAGTGCAACTCGGATGGAACTTTCCATCGTGCATGCAACCTTTAACAATCGCACATGCCGTGCTGTAAGCTTGCTTGCTCCCTGTGGCGGGTTGAGCAGAACCGTCAGTGTAAATAATGTATTCATACTGATCAAGAGGCAAAATTTCATTTGGTAGAGGATATTCTTGTTCGTATTGCAGGAATGCCTGTGTTTTTAAACTTGGATCAAATCTGTATTCAACATCCGTTGCTGTAAGAGAATTAGCCCATTGTATCCATCTTGGATGTAAGGCTTTAGCATTTGGAATGCTAGCTTTTGTTACAGCTTCTAAAGCTGGTACTGGGATCACGACAATTATGCGTTTTCCCTGAGCCAGAGCTCTTTCTCTTGCTACAGCGGTCTGCAATGCTGTCAGGATTTTTTCTGTTGAAGTGAAATGCATCTCTGCGTTTGTGTACAGGTGTGATTTGTATGCGATTGGTACTGTTTCACCTTAATTAAAAGTTAAATACGTGTACCCGCACTGACCCGCTATGACTCTGATCACCAAGTTGCGTACGTTTACGCGTGTCTGTAAATGTTTAGAAGCTATCATGTCTTCCTGTAGGGAACGCAGGATATTTGTGTGATCCTGTGTCCATTGGCTGACTGAAAAATCTGGTTTTTTTAAGTCGTAGAAAGGTTTTACTCTTTCTGTGTAATCCAAAATGTATGTTCGACCAAAATTTAGGAATCCCAGAATTGATTGTAAATTCTTTAATGATTTTGGAGGTTGGAGCAGTGCACACTTTTCTAAAAAGTTAGCTGCCAGGCTTTTTCCCTCACATGACAGCTCGTATCCTAAAAACAGGACATTGAGGTGGGCAATTTTTGATTTTTTGAAATTAAATTTATAGCCCTCAGAGGCGAATCCCATAATAATGGTGCTCACCCAGGTCAAGTGCCTCTTTAAGTCATCGTCCGTCAGATAAATATCATCCACATAGGACAATGCTTCTTCATCCAAATTTTGGAGTAACTCTGTTACCCTGGCTGAAAACAACCCCGGGCTATTCTTATACCCTTGGGGGAGTCGGCAGAATTGCCGTTGAGACCCTAACGCACTGAGGGGCATATTCACAAGGAGCTATCGCCGAATTAACGGCACTTTATCGCAGCCAAAGTCGTGATAAATTTACCCCCCCATTCACAAGCCGGTGTTAACAGCCCACAGCACCAGTTTACCCGCGATAGCAGCCGCAAAAACATCGCCACAGAGGACCCTCGCAAATATCGCTAATGAGATGCAGAGTAGGCGTTCCCGTGACAAAAGCCGAGACAACAGCACACCTCAACATTCACAATGACCAGCCACATCCGCGATAAAAACACAAAACAGGCGATAAGGCGCGTTAGAACCAGGAAATCTACACCTGCTCTGACCTGGTGTAAAGTCGGACAGCAGCCAGCACTACAAAAGGGAGCACAGCCCAGGGCCACATCCGAAGGGCAACAGATGCCATGGAGCCACTCATCATGCAGCCCAGACACCCAAGAGGGCCACAACACCCACCGCCACCACCCCGAGGCCCGCAACCCTCCCCCCCCGGGACCACCCCCACCCCCGGACTAAGAAATTGCACACCAACACCACGAATCCCATAACAAACATTTTGCCTGATGTCGCACAAGCAGGAAAATAAACATACATGCGTGGCCAGAAAATGGAGAATCAGTCATACAGCAATGCAATCACCAACACAAAACACCATACAAACAAAAGCAGAAACAACCCTTAGGATGAGTCCTAGCTGCTCCTCACTGGACAATCCGTAGCACACAGCCTGGAAGACCAAATCCAAGAGAAGAAGGTGTGCCATGCACCCAACAAAGGAAAGAGAGGGAGAGAGCGAGGGAGAGAGACGGAGTGAGATAGCACAAGCAGCGCAAGGCCGCTCGGGCACCTGGCTCCACATGCCAACATGTGTGTGTGCATCGCCATCCGTACACCATGAGCCCAAGGCCGTGTCCCAATCTCAGTGCCAAACCCACATCACATTCCGAAAACGAAAGAAGTAGTCAGACAAACATCAGGGATGAAAGCGACATTGTCCCAATGCAGAATGCGGGAGGACACCTGCACCTCTGACCTTGGTCCAGAAAGCTCCTGGAACACCCTGATAGAGATGCAGTGGCAGATGGGGACGACTCCCACACGACGCATTCCGCAAATGAACCATCCGACTCATCCACAGCCCACACATAGAAGCCCCTTCCTGTGGTACCCCCGCATGGGATGCCCTTGACACTCACGGAAACAGCAACCCATAACCCACAACATTGCACACACATTCAAATCATTGCTCAGAGCTGTGGCATATCCTCCACACAACTGCTGCAGTCCAGAAGAGTGCCTGTTTACGAGATGCACCAACGCAATGGCAGGCCATACCGGGCACATGCACAACCCCCGTCACGTGGAACAGTACTGTGCACGTATGCTGCATTTACTGGGCGCACTGCCACTGGCAGTGCTGCGGATCAGTTACAGGCTCAGCTTCCGCATTGCCCACATCACCTGCGTCCAGCCCTGGTTCCACTGCCGAACATGCACATTCGAGTGTTCCATGGATGTCTGCCTATCCAACACAACTGTTGATGAATTGGACTATGACTTGTGTCTGCGCCCCCTGTTGGATCACGAACAGGAGTGTAACCGAGACAGCCGTGCATGGGATGCCTTGACATACTGGGTATGTATTGGTAGTTGTGCATAGGAGATAGCACAATTTCTCGTGTGCAGTGACCACATCGAGGCGCTCCCCTATTGGGCTGTGTTGCGGATCGGTGAGACGGCGTGGGCTGAGCACACCTGCCCGGACCACCTAATGGATTGGCTCACCCTGGTGTTCCTTTAACATGACAACGACGTACTATTGGAACACATTGCAGATCAAGCTGCACGGGCATTCATGGACGAGTAACTACGGTCCTGCAGCCACATCCAATTGCCACCCACAGCACATGGCCCAACAACTTGTTGCATCGTGGGGATTGCTCACATATCCCACCACAACAGAGGACACGTCTGCCTTCGGTCGGGCTCTGGATGCATGTGCGTGGAATAATGCGTGTGTACACACACCTGTGCAAGGCAACGCAGGTCCATGGTCGGAGCAACACAGCGTCATCTGGCAATTCGGACACACTGCTGGGTGAGAGCACACACATGGCAATGTAGCACGACATGTGAACCTGTCGGACCCTCACACCTGATCACTGTTGGCAGAGCAGACAATCGGCGCACCCCGGAGGCAGAGCACCATGCAGACCCCACGTGCAGTGAGTCATGCCCCCTCACACGGGGCAATGTGCAGACGCCAAACAACACATGACTAGGGGTGGGCGAAATTTGCGTAGTCGCGCTACGCAAAGCTCCGCGAAACGGTAAAAAATCTCCACGATCACGCAAAAGTTCAGCGAACACGCGGAATTACTTGTTCTACCCATTCGCGATGCTTTTTTCCTGTTCGCGAACGCTGTTTGCGTGCTCGGGGAGAAATATCTTGCGAACACGCATTTTGAAAGCACGAACAAGCAAAAAACTCCGCGAAGCAGCGGATCGCGGAATTTTTGGCAATTCCGCGTTATCCGCGGAACGCGAAATTACCCAAATTCCGCGAGCGGAACGGAATTTACCACCCAGGCCTACACATGACTCATCCAGCAAGGCAAGGTGGGCTGTGAGCATTGCCATCCGTGATGAATGTTGTCCATTTCAGCCCCACCATCATCTGAACCTCGACATGTACCCATGCTGCGTGTAAGTGTCTTAAGCATGTCCCTGCCTGTTGTGGCCGTTGTCTCGTCCGTACTGACACGCACATGCCAATAAAGCCTATGTCACTCCACTGGTGTCTAACTGTGAGGTGTGTTGTTTAGATTGTCCACTCGTGTGCCACAATGAGCCTCGTCACAACACAGGGAGGAACTGACTGACGCATGTGCAATGGGGGTGTGTCCCTTTGGCAAGCTCCGCCTCTGTGAGCCAGACATTGTTTTCGGATAGGTGCTGGACGACATGTGCACTTACATGACTCCAGCTATGTGTGTATGGTGTCCAACCTCTGACTATATGGAGCAATGTCATACATCACAAAAGATTGTGTCCACACAGATGTGTGTAAGTCGGTCTGCGACGTGAAGTTCTGCTGTCACACGTGGTGTGGGATACCACTCCTGGCCTGCCTACCACCGTTTTGGTCACTCCTACTCACGGCCCTATTCAACACATGGACGTGTGCCTACTTTGGGGTGTTGTGAGATTGCTGTTGATGTGCAATGGGGACACAGCTAGTACACACCTTCCCAGTCATCCAATTGGCCATGTGTCTCAGGGATAGACATGCGCATAGATGTCAGTTACCAGGGTGTACCTTCATGTGCAATCATCCTCCCCACATCCAGCCATACTTCCATACTTGAGTGAACATAGTGATGACACATCTGTGAGATTAACCCTTTCGCTGCGTGCGTCAGCCAACGGCCGTCGCGAGCACTACCTCGGTAGTGCTGCGCACGTCCGTTGGCCGACGCGGCCCCGCCCGCTTAATAGAACGTTCCGCACTGGCGCGGAACGTTCGAAGCAGCTAAGCGGTTAAGAAGGTTTTATTCACATTCAGGTGATTGACGGAGCTGGAGCTGTACCTGGCCATCCAAGCCCACATCACATGGAAGCCCAGTGGTGGGCCAACCAGAGTCCTTTGGGGATTGCACAGTGATTGGGAAGAGGGAGAGTGCAGTCCGCAGCAGGATTGCTGTGTGATTGGCCAGCGGTGCAGAAATGGCAGTCCGTGTCGGGGTCCGGGTGAATGTCACAGGGTGTTGCAGAGGTCAGTAGGAGGTATTTCCCAGGGCATGATGCATAGGTCATGACCAGGCAGGGACAGGCCATATGGCGGTGATGGATGCTACTGCCTCCTTTCTCACACAGTAGTTCCCATCCCCTTCTCACTCCCCTGATACGGGTTCTGTGTCCGGTGTGTCCGGTGTGTGTGGCGGGGTGATGGCTGCATCGCTGTGTGCCCCTGACACATCAGACTGCGTAGCTGATGGGGCAGCATCACAGTGTAACACAGACACATCAGGGGTCGGAGCTGTGTGTGTCGATGTTCCCGCTGCAGTCATCTGGGAACGACTCAGTGGCAGCAATGGCAAGTTGAAGTACTGCAGGGCGTTGCTGTTCCCAGCCACTGCTCGCTGGTGTCCAGCCGTGGCGGACATCCTTCCAGCCTGCATCTGCTCCATGGTGTCCATTGCCCTCCGCAACTGTGCCAACTCTGTGCTGTCATGGCTGGTGCCTGTCTGACCAGACAGTGCTTGTATGAGACTCATGGCACCAACGAGGTTAGCCAAGGTCTGTGGCGGAGCATGGTGCGTACAGGGGGTGTCCGATAGGGACTGTACGTGGTCCCTGATGGGACTCAGACACCCACGTATGGCATCGAGTTTGGCTGCCACGAGCTCGAAACCCACCCGCAGCTGATGAGCCAACTCCACCTGGCAACCCAACACACGCTGTTGGAATTCCATGTATTGGTCGGGGTGGTCCTGGGAGACAGCCGTGGTGGTGTGTGTTTCCTGCTGTGTGGTCTGTGCAGGTGGTGGGGTCACCTCGAGGCAGCTGGCCTGGCCTGCTCCTGGGGGTGGGGTGCAGAGGCTATCCAACATGCGTTGGAGGGTGTCTTGACATGTGTGCAGGTTGTCCTCTTCATCATCAATGGTGGGATGTGTGGTGTGCTCTGCAGGGGGTGTTGTTTGTCCCTCTGCAATGTAAAGGGGAGATGCAGGTTAACAGAGTTTCACATGTATGGTGATGATTTGCAGATGTATACATTCAGACTGCATGCCAATATACATTGTGACTGTTTGGGGGGTGCTGGCTATTTGATGGCAGTCAGTGTGTTTTTCGACTACATGATGGATGTGTGGCATAGTACCCGTACATTATCATAACACATTGTCAGGCAATGCCAGATGTGGGTGGACAGTTACTACGCCCGAGCGGAACCTGTTGTGAGCTCTGTCATGTGGTGCTGGTGTTGCACTTTGTACCACATTGCCTTCATTGCTGATGTTCTGTGATTGCTATGTGTGTGTGCTGCATTGTGGGTGAGTTGTCCCTGCAGCTCTGATTTCGTGTAGCCTTCTCCCTTTGAGGCGGAGTGCCTTTGAATTGTGTGCTTTTCGGGGCCTGATTTGCTTTTGACTTTGGTCATGTGTGCCCGCGGACTGTTTTTGTGGCCTGGTGCATTGTTCGTCTGCTGCGTGTATTGTGAGGCATGGGTTGTGGGTGCACGTGGACACGCTCGGAGTGTGACCTGCTCCTTTACAGATGTGATCCGCACTTGGCTACCTCCATGTCGCTTCGTGGGCCATGTCATTTTTTTGGGGCAGCTGCCGTGCTATCGGACATGCAGTGTTACTTGCATAGTCAGTGTGGGTCACGGAGCAGCTGCTTTGCTAGATTCAGCACATGTGCATGGGTCGGTTGTGATATTGGTGATAGGGGGGGCCCTCTATGCACATTGTGGATGGGGGCCTACTTGGCATTTTTATGTGTGCTGCAGGGTGCCATGGCATTCAGGGACATGTTCGACGGTCATTGTGGGTGTGCTGTGTGCTGCGCGTAATTGTGCATGTGTGCCATTGTGCCCATCTCCCCCGTCCCTAGTGGTTACTCACCCTGTTGCTGTTGGGTCAGGTCGTATCGTGCTGTGTCCAGGCCCCCCAATCCTGCCACCGTCTCCTCACTGCTGACTGTGGCCACCATTTGCTCCAGCTCCTCCTGTGTCGCAGGACTCCCACCTCCAGTCGCCGTTGCTGCCTCCCTGTTGGCGGCGAGCTTATGTTTGGTCTGCCTTTTCAGATCATGCCAGCGCCTCTTGACCTCCTCCAGTGACCTTCTGGACACTCCGACTGCATTGACCTTGGTGAGGATGGCCTGCCATATTTCGGTTTGTGTTGCCAGTGCCGCAGTGGAGGTGCCGAACAGTTGTTGATGGTGTTCGGTCACCCCGTGACGATGATCTGGTCTTCCTGCGGACTGTACCCAGTCTTCCTCTTCCTCTTGTCCTTGCCCTTCCCCGAAAGCGGGGTTCCTGGATGGTCCTCTGTAGGGCTTGTGGTGTTCGGCTTGTCCTCTGCACTCGGTCCGGGTGCATCCATGTTGCTACGCAGTTTGAATTGTTTTTGGGCTCTTTTTTTTTCTTTCTTTTATGGTGCTTTTTGCCGACGGCCGCGTGGGATTTACATGCCTGTGGCTGGTGTTCGCTGATTTCTGTACCACGATTGGCCTCATCGCATGATTTCTCGCGTTTTGCATTTTTTCGGCGTGGCGTTGATTTTGACTCTGACATTTGACGCTTTATCTGGTGGCTATCGCATGCTACCGCCTAGTTGTGAATTCCACGTTGACACGTGGATATTTTCCCGCGATAGGCTGCGATATTGAAAGTTGCATTACGCTACTCTTGCGGTAGTTATCACAGGTTCTTGTGAATATACCCCTGAATGCGGTCAGATACCTGCTTTCAGGCGCTATATTTTGGCAGAAAAATCCATTTGAGATATCAATGTTGTTTTGTATTTTTTGCGCACAATGTTATTCATTAATGCAGCACTGTGTGCATTTTGAACTGCAAATGTCTTTGTGCACGTGTTTAAATGTCTGTAATCTAAAACTATTGTATTGTCAGGTTTGGCTACGGGGAACAAAGGATTTTTCATAGGTGAAGTGCAATTTTCTATCACCCCTGGTATTCTAGTTGGTCTAGAATCTCCCTGACTTGTTTTTTAGCTTCCTGCTTTATAGGGTATTGCCTTTGAGCATTTGGGGAAACTTTTAACGGGATCACGTGGTGGGTTGAATCCTCATCCCAACCAGCATGATTTTTGTACAATGCTGGAGCTAGGGCAACCGCCCACTTCTTCGCATATGCATGTTTTAGGTGAATGAGAATGAGGTCGGAACAGGCTGGAAAAATTATCGGTTCTCCCCTAGGGCACTCCATGACGAATGCTGGCGGACAGTCTTGTTTTGCTAATAGAATGTCATACCCAGATGACAGATTTTTCCAAAAGAGACCTTTCACTTTTCTGGGCTTGTCCCCCTCCATCCGGAGTGTTATCTCATGTAACTTATGTGGGACACTTATCCGAGTATCAGGTGTTTCCACCGTGATATACTCACTCAACTCCGCTGTCACCAGAAATTCCTTCAGGTTCTGGCGAATTATCGTTACTTCTGCCGCGCTGTCTAGCATCGTCAGAGCCCATTCCCCGTTCAGAAGCAGTGTGCTCAGAATTCTGGGCATGTCTGATCTTCAGACCTGCTACCTTCTTCTTTTTGAACTGAGGTTTTGATTTTTGTTTATCCTCTTTTTTAGGTGCGTAGTCCGCAGCGCGTTGCGTGTCTCTGGACTTTGTATGCTCCTCTTGTCTGTGTTCTGACCGTCCTCTGACCATCCTTCCATCTCGGAGTTTCGTGATGAAGCCTGAAAGGAACGAGAGGAACGAGTATCAGTATCCTGATACCTGTCAGGTTTTTTAATATTATCCCTATTCCTGAGGTTATACCTCCTTTCAGAGGGCTCCTGTTGAGGAGACCTACCTCTAGACTGAGATCTGGTGTCTTTAGATTTTTATTTTTTTATTTTCCCACTTCTTTTTAGAAGAAGTAGGTGTCTGCTTTATAGTGTCCTTTTCAGGACTGCCCACCAGTTGTGGTTTTAATGCTTTCCCACCTAGACTGTCTCTGCCTAATTCTGCATATGCAGTTTCAATTATTTTGGGTAGTTCGTGTTGTTGATCCTCTGGACCGAACTCCCTCAGGCGTTGGCGGATCGCCACAGAAGCTGCTGCCCCCTTAATGTTAGCTAGTATTATGGCTGAGACCTGTTCAAAGTTGTTTAGCAACTTCATCCCTAAATTAAGGGCAGGCTCTGCTCCGTACTCATTTTGTATCTGTTTCAATACTTCAGGTACTACTGCTATTGAAGGGATACCATGTGTTCTGGTATATATGGCAGCAAAGACTGAACCCCTAGAGGTGCAGTCCTCAACTTGTGGTGTGAGACCCATGGGCAAGCAGATTGTTAGAATTCTGTGTTTATCACTGGTTGTTGTATTCGGGAATACTGCTTCAAGCTGAGTTATTTTCTGAGCTATCCAGAATGGGATTTGTTCGCGTTTTGCTGGCATCTTGCCCATTATCGCGTGTAATGTTTGTGGAGTTATTTTATTAACTGTACCTTGGACTGGAGTGTCTTGTGCTGCAGCTGGTGCAGGCTGAACTGTTAAAGTCCTCATCACAAATTGTGTGAGGTTTCTGTAGATTTTAATTAAATCTCTGGGGCATATTATCAAGGCGGCGCTATGAAATTATTGCCGCTTTTGCGTCCGTTTTCGGGGCGAAAAGCGGCGATAATTTCATCGCCTTATCAGCAAAGACACGCTATCGCGTGTTTTGCTGACTTAGCGCCCATTTCCAGCACGCCTAACTTTGCATCGCTAATGAGATGCAAAGTAGGCGTGGCTGTGAAACCAACCAGGGAAAATATTGCGAAGGCAGCTCCGCGATATTAACAAGGAAGGGTAGCGATTTTTTAAATCGCGTTAAGTATGACTTAACGCAGGAATTTAACGTCTGTTAAATTCCTGACTAAGGCATACTTAACATGGGGGGTGGATTCTGTGGCTAAGACCACAGGCCCTATCATCTAGGATATCGCCGTTTTCCACCATGAAAACGGCGATATCCACACTATCTCTGGAATTTTTATCGCCTCGGCGATCCGCGTTGTTGATAACGCGCTAACCGGGCGATAAATTCCAGAGATAGCCGGCGATAAATATGCAAACGCTAAGCGCGCTTTGCGATATTTATCGCCAGCCCTTGTTAATATGCCCCTCTGTGTTGTACGAGTAAATCTGGCTGTGGCATTGTGTCAATGTCAGGATGCGGTGTGTATGCTGCTAATATGGGCCATGGGGCTCCTGCTCCCCTGAGCGGGCCTAATCTTGCTCTTCCTCGTACGTGGGGTAGGGTGCCTTTAAACCTTTAATTATGCTCCTGGTAAGTGAGCGGAACCTCTACTTCCTCAAAAGGAGTATAGTCCGCTGATGTTTCACCTTCTAAGTAGTAGTGAAATACATTTGTAATTGCATTCACTGCTGGGAATGTAACCCATGAATAGAACACCTCTGTTTTATTGGATTTGTGTGCTTCAATCACGAAAATTACTGTACCACCCCTGGCTCTTAAGCCATGTTCTAGACGTTTTATGGTGACTGCCCTTCTGAAATTTGGTGCAATTTGTATTGCATCGTCAGGGTCTTCTTCTAAACCGAAGAGGTTTGTTGCAACTCTCCTTGTTTCGTCTGTTTCTTCCACCATTTTTAATTGGAAGAAGGGAGGTTAAAGAATTTTTTAAGATCAGGTGTAAATGCACAAATGCACAATTGTAGGAACTATATGTCCTTCAAGCTTGAATAACCAACAGCCAAATAATAGTATTTTCGTACTACTCAGCTGCGGCGGATTTTGTGCCCACCCACTCCAGACGTCTCTGTGGTTTTGTGAGTAGGTTCTCTGAGAATAGCACGACTGAACTACTCAGATTCTACTGTTAAATAAGTACCAAACCAACGTTGGTGGCGCCATGTCGTGTAGCTCCTATAGTACCCCTGAAGGACCTACGCGTTTAGATAACATATACTGCGGGCTTGGTGGCAGACTGACTCCGTGCACCCCCACCGTATATGTTAGCCTAGTTTTGCATTAGCTAGCTCGCAGTGCTGCTAGTGTCTCCTCTTATCGTGGAGAGATTAGTTTCTGGCAACCTTAGACCATGACAACCCTGATTCCCTTATTCGGTTTGTCTCAGAGAGTTACACAGAATAAACAGTTGGGCGTTTCAATAAGGATTTATTGAACAGTTCTTATTCTAGTGTAAAATATATGCGCTGCGGTAACCAGCAGACAATAGCAGAGATAAATTATCAGCAGTACGATAAAAGCAAAGGGATAGAACAGTTCTACCATATTGCGATAATCATGAGTACATACATGAATATAAAAGCATTATGCAAGTGCGCGTACTCCTATGATGTCTACCTAGATGTACCTGTGTGTACCTAGCATATATGTGTAGGTCTTAGAAGCTAAGAGCCAAGAATCCTCCTAGGATTTAGTCGAACCCCCATACCTGAATAGAGAGAGTGTGGGAACCCGTCCTGGTCTCGAATTGGACACCCCGTCCGGGTTGTGTCAGAACACTGTCAGCTTGAGCGACTGCATGCAGGAGCCTCAGCGACTCTGGTCAGTGTGTCAGCATGGAAGTCTCGGTTCCCTCTATCTTACCGGGGCAAGATGTGGTGTATTTATACCCTAAAGAGTCTCGGTCCTCAGTATGGTTTGTATTGGTCATGAGGAAGACGTCAGGGGTGAACTTTGTACATACATATTATGCCAGTGGTGTATTCTTAGAGAGCCATGCATAATTAATGAGACCAGTGTGGGCCTGTGTTTGGAAAAACCCTGCTGTATTCAAAACCACAGGATAGATAACGTTCAGCCCTCAGAGCTCGTTGTGTACTAGTTGGGACCAATGTAGGTGAAAGATCATGCCTATTAAGGAATCATACTATAATAGGACATGTACAGTTGTGACCATAATTGGGCATA
Source organism: Calotriton arnoldi (assembly GCA_963921515.1). Taxonomy (NCBI): domain Eukaryota; kingdom Metazoa; phylum Chordata; class Amphibia; order Caudata; family Salamandridae; genus Calotriton; species Calotriton arnoldi. Next base: position 247,446 of record CAWUFW010006111.1, on the reverse strand, counting down.
TGCGGCCATGACCATAATAGGGCAAGTACGAATATGACCATATTAGGGTAAATATGAATACGTCCATTTTAGGGCATGTACGAACGGGTCTGCATTAGGGCCTCTATGCTGGTTGAATCAATGGACAGTCACATATAATGTGTGTTGAGTCACAGTTGGTGTTATCACATCTCCTGCAATTGGCATGGGGAATTAAACCAGCTTTCTTTAATCTTGCAGGAGACCAATGCCAATCAAGAAGAATCTTAAATAGACAAAATTTAAGTCTAGCTTCACGAGTTCCTTTGTCTAGATTCTCCATTATTTTCTCCCATTCGTCAGCAGTGTAAGAAATTGAAAGTCGTGACTGCCATTTGAATTGTAATGTCTGTGTTAAAGGTTGAGAAAAAAGATGTGTTGTAAAAACTCTGTACAAACCAGATATCACTCCTTTATGTTTACCCCAAGTATTTAGATATGATACTATTTGTGAATTTGAAAGCGTCAGAGAAGGTGAACCTAATTGTTTTTTCAAACATTACTTAAGCTGATCATATTTTAGGGATTGATGTGATGGAAGACCGAATTCCTCTTGTATTTGTGTGAATGTTTTAAAGTCACCATTATAAAAAATTTGATCTAATGTTTGAATACCTGCTACTTCCCATAATGGCCATGATAATACTTTCTTATTAATACGAAGACTGGAATTATTCCATATAGGTGCCTTTTCATGTATATGGGAGTTTAAAGCTAATAAACGGTGTGCTCGTTGCCATGATTTGGACATGGCTGATAGAATTGGGTTTGTGGGTTTCTGACGTGTAATTTTAGTGCCATAAAGTGCAGAAATATCCGAAGATAAAAGATGGCGTTCTAAATGGACCCATTGGGGAACATCAGAGACTTCCGGTAACATATATGATAGCTGAGAAATCTGTAATGCTAAGTTATAATGTTCAATGGATGGAAGACTCATACCGCCAGAAGAATGATGAGCCTTTAATTTTGTCACGGCTAAACGAGGTTTTGTTGAGCCCCATATAAAGGTTTTTATTTTGAAATTTATAAGTCTCAATGTAGATAAGGGAATATGGAGAGGAAGCATGCCTAAGGTATACAGAAAACGAGGAAGTGTAACCATTTTAACAGCTGGAACTCTACCCCACATGGAAAGATTTAACATTTTCCACTTATCAAAATCACGTTGCATTTGAACAATCAGTGGATTCAGATTATCTGTAATCATACCTTCCATACTCTTATTTACTAAGATACCTAAGTATTTAAGACGTGAGGGTTGCCAATGAAAGGGGAAGTTGTGTATAGCCGCTTTAGTGGTTCCATCAGAAATAGGTAAGGCTTCACTCTTGTCCCAATTTATTTTATAACCTGAGAATGAAGAAAAAGTGTCTATGATTTGAAGTAAAGATGGCAATGAATTAGAAACGTTCGTTAAGATGAGTAATATGTCATCTGTGTATAGATAAAGTTTTGATTCACTTGAAGGGAGAGGTATGCCTGTGACTGCTTCTGATTGACGAATCGTGGCTGCTCAAGGCTCCATTGCTAAAAGAAAAAGAAGTGGGGATAGAGGACATCCCTGATGTGTTCCTCCTCAGATCGGAAATGATTCTGATATGAAGCCTCCACAATTTACTTGTGCGGAAGGATTATCATATAATATTCGTACTTTCTGAAAAACTGGTTTCCAAGTCCAAAACGTTCGAGCACTTTGAAAAGATAGTTCCACTCTATACGGTCAAAGGCCTTTTCAGCATCTAGTGATAAGGCTAATGCGTCTTGTGGAAGGTTTTTAGCATACCATAGGGTATGCGCCAGTCTACGTAAATGATTCCTAGAGGAACGTCCTGGAACGAATCCTACTTGAGTTGAATGAATTAAGGAAGGTAATACCTTTTTAAGACGAGAAGCCAGAATGCTGGTAAATATTTTGATACCACAATTCAAGAGTGAAATGGGACGATAACTGGTACAAAGTAAAGGGTCCTTTCCAGGTTTAGGGAGTACTGCGATTATTGCCTTGTTAGAGAGAGGACTTAAGGAGTTATCTTGTTCAGCTTCCTGAAAAGCAGCATGTAGGGAATAAATTATATTATGTCCAGCCCAACGATAGAATTCAGCCGGGAAACCATCTTCCCCAGGGGCTTTATCATATGGTAATTTAGATATTGCTTGTGCAATTTCATCCCTGCTAATTTCTCTTTCAAGAAGAGCCCTTCCGTCATCGGAAAGATATGGAAGATCTACTTTTGAAAGAAAGTCGTTTAGTCTATCTGTATTTACTTGCGTGTCTGGTGTGTAGAGGGATGTGTAAAAGGAAGCAAATTCATTCACTATGTCTTGTGGTCTAGTGAGAATTGTACCTTGAGATGATTTGATAGCTGGGATGGCCATGGCTGCTTCTCTTTGTCTTAGTTGTGCCGCTAATAATCTACCTGCCTTTTCACCTTGCTCATAGTGTCTTGTTTTCATTTTTTGAAGGGCAAATTCTGCCTTAGATGTGAAAAGCCCATTTAGCGCCATTCGACCTTGCTCTAAAGATTTACGGTTTTGAGGTGTTGGTGCTATGGTATATTGACAGGTATATGACTGAATGTTCTGCTCTAGTTCTTATTGACGTGTAGCATTCCGTTTGTTGGCTAATGCCGCCTCGCGCATCAATTGACCTCTGATAGTAGCTTTAGCCGCAGCCCATATCACTTTATTTGAAGTTACCGAACCCTGATTCATGGAAATATAGTCTTGAAAAAATGTTTGTAATTGATATTTACCCTCTGGAGACTTGTGTTGTTGTATGTTCATGAGCCACGGTTTACGCCCTGGTCTGGGTATGCCAACTTCTATGGCTAAGAAGACCGGGGAATGGTCAGATAATGCTGCTTCTAAAATACAAGATTCTTGAATGGACTGAATTAATCTTTGAGATACTAAAAAATAATCCAAACGAGATAGGGTACCATGCGTTGGAGAAGAAAATGTGTATCTGATGGATGTGAAAGGCACCAGTGATCAATTAATCCATTATCAGCTAAGATGTCACCCATTAATGCCCTGTCAGCATTATTATTTTTATCTAGGGGTCCTGTTCTATCTAAAATTGGTTCCCCCACAATGTTCCAGTCGACACCTATGAGATATTGTGATGCACCTATCTCAACTAACAAACGATTTAGATGAAGAAAAAATGATTTTTTTGTTCCGGTCGGAGCATAAACAGAGCCAACACAAATGTAAGTATCTCCAATATGCAGCTTGGCAAATACATAACGACCTTCAGGATCTGTCCATGTTTTTGATATTGTGACTTGCAGAGATTTACGGATTAGAATTGCTACTCCACATTTGCGTGTGGGGCCTGTGGTTGCATGTTCATCCCTTTGTATACTATTGTGAATTACTTTGCCTACCCAGTCTCTACAAAGTTATGACAGTACTTTCTTCCTTTTGATGTAGTGAGTAAGTCCATGCACATTCCATGTAATCACAGAAAGAGGGCGTGTGTTGGACGTGCTGGACATATTTATGAAGTGCCAATGAGTTTAAGTAAGTTTTAAAAATAAATTTATAGAATTTTTAACAAGCAGAAGAATGATCCGAATAAAAAAAAAAAAAAATAGAAGGGAGGGGAGAGGTTATAAAATAGGAAGAGAAACCCCTGGTTTTAGCAGAAATGTAGATAATCAGTTATACAAAGAAAATATATGTTGTGAGAATAGGAAATGTGTAGATGCAGTAAAATTAAGAAAAATGAGGTGAATATAGTTTAGATATTGGTAGATAATAATATAAGTGTTAAAAATACTAAACTGTGAACCGCGGGTCTATATCTCCTGGAGCACCACCGCGGAGAGGAGCCCCGACGAAAGGATAGCAAACACTGCCAATCCCAGAGAGTATAGGTATCACAGCACAACATAATATATTAAATCTATATGAAAGCGCATAATGGAAATACATATATAAGATCGAATGAGTAGTTCCTTTAAGCATGGTATATTTCACCCTCTCGGAAATTCAATAAATATAGTATATATTAGATATAAGAACATTCATTGCTATATAGAAATGCACACAAATTAAGAATTAATTGATCTAATAGAATAAATATACCAAATAGAACAGATAGGGAAGTGAAAGCTGAGGCGAATACTATTAAATATTATAGTATGATAAAGTGGAACATCCTAATAAAACAGTATAATCCAATACATATTGTAATACATAGTGAATAGATAACATTCTATTTCGCAAAACTTGAATATGATTTCCATTTATATTGTATAGATTGACACTGTCTAATCAATTTAACTTTTACGATAGAAATATAAATAATGCAGTGTTTATCTTATTTTAAACTCAACAATATGAATGCTTATTAAATGGCTAAATTTGTCATATTACAGTTGTCAGTCTTCTTCTGAGGCAAGCTTCAGAGGGGATCGAGATTTATCTCTATGTTGATCTTGTGCAAAAACAGAAGCAGTGTGCAATGCTGAAGATTTATCATCTTGGGCACGAGTAGGTCTTTCTAGATCTCTTCCTCGTTGGCGAGGATTGCTAACATTACGTCTTCTATTATCAAATTATTGTTGCGTGGAACTCAAGCTCGCATGGTTATGATCAATTGAAGTATCTTGTGTATCCATGTCTTGTGTTTTCATCTGATCTAGGAATTGCTGCAAATCTGCTGGATCATAAAAGTCTGTAGAGTCCCCATTTTTCGTAATACGAAAACGGGCTGGTTCGAATAGACCATATTTGATGTCCAGTTGCCGTAACTGAGGTCTAATAGCAAGAAATGATTTGCGCCTCTCGTTGGTCTCTTTAGAGAAATCCGCAGCCATTTGGATGACGTGACCTTTATATGAAAATGAGCCATGCGAACGCGCTGTGGTTAGTAGAAGTCTAGTTTGCTCATGTCTTAAATAACAAGCGAAAAGTGGTCTTGGTCGAGCTGTACTATCTTTCCGTGGAGGACCTATGCGGTTGGCTCTTTGTATCTCTAATGGAGGGTCAAAGGTATGCCAGTTAACTTCGGAAGAACGTCACAAAGAAATAATCTAGCATTTTGATTTTCAATATTTTCTGGAAATCCAAAAAAGCGAATATTATCTCTCCTACTATGGTCCTCCAAATCAACTATCTTGCTGCGAAGAAATAGCAGTTCTTGGTCTTTATTTTGCACTGCATCAAGACGATTTTCGACGATCGTCTGTCTCGAATAAAGAGCATCAGTTTTTGTGTGAAAACCCGCCAATTCTACACCAATGGCTTTGGTTTCAGCTGTTAGAGAGAAAATGTTAGCATCCATACCTTCTAGACGTTTACTGACTGCGGAAATTTCCAGTAATATGTGATTCAGTGTATCACCTTGTGGAGAAATGTTAGCATGCTGAGGTGATTTTTTTGATGTAGGAGCAGATCCTTTGCTAGGCATCTTGCTTGACTGCGTAAGAACTTCAGAAATAGAAGTGGCGTAGAGAATTTACTGTCACTTTTAATGTTTGACTTTAATATCAGCCCCACAGCCGTGCACAAAAATGTATATTATCCTCTGTAATATCTTTCTAAAATGATGTTTCTGTGCACTGAATTATCAAATATATCTTAGTGACAGTAATTATCAAAAAGAATAAAGCTTCGAAAGATGTTATTAGCAGGAGTCAAGACTGAATATCAATTCCAACCACTTCAGTATGTCGCATACCTTTTCCTATGACTTAAATGCTTGATATCTGGTGAGGTTTGATGTGTGTGTGAATGCTATATTAGGCAGTAAAACATACACAGAAAGGGTCACATTTCATTAGGTATATGTTTTCACCTCACTTCATTCAATATGCATTGAATTAGAACTGCATCATAGCGATCAGAACCACCACTACTGCATATATACAGTCATGTAAGCTGCCTTCAGCGCTGCACTTAAGAGTATTCAGGAGTAGAGCTTAAAATATGTGGCTTGACAATATATAGTAGCGTTGAAATAAAAATTTTAGCGCTGGAATTAATTCATGTATTTTGCTTTTTTTTTCTCCCTTTTTTTTAAATGATGCAGGACGTCAGTATTATTTTTCTCATTGGAGCAAGAACGGGGCTTAATTGCAACGTTGGAGCACTTCTTCACGAAACGTGCTCGTTCTCCTCATGACTCCGCCCGCAAGCTCAGTCACGTCGGGGAAACGCGCTGAGAGGGGGCGGAGATAGTAAGAGGAATCCCGGTCTACGCGCATGCGAGGACTGGGGATTCCTGAAGTGTTGGAGGCCGGGCGACGTCACGCTCACCTCAGGGCTTCGCCGGAGCAGAGAATGCCATTGCGGGTGTCGCTCAGCCCCGTGCTGCACATACAGCGCCTCCGCAGGTCGTTACGAAGCCGAATTCACCAAAATTGCAGGTTGAACGGTGAAGGTAAGCGCGCTCTTCACATCAAAGGCTCCTCTCCCGGCGGAGCCCACAGCTTAGGCGTCCATCTTATTCCGTGGCCAGACCACGCCCACGAACCGCTGAATACTCATCAGTTCTTAACCCCACTCTAGTCATGTTGGTAGTTGACTTACTCGTGTCTGGAGCTTCCGTGGTCCAATTGCAGCTAGTGCAGAGGAAATCATTACTCAAAATAGAGGGCAGATGGTGTGGCCTGCAAAGTTGATTATGGGCTAGGTTGAGCATAAACGACCTGGTATGAGTGATTTGAGACATGTTTTCTGCTGAAAAACTGGCAGAGTGGCGGGCGCTGGTTGCTTCCGGGACGCTGACAGGCACAGATGGGCTTGCCTTAGGCGCGCCTTTGGCGCACCAGCTGTGTGCGTCGGCTACGTGTCTGCTCGGTGCCTCTCCATAAGTACCAGTGTCAAGGGACCACAGTGCACACTGCTCAAAATGGCCTCTTTTGATGTCCCAAAAGAGAAAAAAATGGCTGCTATTAAATGAAAGAGGCCCCAGAGTTTGTAGCTGCTCCCACCTCCCTGGAACCCTTCAAATTCAATTCAAGACCATTCTATGTGCAAATGATTAGCAGAATTTGCCCAGAGTTCTGCTTTTTTGCAATTTTAAATGAGTTAAAACACAATGTGAAAATGAATAATAGAAGTGCCATGATATGGGTGCAATGGCTATGATAATTGTAAGATAGTTTCTCCATCAAGAGTTTTCTGAAATGTATATATCCACGATGACGAATCAATTGGAGGATGCCGGAGCTCCTTACAGCATCTTTCTGTATTCAACACTTTAAAGGAGTCTCACCAATAATCTCTGGTGGTGGTGGATTTTTATGAATTCAGTGGCTGAACCCGAGCCACTGTGGTGTTGGAGGTAGTAAAATTATCCAGTGAAACAGTGGTGAAGTGAGAAGGTGTAAAGGTGTCTGGAGGCCAGGAAGATGGCGGAGGAGAGTGTCAGGGGTGCTGATGAGCCAGGAATTGACCTTTAGGGAGTAGAGACCATCCAGGGTCTGACAGTTGTGCTACAGTTTGTGGAGAAACTCTGTGACATTAACAAAGGGTTATAAAGATGTGTACATCACCAGTTTATCAGTGGTATGAGAAGCCAAATGAGAAGATGATGTCAAATGGAGCGAATAAAGACGTCCCAAGACTGAACCTTTAGGTATGCAGATAGACTGACTGCTCAGGGCGGTGATGCTAACAACACCAGGAGACTGAGAACAATCAGAGACAGGAAGATAACATTCCAGTGTAATTACCCATGGTGCCTAGGTGGGATACGGAAATAAGCAAGATGGCTGGCTGATCATGTAAAACACTGCAGAGAAGCCTAAGAGAATGAGGATGGGAAAAAGTGTTTATGATGGTGAGAAGTAAGGAAGTAAGAGACATGTGTAAGGGCTGTTTCCAGAGAGCAAAGTTGAGGAAAGCAGGGTGCAACGTATAACGTAGTGTTAAAAACAAGAGTTAATGGCTCAGACAAGGCAGTCACTCAGGGTTTTATAGGAAAAAGGAGATGCTGTTGGGATCAAGTGTTGGCGATTTGAGAGGAGATAGAACAACCACTTATTTAAATTATTCTGCATAGGGCCCATAGAGGAGGAGATGGTTAAAGAGTATGGAAAGACCGATTAAGACACTACACGCCTTGGGGCTAGGTTTTTTTTGGTTAGAATGAGAACAAGTCAGCCATAACACCCATTGCGTTTGCCAAATGGAGTTTGCAGATTGGTTCTGATTGGTTCTGTAGCAGATGTTGGGGTAAAAGAGTCAAGTTAGAGAACATGAGTGGTGAGGAGTGATCTATGGGCAAAGTACGGAAGAGATAAGGAAACCGTCTGGTTCTCATAGTAGAAAGTTTGCAAGAAACTTATGGTTCTGTTTTGCTAGTAGCAAGACTGGACTGATGTATATTACTCAATGAGGAGAGATGATTGTTGGCCCTCGATAACTGTGATACAGTGGTCTTGCATGCAGGAGTACTGTGTTTGTCAGCCCTGTCTCTTTTCATCTCTTCCTCACCGCAGGAAATCTGGCCAACTTTAACAAAGAGAGCACAAATAACCTGGGCCTGGAATATGACTTCTCCTCTGTATGCACTATGGAAGGTGAGCCTGAGATATCACTGCTGATAGCCGCAAGGGAGTCTGAGATGTTGCTGCTAGCAGTTGAAGGAAGGGTCTGCTGGCTGTTTCCTCCTGCTTTTCAACCTTACAAATTTAGTGCATGTTCTCTGTCTCACAATTTGGACTGCCAGATAGTGGTTCGAGACACAGTGTGAGCTGTACCAAGGAGTCCTACATGCTCACTTACAAAATACAATTACACGTTGAAAAACAGAAGGCCCGATTCACAAAAGTAATCTGAGACAAAATCCTAATTTTACGACTTTCGGTATTCACAAAAGGCATTTAGGAGTAGTAAAGTTAGGATTTTGTCTTAAGTTTGTCTTAAGTTTTGGTCTTAAGACAAAATCCTAACTTATCTTTAACTTAAGTTTAATTTAGGATTTTGTCTTAAGTTTTGGTCTTAAGCTAAACTTAAGTTAAACTTAAGTTAGGATTTTGTCTTAAGACAAAAACTTAAGACAAAATCCTAACTTTACTACTCCTAAATGCCTTTTGTGAATACCGAAAGTCGTAAAGTTAGGATTTTGTCTCAGATTACTTTTGTGAATCGGGCCCAGAGTGATCTGATTGGTTAAGAATTTTTTTTTTCGTGTTGCTCTTTTCGGTCCCACAGAACCGGTATAAGTGCCACAGAATAGTGCAATCTGGCAGAAAGGGAAGATGAAGAATAACATTGCAGCCACCATTACAGGACACAGGGACTCTGTGTCCGTGTCCTGAACTGTGTAAAAAAAATGGGGAGCATGGAAGAGGGGTGGGGGCAGGGTAGAAACACCCTCACCCCTAGCACTTCTGAGGGGACTCAGAGGAAACTCCCACAACCCAGGTGCCATTTTGTTTTTGTGCTGCAAGTCCCATGGCACTCTCGTGTGACTTACGCGCAGCGCAGTGAAGTAATCAATGATGCATTTTGAGATGTCATTAGAGATGTCATCAATTATTTAATTTAACATGTCATGATTGATGTAATATATGAGGTCATAAGCAGTGTATGGTGGGTGCAAGTTATAGGCTCAGTAAACTATAACTGGTAAATTTCAGTAATTGTTTTTTTTTAAACGTTAGGGTTTATAATAAAACAACACCTAGTTATAATGCCGCTTTAACCAGTTGTATTTTTTTTCAGTGAATTTTTAGGGTTTTTAAATGTTATCTAAAATCTTATTACCTACCCTAACTATAACCTTTGTTATAAGTGAATATACACACATACATATATATGTATAGAAAATGTATGTATGGGATATATGGCTATATTAAATAGTTTTGGTAACATTTTCAAACTCAAGACTGTAGGGGGGAGTGGTAATGTCCAATGAACCAATGAACCTTGAATTTGAGAATTGGAATAAATGTAAAATTGGAAATTTATTTTCACAGTTGCCTTAAATTACTTGTGCTATTGGTGATGGTGTAATGTTCCAGTCCATTTCTTTTTGAATATTGCATTGCTGTTTTTCAGTAGCAAAATCAATCTTTACTCTATCTATCTATCTATCTATCTATCTATCTATCTATCTATCTATCTATCTATCTATATATCTTTCTATCTATCTATCTATCTATCTGTGTATATATATATATATACATATATATAGTATTGGAGTTATATATATATATATATATATGTATATGTATATGTATATATATATATATATATATATATATATATCTCCAATATGTGGCTTCGTGGCTAGCAGCCAGACAACCGGTGGTGCAGGTCAGAAGCGCATGCCACACGCGCTTCGTTAAAACATCAAAAACACCTTCTCTCAGCATCAGAAGAAGCCCGCACTCTCGTTCAGGTAATATTTGCTTTTAATATCTGGCAGCAGCATAAAACAGGAACGCATTTCCGCTGGACATACAGCCTTTATCAACCTGATAAATGGACACATTGTTTCCACAATTTAACACCAGCAGATGTGAGGGTTCGTCGCTTCCGGATACTTGGTGTCAAGATTTAAAATGTATCGAGTTTCCAGTTGCCTAAGAGCTTTTTCTCTATTGCCGCCTCTTTTGTTAGGGGGGATGGAGTCTATCAAGAAATATTTTAAATCAGTAGGAACCCCATCATGTACCTCACTAAAATGGCGAGCCACTGGATAGGATTGGTCTCTATTTTTGATCGCCCTGATTTGCTGGAGTACCCTCTTATGTCCTTGCAGAATTGTACTTCCTACATATCGCAGGCCACAAGGGCACTCCAGCACATAGATCACATGGTCTGATTAAGCATTTATAGACATATGTTATGTTTATGTTTTGCATATATTTTGCAGTGCTGTACAGGATATTGGGATATTAATTGAACATCATGTATTAACTTATTAAACTTTATGTGGAACGGAACAGCATGGAGAAGATATCCATATTGCTTAATATCAACATGTATTCATAGGCTCTTTTTGGAAAATTGACACTTGTCAATGTATTATGTCCCTTTTTTTCATTCAATTTTTTCATTTTTTTCATTGTTTCATTTCTATTTGCTATACTGTCACCTGGACCAGGAATTACATCATGGTATATATTTTGCGTACTCATATGTATAATTCTATGAATTGTATGGTGGCATTACAGCACAAAGTATATGAATTGTAAATCTAATTGGTAATTCAAACAGAGATGGGTATTTTAACCATGGAGCGTGTTGGCAACACCGCTTTAAAATGGCCGAACTGTTAAGAGTAGGAAACCAGCTCAATAATTGTACTTCGTTTGTGTTTAGAGTGTGTATCACGTGCACAGGAAATTACACGTAATGTTTTGTTTTGTTTGTTTAAATATGGCCACAAAACTTTATTGCCTCACCCGTGATCAAGGCGTGCAAGATACCGAAACGCGTAGGGGTTTTGTCGGCTTGGAATCTTGATATGAAATAAATCACCCCAAGCACCTACTGGACTGGCGTATTATTGCGGATGGAGTGTGCGCATTGTGCAGCGTTTGCTGTATGGTGAGTAGGCATATATATATATATATATATATATATATATATATATACATTTTCCCAACAAATTGCCACTTTCGCCTTACTGAACAACTTGCGGGCGGGGCTTCCGTCACGGCAGTGGCCACCATGCACATCATAATTCCCAACAAAACGGAGCACACAATGGTATCTGGTTTCCATTTTTTTATATTTAATTACGGCAGACGCGTTTCAGCTATGAAGCCTTTCTCAATGCTAGTCATATAAAAGTTTACCTCGTACCACAATTTAAACTCGTCCATCCTTGATTCTTGTTCATTTCATGATTTTGCTTTGCCTCCACCGTTTTGTGATATTTAAAGAGAATCCTAGTTCCTCGCCCTGCCGTACTTCCAACTCATTGGTTACAACAATTAGATCATACAGATACCTACCTGTGTTTAAATATCACAAAAGGGTGGAGGCAAAGCAAAATGATGAAATGAACAGGCTGCATGACTCATTTTCTACTCAGAGACCTAAATGTGATCGATGAGCGTGCAGCCACCCTCACTCAGAGAAGATTGTCGAAAAAAAGAAATTTTGCAATGGCGGATACAGTGTTGCAATACTTGAAAGTCCGTCTTCTCTCACCGAACTCCGCTTATCCAATAGGAATCAAAGATGGATGAGTTTAAATTGTGGACCGAGGTAAACTTTTATATGACTGGCATTGAAAAAGGCTTCATAGCTGAAACGTGTCTGCCGCAATTCAGTATAAAAAAATGGAAACCAGATACTGTTGTGTGCTCCGTTTTGTTGGGAATATATATATATATATATATATATATATATATATATATATATATATATACATATTATAGACACACACACACACTAGAAGCACAGTGGAACATTAGGAACATTACACCCTTGCCATATGTCACATGGTGTTAAATAACACTGTTGTTCCAAATGCCCTCACCGGGGCTGCACTTCAGAATGCCCTCTTCCTGATTTAGAGGGTTAAATCTATGGAGAGACAATGCAGAATGTGTACCATTTCAACTGGGCACCAATATGTCCATAGAGAATGGGAATCAAGAAGGGGAGGGAAGGGAGAGATGAGCCCTAGAGCAGGACACATAAGGATGTGTGCCAAGAAAGAAACAGGCATGGCAGGAAAGATGTATTTTAGACGTGTAGAATTGTGTGATAGATTGGCACTACTGAAGTTATGAGATTAAGGAGCTTCTATTCCCAGAACATTAGAATCCAACACATTTTACAGCAGACAGTAAAACTGGTTCTACTTGCAATGCCAGGCAGAAACAGCTTCACAATCTGAAATCTATATATCAATTTTGGATACAGAACTATGCAAAAATTCAATAACAACTTTTCTGTGATTCACATTCAAATAGTTGTAGGCGAAGTATTTAATCTATGGAGCATCTGACTGACATTAAAGTGAACCCAGGTTTTTGAACTCAACTGTCTATTAGGCCAGATGACTGTGTGGTATCCTAAAATGTTCAAAATCGATGTTTTTGTGAAAAAGCCAATGTTCAGGTAAAAAACTCCCCACCAGTCAAGTAGTTGAAATAAGGATTAACTATTAATGTTATGTATTTTACCAAGGCTCAAACTATATGGTGGTCTAACCACCTTTAAAAACTTGGAATATTTGGAGCCAAAGATTCTGCAGCAATTTTTGAAATGTAGAAAGTTCAGATCTGTTTTTCTTTGAACCAGGATTTCTTGAAGACTGATCTATTAGGGAATATTAGGTCCAGATTCCAGGGCTGGACAGGAAGAGGACAACAACTCTGCTTGGTGCTTGTAGGAATACATTTTTATTGTAGTTAGATTTTTGTAGTGCTGTAAGACACTCTGATTTTAAAGTATCTGGAGTACAAATAACTACCACACTTTTCAAACAAAATGGTCTAACATGGGAAGTGGAATGGGGACAGTAGACTAATGTGAGGTTGGATGAGTTAAAGTCAGTAAAGAATGGAAGATTGTAAAAAGCTTGATTTTCCTAAATAAATCACAATAAACCAGACTCAAGCCTATAGCAGAGCACCAGCATGCATACTGAATCTAAGAAATTTGATGCTGAGGGTATAATGAATGTGCCTTTATTCCCACCAGGTATGATTTCACTAAAACCAATGGACAGGCAACAATCGTCCCCATAAAAAATACTAATGCAGACATTGGGCAAACAGTTGGTCTCAGCAACTTGGATCTAGCTAAAATCAACCGACTATATAACTGCGGTACGTAGCAGTTTTCTGTGATTAATTTGGATATTTGTGATTTGCTCAATATTCTTTTCCTCCTATGGCATCCCAGGATCATTCCTTCTGCTCTGTGGTGGTATCCAACAATCCCGGAGATGAAATACATACCAGCACTCTCATTTTCAATGCATAACTCCCATCATAGATCAGCATCATTCCCTTTATGTGATCCCAATATTGTCCACATTATTCTCTCCAAGGTAAACCCAGTATCACAATCTCCACTTTATATCAGAATCTTTTACTTGCCTCCACTCCTTCACATGATCCCAGCATCGACTCATTCATGTGATCATAGCATCCTCTCCCTTCATGTGATCCTATATTCTCTCGTTCATGTGCTCATAGCATCCTGTCCCTTCATGTGATCCCTACATTCTCTCGTTCATGTGATCATAGCATCCTGTCCCTTCATGTGATCCCAGAATTCTCTCTTTCATGTGATCATAGCATCTGCTTCTTTCATGTGATCCCGTATTCTCTCATTCTTGTGATCATAGCATCCTGTCCCTTTATGTGATCCCAGCATTCTCACATTTTTGTGATCATAGCATCATCTCCCTTCATGTGATCACAGTGTTCTCCTATTTATGTGATCATAGCATCTCTTCTCTTCTTGTGATTCCAGGTTTCTCGTGCTCATGTGATCATAGCATCCTCTCCCTTCATATGATCCCGCATTCTCGAATTTATGTGATCATAACATCCTATCCCTTCATGTGATCCCTACATTCTCTTGTTCATGCGATCAAAGCATCCTCTCCCTTCATGTGATCACAGTGTTCTCTCATTCATGTGATCATAGCTTTCCCTCCCTTCTTGTGACCCAACATTCTCCCATTCAGGTGATCATAGCACCCTATTCCTTCATGTGATCCCGTATTCTATTGTTCATGTGATCATATCATCAGGCCCGGGCGGAGCTGGAGTAGTTGCACTATGCTGAGTTCCACAGAGTTGGGCAAAAACTACGTGGAACTAAGCTAGGCGCCTCTACCCCCCTAAAAATATTTAAAAAAATAAATAAATAAGATTTAAAAAAAAAATACATGTACCTTTATACGCGGCGTCTCCAGGCTGTCCTACCACAACGTATGTATGACGTAGGGGTTTGCAGAGACCACGGCGAGGAGGAGGGCAGCCCGGAGACATCGCATATAAAGGTAAGTGTATTTTTTAAAAATCGTATTTATTTTATTTAAAAAAATATTTATTAGGGGGGGTGGAGGCGGGGAGCTAAAGGTGGGGCCCGGGGCTCCGAACTCCGCTCCACTGCAGAGTCGGAGTTTTGCCTAAACTCCGCGTTCTCAGCGGAAGGAACGCGGAGTAGGCAAAAATCTGCAAGCTCCGCCAGTGGAGCGGAGTTCTCTGCCCGCCGCTACATATCATCCTGTCCCTTTATGTGATGCCATCATTCTCTCGTTCATGCGATCATAGCATCTCCTCCCTTCATGTGATCCCAGCATTCTCTCCCTTCATGTGGTCACAGAATTCTCTCCCTTCATGTGATCCCAGCATTCTTTCATTCATGTGATCATAGAATTATCTTCCTACATATGATCCCAGAATTTTCTCATTCATGTGATCATAGCATCCCCTCCCTTCTTGTGTTCCCAGCATTCTCTCATTCATGTGATCACAGCATCCTCTCCCTTCATGTGATCCAATGAAATAAATACCAGCATTCTCATTTACTATGCATCACTCACATCATAGATCAGCATAATTCCCTTTATGTGATTTCTGTATCCTCTCCTCTTTCTGATCACACTTTACCTAAATATTCTCTATGCCCTCTCTTCTGATCCAAACTTCCTCTATTTCATGTGATCCCAATGTTGTCTTCGCCTGTCTGTCCACATTATTCTCTCCAAGGTGAACCCAGTATCATCATCTCCACTTTATATCAGAATCTTTTACTTGCATCCACTCCTTCACAAGATCCCAGCATCGACTCATTTGTGTGATCATGGCATCCTCTCCCTTCATGTGAGACCAACATTCTCTTGTTCATGTGATCATAGCATTCTCTCCCTTCATATGATCCCATATTTTCTCATTCATGTGATCATAGCATCCTGTCCATTTATGTGATCCCAGCATTCTCTCTTTCATGCGATTATAGCATCCTCTTCTTTCATGTGATTCTGTATTCTTTCATTCATGCGATCATAGCATCCTCTCATTCATGTGATCATGGATACTCTCCCTTCATGTGTTCCCAGCATCCTCTCATTCATGTGATCATGGATACTCTCCTTTCATGTGATCCCAGCGTTCTCTCATTTATGTGATCCCAGCATTCTCTCACTCATGTGATCATAGAATCCTCTTCCTTCATGTGATCCCGTATTCTCTCATTCATGTGAGGTCATCATCCTCTTCTCTCATGGAGCCTCGGCATCCCATCCCATCCTCTCATCTGATCTCATCATCCGCTCCTCCAGTCGATCTAGTTTCACTTCCTTTCAGGTGATCGCAGAATCCTCCTTTATATGATCCCATTTCCTCCTTGAATTACCTCTGTATTGTCTCCTCTGTGCAATCCCAGCATTCCATTGTTGAAGTGATGCCAACACATTCTGGTGATGTGCTGGTCCAGTCCTCTCAACTGAGCCCAGTATCTTCTCCATGTGATCTCGTTATCCCCTTCTCACTTATTGTCCCAGCATCTTCTACTTCATGTGATCTCTCTTTATCATAGAATTCTCTTTGCCTATCCCCTCTTTTGTGGGATCACAACATGCTGTTGTCCGTGTGTGTCGTGGGAGCATCCTTTACTTCATGTGATCTCATGATCTAATTTCAGTATCACGCAATCCACTTGACCCTAACATTCTCTCATCCTCATGAACTATGCTTTCTCTCTTCCTGTGTCATCCTTGTAGTCTCTCTTCCCAGAAGTGCCAGTAACCTCTCTTCTAGTGATCCCTGCACCTTCTCCACTCTCCTTTCCATGTTACTTCAGCATCCTTTTCCCCATGTGATTCCAGCACCCTCTTCTCCTTGTGCACCACTTGAGATGTGCATCATCTACTCCCTATGATTGCACCATCCTGTCCTCCAAGTGATCCCAGCAGATTGTTCTTTAAGTTGCCTCAGTATATTCTCCCCATGTTCTCTCAGCATCATCTCCTCCATGTGATCCCAGCATCCTTTTCACCATGTGAATCCACTATACAAGTGATCCCAACACCATGTCCTCAATATGATCCCAGCATCCTTTCCACCATGCTACTTGAGTTTCCGATTCTACATGTGATCCCAACCTCTACTCCTCCATGTGATTATAGCTTCCTAGTCTTCATGTGATCTTAACATCCTCATTGATGTGTGATCTAAGCACCCTGTACCTTATTTATGCTCTCTGTGTTATACCAGCATCATCTCCTGCTTGTGATCTCAGGAACCTTCTCACTAGGTGATCCCAACATCCCCATCTGCACATTAAACCCGGCATACATGCCTCGGATTGTTTCCAAGAATTCTCTCTGCTCATGTGATCCGAATATTTTCTCCTTCCATTTTATTGCAGTATTCTCTTTTATCATAAGATTTGATCGCTTTGCCCTTCTTGTGATCTCAGCATTCTCTACTACTACTTGATCGCATCACCGTCCACTCTGTGTGAGGTCAACACTCTCTCCTGTAACAAATGCAACTACTGCAAGTGCTGCGCCCCCCAACTTAGGACTTTTATTAGTGTTTCCTCTGTGTTGCTACAGAGTATAGGTGCTGCTGCTGCCTTGTTATTGATGATAGTGCTGTCATGGTCTCTATCTGAAATTCCTACATCAGAAAAATGTAAATGTTCATTGTCCAATGTGTTCTACTGCTTCTTCCAGTAGTTATTAGGCCTGAACAGACCTGGTCATTAAAGGTCCCTTTTCTTCATTTGCCCTTTCAGATATGTGCAGCACTATCTCCAGGGTGGGCTATGGATTTCTGAACTCTACCAATTACCCTTCACAGTACCCAAGCAATACAGACTGTTCTTATCTGATTCGAGCTAATGCCGCAAAGATAAGTCTGCAGAAAGTTCTTTGTTGATTAAGAGTGCTCGCCCATTGAGTCCTCAGAGAGTGGAGGTGTGCACCTTTGATATGAAAGACTCCCTTGAAATGGAAGACTCAAGGACAGTGCCCTGATGTCAAACCACTTCTCTGCCTTGTCTTCCAGATTTTGCTCACATTTAATGCCTTCGATATTGAGTCCTCTCCAAACTGTGAGTCTGATTATGTCATGGTTTATGATGGGATGACCAAAGACTCCCCTGTCTTACTGAACAAAGCCTGTGGGAGAGGAAGTGTACCCCCAGTGGTGTCTTCAAGAAATGTCATGCTGCTGCAGTTTGTTACCAATGGAGCCATCTCTGCCAGCGGGTTTAACGCCTACTACCAGAACAGTAGGAGACTTTCTGTTTTTTATCTCTTAGTCACTAGGTAATTGGCTGCTTGAATGGAACACTAGCTTATGCCACCTTCATAGAATAATATTTGAAATACTTTAAAACACATTGTGATAGCATTGGCCTTTTCTATAGATGCATAAAATGTTTTCATTTAATGAACAGATCCATGTAATATAGAACTAGCATCTAAACCCACCCAAAATGGGCCTCTGGGTCCTAAAAGCAGGTGTGAAACTAGCGTCAGTAGGGACAGAGGTCAAGAGTACCCAGGGAGAGGAGTGAAACGATCACCGAGGCAAAGTGCCCATCCAGGATAAGGTATCATTATGAGACATGATGGAATTTACATGTATGAAATTTATATGTGTATGCTACTGATCATGGGTCTGATACCAGAGTATCGCTCCCAAAATATCGTCTGACATAAATACTGCGTCTTAATGGAGTTACAAAAATATTGCCACATTGGGGTTCATAATAGAAAATCTCCACTCAATTGGATGAAATGTTTGTAAACATTATTCAAGACTCATTATAAATGTCAGACAGTAGTTTTGTCAATGATATTCTGACATGCTGCCCTTATTGTGAGCAGCCAATGCCTGCCACTGCTGCCACCAAACAGCACTGTGCAGCCTGTAGTCCTGTTCAAAAATAGGTTTGGAGGGAATGAATGGATGAATGAATAATTTCACTTCTTACAGGCACTAGTGAATCATCGCTGCATATTGCTAAAGTGTTTGGAACAAACTGGCGCTCCTGGAACGTAGCGGGTGATTGCACGTAGAGGTTTCTGGATGTTTGATGGTGCGTCTATCTTTGCTTTCCAGTTGTTTGTGCCCACGCGTACAGCACTTCACCAGGGACCGTCACATCAGAAAACTATCCTCAGAACTACCCAGCCAGTTTGGACTGTGGGTACTACATCTCGGCCCCATCAGGGAACAAGGTCAGTAGTACAACCCACTCTTTACTATTGCCCTGGAAGAGCCTATGATACCACGTCAAGTGGTAGAAGATTGTGAGGACTCAACATTACTCCTGAATAAGACTCCTCTTTTCTCCTTTGTCTCATATTGTAGATTTCATTGACGTTCACTGACTTTGACTTGGAGCCCAACATGCCCACCTGCCGCGCAGACTACCTTGTCATCTTCAATGGCCCCACAAACAGGGACCCACTGATTGGCCGATATTGTGGATCCGGTCCAGTCCCATCAGTGGTGTCCAGTGGGAACTCATTGCTGCTCCAGTTCCGCAGTGACAGTTCAGACCAAAAGAAAGGCTTCCTGGCTACCTACACCTTTGGTAAGTGGAGGTGCGCTAAATGCTTTGGTGGGCTACGTTGTGTTCACTTCTGGTATGTTGTACTGTATTGTGTGGTACTGTATTATATGTTTCATGTAAGAATGTTTTCTGGAAAATTTAGAACTGCAACAAAAACAGGGCAAGCTAACCACCAATTACCACAGAAGCTACTCATGTACCAGCCATAAATTTGATTTAGTAGTAGGGTGACTCTACCAAACATTTTTCATACTTTGGTAATCCACAAAATTAAAAGACCACTTGATTGTTGTTTGAAGAATATTCTGAAAGAGTCCCTGGTGCAAAATCCCACTGCTAACCTTTTCTTTACAATAGAAGGTATGAGCAAAAGAACCTTACCTTAAAGTCACTATATCATGTTCCAGTGGGCTTTAAAATCAAATCCAGAGAGCTCCACATCTCACAAAAAAACATTTTAGCACAAAGGACAATGATACTTGCAAACGATGGGTCACAACTGGTCCTCCTTTTAGTCATCACACAAAAAACCCTTTGAACTAGAGCTCTGATGACAAAAGCACAGGCCAGGGTCTTCAAGGAGCATGGCTCAAGGCAATGGGACATGTTCAACCATCCATGAGAACCATAAACCATGATCTAGGATCCATCATATCCTTCATGGCCTCTTTTACACACCTCCGGATACTGTCCATTACTTCTCGGTGGCGGCGGTGGTAATTGTGCAACAGTGTGAGAGCCTTGCATAACCCCAGGAGGAAATGAATGTGACACTTGTTTGCATTCCTTTTCTCACTAACCTCAAGTCATCCTCACTATCATGTTCCAATCCATCCATTGTTATGATCTTTATCACGTCTCCTCTACAAGTTAAAGACCACTTTATAGTCACAAAGACAGCCATCTTGCAGATAGAACCTACAACTGAGATGCTCTTATTTGAACTTGGCCACAGATACTTGGAGCTACAAATCCCTATGAAGACTCTGGAAGGGTTTGAGTATAGTGAGGTGAGAAAAAAGAAAAGAAAAAGCGCCTCCCTCTAGGGAATGGTGTCTAGACACAACACTGTAGCAACTAAATATTAATTCCCAAACCAATAAAATGAAATATCAACATGAACATTACTATTTTGATGCACAGCAAATATTAAGGCACTATGACGCAATATTTCAGTTGCATCTCTAGGAATGGCTGGTGCTTCGGACACACACTACTCCTATTCCAAAGCACTTTGTCTGCATTTAGTTACAGGAGAGATCACACTACCCTAACATATCTCATCAGGTCCTGAGAGAACCTCATTGGATGTTTGTCAGAAGTAGCTACTTGGATGCAAACGTGCTGTTTAAAGCTTAATACACAAAAGACGGAGATCTTACTCTTTGGCGCGGCTCGTAGTAAATGGGATAATTCGTGGTGGCCGATGCCCCCTGGCACTGTACCAGAACCAAGGAGAGTGGCAAAGAATCTGTGATTCTTGATATTCCCTTGCTCTTGCTTTGAAAGTTTCCCTTTCCATGCAGGACCAGGTAAATGCCACCTGTGGCAAAAGCTTTGGTCTCCTTACACAGAGAGACAGACAGAATACGCTTTATTCGATTTAAGAAATATTAAACCATAAAAGCACAATACATTTTAAAAAGAACATACATTACCTCAAGATAATTTGGGTAAAAAAGATTAAAAAACACAGACAATTTAAGAAAGGGGAGGACCATCCATTGTCGTCCGGTATCTAACCACCCCTTTCAGGTATTTGGCTATGTGATCAGTCACGGTTCCATCATTCAGGTATTGCAACTTTAAAAAGGCAGGTCGACATTGTCTCAGGCCATACAACTTTAAAATAGGTAAAATCCATTTTATCCTAAGCATGGAATAAAGCTTGCAGAAAAACATAACATGAATTGTCGACTGAGCAGAGATATTGTCGCACGGGCATAAACATAGGGAGCGAGACCAGTCGTTAGTATTTGGAAAAGTGACCCTGATGTGAAAGATTCCAAGGCGTAAGCGGGTCAGTAACAACCTGTCATAGGCTCCTATAATATCTAGTAAGTATGGTTGCGTTCCTGATTCAGTCAGGAGTAGTTGGTGTGCTCTTACTGACGGTTTCACAATATTAGTAACTAGATTAATAGACTCCAAATGATCGAGACATAGTGATTTTAATTTGTTCCTAGTAACATTATTCAAACTGTCAGGATTAGCAAAGTACTCGGGGTGTCCTAGGTCCTGTAGGAATTTTTTTTACGTAGGTCAACCAAGGAATGCGGTCTGCCCCATCGAGAGACAGACAATCGTTGATCAAATCCCTGTTCAAGCTAGTAGAGGTACTGGTCCAAGCCTTATGCCACAGCAGGATAGGCTGCATCTTAATCTGATCGGACAGGTAGGACAGACCCAGCTCTGCGTGGCATATGAATGTGGCTGTGCTGTTTGCGACCGCTAAGAGATATCTTAAAAACCTATTTTCTACTAGCTGCAGGCACTCAACGTTAGCATAACCCCAGATGCCCGCTCCATACATAGCAATCGGTATACATTTAGCTTTGTAGATTTTTAGTAAATCAGCAATTGGGCACTTTCCTAGCTTTCTAGCAAAGTGAATCAATGCACCAGTTGCTTTACAAAATAATAATTTTCTAGATTCAATAGCTTTCGCCCATAGGCCCCTTCTTTCAAATACAATGCCCAAGTATGAAAAGTGATTAGTAAGTTCGAGTTTCCTATTATTAATAAAGAAATCTCGACACTTGATACTAGGCTTACAGCATTTCATTGTAAATGTTTTGTTAATGTTTACATGAAGGTCAAGATTTGACATGTAGGCAGAAAAGCTAGAGATAACTTTTTGTAGGCCAAGGGGGGTACGAGCCAGTAAGACAGCATCGTCCGCATATAACAATGCTCCAATTGGTCGTCTATCAATACATGGTAGATCCTGACAGTTACTACTCAGTTTTACTCCCAGGCTGTTAATGTAAAGGGTGAACAGGAGGGGCGCTAGCACGCACCCCTGCCGCACTCCCTTCTTTACAGGGAAGCTGTGGCTGTGTTCGCCACCTCTTCTATAGCGCACCTGGGACCTGGCATCTAGGTAGGACTGTTTTAAAAAATTTAAGATAGGTGGATCAACCCCCATGGTCTCTAAAATGCTCCATAGCTTCTGGTGGTTGACGCAATCAAAGGCTGAACTCAAATCAACAAAACACAAAAATAGACTCCCCCTTTTGGCCCGTAGATATTTTCCCAGCAGATGATTCAGGTTCAGGCTCTGTTCAACAGTGCCCAGACGACGGAAACCATACTGTAACTCTGAAATTATGCCCTTTTCCTCCACCCAGAGCTGGAGGCGGTTTAAGACAACATGCCCGGCCACCTTTGCAAAAGAGTCCAGAAGTGATATCGGTCTATAACAGGACGGGTCGTTGCGATTGCCTTTCTTATAGATAGGGACATGTATGGACTCCGTCCAGGTGGCTGTGAATCCCAAGGTGCAGCAGGCCTTTAGGACCATTGCTAGCAGGGGTCCCCAGAGCGCTGGACTTGATTTAAATAGATCCACTGGTATGCTGTCTGGGCCGGGGGCTTTACCACCCGTACTCGCATTTATAGCTAAAATCACCTCCTGGGCATCAAAATCAATCTCAATCGGAAGATAATTTGAGGAGTTTGTGCTTAAGACCTCTTCATTTTGGGGATCCACCAGATTGTTATAAAGGCTAGAAAAGTGAGTCACCCATTTATCCTCCCCTATTGTTATTTCGATGCTGGGCGTATTACCCGAGGCAAGAAAGGGCGCATTCACGGCCTTCCAAAAACCTTTCATGTCTTTCAGATCTGATGCTCATGTAAGATTTTGCCATAGTTCTAGCTTTATGGCCGACTTGCGTTCCTTAAGGGACAGCTTGTACGCTAATCTAGCCCTTTTTATTGCTCCTCTGTCTTTTATGGGCTTATGTAAGGCAGTTATCAGGGCTGCGTGCGCTTTTGAACATTTGGAGTCAAACCAGCCACTCTTCTTATCTACCCGGTTTTTGATTTTTACCCGTAATCTATTTTGTATAGACTGAGATATGTTTATGAAGGAGCTAAGAACGTCAAGCTTGTTAGCAGTTTCAGCGAGGCAGACCATGAAGTCGTCTTTACAGCTAGTTAAAAGGTGCTTACATAGTTGTAATGTGTTGACGCCTGCCCACTTGACTGTATAGCCATTTTGTCTATTAATAACAATATCTTCCACCGGGTGGTTAGCCAATGTTTTACTAGTTAGCACCTTGGCAGGAAGATCTAGGAGAACACTGATAGGGTAATGGTCGCTAAAAGCAACGGGATGTATTTTAAAATAGTGTATTCTGTCAGCGTATCTATTTGATACTAGTATGTGGTCTATGACTGAGGACAGGCCACGGCCAATAAAAGTGCTACTAAAAGGAATTGGGGATAGACATAGATTATTAGCAAAGCCCAGATCCAGAATATATTTTAACAAATTGAGTCAGTCGCCAAGAGCAGAATGTAGAAAATGGGACGAGTCATTATCATCATCTAATTCAATACCACAAACATCTACTACGGTGTGTGGGCAGGGTCCACAATTAAAGTCCCCTCCCCAAATTATGCAGTGGTCTTTGCCGGTGCTCTTTTGAATGTTATCCAAGTCTCTCTGCAGATGCATTAGGGTTTGTTCAATATCCACGGCAGGTATATTAATATAAAAATGTATTAGAACTAAGTAATGAGTATTGTCTATATTAATTTTAAGCACCTGATAACAGGTCTTGGACTCCACAAAGTCTATCTTGCGTGCATTTAACCTATAGGAAATGTAGATACAAAGGCCACCCTTATTCCTCCCCTGACTCGAAGAAACTGCCGGGGTAAAGAATGTTTTATAACCATTAATATGTTGTGTATTATCTGTCCAGGTTTCTTGAGTACATTTAATATCAAATTTATGGATAAATTCCAGCCAGGCAGGGTTAGTCAATTTGGCTTTAAGGCCTGCCACATTCCAAAACAGAATTTCCATTTCATTAGTTCTAGGCACAGGCTGAAATGCACAATCGATAGGGGGGAGGATGGCATAGGGGTCATTGAGATGATGAGCAAGGCTATTTGATACGTCACTGCGGGAAGTATTTATGATAAGTTGAGTTGTTCCGTTCTGAGTATTATAGTTATTGGGAATATCTCCTGCCTCAGCGTCGGCTTGCTCGACGTTAGCCACGGGGACTATACATGGCGAGGTTGGACCCGGTGAGTTGTTTCCCGGAGTTTGGGATTGAGCCACATTACTACTAATATTTCTAAGTCAATCAATGTCCTCCAGGGAAGCAAGCATCTCAAATCTGTACAAGGGTAGGCTGAATTGGGAGTGGTTCATGGGGTAAGCCGGGGTCTGCTGTGATACATTAGAAATATGGTTTATAGGAGGGTAGAAATAACCCAGGGGCAGTACATTTATACCATGATTGATCACATAATTGGAACCCTGTCTGCGCAAAATCTCTTGTGTTAGATTTGGAATTCTGAATGTGAGAACAATGCAGTCGCCAGGGAACCTTTTTTCTCTTTTCCCCACCCATCCCACTCTTCTTGCCATTTTAAACTCCCTAAATAGGACGTCGGTTAGACCGGATTTGGATCCAAGCCAACAGAGGGCCTTATTTCGTAAGGACTCCTAAGATTCAGTTGACTTTGAGGTGAGTTGTGGTACATTCGCCAATATTATTGTGTATGGAGTGGCCTCTGGTGGTAAATTTAAGAGCACCTCCTCCCCATTTACCCTGTCCCTTTCCCTTGGAGTAATACACAGGTTAGGCAACCTTAGAGAATCACTGGGCGCTATTTGGGCTGGCGCTTTGTTATAATTTAAATTAGGAGTGCTCTTAGAGCCAACACATGCCCGGGGACCGATTGTAAGATATCTGCCAAGGGGGGCTGAGCTGCCTTGCCGTCATTCAATGTGCTCACTGGGCGGTTATGCAGTGTGTTATTAGAGCCTACGCCCTGTACTTTACTCAACAGGTCCTCAATGACCGATGTCATAGCCAACAATTTCTCTAGGGGAACCAGGGCTGACTTTTGATGATCAAAAACATTGCCAGGCCCCTGGCCCTCCCTCGACACTGGGGGTTTACGGGGGTGGAAAACAACTCTATGCGTCCAAACAAGTTAGTCAATACGCCATCCAGATGCTCTAGGCGACCGTGCAATAGAGCAAAGTTTTTGTCTATGGATTCCTTAATCCGTTCAAGGACGATGTCCAAGGCGGTCACGCCAGCAGTGATGGTGGCAGTTTTATCCTCCAGGGGGCAAGGCGGCATTAGAGAAGAAGCGTCCATATTCTGTGTACCTATGGAACAGGTCGTCACCTCAGGATTACACTGAGGGTTACGCTGAGGCCCCTTTTGTTGTTTTTGCTTCAGTGGGCCCGCACCCTTCTTGCGGTTCACAGATGCATTCGTCTTTGCCCTTGTGCCATCTTTGAGGAGGTGGGAAGTCCGGGTCCTAGAGGCTATGCCGGGCCCGTTGATGGTATCCATATGTGGTGCTGTCAATTCATCATGTACAAGGGCCGGGGTATCCAGGGCAACCAGTGCCACCCCCAAAATGAGGGGAGATGAGCAAGTTTGGTTTTGGGGAATACCACCCAGGTTGTGTGTGCCTAGTGAGGATCGCCTCGGCAGAAATGAGGGGTCTAGAGACAGCCGCCTCTCTGTTAATTCAATTTCATGACAGAGCAGTGATTCTGCCCTCATTATGAAGGCATCCAAATTCCCCTTGGTTCCCTTACTCTTAATCACTGCAGGGTTGCTCATGGTTAGATTGTCAATATAAGTCTCTCCGCCACGTAAATAAGTGCAAATCACAGAGCGCGCAAAGCACGGAGGCAGAAAAGGAAATAGATAAACATTACAGTACCTGGGGATCAGAGAAAGATTGCGGGGAGCCTGTTGTTAGGGAGGGGGCCCAGCCCAGCCTCCTCCGGGCTCCGATGGGCGTGGATGGGCCTGCCCTTGACCCGGGCACTCCCGCGCTGCGGGAGGCCGGCAGCGCTCTTATCACGCCTCCAGGCGCGGGCGGCAGTGTCACGGCCGGCGCCGCTGCAGGGCCGCTGGGAGATATAGTCTCCTGGTTGCCGTTCCCCTCACGGCGGGAAGATGTCGGGCTAGGTGGCCGCTCACCTCACGGCAGGTAGGTAATGCTGACGATGGCCGTTCCCCTCACGACGGCGAAGTGTGCAGAGAGCAGCGTCTCCTTACACATTTTGTAATATCTTTCATTGGATTCCAGTGGAATGATGAAGGACAGTAATCCAGACACTGATTATGAACAAGATGGGTTATGGCAATGCTCTACATTTTGGAATGGCTGAGTTTCTATTTAACTGTCTGCAGTCCTTTCAAAATGCTGCAGCCAGACTCCTCTGTAACAGGGCCCAAAACAGCTCAGCTTCTCTGCCTAAACTCACTTCATTGGCTGCCCGTTCTTAAGAGAGCTAAATTTAAGCTGGTATGTCATGTCCACAAACCTATATGACGCTGGACCGACTATTCTGCGCAGTCGAGTGGCTTTATATAAACCTTTATAAGCTCTTCCCTTGGTTAATTTAGTGCTGGTCAACGCTAAGCGCATCCGAGAAACCAGAATGGTTGGCCACTCTTTCACCCATTTGGCTGTTGTGCTCTGGAATTCACTGCTCGTTGATCTTCGTCAGACCTTGGACCATGCTACTTTCTGGAAGAGATTGAAGACCTGGCTATTTCCCCTATAACTGAGTGTGAGGAAGGTTGCAAGGTAGCCGACGTTCTAATGCTGTGACATCCCTTCGGGGATGAATGTGGCATTGTAGAAATAAATTCAATAAATAAATAAATGAGGTTTGCAACTCTGCCAGGTTTCAGCACAGATAAAGATGACAACCTTTTGCAGCAAAGCCTTACTCTTTAGACTTCTTAGCTACTGCACCATTTGTCCTTTCAATCATCTCACAGCATGCATGTCTGTGTGACCCACAAGCTGACTCTCTCATTTGTCCCCCTCTTTCTATCAATACCCTTAAGTAGTATTACTGGCACACTGGGCTTAACTCGTACACATAGTAAATATGAGAAACTGACGATTGGTTGCAATAAGCAAGACACCAAACACAAAAACCTAATGTTACAAATGATAAACCAGACAAAGATGAGAGTCTGACTGCAAAACACAACCATAAAAATGTGAAATAGGACAAGCAGAGCATTGGTTGGCACAAGCATAACACTGGTTGCAGAAACCTGCTCTTACAAACTATAGGTAGTGCAGTACAATCATGTGTTATAAAGCTATTCATACTTCTGTTCTTTATAACTTTATTAGGTGCAGCAAAGCAAGGCGCATTCCAACACAGAGAACACAGGAGTACTATGCTCTCTATGTACTAATCATTGCTTTTGTGCAGCATCTATATTGCAAACTGAGAACGCCTGCACTGTCAGATGTACTAATCCAATATAGTGCAAACATTATATCAAGTAGAATTCTAAGAATCTCTCTTCCATAAATGTTATTATTAAGTCTGGAATCCGCTTGTGGACCCCACAAAATGTCTTCAAATGCAGGGGTTGAGATCTGTGAGGCTCACCAGACATGGAATCCTCTATCACTTAAAACCCAGGAGCTGTTATGTTTTAAAAAGTGGTTGGCATAATGCAAATTAGCATCAGGAGACCCATGCTGCAGTGTGCTGAACCACTGTTGGCCCTCCCTCCCCTCGCCCCAATACTTGAACGTCTCATTCACAATGTGCAAGCTGCCTGTCATGGTCAGCTTCTACTTTGTGAATGGAAACCCCTCCTTTGTAGTGCACATTGTGTTTGCACAGCATTGATACATGTCCTTCCATCATGATTCTTTCATGCCACTTCCTTCTTGCGAATCTCATGGATTCACACTGTGGACATTGTGATTCCCAAACCAATTTGCAGAATGATGTAGGCCCAGTATCCTGAGGTATTTATTTCCAATGCTGAGCTCTATAAATATCAGAAAGCGCCTGGACACCCTCTCGGGTGATTAGTGTACTATACAAATCAATGTAACATAACATTAAATATAGAGAAGAAGTTCCATTGTAGATAAAGTGCACAAAGGTCTCAGGGTCCAGTTAGTAGGGTTCTTGAGCGAGGATGTTGGGTACTAGTTCCTTACACGTTTTTGGAGCATTAGTAGCTTCACATGTGATGTTCCACCAAACCAGCTCTTACAGTGCAGCAGAGAGCAGCAACCCTTCAGCACTTAGTATTGCTTTAATTCTGCCTTCACTGGATCAGTGATTGGTAACTTGGACTGACCAATTTCATCTATTTTCTTTACCTCTCCATAGCTGGATAAACTGAGCAATCTATCTAGTCAGTCTACATCAGCCATTTAATTATCCATCAAATCACTTCACCTGTCATGAGTCCAAGCCTCCTTCACCAGAGAGTGAGGACTAAAGATCATAGCCCCAGGCTAGGAGGGTGAAAACACTGACTGGAGAATCAAGATGGTTATGTCATAGAAGGGTTAAATCACAGAGCATAGAGTTGAGGGTTATATCAGAGAATCTAGAAGAGGGTTATAACACTGACTATAGAACTAAGACGTTTGTAGCCCTGAGACTAGAGCCCAGAGGGACACAGCACTGAGTCGAGAATTAAAAAGATTATAGCACCAAGTCTAGAACTGAGGATGTAGCACAAGGTCTAGAAATAAGAGGATTATAGTGCCGCATCTAGAAATAGGAGGGCTGTAGTAGCCATAAATCTAAAAATCAAGAGTTGTAGCTCCAACTCTACCATTAAGCTGGCTGTTACACGGAGTCTAGAGTCTAAGAACTTCTCATCAATCACTTGACATACTGCATTGCTTTATATCCCTGAACCTCACATATTCAGCTGCATGACCTAAAAGCCTGTAAGGGTCACGTTAGTAGTTCTAACTGCACATGTGTGTTTACTAGTTCCAGGAGGGTCTTTGCTGTGCCTTCTATTTAGGAGTTTCTTATATCTTCAGTCTGTGCCTGTCTGTGCAAGGAATCAGCCCCTTAGAAACTCCAGCTCTTGTTGACATACTCTGACCCAACTGCAAACAGCCTAGAGCAGCAGAACCTTGTGAAGCGGATGCAAAGTTCAGGGAAAGCACAGGAAACATCATGGCAGCAAAGTAGCAGGTTCCCCATCAGTGAAGTGAGGCTCTGGCAAGGAGAAGAACCTGTGGGGGTCTGTAGTCGCCAGCTTTACTGAAGTGGTGGAAAGGAGTCCTTCTTCAGGCTGGAATGGGTCTAGACAATCTTCTGACACATACAACACTCATATGTGAGCTGTGGTGTTCAGATAGATCCACTCAGCAGTAGTCAGTCATATAACTCTGGATAGCCTGCAATCATTGTAAGCCTAGTGACTTGAATGTTGCCTAAATCTGAACTGATTGGGAGCAAACAATGTTTTATATTAAGTAGATCTTAACCTGTCATGTATATACGTGGCTAGCTCTCTGACCACAACTATGCAGCCTCTCCAGTAAAGTGCACCCATGACCAACTCCACAAATGACATTTCTCTCCCACTCTCTGATTGCAGTGTAAGCCGAAGAAGAGAAGCGGCGCATGTTGACTCAAAGAAGATTGAATCTGCCAGAATCCCCCTTTCTCAAGAGAAGAAGCTCCTACATCATTCTATGTCACATCGTCTGATACGTCACATCGTTTTGAATGTTCATCCTAGTGTTGTGAATAGAGGCCCTCATTTAGAGTTTGGTAGAAAGGATACTCCATCAAAAGAATTGGTGGATATCCCATCCCCCAAATCTGAGTTTCAAGGCTCAATATAGAGTCACAGAACTGCCATGTTTCCATTGGCGGACCGCCCACTGGCTCCCCAAGCGGAAACCTTGGACAGATAGAAAATGGGCCATTTCTTAAAGTGCCTCAAAACATCCACTCTATTTAGGGTGATCATTCTGACATACTTTTTTACTGTTCTGGCCTGCCTGGAAAGCCTGGAGGCCGCAAACAGGAAACCAAAGAAAATTATCTCAACACTCTCAGATTGTTTTGTTTTTCAAAAAGAAGCACTTGCTTTGAGAGTTTGTTTTTGAAGAACAAATATCTTTTCCTAGCAGTTGCATTAAACATAGCACTCACTCAGCAGAGCGTCTCAGCAGAGTGTCAATGCCTTCAATGGAGCCACAGCAAGGGGCAACAAGGCCTCTAGTGTTTGTATAATGTGTGCTGTTGTGCTATTCCCTTCTGTAGAGCTGTGATCACCTTGCATGAGATATGGGATCCTGGCCTGAAATGTATATCCTGCTGTCACTGTATTACATGAGTGTCAGGGAGAAATACCCAAATAAAGTTACATTGACAGCTGAAATATGACTGGTTGAACTATGTTTTCAGAAGATACAATAAAAAGTGTGTATCATGTTCTATAAAGGGCAGGGTAGCAGGGAGGAGGGTTCAAGACTCTAGCAGCTTCCCAGGATGCCAGCAGAAAGGCTTCCAGATTACGCATATGAGAATCTACAATTGAATCTCTTGTCCTATGTTTGTTGGGATTGTGTTATAGATGCTGTGGAGTGGTGAGTGAGGCTGAGGCAATGTGTGTTGTCTGATGTGATGTTTGTGTGGGTTGCCTGACTCACACCGGGGTGGAGGAAGGGGAAAGCTGTGCCGATGGGCTAATCTACAGTAGTGTTGGACCTAGTAGTGTGGCAGGCTGATTCAACCCCTCATGGCCTGGAGGGGTTCCGACAGACAATAAACACTAATAGGTTCCCCAGCTAGGATGTCTTCATGCCATTCTTTTTGTTGGGTTCTGCCTATGGAATCATAGATACATGGTGATATGAGGTTAAGCTACTCTCTTCTCAGTGGAGCTCGAGTGTCATTTGATAAAACACACAAGAAAAAGCACAGCACAATTTGTTACTGCCGTACAGTAGTATAACAACACAAATGCAGTTTATAGCTACTTCACACAGTTATTGCCAAGACAATCCACAACATCTCAGCATTAGCACAAAGTGCATACATTCCGCACACACAGAGAAAATAATAACATAGTGTCTATTTGTAAAGCGCACATTCACCCACGGGTATCTTGGTGCTGTATGATAGATGTTTATTGTTACCCAACACAATGGTACCCATTTATAGACCTCAGTGGGATGAAGGGCTGAGTGGACCTGCTGGGATTTGAATGAGGTTGAATATAGGCCCGCTTTAGTCCACCAAGCCACCACACACACTGCTCTCCCTTCCTCTTACCAGGCAACATGTAAAGAAGAATATTCTAAAGATCCAAAAAGCAGGATATCTTTAATCTCTCCCCTTGATAAAATTGTTTCAATTATAAATTCTTAAATCTAAAAGAAATACCCACATTGTGAGATTTGTGACTCATACCTACCGCAATCAACCCCACATACATCCCGTTTCTCTGATTTTGGGTAGGGAAGTCTTACCACATTACCATGAATTTTTGCCCAGGTACATTATTCCTGGACATGCTGTCACTAGCAATACTCTTGTGCTGGTATGACTACGTCTTCCACAACTGTGCATGTGAGCATTACAAGTCCTGGACTAATTTTGGCTGCTCGCGATGCATTACACTACTGTGCAATTTCAAGATGTGTAGCAGAGCCACTAACTTCTACCTCAGTAAGAAATAGCTGCTCAGCTATTTTTATCACAGTCCTTGCCCAGAAATGATAAGCAGTACCGGGCCAAAGGCCACTTCTCTTCGCCACTCCTGGACCCACTGGGACTGATTTGCAGCAAGCCTGGGTGACCTCTGGCCCGATAAGTCACTTGCGAAGCCTATCCAATGAATGGTCAACTCCATGGCTTGTCCTACCGTCTGCCTCCCTATTTCATCTCATATTTATAAGTTTGGTAACACTAGAGTCCGAACAAGACAAAATAAGTATAGTGATAAATGCCTCATCCCAATTCAGATGCAGACCTTTTAGCTTTCATTGTGAGCATTCATAGAAACATGGCAGCGACCATGAAATATGTCAGCCTAAATAGGAGGAGGACATGATGCTAACACTTCTGCATGTGTCTAGACTTCACACCTGCTAATAGAAAGAGCTAACAGTGTCTGCAGGCAAGCACATGATAAAAGAGAAGAGATTTAATGGGTACTGTCAGTGTTCATGACAAGCAGCAGTCAGTGCTTCATCACACTGATGGGGCACCTTGGTCACATCATGGTACACATAAATAAACAGATTCTCTTCGTTTCTGCACAGATGTTTTGAATAGCTTCAGTATTGACATCTTGGGCAACACTCTTCTGCCAATTTTTTTCCAATGATGTAAATCCTCCTGACATGGCACAAATCAGTTCTCCTCGATTGACCACCCCTTGGCTGTCACTTTATTCAAGGTATTTATCAGCAGTCTGACAGCCTAAATGGAGGGTGATTTTTCTGTGGGTGGTGGGCCTCTGCCCAAGGTGGAATATGGCTTGCTGTGGTTGGTCATGGTGGGATATGGACATATATGGGGAGTAGGTAAAAAAAATAAAGCAAACTCGCCAAATGTAAGCAAAGGATGTTATTGGCAGCATTTAAAAGAACTGTTGTTCTCTGTAATAGCTGAGTTTAAGGGCCCAACCTAGATAAAGTATTACGGGGATAATCTAAGCTGGAAGAGACATTTAGTTTCTGAGGAGATTAAGGACTTTTAGGCTGATATATTTTGTCTCCTGCAGATGCATATATGGTATAAGGACCAAGGTTTATTAAAGCAACTAGGATATCATGTATTCACCAGTGGCGTAACAATAGCCCCGCAGCACCCGCGGTCCCGGGGGCGGGGGGGCTCCCGAGCTCCAGGGGGCCCCCTCCGGCATTGTGCATGGTGGGCCTGAGAGCTCCTGGCAGGAAGCGGAAAGTTGGGGGGCCCTCAAGTTTCGTTACACCACTGGTGTTGACCTCTACTACTCAGCTGTACATAGAAGGGGTTGTTATACTTGCACAGCTGGGCTCCTGGCAAGTTTTACGTGTCTCATTTAAGACTAGAGGGAGACAGCCCATTGTACAGTTGCAACAAGGGTCTACTTTGTTTATTGTTTGCTTTGTTTATGGTGCTAATTTGATGGCCCCTCCCTGTTTGGTACCTTATCATTCGTATTAACCAGCTGGGTTGGATTACTCATTATATGTGAGGATTTTAATTACTCACTCGATAGTTGGAGGGGCATGGTCTACCCTCCCTCCTCGTCTCATATAAGACAAGTGAGAGCTCCATTTTAAGACTGGCTGAGAATTTCATATAAATACACCAAATTAGAGAGTGAGAGAGAAAATGGCCGAAGCACGCTCTCCCTATTAAATACTTCTACACACTAAAAGAGTACCTCGACCTTTCATCTGGGAATACCACTGTGTAGGCTCACCCAGAACTTCACAGACAGAATTAAACATAAAGGGAAGACACCTCACCCAAGGTAATAGTGGCATGCTTCATCATAGGTGACCATAGTCCTATGCACACGCTATATTCAGTAACATATTCATATCGTTGTGTATTTTTCGCACATTAGACACACAATGATAAAAAATAGAATTTCTTTTCAATAACAATGATTGTTCAGGTATTCTTTTGTTCTTTATTACTAGTACGATTGCCCAGCCAACACGTGTTTCGTCCTGGGTGATATCCCAACCGACTTCTTCAGGGCTGTTGAGCAGGTGGACGAAATCTATTGCTGTTCTCCCCGCCGGTTCTACTTCCGTCCCGGCTTCTCGTAGGGTGACTCCCGTTCTTGCCTATCGTCGGTGGTGCTCGCTGCAGTACCCTAGACTCATATTCAAAATCGACCTTCAAGAGGTATTCTTTCTCTTGGGTTTGCTTCTTTAAGTAAAACTGCATTGGTGATTGTCCTGTGTGGATCTAAGCGAGTACGTCTAGAGTGACCATTGCCGTCTCCGTGCGTTGATTTCAGCGATGACCCGGAAGTCTTCATCATAGGTGCCTTCCCCCCATTCGGATAGGTTGATACCACCCGAATGGGCTCAACCACTACTTGGGAGATAAATATAAAGTTTTTCTGTTGGATAAGTGCAGGGATCCAGTTTTTCTTTCCAATTGCCTTTCCTGCTCTTTGTTCTGCATTTTTCTTTCCTGATCCTGTCTTTCCTTTTCATTATGCTGCCTTTCCTTTTGCTGCTCCATCTCTTCTCTTTCCCTTTGTCTCTCTTCACGGACCTACATTTCCTGTCTCTCCACTCACCACTCCTCCTGCTCCTGGTCAGCTAATCTTATCTTCTACCTCTCAAACTCCCTTTCGGAGTCAGGGTCTCTTTTAGAGTCACCCCACCGAAGGAGCAATCCCTGTGACTGGTAACTGGGCAGTATAGGGGATGCACCTGTGGTGTGCCTATAGAAAGCCTGTGCTCAGTGACTGTGAGGGCCAGAAACCGCAGCATCCTCCTCCTGGGTCCCTTCCATGGTACCCTTCACATAGCCTTTACAGCATTTTCTCCATTTCTTTGTTTATCTAACTGGTTCTTAGCAAAATCAAAAAGACGCTACTACACTTGCATCTAGAAAGCCTGCACCACTTAATCTAAACCATTCCCTTAACTGCTCCAGGAATACAATGTTCAGATCTATATCACCCCATAGTTTTTGCAGCAACTTTTGGGGCATATAGTGGTTTAAAGAAACATCACTTATTAAGCACTGTTCGCGACTGTTGCAACTGGTATCTAGTGATCTCAATGGCTTGCAGCCAAAGACCAGAACCAGTTTGGAAACTACAGTATACTCAGGGGTTATCTAGTCTCAAATCAAGTGATTGAGTCCGGCTTCATTTCACATCCTAGGGTTTACCTACTGGTATATTGAAAACTGGGAATACCCATTTAAGCACTTGACTCTCAGGGCAGTGAGGTGAACAGTCCATCACTTACTCAGGGAGGAGTTGTAGTGTAGAGACTCAGAACTCAATAGCAAACACCATATCACTCAATAATAGTCTGTCCAGTTAACACATATTTAACACCACATAATGCTACTCATTTCTACAAGAGCAATAATATAGACCAGTCAACCTGGCTCACTTGTGGTGCATTGAGCAGCTTCTCTGTGTTGGAAGGACGTGGAGGTGGTTCTCTCTCACGTATGGCATTGTCCCTTTATAAGAGGTCTAGGGCAATGTTTTGTTGCCAATTTCTGCTCACACAGAAGCATGTTACCTGCACCTACTGCAGCGACTTGAGTCAAGAGCTAATGCCATCTGCAGCAGTCACCATGCCCTGCCACTCAGCCCCACTTCCTCCTGAAGTTATTAAGGAGGGTGTAGATGGTCAGAAGAGGGATGGTTAGTTGTCGCAGGTCTCAACTTCACAAGTCCAGTAAACCTGCTTCCCAAAGGAAGAGTCCTGCCCACTTAAAGGTGTTTGCAGCTGGCCCAGAAGTAAGAATGTAAGAATAACGTTGGTTCTAGAGTACGTGCCTAGTACCCCCAACAAGGACAACAGTGAGCGTCAGATGTCACAGACACACGTGCAAGCACAGTTCAGTACAGGAATACAGTTGTGGCATGTGGTTCAATGTTCTTTAGCACAGATAACTAATCAGGCAAGACCTGCAACAGGTGATGGGCAAATCATAGACCTTAGGCCCTTTACTGTTCCCACCCACTGGCATAACACAGGCCCCCGCAGCCCCTACGGTGTGGGGGGCCCCATGCTGCAGGGGCCCCCTCAGCACAGTACTCAGGCCGTAGAACTCCAGATTAAATCCAGAGCTGGGGCCCCTCCATGTACCTTGCAGGGGGCCCCCCGCAACTTTTGATACAGCACTGTTCCCACTAGCATCCCTGCCACTAGCTGCTTGGCTAAGGAGGGGGCAGAGGATCATGTCTAAGCCAATTGGTGATGGGCAGGGATGCACATTCATAGACACCGTTGCAGGTCTTAGTCTGAGGTCCGGCATCTCCCCTCTGCCCAAAGACGCTTCAGTGCAATCATTGCTAGTATGCTTGTTCGGACTTCTTCCTTCTGGGTGTATCCATCACCAGGGCAATAGCTGGACTCTGCTCTCGGATGACCCCCTGGCAGGGAGACCTCCAATGTTCCTCTCTCAGCCAGCAGGCTGCCTCCTCATTCAAGACAGTTCCTCAGTTTCACGAGAAGCAGATCTCAGCTTTTGTCACTAGGAGTGTGCACAATTTGTGTAATTTGCTTTTGCATAATAATTCGAAATGTTTGTGAAATTTCAGCAAAATTATGCATAATTATGTGAAATATAAATCCATAATTTTGAACTATTTTAGTGCAAAATGCGTCCTAAACTCAGATGTTGGCACTCCGATTCATTTAATAAAAGCACAGCGAACAACAGCCTCTCGCTTTCTGTTGTTCCAGTGCATTGTTGGTAAATTTGTACTGTAAATGCTGTTTTTTGCGGTACAGTCCAGTGAATTCCACGTAATCATGCCAAGTTAACTAATGGTCTCATTTTGGGAATTTAGCATAACAAGTGAAATGTGAAATTCCTGAAATTAAGTGAATAACGCCTGCAATATAAAAATTTCGAAGAGTCCTTGTTGGTACCTCACTTAACTGGGAAAGTAGTTGTCAGGGACACCAGCCCTGGTCTTTAGGGATTCCTGCACAACTATGTGAGGCAGTGCGTCTACCTGGCAGCAAGAAGTCCTGGAGCAATGACTAGATGCTCCATATCTCTTCTTATGCTCCTACTCCAGACAGGGATTATGTTTCCTCATTCATACTGTGGAAGTGACCAGGCCTGGCCAGCAGTTTGTGTATACATCTTTGCGCAATCCTGGTATGTTCTCTTAGTGCAAAGGTATGTGCATGCTGGAAGCAAAGGTTTTGTGCATGGGCTATAGACTAAATGAGAAAAAACAAAATTCCCACCTCAGTGTCTCATTTTTGGGATACGAGCTGTCAAGTGAAGGCAAGAGCCTGGCAACCCATTTTTTAGAAAAATGTGTGTTGCTCCAACCCCCAATGACTCTGAAAAGGCTAAAATCCATATTAGGATTTCAACATTTTGGCAGAACATACATTCCTGATTACGCAGAATGGGTAAAATCATTCTATGACCTTATACGTCCAGATTTTTCAAGTACATATTGGACACAAGAACACACTGAAATTTTACGTTCTGTACAAGCTGATATGATAGCTTCCAAACAC
The DNA here is from genome assembly GCA_963921515.1 of Calotriton arnoldi. Classification (NCBI taxonomy): domain Eukaryota; kingdom Metazoa; phylum Chordata; class Amphibia; order Caudata; family Salamandridae; genus Calotriton; species Calotriton arnoldi. Next base: position 209,724 of record CAWUFW010006111.1, on the reverse strand, counting down.
TTACACACATGTGTGACACTACCAATTTAGTGATCCATGTAATCGCTGGTACATATGGGTACACATATGCCACGTTCAATGAAGGTGACACAGTACCGATTGCATATAAATCGCATCTCTATACAAATGTTGAAATGCGTTTTGCACCGACAAAAAAAATTGTTCAGACTGCTGTAGTGAGAGAGCGTGCCCTGGCTCAAGGGAAACAAATTATTGTCGTGACCCCAATACCAACCCTAGAGGCAGTCACTAGAGCTAGTGTTCCAAACGCTAAAGCTCTGCATCCAAGATGGATACAATGGGCTAACTCCCTCACAGCAACAGACGTAGACTACTGATTTGACTCTACAGTAGAAACACAAGCATTTCTCCAGTGCGAACTAGAATATCCTCTACCTAATGAAATATTGCCTCTTGAATGCTATGATTACATCATTTACACTGATGGTTCTGCATCACCTGCTGTATGGACAAAACAGCAATATTCCGCAACGTGCACGATCGTGAATGCTCGTATGCAACCTTCCATCCTGAAAAAACGTACACACAGTCACTATGTGATTGCGTGGCACAGTTGGCAGAACTTAAGGCTGTTGTACTGGCATTACAGAATACGGGTGCTGGATTCCCCACACTTATAGTATGTGATTTGTATTATTGTATGCAGGGATATAATGAATAGCTTCATTATTGGAGTCAGAATGGATTCAGGGATTCGAAAGGTTGCACAGTAAAGCACAAGTTGCTTTGGAACCAGGTGGCAAAGCTGAACGAATGCTTACCATGGCTTCATGTCATTCATAGATTGAGTCATCCACGTGCTGGCGTACATGTTGCTGGGAATTCACTGGCCAATGAGACTGCAAAAGCGACGGTTCGCACCGCTGCAGCTGCTGCGATAAATCGTTCAAGTACGAGGATAGACAGAGACATCATGGTGTCCGTCAATGCTGCATGCAATGACACACACCTGCCATAAGGCTTTCTACTCAAGTAATCCTACTAGCTAGATGCACAATACATACCATATGCTCAGATTACAGGATTGGGGGATAGAGTAATACCAAATAGTGATCGCAGACTAGGTTTGATACTGGCTGCACATGAGGATCTGGCTACTGCTCATGCAGGGCTGGCAGCTACAATTTGACCATTGCCGAAACGCTACTGATGGCTGGGTCTATACAAACAGACCAAGGACTTTGTCCAGAGATGTGACATCTGTCAGCAGATGAAGAGTTCCACCATGGCACGTTCACCTCAGACACCTCTTTTGATTTTAAACAAGCCTTTGGCTTGTGTGTATATGGTCGCAGCGATTGGCTGACGCCCGAACTGTTATAAAGGATCTGCGAGTCTTCATCGGGACATATACAGTTGGCACATTACATTCCGACCAGAGTCCAGCATTTAGTTCTCTGGCTTACAAAGAGGCCATGGAAATTTTGAGTGTGACCCTGCGTTTCTCCTCTCCCTATTATCCCGAGGGAAATGCGGTCATTGAGAGGAAAAACCGGGACTTAAAGCAGACTTTAACAGCAAGGATTTTAGGCTCAGGTCGCAGTTGGGCCCATGACCTATATTGGGTCCAGGGGGCCCTGAATAATATGCTAATAAGGTCCCTGGGTGGTCGTACTCCTTATGAGATCCTGTATGAGGTTAAGATAAGGTGCCCAGACCTCGATAATACCAGCACAGTGGCGGGGGAAACACCATTTGACATCAATGAGGATGTAGTATATGTGCATAAGGGAAACCCAAAGTTCGTAAGGAACCAAGGCTACTTGAATAATTCTAGAGACAGCGGCCCCTTAACAAAAAATGAAATACAGTTGTTCTGGATACAAAATCAGTTCCATAAACAGATTCAATGATCATAGTTTTCAATTTTATTACCACAATTCGATCAAAAATGTTAATTACCCTAGCCGGAATAATTTCAAAAAACCTCTATATAGTATATGGCTGCTTCACTGACAACCTGGGAGAATGGACTCCGTAGGCTGCAGGGGTGTCCTGCTCATGCAGGGGCACCCTCTCACCTAGAACCAAGCACCCTGCCTTCAGGATTGTGAAGGCCTGCTATAGGGGTGACTTATAGGTTTTAAGTGCAGTGACCCTTAGATATAGTAAACCTATATCTTTAGTAAGTGGTGCAAGCACCAACTCACACAGGCTGCAATGGCAGGCCTGTAGTTCCATTTTGAATGATCTCTCATGGGTGGCCTAATACATGCTTCAGCCCATGGGAGACCTCTGGGGTACCTATGCCCTGGGTACATGGGTATCATATACTAGGGACTGACAAGGGTACCCCAGTATCCAATCTGGGGTGTACCTAAGTACTGAACACAACAGTTTAAGGAGAAAGCAGATAGACTGGGGGTCCTGATTAGCAGACTAGTCAAAAACAGCTTCACATCAAGCAAAAAGTGGGGGTGACCATAGAAGCAGATCCTACTTTCCTAAAATAATAAACTATAAATTCAGCTGGTCTGCTCTATGGCTCTTAAATATTGTTAACCTTTTGGTACCATACTGATTTAATTGGAGAAGTTTGTGTTGTTTTTACTGTTAATCTTTTCCCTAGTTCTCTTCTCCATACATATATTTTTTTTTCAGGGACACTCTTCTGGTGTTTTTTAGTCTAAAGGGGTTTGGGCCATCCTACAGAGCTTCTGTGCATGTCCAGGCTGTTGAAGGTACACAAACAGTCCTTCTTCTGCCTCTTGCCAGATGTCGAAACAAAAGGTTTGTCTCTATTGATCAAATCAAGCCACACTATGTGGCCAATTCTTAACAGTAGGCCCGTGGAATCCTGGGTAGCTACCAATCTCCTCTTGCTGCTGCTCAGGAAGTTCAGATGGAAGCTTTAATTTCAAACAAAACATATTCGCTTCAACATGAGACAACTACAAACAACAATGAAGTATGCCTTCTACCTGTTTCGACTACAGTGCAGTTTACAAGTACAGAAACACAGATTTCAGAAATCCAGACAGAAACAAGACCTACATCAACAGACCACAGATCGTGTCTTCTTCTAATTCAAACCAGCCTGCAGAGCTGCCCAAAATAGATCGGCCAACATCTGAAAACTTCATCGACTTTGATGACTTCTCTTCCGACGCATCGGACGTTCCACTGCCCCCACCACCACTGCCTTTAGGTCTGAAGTGCTTATCTTCTATCGTTGGCTGAAAAGAACATACTTTGTTTCACCATGGTTACACCTTTCGATTACAATTGCATTACTTTTCTTAATACTTTGGATTGGTTTCATTACTGTGTTCTTCCTTTTCTGGAATGGACATTTTGTCCCAGAACGCTCTGTAGTACACACTGTAAACTTGGTTCTAAAGCTACACGCATCATCACATCCTGAACAAAGAGACTTGTCCCTGATGTGTATGGTCCCACTGAACTATTACAAAGTCCACATTTTTAAAAAAAATTATTGAATGACATTATCACCCCTAGGACCATTTTTGATGAATGGGATGTTAATGCTGTATATCAAATTTAAGAAGATCTAGAGCATTCTACTGTGTTTTCTTCTGATGAGTTATATGATGGTACAACTAATTATGAGGAAATGTTTTGCTATCAACATTATGGTAATCATTTTCTGCATAAAGCTAGTACACCTCGTGAGGTCTTGAACTTCACTCAATGGGAACATTGGCCTACACCACCGAAGGGTAGTTCAAAAGAATCTGCACAGAAGTTTGATTATCTTTCTGGTTATGATATATCGGACTCAGCCTCATTCTATTGCAGGCTTGCACCATCATCTGCAAAGAAAAATATGTTAACTGAGACTAAGCTGATATATTCTGCTTTCTTTCTTTCCCAACTCTCAGGACATGGTATCGCCTTTTGGAGGGAGACCATGGATGTAAAATCTATTTGGGGGACTAAAGATTGGCAGGTTCAGGGAACCGAGGCCTTATTTAGGGCCTGTTTAATACCACAACAGATAACTGAACAAAACTGTGCAACAGACTACGTGTCTTGGCCTGGCCAAGATAAAAGACACTCTGGGTTCTCACTCTTACACATTACAATGACTGGCAGCAATGACACTATATGATGAACACACTATTGATGCTATGCTGCGTACGAGTAGACATAACTCATCAGATTCCAATTGGAAGGGATGGCTCATATGGCCATTGAATACTAAAAAATGTCATGACAGATTCCCAAGTAACAACGGGGGATTTAGTGCCCATGGAACTGACATGCGTTATGCAGAAAATAAACATTTGGGGGTTGTAACAACTTACAGTATAGGGAAGTTGTGTCTTGAGTGGCTACAAACCTCAACACTGTACCAGGTAAAATAGCACTTGTCCCTTTTATCTGATGACCTTGGCTTACAAGACATTTTATTAGGTCCTCGGAAACCATGTCAAAAACACTTCTTATATGCTGTCTATAATAAGATACGGAAAATATCTCAACAAGAAGCAGCTGAAAGGTTGTGTGAGATTGACAGGGCTAATTTATAAGCCTGGGCAGAGTTCAGTGCAAAAAAAACTCTGCCGCCGTACGCGGAGCTCCGCAAGCGGTGGAGTGCATTAGAAAAATGCCGTTCGTGGTAATTTTCAGCACCGGGTGTTTGTCCATGCTGTGAAATTATCGCGAACGGCACCATTCTTAGCGCAAGCGGACGCAAGCAAGCACTGCTTCCTTTCTGCAGCTCAAGCAGATTTTCTACTGGAGTAGCAGCTTTCTCAACACAAACAGACGGTTTCTCAACACGAGCAGTCGCGAGTATTACGCAGCCACTCGCATTGAGAAATCCGACCACCCGCGTTGAGAAATCTCGCGCGGAGGTTGATTTCCCTCGCTTGTGCTCACCAACTTGATGTTGACGAGCACGAATGAGGAAAAATCTTGCCGGAAAGTGGATTTTCCTCGCTCGCGCTCGCCAACTTGATGTTGATGAGCATGAGCGAGGTAAAAAACTCGGCTCCGCAGAGGGGAGTTTTTCCGAGCTAGCGTAACGCGGAATGGGGAAAACTCCGCTAGTAGAGCAGAGCTCACCGCCCAGGCTTACTAATTTAGAAAAGGCTCAGGTAGTAGCGGACAATGGTATGACCACCGTATTGTCTAGAATTTATTCCCTGGGTAACATTGTCTCATCCACAAAGGTTGTATGATAGAAGCACAAGTGACTTTACCACGCGTCCCTCTACCATGCAGCCCAACCGTGAATGCTTCTTAACCACGCATTCCTTTACCACGCATGCCTTTCCCACGAAATTTCGTCGTATAGGCATTAATGGTAAAGGGCTATGTGCAGCTAAGGTTGCCCCTACCGCGCCTTCCCACGACCACCCCTCACACCTGCCCCCCCATGCTGTCCCTTAAACTACCCCAACCCCTTCCACTGCCCTAAAATCTACCAAGACCCCAACACTAAAAACAACCCCAACTACCCATTTCCCTCCCACTGCCCTAAGGCCTAAAACCCTACACTAGCCCCACCTGCACTGTCCCTTCAACTACTCCAACCCCTTGCACTGCCCTAAAACCTACCCGACCCCTGCTATTAAAACTAGCCCAACTACCCATTCCCCTCCCACTGCCCGTAGGCCTAAAATCCTGCACCCTAACTTACAGTACCCCGCCCCGCCCCCTTGCGCTGTCCCTTAAACTACCCCAACCCCTTCCACTGTCCTAAAACTAACCCCGACCCCAGCCCTAAAAACTAACACAACTACACATTTCCCTCCCACTGCCCTAAGACTTAAAACCCTACACTACCCCGCCCCCTGCCCCGTCCCTTAAACTACCCCAACCTCTTTCATTGCCCTAAAATATACCCGACCCCCTCCCAGCCCTAAAAACGAACACAACTACCCATTATCCTCCCACTGCCCTAAGGCCTAAAACCCTGCACCCTAAGTTACACTACCCCACCCCCGCAACCCCTGTACTGTCCCTTAAACTACCCTACCCCTTCCAACTGCCCTCAAACCTAACCCAATGACCTACCAGCCCTAAAAACTACCACAGCTACCCATTACCCTGCCACTGCCCTAAGGCCTAAAACCCTACACCCTAACTTACACTACCCCAACCCTCCCCCACACCCACTGCTCTGTCCCTTAAACTACCCCAACCCCTTCCACTGCCCTAAAACCTACCCGAACCCCTAGCCCTAAAAACTACCCCAACTACCCATTCCCCTCTCCCTGCCTTAAGGCTTAAAACTAACCCTGGGCGTAGTTCGCATAGTAGCGCTACGCGTAGCACTATGCGAACTGCGTAGTGCGGTAGGAAATGCTGTTCGCGATGATTGCACAGTGCCGGATGCTTGTCCGCACTGTGCAATCATTGCAAACGGCATCTTGCACAGTGCAAGCGGTCGTTTTCTGCAGCTTGAGTAGATTTGTACTCGAGCGGCAGCTTTCTCAATGCAGACTGGTAGTTTCTCATCGCGAGCGGTCGCGAGCATACGCGACCACTCGCAATGAGAAACCTGACCTCCCCGCGTTGAGAATCTCGCCAAGAGGTTTATTTTCCACGCTCGCGATCGGCAACTTGATGTTGCTGATCGCGAACGAGGAAAAAGTCTCGCCGGGATGTCATTTTGCTCGCTCGCGGTCGCCAACTTGACGTTGAGGACCACGAGCAAGCAAAAAATGACTGCTACGCTACGCGTGTTTGCACTGTGCTACGTGCAATTCACGTAGTGCGAAGTAGCGCAAACTTCTCAAACTACGCAAGCGTAGCATAGTACTTCGCCCAGGGTTACTTAAAACCCTACACTACCCCGCCCCCTGCGCCATCCCTTAAAGTACCCCAAACCCTTCCACCGTCTTAAAACCTACCCTGACACCCACCTAAAAAACGAACTCAATTAATAAATTCCCCTCCCACTGCCCTAAGGCCTAAAACCCTGCACCCTAACTTATACTACTCTGCCTACCCGACCCCCTCCCAGCCCTAAAAGCTAACCCAACTACCCATTATCCTCCTACTTCCCTAAGGCCTAAAACCCTGCACCCTAAGTCACACTACCCTGCTCCCCGCAACCCCTGCAATGTCCCTTAAACTCCCCTACCCCTTCCACTGCCCTAAAACCTAACCTAACCCCCTCCCAGCCCTAAAAATGACCACAATTACCCATTACCCTCCCACTGCCCTAAGGCTTAAAACCCTGCACCCTAACTTACACTACCCCAACCCTCCCCACCCCCCTGCGCTGTCCCTTAAACTACCCCAACCCCTCCCACTGTCCTAAAACCTACCCCGACCCCCAGCCCCAAAAAGTGACCCCAACTACCAATTACCCTCCCACTGCCCTAGGGCCTAAAACCCCGCACCCTAACTTACACTATCCACACCCAACACCCTGCACTGTCCCTTAAACTACCCTAACCCCATCCACTGCCCTAAAACCTACTTCGTCCCCCTCCCAGCCCTAAAAACTACCCCAACTACCCATTCCCCTCCCACTGCCCTAAGGCCTAAAACCCTACACTATCCCGCACGCCCCATCCCTTAAACTACCCACTGCCCTTAAACCTACCCCGATCCCCCAGCTCCACTCACCTCACCATGTCTTCCTTCTGTCTATTCTGTCTTCCGTCCCTGCAGCAGCTAGACGGCGCACTGCCTTAACCACTCATATGCGTGGTTAAGGCAAGCGTGGTAGAGCTTGCGTAGTCGGGACACGCGTGGTTCAGACTGCGGTGTTTCAACTGTTTCCCATCCACAATAGATGTGCTTCTGCATTACAACATGGGCAGTCCCAGCTTCGGTCGATTCTATTGCTGAGCTGGACGCCACAGACACTGTGTTCTGGCCACGTGCCATGGCGATACATTATTATAATGGATCTGTTTTCCCTGTACCACCTTTCTAAATAACAGATAGCTATGGCATGGAAAGATGCTAAATACACAATGTTACATATTGAGAAGCTATAGAGATTACCTTTTACCGTCGCAGAGATAGCATCCTCAGATTGGATAATTCATGGCTACATTACACTACAGATATCAACTTTTCACTTTCAATACTGTCTAAAGCACCATCAAGTTGGCAGGTATGAAGTGTTAGGTGAAAGGTTCACACATGAACAATGGGAACTTCATTTCATGTTCCATTGCAGAAATAAGGACACTGAAGTTTTTCTCAGCGGTTTGGACTGCGGAAGTACTTGAAGCGGGTCCCTCATGTGCAAGGACGTCTTGTTGCACGGGGCTTGCAATGCGTCCATGGCAAATCTTTCTTGCCACATGAAAGGGTCTCCGGTGGCTGTGATTCGACCGGCTTTCAGACTACTCTCAAATGGGAGTTACCTGATGTTGAAGATCAAGGTTGCTGTCGAATAAAATCAGAGATTGCCTATGTAGTGACTATTTCTTCCATTGTAACATGTTGCACAAAAGTCTTGTTTCTGCCTGCCCGTGTAAATAGGGAGGATATGGTCTGGCCTTCGATTTTTTTTTTTTCTGGACTTTTTCTATTTTCTTTCTTAGCGGCTGCTGTGGGGGATGGTTGGGAACAAGTTTGCTCTATTGATTTACTATGAGGTATGCCTCTAGGAACGTGGTCTGCGGATGGTGGGAACAGAAATGTTCTATCCACCTCTCGGAACGTGCAAACATCTGCCTTTCCATGTGGTGGGAACTTTTTATTCGGCCTGTTTTTACTTCCATATTTGTGTTTAGTCTACTGCCAGTTTAAGAGCTTTTGTAATTTTATATACAATTGGCTTTCTTTATGCTTTGGGCTTCCAAACAGCATGGGTGCCTATTTCCAATATGATTGTTTAAGAGATTTTACTGTACATAGGTTTTAGCACCATATTTGATGCTAAAGTTTGATTAATTTGCTTTTAATAGTTTTTCACCATCACATGTATGAGGAGTGGGTGTCATGTGCCCGATTTAGGCCCAGTAGGAATTAGTATCCTACACGCATCTTTTTCCTAAAGTTTCCTTCTATTTGCTACATTACCATTTTACACACATTTTGCATTCAGGTCACTTGGATTGGTTTCCCTGAAACACCAACCTTGCTGACACAGAACATTTTGTGACAATCCTATCACACTACCTTGGCATTTAGTGCAAGGCCTCTCATGTTCGTAATAGAAATATGTTTTATTATTAAATTCATATGGTGACACAGCTATCAGTAGAACACAAACAATGGCTACCCGATTACAATCTTGATGCGAGGCAAGGATAGCTTTTTCTATGTATAACCTTATGTTTCCCAACATAATCAGAGGAGACACATCTGCTGATCTTGAGAGGCCCCTGCATGCTGAAGCTTTCTCCTAGCAGCTGACTGGCATCTCCATGAGGGGTGTCCAGTTCATGACCAAATCAGATTCCTACACTCTTACCCACAAGGTAAAGGGGTTGGATCATCCTAAGGGGGTGTTCTTGGCAGAACGCACATTCACACCCTAGACATGTCAGTTAGGGTTAGCTTCTTAGGAGTACGCTCAATTGTTATAATCCTTTATACATATGAATATATAACTTGTCTGAACAAGATGGTGGAACTTTTTGTTTTATTTTCTGTGTTGACACTTTTTATAGCTTTTATCTGTTTATGTCTATTAATCATTGCAGCCCATATATTGTATAGAAGAATAACTCTGGTTCAATAAACATTGAAAACACCCCTTTCTGTATTCTTTGTGTATTTCTCTGAGCAAAAGAAAGCACGAGTAACTTAGCGAAGGGTTGAACTCTGACACCATGGTTCCAGAGATGTCATGTTCAGTGGTTGCCAATACTGTTCGCTCCCTCTTCCAGTTTAGAGGCGCGGCTGGCAGTGGCAGTGCAAGCTAGCCAGTACAAGGGCCAACATATCCTAAGGGGGGTGCATGGAATCAAGTCTGTTGCCATTCCGTGTGGCCAACCGCCGAGCAACATGGCCGCTTCCTGAGGCGGCTCCGACCGAGTGCGCCCGTTCCAGGATATATCCGCCCATAAATCCATCCAGAAACTGGATGAAAATGACATGGTGAAGCACCGGAACAAACCATGTGTCGACAGAGCCGAGTGACCGCCGATTCCAGCTAGCGGCACCGGCTATTGGCCTGACGATGCACTTCGCGGCCCAGAGGAGGTGCTGCGTGGCATTCAGATCGGAAGAACCCAGACCGCTGACTGGAGCTCCCATCCGAGTGGTTGGATCTGCCGGAGACGGCCGCGTTTCTACCTTCTTGCGAAGCGGAGAGTTGCTAGAGGACCAGGCAGCAGCCCCTGGGAGCAGACTGTGACGAGCGGGCCGGCCGATACAAGAGACACACCGTTGAGAGACTGGCTATTGCGCGGGCCTCGGAGCATAGGTAAGAAGGCCCCTGGACGGCTCGCGCCTTGCGGCCCCGCTTGGCATTGGACTCCATGGCGCCCTCTGAAGCGCCGGGTACTGCAGACGTTGGAGGGGAAGACCACCTGCTTGCACCGGGGACATATAATAGCCTAATACCCCGCTGTCCCGAGGGAGTGGCCCTGAGACCAGCTATTGGGCCCCAAAGTGGGGAAGATCGCTGAGTGCCCCAAGGCAGGTCTATCCGGTCCTGAGCACTGCCCGCCTGTGAGGAGAAGAGGCGGGTGAGGTGACGCGACCCCTGAAATTCCTCAGCTCCTGGGCCCCGCTTACTGCCTTACTGGCCGACCACAGCCCTAGTCCGTGGCCATTAAACCACACAGGGGCGGCCGTTACCAGACGCAGAGCAGAGAAAGGGTTCACCCCCCCTGGGTTGGCGAGGAAAGCTGCCGGGAGGCCTTGCAGCCTGATTGTGCTCTGAGCTGGTGGCGGGGACCGAAAAAAGAGAAGTTGTGAGGAGTAACCTGGCCGCCATCACCACTACCGCAAAGTTGCCGCGCTCGGTGGCTTGCAAAGAGCGGAGTTGTTAGCCTGCGGACCGGCGGAAGGCTCGATACCTTGTCCCCGGGGGTGAAACATACAGGCCTGTTACCATTGTCTAGACCCCAGTAGCTCTCGGCCCACAGCACTATACATAGCCCCGCAGGAGAAGCTCTATTGGCAATTGGTATTGAGCGCCAGCTGCGCAGAACAGGTTTGCTCTTTTCGCCCGGATCACACATTGATTGATACGACTTAGTCATGGCTGGGGGTCGCGGTTCCAAAACGACGGTCCAAGCCAAGCTGAACAAATTTGCATGGGACAAGGGCCCTGGGGCAAGCCCGAAAGGGGGAGCGGCCTTATTGGAGAAGCACAGTCCGGAGAGGAGGCAAAGGAACTGACGCTGCAAGACATTCTCACAGCTATCACTACCGTTCGTACGTCGTTGGAGTCGCGGATCGATTCTGTGTCCACAGAAGTATCCCTTATTCAAGCGGATATGCGGTCTATGAACATGCGACTGAAAGATGTAGAAATCAAAGCAAGCTCCTTGGTCGACGACACCTCTGACCTGCAGCGCAGGATGGATGACCTTCAGGCCCATACCACCAAACTAGAAGCGCAGCTGGATGATTATGAAGGGCGCTCTAGGCGCAACAATGTCCGCATACTGGGGGTTCTGGAAAGGGTGGAGGAGCCGGCGGTGGACTTGTTTGTAGAGGAACTGGTCACCACTTACCTCAAACCAAGCAAGCTCTCAAACTTCTTCTCCGTGGAAAGAGCGCACCGAGTGCCGGGAGGCAGACCGAAGCCGGGGGCCCCCCCGCGGCCCTTAATAGCTAGGATTTTTAACTTCAGAGACAGGGACATCATCCTGCAGACAGCTCGATCTGTGCCCCCACTGGAATTCCAAAACAGTCAAATTACTTTTTTCCCGAACTTCACCCTCAGGGTGCAGCGACAGCGAAGCAGCTTCCTGGACGTCAAAAAGGCACTTCGCGATAAAGATCTTAAATACGCCAGGCTCTTCCCGGCCAAGCTGAGGGTGGAATCGGAAGGAAAGGCTTGGTTCTTCGCCACCTCGAGGAGGCCTGGGACTGGTTGGACGGATGGCGCACGGTAGGCTGGAAAAGCACCCGCACCCTGGGGGCGGGAGGTGAGAGGGGCACTAAAGATTCCAGCGGAAGCACCCTGCCCGGCGAACAGGAGGCGGCGACGGGAGGGACCGAATAACTGGTCTGTATATTAATCTATTTGTGGGTTGGTGGTCTATCTACTTGCCGCTGGACTGGGACGGGGTCCGGGCCCTCTTAGTGGCCGAAACCGCTATTGAACTGTGGGTCTGGGACTTCTTCACGATGGACACACTGTGATTTGGATATTAAAATGTAGTTGAATGCTTATTTTTGGTCAAATTATATATTTACCAGTTGCCTTTGTATCTGGGACGGGTGCCCGGCTGGCCACACACACCCACAATTTTAAGGGGTGGGCGATAGGCACTCTGCAAGTTCGGGTGAGCAGGAGGTTTTGACACCGCCATGCAGGAAGGGGGGTTCGGTTTTATGTTTCTGGGGTGTTGGGTTCCTGTGCCAAAAGTCGATCCGCTGTGAACTATAGTCAGATTGTTACTCTGTTTGCCTTTCTTAGTGCAGGGAAGGGGGTGGGTGGGATGTTCTATCCAGTTTCGCTTTGCATTCTGTAAGTATGACAAGTATGAATCCAATCGAGAATTGACAACCACTATACAAATGTTTTGTGTTGTTGTGTCCGGCAGGGGAGGGTGCTCTAAAGTGCAGATTCAGCCCGAAAATACCCAGGGGAAATGTCCCCCGAGCCCACGCTACCAGACCTTAAGAAATGAGTGACAAGACAGCTAGACCTAGGCTCAAACTGTTGTCCTGGAACGTCAATGGGCTGAGAGATAGGATCAAGCGGGTGTTGTGCTGCAGTTCCTCAAGCGACGCTCTCCGGATGTGGTCCTCCTACAGGAAACACACTTGCTAGGCAACGCATGTAAAGCCATGTCCAGATGGGGATTCAAATTGGTGGCACACTCAGCGTTTGGGTCTGGATCCCGTGGAGTAGGCGTGATGGTGCGAAAATCGTTTCCCATAATTATAGACAAGGTCCGCACAGATTGTCTCTGCAGGTTCGCCGTTATAACTGGGACCTGGGAAGGGGAAAAACTGAACCTCCTCTCTGTCTATATTCCACCTGGTCTGCAGGCTCAGACTTTTAGGGACCTTGGCGATATCCTTCTGGCATTACCAGAGGGAAGAGTACTGATCGGGGGCGACTTTAACTCGATTGTCTCCGACTTGCTTGATCGTTGGCCCCAGAGAGCTCTACCACCTTCTCGAACACAGATCCACAGCTTCTTGGGGGCCATGGGCCTGGTTGATGTATGGAGGAGACTACACCCCATTGAGCAACAATACACATACTATACAGGAGCCCACCGTAGCATGTATAGAATAGACTACATCCTGACACTGGAACACCAAGTTCTCAGCGTCAAGGAAATTCAACACTTAGCTAGGGGCATCTCCGACCACTCTCCGATCCTTTGTCGCCTAGAAGTTGGGGAACCCATAGTAGGCCGAACAGCCCCGATTAATCCCTGGTATCTTAAGAATCCCCAAGTCAGCGACAAAATACTGGGTGACTCCGATCTTTATTTCCAGGAAAATGAAGGATCAGTTGACTCACCGGTTGTATTGTGGGAGGCCTACAAAGCTGTTATTCGGGGGATGGCCCTGTCGCAAATAGCGGGCTTGCGGAAGGAGAAGAGTGCCGCAATGACCCGATTGGAGGGGGAAATCTTGCAGCTGGAGGAGACACTCAGAGAGCGGGAAGAGGGGGAGGCGCACCAGCAACTCCACATCAAAATCAAGGAGTACACTGATTTGGCGAAAGAGGCAGCCAAACTGTACCATAGAGCCACGCTTAGCAGAATATATGATGTCGGCGACAAGGCTGGTAGATTACTGGCTTGGTTGGACCGGAGGGAACAGGCACATCGTGTGGTGGTCGAGGTTGAGACAGAATCTGACGCCCGACTTACCGCCCCACAGGACATAGCAGATGCTTTTGGGCAATATTACCAGGCCATTTACACAGCACAAGCTCCGCACTCGGAGGAGGAGGCAGCCTCCTTTTTGTGAGATATCTCGCTGCCATCACTTACAGAGGAGGAGTGCCTTGAGCTCGAACTAGACATCACCAACATCGAGGTGGGAAAAGCCATTCAGGATTTACGGGGAGGGAAAGCTACAGGCCCCAACGGATTACCGATCAAACTATTTAAACTCACTGCGAGTAAAATCGCTCCACACATCACCAATATGTTCCTAGCAAGCAAGGAACAGGGACTACTGCCGGCAGACCAACGGCTAGCTAATATCGTCGTTATTCACAAAGAGGGCAAGCCAAGGCACAAATGCTCCTCCTACAGACCAATTTCGCTATTAAATGGCGAAGCTAAGATCTTGGCGAAGGTCCTGGCCTCCCGACTACTAAGGGTCATCACCCACCTGGTCCATCCAGACCAGTCGGGCTTTATGCCCGCAAGGAACACCGCCCTCAACTTGCACAGACTCCATGGAGTGCTAGGCAGAGCGGCGACAATAGGAGAGGATGCGGTAGTGGTGTCGCTTGACGCGGCTGCAGCATTTGACACCATTGAATGGCCCTTCATGTTTGCTGTGCTTCGTAAACTAGGAATGGGCCTGGAATTCATAGGTTGGGTCCGACTTCTCTACCATAAACCTCTGGCCTGGGTAGTAGTCAACAATAGGACTTCTTCCACCTTTGTTCTTAGCAGGGGCACCAGGCAGGGATGCCCTTTGTCCCCGCTCTTATTTGCCCTGACCCTCGAACCACTGGCTATGTGGATTCGTAGAGATCCCATAGTCAGAGGCCTTAAATGGACCCCAGGTTGGGAGGACCGCATCTTATTGTATGCGGACGATATTTTGCTTTACCTGGCATCACCGGCCGCCTCCTTGCACAGGGTCCTGAACATCTTTCGGGTCTTCGGAGAATTTGCTGGCTACAAAATAAACTGGTCCAAGTCAGTGATCTACGTCCTTAGCGGGGCGTTGCCTCCACTTCCTCGCGGGCTCCAACTAGTCGAAGCAGTCGACAGTTTTAAATACCCTGGGATTAGGGTCTCTAAGGACCCTACCAGATTCTACGAACTTAACCTCCTACCGCCTCTGACACGTCTCAAATCTGACGTCAGGCACTGGAAGACGCCCCTTCTCTCCCTCTTCGGCCGTGCGGCCCTATTTAAAATGATGTCCCTTCCCCGCTTCCTCTACGCCTTGCAAAACACCCCACACTATGTCAGCCCCTCATATTTTAAAGAAGTTGACAGCGTCTTGCGAGACCTGCTCTGGGAGGGCAAGCCCCCGGGCATAGCTACCCACAAGTTCACACAGGGATGGTTTGATGGGGGAATCGGATTGCCGGACATAAAGCGCTATTACTGGGCGTCTCATCTCGCAGCCATCAACCAATGCACGTACAAGCCCCAGGGCGATCCAGCCTTTCAGATTGATAGGTGGCTTCTGCCGGGTGGGAGTTTCGAAGGGGCACTATGTGCGCGAGCGCTGAACCCCGACTTGACTGACCCCACTGAACATGCGGTGCGAGTATGGAAGGCTGCTACAAAAAGCCTGGGGTGGGAAGGCAGGATCACACAGGCCACGCCGCTCTGGCGCTGCGACCAATTAGGACGATTGATTCGCTCGAAGGGCTTCGATCGGTGGGATCTTATAGGATTTTCCAGGGTGGGTGACATGTGGAGGTCGGGAGACGTGGTCACGTTTGAGCAGCTGCAACAGGATTATGAAATGGCGCGATCCGAACACTTCAGATACCTGCAAATAAGGCATGCCCTGCTTGCAATACTTCCTAGAGGGGAACCGCTCCCGGAGTCATCTCCATTGGAAGATAGAGTACTAGATGGGGACCTGCCGGAGAAAGCCATATCGCTTATCTATAAAAAACTGATAAACAACTTGCCGGACCCACTGGTCCAGCTGCGGGCAAGATGGGAACACGACGTAGCTAGTCTGGATGATGACGAATGGCTAGCAGCTCTGGCCTCTCATCGAGAGGTGGCCATCTCTTCCAGACTGCGCTTAGTGCAGCTCAAAATCCTGCATAGATCGTACCTATCTGGATCAGTTTTGGTCTGAATGGGCTATAGCTCCGACGAGAGTTGCTCTAGGCGGTGTGGACAGGTGGGCACGTTCATCCATACGCTCTGGGAGTGCACAGTTATTCAGGGATATTGGGCAGGGATTGTGAGGCTTATGGAAAATGTACTGGGACAACGGATTGATGGTAACATAAAGTTGGCTATCCTGAATGCCTGGGGACCGACTGACCTAACCTCCAAGGAGCGCCTGTGGGTAACTCTGGGATTGATGGTGGCGAAGCGTAATAGTGTAAGGTTATGGAAGGCCCAAGAGCCACCAAGCACTGTGGACTGGAGCAAAGATATGGACTGGTGCATGGTCACAGAGATAACAATATATGTTGCAAGAGGGTGCCCCAATAAATGGTCACAGGTTTGGGATAGATGGAACACCTATAGGGGTGGGATATGCGAACTCCCGTTGACTAGGGAAGAAACGATTGCACAACGATTGAGCACGCTAGAAATTTAAATATCATGGCTGATGTTTCACTCCAATAACTGTACCTCCTCGGACATGTACTTGCTGTATCATTGCTAATGTATGTGGTTTTAACGATTTTTGTCAATATGTCATACTTGATTTAAATAAAAAGAATGTTTAAATTTTTTTTTTTTTTTAAAGTCTGGTGCCATTCTAAGTTTACGTTGCCCACAGACACACAGTTCCTACTGATTGGTTCAAACTATACGACAATTTATTTAAAGGTTTTATATAGCGCTGGCTAGACCCGGAGGTATCAGAGCGCTTTACATGAGTATCAGACCATAATTGCAGGTTACATCGTTACAAAGGTTACACATTTATTAGAGCCTGGCAACATAGTGACAAGTAAGGTCGAGACAAACAAAAAGGACATATACGTAAGGGAAAAAGCAGGCAAGGGGAGAGATTCAGGGGAGGGGGGAAGAGCAGGGGAAGTAGACAGAGAATGGAGGAGGGAAAGAGGAGGGGAGGGTGACAGACACAGCATGGAAAGAGGAGGGGGGAGGGTGACGGGGACACACAAACCGGTAGACGAGTCAGAGCTGCGTCCAAAGTCCAGTAAGCTGTGATCCCAGGGGAAGTGGTATAATTTCCCCATCTCTGTTGCGAGAGGCTCCCTATACGCAGTGGACTCTCTCAGAGGGGTCTCTGAGACTCCAAGGCCTACATACTGGATCCTTCCCCAAAAAGGGGAGAGGGAGTGCTTTGGCAAGGGGTGCCATACCATACCTCAACTGTGAGTGGCTCCCTAGGCGCTGTGGACTCTCTCAGCGGGTTCGCTGAGACTCCAGAGTATAAATATTGGATCTTTCCCCAACAAGGGGAGAAGGAGTGCTTAGTCAAAGGGCACAAAAGGACAGGGGGCTAGGCGGTGTAGTGGGCAAGGGGAAAGATTCAGGTGAGAGGGGATAGGAGCAAAGGAAGTAAGAAAGAAAGAAAGAGTGCTAAATGGGAACAGATAGATAGATAGGAGACAAGGAAAAAGCAGAGTTACAGAAATACGATGAGGGGGGGGTGGGCGAGACAGGGAGACGGGGAGAAAAACTGTGCCCAAAGTCCGGCTGGGTAGGTGATGGTCCGGGGATGAACCAAGGCCGATCTCCTCAATAGCTGAACAGAGCAGCTCCACCGGGCGTCGGACATAGTGCTCGGACTCCGCTGTCAGGATGGAGATCAGGAGTACTCAGAGATTGTCAGATTTGGGGGGGAGAAACCATGGTCCGAATGAATTCCAGACGCCAACTTGAGGTCAGGCACAGTCCTTATAGGATTATGTAAGGAAGATTTCAGCGGGGGGAAAAAAGTCACAACTGGCGGCCATGTTAGGGTCAGGCACCCATCAGCCTGACAATGACAGCCATGACAATCTATATATTCACATGGCACATCACGCACATGGCATTCTCCTGCCCTTGGAGTGACCCATAGAGATCCCAGTGATGTCAGTGCAACACTTTATAATGGCATTCACCGTAATGACTGCCTTAAGATAACTTTCTTGGAATATATGCAGGCTTAATGATCAGGGGAAATCCTGCCTTGTATTTGCTTATCTTTGGTATCATTGTGTAGACATCTGTTGCTTACAAGAATTACACCTGGCTGACACATCCCACCCTCGTATGTAGTCTGGTTGGTTTGCAGAAATGCATACAGCAGTATATTCCAATTATGCCTGCGGCGTAGCCATTCTCATTTGCAAAAGCCTCCAGTCGCATACTTAAATATTCATTTGTAATGCACAGGGCAGACATGTCATTTTGCATGGTATGTTGCAGGGCCAACACGTTACTCTGGCCTCTGTCTGTGGTCCTAATGTTGACTGCCCTACTTTCTTGCTGAGATGTTGCTTCTGACCAGTATTGTGGCACCAGCGACTGTTGTGTGGGGTGGGGATTTTATTGTTGTGCTAGATCGATTGCTCTAGCGACACGAGACAGCCGCATCCTGAGGCAGCGACTCAACTACGTCTCATCGCAGGCGATCATGGTCTCACTGACATATGGAAACTCCAACACCCTCATGAGAGAGAGGGCACATGTGTGGGAGCTACATTTAACACTTGGTCCAGGATTGATTAATGGATAGTGACAAGGGATGTGGTCACATGTACCAGCAGGATTAAGCACTTTTCCAGAACTCTGTCCAATCATGTGGCGGTTCTGCTTGTACTTACAATCCCTGAGGGGTGCAACTGTTTGCACTCTTGGGCGCTTCGGTAGGCGCTCTCCAAGACTCGGTGTTTTGTAATGAAATTTGCACTGATATCTTAGAATATTTCTCCCATAAAACCTTGTCTGTAAATTCTGCCTCTACTTTGTGGGAGGCCTTCAAAGTTGTAATCCGTGGTGCTTGTATTGCCAAGCAGGCCGAGGTTTTGAGAGCGATGCGTATGACGCTCGTCCAACTTGAATCTGAACGTCGTATCCTTGAAACAGCATATTTTTGCTTCCGAGGATGTAAGTATTCTTGCCTCAATAAGGCAGAAACTCAGCGAAAATGAGGAGGAGGCCACTTGGGAGCACATTATCTCAGCAAAGGTGCTGTAACCAAGCGTTATGGCAAGGAGGATAGGGCAGACAAAACGTTGGCTAGACTGCTTTGTCGCCCATGGGCCAGTGATTACCTTACTGAACAGCTGGATGATCAGCAAATCATGCAATCTGATCTGATGAGCCTAAAGTGCATCATGTTCAAATTTTATACACATCTTTAGAACTTTACAGTTACCTTTGATCTGGGCCTCCAGGACCAATACTTTGACTGCATTCAATTGATATGGCTGGAAGATGCCCAACGGCAGTATCTTCACATTCCATTCTCAGTGGAGGACGTGGTGCTGGCAATACAGGGCATGTCAGATGATAAAGTGCCAGGATTGGATGTCCTTACTGTGTCCTTCCACAAAGAATATGAACAGATCCTCGCTCCTCACTTACTGGCGGTCTATGACGAAGCCCTTCGGATTAGAAGCCATTCCCCTGCATTGCGTGTAGCAGTCATCGTGACCGTATTGAAACCTGCTTTTTAATTTCATTAATGTGATTTTACGTTTACAATGTCTGATGAATACACTGCATGGACTGACTAAAAGATCCACAGCATCAAATCTCACTTCTGTAGAACTTTTATTATTTATGTAGATGGCTGTCTGTTTGTCACATGTGTGCTAGTATATGTGATATACATGTTTATCATGCAAGCATCATAGGTTTTGAAGTGTGAGGAGATACAGGGAGAATAATATAAGTGAATAATTAGCCTTCATTGGCCCAAAAGGTATGGAATTATTACCTGGCCCCACCATCGAACTACACAAAATCCATGGTATAGGGGGTACATTTTTTAATAATAGACCATATTGAAACCTGGGAAGCTACCGAATCAATGTGACTCCTACCATGCCTGGACGCAATCCGTCCCACAAGATACACACAATGTTTGCCCTCCTACATTCCATTGACCCTCAGCTCAAGGCGGCTGCAGGTCTTCTTGATGGCACCAAGGCCTTTGACTCTTTGGAGTGGTCTTTTCTGTTCCAGCTGCTGCGGCACTTAAGGCTCAGTACTCAGTTTGTTGATCGGATTAGACTTCTTTACACCTTGCCCTGTTCCAGACTGCACTTCAATTGCAAAATCAATGCCTCCTTTCCTGTGACTAGAGGCACCAGACAAGGATATCCCTTTTCACCCATCTTATTTGCTATTGCCATGGAGGGTTTGGCAACTCGGATACAGCATCATTCACAAAGAGGACTCACCTTCCGCAGCAGGTGCATTTTAATTTCTATGTATATGCGGATGATGTCACGCTTTAAGTGCAAGACCCTCACCTTAATGTAACTCATGGGTTGTTCGAGGTTGTTTACTTCAGCAGACTTGCTGGCATCCATATAAACTGGTCTAAATTGGTGCTGCTCCCTCTCCCTGCGATGATGAACTACTTCACCACTGACTACCCCTTGCAGTGGGCTGATAGACCGGTTCGTTGTTTGGGAGTATGGTTCAGTGGGATCATGAAGCAAATTTGGAGGGCCAACTACGTCAAATTGATGGCATGGCTTGAGGACTGTGTGTTGATCTGGACCCATCTGCCAATGTCCATGGTGGGAAGAGTAGCTATTGCTAAGACTGGTTCTCCCCAAGTTTCTTTACTTCTTCATTAACATCTCTATCCCATTCCCTGCACATTTCTTTCTCAAACTCCGCACACACCTTACCACTTTAGCCTGGGCCAGGAAACCACCGCGGATCTTTTGGGAGACACTCACTCTCCCGTTTAAATGGGGTGGCCTCTGCCCCCTTAGATATGGAGCTTTACTACAATTGCGCTCAGGCTCATTTTGCACATGTTTGGATTCACCCTCCTCCATTCCAGCCACATTTGGCTGTCGAGTAGGACAGTGTGGCACCCTGTCTGCCATGCACTGCATTATGCCTGCCTGTTCACTGTCCTCGTGCGATGGTGGACACTGCTGCTTGCATGACTTGGGCATGGGATAGGCTGTGCACACGTGCTCGCCTGATCTGCCTGTACTCACCTAATATTCTTTTAAGTGGACACCTGCGGCTCCCATGGGTGGTGGATGCTGATACACATCCTTAGCTTACTCGTCTGTGGCTTCATGCGATGGGTAACCTTTTTTGCAGCAGAGCACTTTATTTTGTGGCAACACCTATCTGCGCTTCCACAATACACAACTCTCATGTATTTCAGATTCCGAGCCTCCTTTAGGGTGCTGCACGATACTTTTCCCGCTGCCCCATACATGCTTCCTGCGCTAGACTTGCTATTAACTAATGTTTCCATGCACAAACTGATTACACGTCTGTATGCAAACATGCAGGGGAACTCTCCAGTTTGCACACCCAAGGCCTATCTCACCTGGGAACATGACCTTGACCCACAGCTTACCGTAGCTCAGTGGTGATACTGTTGCAGGCTTCCCAAGACTCTCTCTCCTAACTATAGGCTACAACGGCTGCATGCCAAGTTCCTTCATAAAATGTACCGCACCCCTGCTCAGATGTGTCAAATAGGTCTTTTAAAAAATGCAAGACACTTGCACTCCTTATGCCTAGCTGCAGCTGTCCTGCGAGGGCCACTTGTACTGCTGATGGTACGCTGTCCCTGTTAAGTGAGGGAGGGACTCTTGCACTGCTCGTGCCCAGCTACAGCTGTCCTGTGAGGGCCACTAGTACTACTGATGGTGCGCTGCCCCTGTTCTGTGAGGGAGGGACTCTTGCACTGCTCGTGCCCAGCTACAGCTGTCCTGTGAGGGCCACTAGTACTACTGATGGTGCGCTGCCCCTGTTCTGTGAGGGAGGGACTCTTGCACTGCTCGTGCCCAGCTACAGCTGTCTTGTGAGGGCCACTAGTACTACTGATGGTGCGCTGTCCCTGTTCTGTGAGGGAGGGACACTTGCACTGCTCGTGCCCAGCTACAGCTGTCCTGTGAGGGCCACTAGTACTACTGATGGTGCGCTGTCCCTGTTCTGTGAGGGAGGGACACTTGCACTGATAGTGCCCAGCTACAGCTGTCCTGTGAGGGCCACTAGTACTACTGATGGTGCGCTGTCCCTGTTCTGTGAGGGAGAGACACTTGCACTGCTCGTGCCCAGCTACAGCTGTCCTACTAGTACTACTGATGGTGCGCTGTCCCTGTTCTGTGAGGGAGGGACACTTGCACTGCTTATGTCCAGCTGGAGCTGTCCGCCACTTGTACTACTGATAGTGCTCTGTTCCTATTCTGTGAGGGAGGGACACTTGTACTGATAATGCCCAACAGGAGCTGTCCTGTGAGGGCCACTTGAATGAATGAATATTGCATTTGAAAAGCGCAACTGTCACTCCAAAAGGAGCATCCTGGCG
This sequence comes from Calotriton arnoldi, assembly GCA_963921515.1. NCBI lineage: Eukaryota > Metazoa > Chordata > Amphibia > Caudata > Salamandridae > Calotriton > Calotriton arnoldi. Next base: position 187,302 of record CAWUFW010006111.1, on the reverse strand, counting down.
CTGAGCGGAGAAGCATAAAGTTCATAGCAGGAAGAGTACCATGCACATGAGCGAAGGTCCCTACATCAGAGAGGGCATAGTGAATCAGAGGGTGCAAATATCCAAGTTTTCAAATGTTTCTTAAAAAGTAATTCTGAGTCAATAAATCTCAGATGTCCGGGGAGTTGATTCCAAGCCCTGGTCCCCAGGACAGGAAGAGATTTGCCACCTTTAGTCTCAGACCTAAAGGTTGGAGGTTTAAGCAGATTAGCAGATGAGGAATTCAGAGTTCAGATTGGTGTAGTGTTTAAATCTGGAGACTAGTTATTATAGTCCTGATGCTCTATAGGCTCTAAAGGTGAGCAACTGGATCTTGAATAAGACACTTTTATGCATTGGCAGCCAATGAAGTGCTTTAAGAGCTGCTGAAGCCAAAGAGCGACGTGGCAGTTTCAATACAAGCCTAGCGGCTGCATGTTGCACCATCGGCAGCTTCTGTAATACTTGTTTGGTGGCATCTGCATATAGCCTGTTACAATCGTCCAGTCTCGACATAATTAATGCAAAGGCCACTGTCTTTCTTGCTGCACAGGGAAGATAGTCAAAGAAGTTTTTCGAATATTTTATTAACTTGAAACACATTCCTGCCACTGCAAGTGCGTGTGGACAAAAGGAAAGAGAGGCGTAAAATTTCACACCAAGGTCTTTTACCACCTCAACTGTATTCAGCGGGGAGTACAGAATCTGGCCATCATAGTACCGGATCGAAGGGGTTGGTCTTCCCTAAAAGCATAATCTCCGTCTTATCTGTATTGCATTTAAGGTGGTTGGATTGCATCCACCGAATAACTTCTGTTAGGCAAAGCTTGAAATTGCACTCTGTTGATTCTTTGTCTAAAACCAGAATCAGCAGTGTGTCATCTGTATACAAGGTTGTTTCGATACCCAAAGGTGATATTTGCGTGATGAGTGGGGTCATGTATACATTAAACAATGTGGGGTTAAGAGATGACCCCTGCAGTACACCTGAAATGATGGTCTTTCCAGGTGATAAATATGGTCCTAGTGTAACTGTTTGCCGCGATCTGTGAGGAAAGATTTCAACCAGGCCAGGCCCAGATGGGAGATGCAATAGGTCTGTAATAGGATGTCATGGGAGATAGTAACAAATGCAGCTGATAGATGTAATAAAATCAGCACTGCATTCTTTCCAGCATCCAGAGCTAGTTTTAACAAGTCTGCATCTTCCAGCAGAGCTGACTCCTTAGAATGTTTAGGTCAGAAGCCAGACTGCGGGGGAGGAGAATATTGACCTCTTCCAGAAAATTCGTCAGTTGGCTTTTTACCAATTTTTTGCCGATTTTTCCAAGTGCAGGGAGTTGTGAGAGAGGATGGAGGTTAGAGAAGGTATAGGGGTCTGCTACATGTTTCTTGTGCAATGGTTAACAGCAGCAAGTTTCCAGTCCGCTGGGACTTCTGCCATGGCTAGTGAGGAGTTTATGATCATATTAACCACAGGGTTCACAATGTCCATGATGGCATGGAGAATGGAAGTTGGGCAGGAGTCAAAAGGAGAGCCTGATTTGCACGAGAGAATTGCTTTCCGGGACTGAGCCAAGCTGATTCTGTGATAAGCTTGGAGGGAGGGTCCTAAATGAGAGGGGTCCAATTCTAAATCTTGATTAGACAAAGGAGTAGAACTTAAACTCGTGTTGGATGTTCTGATTTTTTTCTACAAAAAACGAAGAGATTTGATTGCACAGGGTCTGCGAGGGGGATATCCTTATCTAAGACTTCTGGTTGTAAGAATGATTTAACGATTGTGAAGATAGATCTTTGATCTTGTTGAGCTTCTGTTATCTGCTTAGAGAAATAGACCTTTTTGGCTATCTTGATCTGCGAATTATAGGTTTTTAGGGACAATCTAAACTGCACTAGATCTTCTGTCTTATAGGCTCTTCTCCACCTCTGCTCCAGCTGCGTGCAGGGGAGATGGTAATCTGCTAAAGCTTGAGTGTACAGGGGCTGAGGGCTGGGGATTTGTTTCCTCTTTATTTGAACTACTGGCGCTAATTTATCGCTGACCTGAGTAATCCAGGTCTTAAAATGCTGTACATCCTCCTTAGTGTTTCATGACAATATGAGAGTGGAGGCTGATGCAAGTCTGGTCAACTCAGGGTCAGCAATCAGCTTGGCTCATTTACGTGTCGTGTGCAGGGTTGGCGCTGAGGGGATAAGAGAAGAACTGGTTCTCTGAGGATTAATGCTGAACGGATTCAACGTAGATCAGACCATGCCTGCCGAATAGGTGATTCAACTGTGAGTATTTAAAGATTGGAACAGATACCATCCAGAGTGTGTCCTGCAGAATGTGTGAGGAAAACCACCAAGTGATGGAGCTCGAAAGTATCTAATGTGTTCATAAACTTTACTACTTCAGGCTCATTACTACATTCAAGAAGGAGATTGAAGTCTCCCAAAATGGTAAAATTAGAGGACCGGAGAATCTGTGGGGCTTAAGCATCACCTAAGGTTTCCGAAAAGCAGGATCTGGGGCCTGGAGGTTGATAAATAAGTCCCCTGGCAATAGAGAGGGAAGAGCAGAGCGTAAAACAGAAACCGAGGTTTCTGCCCCTTTCAAATGAACTAGATCGAAGTTTAGGCATTGATAGAAATCTTGCTAGATGATAGCTAGCCCGCCTCCAAGGGTCTTCGTTCTATCCTGTCTAGGAATAGTGTAGCCTGGAGGTAAGGCCTGGACTATATCAGGATTGCACCATTCCTTAAGCCATGATTCTGTGAGAAAAAGAAAATCAAGCTGTGAGTCCAGAATCAAGTCATGGATTCCGTGGGCATGTTTGCACGAGGAACGGTTGTTAATAAGACCCCCACATAATGGTGTAGCTAATGACCTGTCATTAAGGGCCATAGGCGGTTCTGTGAAAAAGCCAAGCAAAGTACAGCAGATTAGGCATGTCAAAGGGCCGTTCACTTTATTTGATGCGAGACAAATGTCAAAGTGCTTAGAAGTAGTGTTCAATGTTTTTATGAATGCAGATGTCATTGAAATACCTGGCTGAGAACGGGTAGCGTGGCTGGGGCTGGCCGCGTTCCGGATGCGGACGGGCGCAGGCGGGCTTGCCTTTGGTGCGCCCTGGTGCTCCAGTGTCGTCCCCCTGGACGTCCACGGTGGAAGGCACATTAAGTACTGGTGCCCGCAACCACTAGAGCGCCAAAACCAAAAAGATGGCTGCTCTAAAATAAAAGGGATGTCCGAACTCCCGGAAGAGGAGTTCAGCTAAGTGCAACGTGCAAATACAATAAAATAGATTTATTTCGTATACTTTCTAAAATCACGTTTAAAAGCAGTTTTTCTATTAATTCCCTATAAGCAATTCCTTCAATTTTACAAGTCCGATTAAAAATAACTGGCAATTCACACTAGAAGCGCTATAGGCCAACTTAGTCGATGCACATCCGCGGTCGAAGGCACATTAAGCACTGGTGGCCGCAACGACTAGAGAGCCAAAACCAAAAAGATGGGCGCTCTAAAAGAGACGTCCGAACACCCGGAGGAGGAGTTCAGCAAAGTGCAACGTGCAAATCCAATGAAATAGATTTCATTCGTTTACTTTCTAAAATCACGTTTAAGAGCAGTTTTTCAATTCATTCCCCAACTTAGCCGCTTGTACTGCTGATGGTGTGCTGTCCCTGTTCTGTGAGGGAGAGACACCTGCACTGCAGCTCATGCCCAGTTGGAGCTGTCCTTTGTGGGCCGCTTGTATTGCTGATGGTGCGCTGTCCCTGTTCTGTGAGGGAGAGACACCTGCACTGCTCATGCCCAGTTGGAGCTGTCCTTTGTGGGCCACTTGTACTGTTGATGGTGCGCTGTCCCTGTTCTGTGAGGGAGAGACACCTGCACTGCTCATGCCCAGTTGGAGCTGTCCTTTGTGGGCCGCTTGTATTGCTGATGGTGCGCTGTCCCTGTTCTGTGAGGGAGAGACACCTGCACTGCTCATGCCCAGCTGGAGCTGTCATGTAAGTGCCACTTGTACTGTTGATGGTGTGCTGTTCACTTCTCTGTGAGGGAGAGACACCTGCACTGCTCATGCCCAGTTGGAGCCGTCCTTTGTGGGCCACTTGTACTGTTGATGGTGTGCTGTCCCTGTTCTGTGAGGGAGAGACACCTGCACTGCTCATGCCCAGTTGGAGCCGTCCTTTGTGGGCCACTTGTACTGTTGATGGTGCGCTGTCCCTGTTCTGTGAGGGAGAGACACCTGCACTGCTCATGCCCAGTTGGAGCTGTCCTTTGTGGGCCGCTTGTATTGCTGATGGTGCGCAGTCCCTGTTCTGTGAGGGAGAGACACCTGCACTGCTCATGCCCAGCTGGAGCTGTCATGTAAGTGCCACTTGTACTGTTGATGGTGTGCTGTTCACTTCTCTGTGAGGGAGAGACACCTGCACTGCTCATGCCCAGTTGGAGCCGTCCTTTGTGGGCCACTTGTACTGTTGATGGTGTGCTGTCCCTGTTCTGAGGGAGAGACACCTGCACTGCTCATGCCCAGCTGGAGCTGTCATGTAAGTGCCACTTGTACTGTTGATGGTGTGCTGTTCACTTCTCTGTGAGGGAGAGACACCTGCACTGCTCATGCCCAGTTGGAGCCGTCCTTTGTGGGCCACTTGTACTGTTGATGGTGTGCTGTCCCTGTTCTGTGAGGGAGAGACACCTGCACTGCTCATGCCCAGTTGGAGCCGTCCTTTGTGGGCCACTTGTACTGTTGATGGTGCGCTGTCCCTGTTCTGTGAGGGAGAGACACCTGCACTGCTCATGCCCAGTTGGAGCTGTCCTTTGTGGGCCGCTTGTATTGCTGATGGTGCGCAGTCCCTGTTCTGTGAGGGAGAGACACCTGCACTGCTCATGCCCAGCTGGAGCTGTCATGTAAGTGCCACTTGTACTGTTGATGGTGTGCTGTTCACTTCTCTGTGAGGGAGAGACACCTGCACTGCTCATGCCCAGTTGGAGCCGTCCTTTGTGGGCCACTTGTACTGTTGATGGTGTGCTGTCCCTGTTCTGTGAGGGAGAGACACCTGCACTGCTCATGCCCAGTTGGAGCCGTCCTTTGTGGGCCACTTGTACTGTTGATGGTGTGCTGTCCCTGTTCTGTGAGGGAGAGACACCTGCACTGCTCATGCCCAGTCGGAGCTGTCCTTTGTGGGCCGCTTGTATTGCTGATGGTGCGCTGTCCCTGTTCTGTGAGGGAGAGACACCTGCACTGCTCATGCCCAGTTGGAGCTGTCCTTTGTGGGCCGCTTGTATTGCTGATGGTGCGCTGTCCCTGTTCTGTGAGGGAGAGACACCTGCACTGCTCATGCCCAGCTGGAGCTGTCATGTAAGTGCCACTTGTACTGTTGATGGTGTGCTGTTCACTTCTCTGTGAGGGAGAGACACCTGCACTGCTCATGCCCAGTTGGAGCTGTCCTGGGAGGGCCACTTGTACTCCAGATGGTGCGCTGCCCCTGTTCTGTGAAGGAGGGACACTTGCACTGCTCATGCCCAGTTGGAGCTGTCCTGGGAGGGCCACTTGTACTCCAGATGGTGCGCTGCCCCTGTTCTGTGAAGGAGGGACACTTGCACTGCTCATGCCCAGCTGGAGCTGTCCTGGGAGGGCCACTTGTACTCCAGATGGTGCGCTGCCCCTGTTCTGTGAAGGAGGGACACTTGCACTGCTCATGCCCAGCTGGAGCTGTCCTGGGAGGGCCACTTGTACTGTTGATGGTGCGCTGCCCCTGTTCTGTGAAGGAGGGACACTTGCACTGCTCATGCCCAGCTGGAGCTGTCCTCTGCATGGCGTTCTTCCTTGTGTTATACCTGTTCTACCTCTTCATGGTGATGATGGTACCTGCTCTGCACCTGTCCTACCTCTTCATGGCACGGAAACCTGCAATGTACCAGATTCCTGCCCTGTGCATGATCTCTGTGCTGTACCTGTTCTACCTCTGCATGGTGCCAATTCCTGAGATGTACCTGTTCTACCTCTTCACAGCTCTGATCCCTGCCCTGTACCTGTGCTACCTCTGCATGGCGCCGATCCTTTTGCTGTCCCTGTTCTACCTCTGCATGGCGCCGATCTCTGCGCTATACCTGTTCTACCTCTGCATGACGCCGATCCTTTTGCTGTCTCTGTTCTACCTCTGCATGGCGCCGATTCCTGCCCTGTACCTGTTCTACCTCTGCATGGCACCGATCCCTGCCCGTACTTGTTCTACCTCTGCATGGTGCCGATCTCTGCGCTGTACCTGTTCTACCTCTGCATGGCGCTGATACCTGCACTGCTCCTGTTCTACCTCTGCATGAGGCTGATCCCTTTGCTGTACCTTTTCTACCTCTTCATGGTGATGACGGTACCTGCGCTGTACCTGTCCTACCTCTTCATGGCACGGATCCCTGCACTGTAACTGATTCTTGGCCTGTACATGATCCCTGCGCTGTAACTGATTCTTGCCCTGTACATGATCCCTGCGCTGTACCTGTTCTGCCACTGCATGGTGCTGATCCCTGCGCTGCACCTGTTCTACCTCTGCATGACGCTGATCCCTGCCCTGTACCTGTTCAACCTCTGCATGGTGCCGATCCCTGTGCTGTACCTGTTCTACCTCTGCATGGTGTTGATCCCTGAGATATACCTGTTCTACCTCTTCATGACGCTGATCCCTGCCCTGTACCTGTTCTACCTCAGCATGGTGCCGATCCCTGCACTGTACCTGTTCTACCTCTCCATGACGCCGATCCCTGCCCTGTACCTGTTCTACCTCTGCATGACACTGATCCCTGCCCTGTACCTGTTTTACCTCTGCATGACGCTGATCCCTGCCCTGTACTGTTCTACCTCAGCATGGTGCCGATCCCTGCACTGTACCTGTTCTACCTCTCCATGACGCCGATCCCTGCCCTGTACCTGTTCTACCTCTGCATGACACTGATCCCTGCCCTGTACCTGTTCTACCTCTTCATGGCGCCGATCCCTGCCCTGTACCTGTTCTACCTCTGCATGACGCCGATCCCTGCCCTGTACCTGTTCTACCTCTGCATGACGCCGATTCCTGCCCTGTACCTGTTCTACCTCTGCATGACGCTGATCCCTGCCCGTACTTGTTCTACCTCTGCATGGTGCCGATCTCTGCGCTGTACCTGTTCTACCTCTTCATGGCGCCGATCCCTGCCCTGTACCTGTTCTACCTCTGCATGACGCTGATCCCTGCCCGTACTTGTTCTACCTCTGCATGGTGCCGATCTCTGCGCTGTACCAGTTCTACCTCTGCATGGTGCCAATTCCTGCAGTGTACATGTTCTACCTCTGCATGGTGCCGATCCCTGAGAATTACCTGTTCTACCTCTTCATGGCGCCGATCCCTGCCCTGTACCTGTTCTACCTCTGCATGACACCGATCCCTGCCCTTTACCTGTTCTACCTCTTCATGGCGCCGATCCCTGCCCTGTACCTGTTCTACCTCTGCATGACGCTGATCCCTGCCCTGTACCTGTTCTACCTCTGCATGGCACCGATCCCTGCACTGCGCCTGTTCTACCTCTGCATGGCACTGATACCTGCCTTGTGCCTGTTCTACCTCTGCATGTAGCTGATCCCTTTGCTGTCCCTGTTCTACCTCTGCATGGTGCAGATCCCTGTACTGTACCTGATTTCTGCTCTGTATCTGATTTCAGGTCGGTACTGTTCTAACTCGGTGTGGCCCTGATTGCTGCACTCTACATGTTCTAAACCTGCACGGCGTTGATCATGCACTCAGCCTGCTCCTACGTCTGCATGGCGCTGATCCCTGCCCTGTACCTGTTCTACCTCTGCAAGGCAGCAATCCCTGCCCTGTACCTGTTCTACCTCTTCATGACGCTGATCCCTGCCCTGTACCTGTTCTACCTCTGCATGGTACCGATCCCTGCGATTAACCTGTTCTACCTCTGCATGGCGCCGATCCCTGTGCTGTACCTGTTCTACCTCTTCATGGCGCCAATCCCTGCCCTGTACCTGTTCTACCTCTTCATGGCGCCGATCCCTGCCCTGTACCTGTTCTACCTCTGCATGGCGCCGATACCTGTGCTGTACCTGTTTTACCTCTGAATGGTGTCAATTCTTTCAATGCACTTGTTCTAGCTCTGCAATGCGCCGATCCCTGCCCTGTACCTGTTCTACCTCTGAATGGTGTCAATTCTTTCAATGCACTTGTTCTAGCTCTGCAATGCGCCGATCCCTGCCCTGTACCTGTTCTACCTCTGCATGACGCTGATCCCTGCCCTGTACCTGTTCTACCTCTGCATGGTACCGATCCCTGCGATGAACCTGTTCTACCTCTTCATGGCGCCGATCCCTGCCCTGTACCTGTTCTACCTCTTCATGGCGCCGATCCCTGCCCTGTACCTGTTCTACCTCTGCATGGCTCCATACCTGTGCTGTACCTGTTCTACCTCTGTATGGTGTCAATTATTTCAATGCACTTGTTCTAGCTCTGCAATGCGCCGATCCCTGCCCTGTACCTGTTCTAGCTCTGCAATGCGCCGATCCCTGCCCTGTACCTGTTCTACCTCTGCATGTAGCTGATCCCTTTGCTGTCCCTGTTCTACCTCTGCATGGTGTAGATCCCTGTACTGTACCTGATTTCTGCTCTGTATCTGATTTCGGGTCGGTACTGTTCTAACTCGGTGTGGCCCTGATTGCTGCGCTCTACATGTTCTAAACCTGCATGGCATTGATCATGCACTCAGCCTGCTCCTACGTCTGCATGGCGCTGATCCCTGCCCTGTATCTGTTCTACCTCTGCATGGCGGCAATCCCTGCCCTGTACCTGTTCTACCTCTGCATGGTGTCAATTCCTTCAAGGCACTTGTTCTACCTCTGCTTGGCGCTGTTCCCTGCCTTTTACCTGTTCCATCACTGCATGGCGCCGATCCTTGTGCTGTACCTGTTCTACCTCTGCATGGCGCTGATACCTGCCCTGTACCTGTTCTACCTCTGCAGGGCACCGATCCCTATGCTGTACCTGTTCTACCTCTGTATGGCACCGATCCCTGCGATGAACCTGTTCTACCTCTGCATGGCGCCGATCCCTTTGCTGTCCCTGTTCTACCTCTGCATGGCGCCGATCTCTGCGCTATACCTGTTCTACCTATGCAATGCGCCGATCTGTGTGCTGTACCTGTTCTACCTCTGCATGGCACCGATCCCTGCCCATACTTGTTCTACTTTTGCATGGTGCCGATCTCTGCGCTGTACCTGTTCTACCTCTGAATGGCAACGATCCCTGCCGTGACCTGTTCTACCTCAGCATGGCACTGATACCTGCCTTGTGCCTGTTCTATCTCTGCATGGCGTCGATCCCTGCGCTGTACCTGTTCTACCTCTGTATGGCTCGATCCCTGCGATGAACCTGTTCTACCTCTGCATGGTGCCGATCCCTTTGCTGTCCCTGTTCTACCTCTGCATGGCGCCGATCTCTGCGCTATACCTGTTCTACCTATGCATGGCGCCGATCAGTGTGCTGTACCTGTTCTACCTCTGCATGGCACCGATCCCTGCCCGTACTTGTTCTACCTCTGCATGGTGCCGATCTCTGCTCTGTACCTGTTCTACCTCTTCATGGCGCCGATCCCTGCCCTGTACTTGTTCTACCTCTACATGGTGCCGATCCCTGCCCTGTACCTGTTCTACCTCCGCATGATACTGATCCCTGTACTGTACCTGATTTCTGCTCTATATCTGATCTCGGCTCTGTACAGTTCTAACTCTGCATGGCCCTGATTGCTGCGAAGTACATGTTATAAACCTGCATGGCATGGATCCTGCCTGTTCTACGTCTAAATGGAAGTGATCCCCGCAGTGTACCTGATTCCTGCTCTGTACCTGCTCTGCTAGTGTGTGAGAACAAGCATTTGCAATGCAATCGGTCTCGCCTTTGGGACTTTATAAGTATTTAGCTATACAGTACAGTTGTGCTTTAGCCTATGAAAGGTAACGTAACATAACATCCACTAAAGCCCCTATTCCCCCCACCCCTTTGCTGTGGCAAGGTTTTTTTTAGCAGAAAAGGCTCTCACCCACACGGCTGGGGCACTTTCAGGGAACGCATGAGTACAGATGAATTACTCATTCATGTTATGGCGCCATGACAGCCTGCGCAGCATTTAATGTTCTTCCAGAACAAAGCCACAAAGTCTGAATTGTTTTGATAAAAAAAAATACAGCGATGCCCCTGACACACAGGCAGTTTCCTCCCTGTGCATTGGTGATATTCTGTATTTCTTTCAGCCCAGAACTACCATGCTTTGCAAGGCTGCTCACCTCATCTGCTGACAGAAGTTACCGTACAAAATGTCCATTGTGTAACTTTTGAGCAATGAGCAGGAAAAAGGGGTGGCTGAGGGGAAGGCAACAAGATGAAGTAGAGAACAAATCCCAATTCGGGTAAATCACTAGCTCACTGCTATTTAAAAGGACACAGACGAGTGCACGTACGCACACACACACACACACAAACACACGAGCGCACGTATGCACACACATACATATGAGAGCATGTATGCACACACATACACATGAGAGCACGTATGCACACACATACACAAACACGAGCGCACGATCGCATACACAAACACACAAGCGCACGTACGCACACACAAACACGAGCGCACGACCGCATACACAAACACACAAGTGCACGTACGCACACACATACACAAACAAGAGCGCATGACCGCATACACAAACACACAAGTGCACGTACGCACACACATACACAAACACGAGCACATGACCGCATACACAAGCCCACGTACGCACACACATACCCAAAAACGAGCGCCCGACCGCATACACAAACACATGAGCGCGCGCCAGACCTGTGAATAGTGTTTCTTCCCACTCACTCATTTCACATGCCCTTCACCTTTCCCTGTGGTTTACTGTGCCACGAGCCCTCTTTTTGGTGCGAGCAGGCATTATACACTACGTGCGGTAAGGAATGCAATCCCCCTCTGTGATGTTGTACAAGTTTCTTAAGCTCAAACCAGGGCACTGCATCTGCTCCAGGACGCTGAACAACACTCCCTTAGCCTTTGGCTAGGCCCTGGCGTAGCCCCTGTAGCAGCGGCTCGGAGGCCCCGTGCATGTCCGCGGGGTGCGGGCTCCAGCAGGGCCAGAGTAGGCATTTTTGTGCTTGCTGCGGATAAGTGCGACTGAGTATTAAATTGAAACCTTCATTTTTCGCTTGCTCCATATTGTTATTTTTAATAGAAAGCAAAGCAACTGCTGTACTGACTAAAGCTTTTGCTTGTTTCACCTCCCATTACACTCCCACCCCTTATTCCACAACTAAACAAAGAAACCGATTGTGTTTAACTCACGCTCAGGACTGGATATTCTGAATGCAGCTATTTCCATGTTTCGTTGTGATTTTTCTCAAAGGGGCAGAGAAAGAACTCTGTGATTTGCTGGATTTTGGGTGCGCGGGAGTAGACAGCCTCTCGCTCAATGCGAACTGTGGCGGCAGAGCCTGGGTACGAGCCCCGCCTCAGCCGCACACAGGCCTGAACTCCTTACCCCTCGCAACTCCAACTCCAGTCAATATCTAACGTTCTGCTCTCACTTGTCCCAGCTCCTACACGTACCGCCCAACACTAGCGAATGCAGGCTCTCTCACACATCGTGGTAAGAAATTCAAATATGCTTCAAGTGAAGCCTCGGCTTCTCGAAGTAGCAGTCATTGCTTTCACTGTGTGCAGCGTAGTCCGTGCATGTTCTCGATGCAGTGCCGCAGGCGGGAGAAGGGCGGCGGAGGCCGCAGGGCCTCGGGCGGGCTCTGCATCCGTGGCAGCACTGTTTTGTCTTGGATGCGTACGATGTAAGGCATCGCGTGCATGCGAGACAAAGAGTGCAAATCCATCCACCAATCACACGCCAAACAAGCATTGAAAATGTAATAGGACTCGTATTTACGGGCGACCTATTGCATTTTCAACAGAAGTGCGGCGTGAAAGAAGGCACGGACGGAAGGGGGTGGGGTGGGTGGTGATGGTCCAAGAAGTTACGGACTACGGGAGGGAACGGGGAGAGGCAGGGGAACAAAACTATTTTGGAAGTAAAGGGGCCGATAGCGTCGGAAGGAGGAAAATGACGACATGGCCGTCAGGAGGCGGGATTAAGTTCCCGAAAACCAATCAAAAGGCAGCATTTAGAATAGCGGCCAATGAAAATGATAGGCGGAAAGTGGGTGGAGCTTCCCCCGCTATACTGTATACAGCATCTCTCGACGAGACAGCGCATGCGCTGCCTAGGCGAGACCTAAAAAAAGAACAAATGCTGGATGGAATGCTGAAACATTCACCCCATTCACAAATAAATGTAAATGTCCAGTATTTGTAAAGCGCACAGCTACCTCCGGAGAGGTGTCCCGGCGCTGGGGGCCGTCAGGAAGATTAAGCGAGCTATTGCCCAGAGTCACATGGTGCTGGGCTGATCTGCCGCCGGCGCTGGGCATTGAACCGTGAGCCCCAGGATCCGGAGTCATCGCCCTGGCTGCTGCGCCACACCTCTTCCACACAAAGATCTGGGTTTAATCCATTGTTTTTTGCACTCACCACGCCAACCCAGTATGGACCCAGCCATATGCAAATCAGTCTTGACCCTGCTCCTCATGGGAACAGTCCAGCCCGAATTGCCAAGCCCGGTCCTCCCTGGACCGGAGGCAAGCATCCTGGGACTGGTTTCAGGGTATCACCCCTTATCACCCAGACTAGCTTGAATCCAGTGGCCCAGTGAGCAGTCACAAAGATCGAGGTTTACTCCATATTTTTGTTTTGCTCATCACGCCACTCCAGTTCCCCAAAACAGGTCCCAGAATGCTTGTTTCTGGTCGAGAGAAGACCTAGCCTGGCAGTTCGGGGTGGACTGTATCAATGTGGAGCAGGGTCAAAACTGATTTGCATATGGCTGGTGCCAAACTGGAATGACGTCGTGAACAAAAAATTATGGATTTAGTCCCAGATCTCTCTACTGGGGGTGAATGTTTGACATTGTTCAGCATTCCATCTACCATTTATTCTTTTTGCATTTGTCACCCCGAGTGGGACAGTTTTCCTAGACGTGGGTCCCGTGCTCACCATGCCACAGGAGTCAAGCTAGCCTGGCTGATGAGGGGTGATACCCTGAAACCTGTCCCAGAATCCTTGTTTCTGCTCCAGGGAGGACCTGGCATGGCAGTTCAGGGTGGACTGTTCCCATAGAGAGCAGGGTCAAGACTCATTTGCATATGGCTCTGTCCAAACTGGAATGGCCTGGTGAGCAAAAAACGATGGATTTAAGCTCAGATCTCTGTACTGGGGTTAAATATTTGACATTATTCCACATTCTGTTCACCAATTGTTCTTTCTGCTAGTATGAGAAGCATACTACACCTGTTATTTTTCTGGGCAGCACTTGCATTGTGGCTGTAGACGGATGCCACTTGCTCTGAGATGTACTGGTATTGTCTCATCAAAATTACAGCAACCATTTTGAAATTGTTGCTAGTGACCCATTCAAAATATATTAGCTTTGTTGAAGTGCTGGCAAAGGAACTTTAGAAACCTTGCTGCTCAGTTCCTGAACAGCTTTTGACAACTAGGAAGTGCTCAAAGTGGTTGTTCTCTTGTTCCTTCTGTGTCAGTTGTCATTGCCAAACAGTGGATGTGCACTTGGCCTGCCTTGGCTTTGGATGTGAAAATCTAGCCACTCTGACATGGAGAAAGGTCATTAGGGATACGGGTGCCCTGTGTCCCTTGGCACATGGTGCATAGTCAGTTTTACTCTAATTCAGTGCCGCTGGTGCTCCTGGCACCTTCAAGGGGCTGGTGCCGTCAGGTTACTCGAGTTCATTACCTCTGCTGTCTCTGGCACCTTCTAGGAACTCTGAACCTGGCCCTGCTTCGCTGCTGGTGCAGAGGCAGGTTACTCAGTGTAGGGAAGTAAGATCTGCTTTTATGGTTACCTCCACTTTTTGCTGCTGTTAGTATGTTTTCGTGACTGGTCTGGCTGGGATCCTGCTAATCAGTACCCCAGCCACTGTGCTTCCTCCCTAAATTTGACATGGTAAGTACATTGGTACCTCCACATTTGCCTACTGGTGCACCCTTGTAAGTCCCTAGTATATGGTACTAAGGTACTCGGGGCATAGGTACACCAGGGGTATACCAAGGACTGCAGCACATATTATGTCACCCATGAGCGACCACTCAAATGGTGAACACAGTCCTGCCATTGCATTCTTTGTAAGCTGGTGCTAGCACCACTTACAACAGATATAAGTTTCCCTATATATGAGGTCCCTACACTTAAAACCTATAAGTCACCCCTAAGACATTTCAATCCTGAAGGCAGGGTGCTGTGTTACAAATGTGAAGGTGCCCCTGCATGAGCAAGACATGCCCTACAATCCCATAGCCGATTCTCCAGGCCTTGTAAGTGTGGGTAGCCATTTTTGATACATATAGTGTCCATGCTTCAGTATGCGATGGCTAACTATATAGTGGCTGTGGCGAACCTGGGCATGTTTGGTATTAAGCATGTTGGACTCATACCCTCACACCGTTACCGGAAGCCCACACTACTCCTGGTAACAGCCTTTCAGGGTCTGCTGGCAAGCTAGTGCTGCTGCCGACCACAGACACGATTCTGCCCTCCTGCTGCTATGCTGAGTTCGAGCAGGGGAAGGTAGAACAATAGGTTTCCTGTCACAGGGAGGTGTAGTCACCTCCCAGACAGAACTTAATGTATTGGGCTGGAGTGGGGGCGCTTGCCAGCACCAATAGACTGCTTTGAAGGGCACGTTTGGTGCCCTCCTTGCATACTCTAGTTAGAACCAGTTCTGGGAGCCCTTGGCTCCGGCTCTGACGCGAAACTGCACAAAGGACATGGGAGTATCCTCCCTTCTGCCCAGCCCCTCCTCTTGCCATGTTGGCTTGTCAGGTGCACCCACTTGCCAGGCCCTAACCTTCCCTTTTCTTACATGTAAGGCACCCATATGGTAGGTCCAAGGTACCCCCCCCTGGGCAGGGTGCAGTGTATGTGAAAGGTAGGACATGTACTGGTGTGTGTGGCATGTCCTGATAGTGAAATACTGCCAATTTAATTTTTCTCTATTGAGAGGCTATCTGTCCCATAGGATAGAATGGGAAATACTTTGTAACATCTTACAAGTATAACTTCCCATTGGGACAAGATAGAGAAATAAAGTTTAGGCTCTCTGAACTCAGAATTTAATAACACATCTTTTAGGAAAGATGGTTGTTAAAATATGTGTTGGAAAATGCCACTTTTAGAAAGTAGGCATTTTCTTCTTTAACCATTCTGTGTGCCTCTGCTTGTTTGTGGATTGACTGTCTTGTTTAGGATTGACACGGGCTAGGGATGTGCATTCACTGTAGACAGCCACGGGGGGAGTTGAGGTTTGCCTGGCACTTCCTGGATGACTCGGAGCTGAGCTGAATGGGGCTTAGCTGCATTTAGAGTAGTGGGTGGAGTTGATTTCCTTTCACCTGAATAGGGCCTGTCTCCATTGCACAATGCTGTCTCCACCCCCTGTGGTCATTCCTCACCAGTGAGGTCAGAACTGGCTTGGGCTGGGCTCAGAGACCCTTGCACACAGAGAACAAAGACAAAATGGGGTATAAGCAGTAGACCTTAAACCCCAGAACTTTAGATCACTTCTGGACTCAGGAACCTTTGCCAAGGAGAAGAGCTGTGAGGAGAAGTACTGCCCCTTTGCTGTGCGCTATGTGGGGTTGGCCTGCAGTTGCTATTTCTGCCAAGGAAAGGACAAAGACTGGAACTTTGCTGGGAACCTGCTTAAAGAAGAATCTCCAAGGGCCTGAGTGTGCTGGCCTCATGTTCTGAAGTCTCAGGGACACAAAGACTTCACCCCCAGCTCCCCTGAAATCTATTACTGAGAGTTCTGACCTGCCACAAGGTGCCTATTCCAGTTTTGGGCCTCTGGATGTTGTTCCTGCTGTTGGGAGCTGGAAGAAACTGAAGAGAAGTAAGAAAACCTGTCTCCGACACCGTCCAGCACCGAGGCCCGTGGCACTGCTCATGAAGTGAACGACGCACCACCCGGCCTGCCCCGCAGCTTCAAAGCCCTTCAACGGCTGCGTATTGCCTGATGCCAGCGCTCACACCGCCTCTGTCATCGTCTCCGCCTGCATCCTGTTATCGCTGCTCAGATAACTGCCGATGGTGACTCGACAAACTTGCCGACTTTGCATCGTCACCGGAACTGGCGCCTCACTGCCAACGCAACTGTCTTCCCCTGTCCTGGACACGACACGTCGCCTCTTCACGGACACAACGCCTCGCCTCCCCTATGACAGCAAGGGAGCCGGCCTCAACCTTGGCACCGACGCCTCACCTCCACGACGCCGTGCATCATCATAGACTTCGTTTCCAAAGTACTGTTTGTTTGGGGGGTCCATGTGACTCCGTACCCGATGCTGCGCTTCTTTCGGTCTGCGCCGTACTTTGTATTTATTGCTGTCACGACGTCATAATAGCCGCAGGTGGAGCTATTTGTTTTCTACAATCTTCATTTTTGCAATAACTATTCTAAAAGTCATATTTTATTACCTGTATGCTGGATGTTTGTCGTTTTGGTCTTGTTGAGTTTAGATAAAGATACTTTATTTTTCTAAACTGGTGTGGTGTATATTTGTGGTGTTATCACTGTATTACTGTGTGTTTTGAGTACAAATACTTTACACATTGCCTTTGGGATAAGCCTGTTTGCTCATGCCGAGCTACCTAGGGAGTGAGCAGGGGTTATCTAGAGTGTGTATCCCCCTTTCCCTGACTAGAAGCAAGGGTCCCTACTTGGACAAAGGTACTGTCATGTAGTTCCCAGGACCCCCCAGGACCTGTCCTTTTTGGATGACCTGAACTGAGCGCTTGGTGTGCAGACAGACTTTGGACACCCCCACAGGATGAGTCAGCCATTAGACCAGCTAACTCTACAGTGCCACTACCACCCCCCTGTATTCTACAGTGGTGTAGGTAGTTTCTGACAACCACTGAAATGACAACCCTGATTGCTCAGGTATCATGGAAAACAATACAGTATCTTTCGCTCAGTCACTCGTGCTTACTTTTCTCAGAATACACATAGAATGACGATTGGAACAGTTTCAATAATTATTTATTGGTCAAGCGTCCGTCTAGTATGAAACATATTTGCTGCGACAATCAAAAGACAGGAGTAGACAAATGCGATCACTAGAAACAATATCGTAAATAGTAGATACATTTCTACCATAGTGCTAATTAGATGAATTTAAACAGATTATATAATAAAATATCATTGGCGTACTCCTATGATGCGTAGCCTACCTAAATGTACCTAGCCTAGATATGTAGGCGAAGCATGTGGATGTAAGTGCTAGGATATATCCTAATAGAGCCAAGAATCCCCCAGAGAAGTGCTAACCCCTCACCTGATGGTTTAGAATGAAGGACCCCATCTCTGCGTCAAGGATGGCACCCCGCAAGGAATGTCAGGTCTCTGCCTGTCGAAGGATCAGCCTGCAGAGTCTCGGTCCAGCCAGGAAGGAATTCTCCTCTGATTACGAGGAGAGGGTGAAGGTATCTTATACTAAAGTGGACACTCCAGGGGTTTTTCTAGGATCGATATGTTTTGAAAACATTCGCTAATCCCTTGCTAATCCTTTTCTAAACAGAAGTGATCATGCACTGCTGGCTGTTGGCCATGGATGAAAAAAGTTGGTGACCCTTGTAGAGAATAAATCTGCCGTGCCTGGGGACATGTTTATGTACGTCAGGTACAGGGATCATGACAGGGTACCGAGAGCCTGATGTTGGAGAGACAGAAGCAAGCTACTAGGTAAAAGGTCACCTATGTAGAACCGTTATTGTCGTGTGGATGGGACAAATTGTATGTAATCGGTATGTACATTATGGGAGTAACCTAAAGGACATGACAGTACTTACCTCTGCCAACTAGAGACCCCCATTTCTAACACCACTAAAATCACTATAAGGGTTGTCTGGATTAGTGCAAGGTGCTTTACTTAAATAAGTGTGCACCATATACTAAGCCAGCCTCCTACACTCGGGTTCAGTACCCCTGGTGCCACTGGCGCCCACCAGGGACTCTGAGCCCTGGCTCTGCTTGGCTGCTGGTGCAGAGTCAGGTTACTCTGGCTGAGTGCACTTGGTGCCTCTGGCACCATCCAGGGACTGAGCCTGGGTCCTGCATGGGTGCTCGTGCCATCAGGTTACTCAGGTTTCATACCCTTGGTGCCTCTGGCACCTTCCAGGGACCTTGTGCCTGGGCCCTGCTTGGCTGCTAGTGCAGTCAGGTTTCTCAGGCTCAATGCCCCTGGTGCCTCTGGCACCTTCCAGAAACTCTAAGCCTGGGTCCTACTTTTATGCTGGTGCAGTCAGGTGACTCGGATTCAGTGCCGCTGGTGCCTCTGGCACCCTCCAGGGACTCTGAGCTTGGGTCCTGCTTGGCTGCAGGTGCAGTCAGGTTACTCGGGTTCAGTGCTCTGGTGCCTTTGGCACCTTCTAGGGACTCTAAGTCTGGGCCCTGCTTGGCTGGAAGTGCAGTCAGGTCACTCAGGCTCAGGACCCCTGGGGCCTCTGGCACCTTCCATGGACTCTAAGCCTGGGTCCTGTTTGGCTGCTGGTGCAGTCAGGTTACTCGGGTTCAGTGCCCCTGGTGCCTCTAGCACGTGCTAGGGACTCTGAGACTGGGCCCTGCTTGGTTGCTGGTGCAGAGTCAGGTTACTCAGGCTCAATGCCCCTGGTGCCTCTGGCACCTTCCAGAGACTCTAAGCCTGGGTCCTACTTTTATGCTGGTGCAGTCAGGTGACTCGGGTTCAGTGCCGCTGGTGCCTCTGGCACCTTCCAGGGACTCTGAGCTTGGGTCCTGCTTGGCTGCTGGTGCAGTCAGGTTACTCGGGTTCAGTGCCGTTGGTGCCTCTGAGCCTGGGCCCTGCTTGGCTGCTGGTGCAGTCAGGTTACTCGGGTTCCATGCTCTGGTGCCTTTGGCACCTTCCAGGGACTCTGAGCCTGGGCCCTGCTTGGCTGCTGGTACAGTCAGGTTACTCGGGTTCAGTGCCCCTGGTGCCTCTAGCACGTGCCAAGGACTCTGAGCCTGGGCCCTGCTTGGCTGCTGGTGCAGTCAGGATACTCAGGTTCAGTGCTCTGGTGCCTTTGGCACCTTCTAGGGACTCTGAGCCTGGGCCCTGCTTGGCTGCTGGTGCAGTCAGGTTACTCGGGTTCAATGCTCTGGTACCTTTGGCACCTTCCAGGGACTCTGAGCCTGGGCCCTGCTTGGCTGCTGGTACAGTCAGGTTACTCGGGTTCAGTGCCCCTGGTGCCTCTAGCACGTGCCAGGGACTCTGAGCCTGGGCCCTGCTTGGCTGCTAATGCAGTCAGGTTACTGAGGTTCAATGCCCCTGGTGCATCTGGCACCTTCCTGCTTGGCTGCTGGCACAGGGCCTAGGTGCATACTGTTCCAAACACTGGTGCTCAGAGACTCTGGATGTGTCTGCTCTATTCTGCTCCTGGTGAGTTGATGCACGGTTTGCTTGGAGCCTCCATAAAATCCCAGAGCAAACTATTTGGCCTCTGTAGAAATATTCTCGAGTGCCAATGATAGTGTCCCGCTTTGACATCCAGCAGGAAGCCACATTTATTAGAGCAAATGATGGAAATTTCTGCATGTTTTGGGGTTGTGGAATGGCGTGGAGAAAGTACATAAATGACAGTTTCTGTTAATCCTATCTGTTATCTTGTAACAAGGGAATTCAGCCTTGTATTATAAATACCATTTTATGTTTCTGCTTCTTGCCCTGCGAGAAAGCAGAAGGGTTTGGTTGGGGGCGGGCAGGTGGCCGGTCCTGCTCTAGGGCAGGGGAGGAGTGGCTTGCCCACTGATGTGGGTGCTGACTGTTTTGTCGGCCCTTGGGGCCGACCAAACCAGTCATGCGCTCTCTGCCATTTTCTCCATGTAGGCTGCATGCAGCTTATACGGAGAAAATGGCCTCCCCATAGACGCCTAGCTGGTCGGCGTCCCGACCAATCACAATGCTGCCATTGCAGCATTATGATTGGCTTAGGGGAGGCTGCCTGCGGCTGCTTCCTGCTGCAGGGAAGACGACGCTGGACTGACAACGCGGGACTGGGACGTCAAAGGCAAGTATACTTTTATTTTTATTTTATTTTAAATTAAACCTTTCCCCTCCTCCCCGCGCGATCCCCGCCCTCCCACTCACGAGTCACGCCGGCCTCGACTGTGTAGGTTATTATTTCAATTGGGAAAAGGCCGCTTTTTCCTCCTGACTTAACATGAAAATACTGGCCAGACCAATGTCTTTCCAGAGTTTCAGTAATCATAATAGAGTTTGGAGGGTTCATGTGCCTTCGCCAAAGTATTGTATGCAATGTTCATCTCAGATTTGTATTCTACGTAAGACAGGTCAGTGGGCTAATGCTTTTGTGACAGAGGTTCTTGTGTAATCTGTGGATTGCAAGTTACAATGATAGTGAAATAGATTAGTGAGATATGCACCCACTGTAAACAGCTGCATCTAACAAGCTAGGCATAAGCTTGTAACCTGCGATTATTTACTCAATGTTTCCTTTTTCTTAGAAGTAAAAGTTGGTTCTATTGTGTAATTACAAACTCTATCAAGGGCTAAAGAAGTAAGGGCGTCATTTACTATATTTTGATGAACGGCAGCACTGCAAGCCTTCCTGCTGCACGGCCGTGCGTCAAAATAAAAGGACAGGAATGTGCAGCATCTACAAGAATCTGCACATTCCTGTCCTTCTTCCCTGTGCAAAAACATCAGCCGTGCGGCAAATCAGACACCCTTACGCCATGGTGAAGGGGTACCTGAGCTGCAGGGATTATTGTTTATCTACAGGAAGGGACACCTTCCTGCACATAAACAATCATGAAAGGCGATTTGCTCCTTCTATGTGGGCTGCATAATGCAGCACACATAGAAAGAGTAAAAAACGAGGAGAAATAAAAGTATTTCTCCTCGTAACTTGTGCCACTCCTACACCTCCCCTGGGAGGCATGGTATTCTGACGCATTTCCAGATTTATCCACTTTGTAAATTTGGGAATGTGGTAGGTTTCATGGATGTTACGTGGGAACACCCACAGCAACACCCATGGAACGACCCTTTCATGCCGAGTAATACGTGAAAGGGGCCCATATTTACAAAGCCATGAAAAGTCACGCAGGTGACTTTACGTAGCCTTGTAAATATGGGCAGGCACACTGCGCCGCCAGTGCGTCAAAAAAAGTGACACCCTGGTGGCACAATGGGCTTGTAAATGAGGCCCTGAGGGCCTCATTTACTATATTTTGATAGACAGCAGCACAGCAAGCCTTCCTGCTGCATTGCTCTGCGTCATAATAAAAGGGCAGGAATGTGCTGTATATACAAGATACGGCGCATTTCAGTCCTTCTCCCCAGCGATGGCACACAAACAGCAGCCGTGCACCAATGCAGACACCCTTGCACCAAAGTGGAAGGGTGCTGCTTGAAGGGATGATTGTTTATGGGCAGGAAGGGACACCTTCCTGCACATAAGCAATCATCAAAGGCGATTTACTCTTTCTAAGCGTGCTGCAGAATGCAGCACACATTGAAGGAGCAAAAAACAAGGAGAAATAATAGTATTTCTCCTTGTTGCGCTACTCCCATGCCTCTCCTGGGAAGGTGTAGGATTCTGATGCATTCTCAGGTTTATAACACTTTGTAAATCTGGGAATGTGTCAAGTTCCAGGAATGTTGCGTGGGAACACCCATAGAATGCCCCTTTTACGCAGAGTAATGCGTGAAAGGGGCCCATCATACAAGGACATGAAAAGTCATGCAGGGCGACAGTCTGAGGACTTACAGTGCGATCTACCCAAGTAAAACATGAGATATTTTCATCCCAGGTAGGTGTACATTTCCCTGTTGCATCCTGGCTGACATCAGTGCCATTCCATAAAGAGGCAGCCCTACAGGAAAATTAAATGTGGGGATGCCATTGGTCTTGAGCAAAGACTGGCCCTGTGAATCTAAACCCTGTCCTTCGAACACTGTCTGGGGGTAATGGGTTTACATAATAGTTGTTACACTCAGCTGGTGGGTGCGTTACTCCCAGACATCCTAGATCTAGGACCATCTGGGTCCAATCTACAGTGATGGGGTGTCCTGATTTCCTCATACATGATATTTCTTCCCTTATGGTCTGCCTATTTGTGAGAATGTATAGTACTTGTGGTAAAGTGTCATATTTTGTGGCGTTGACTAGGAAACGCACTACCTTGACATGCGTTAATTGCATTTGGGCCTTAATTCTACACAAGTAGAGATCTATGGGGTACTGCTTTCGTGGAGTGCAGTCTAACTGAACCAGCAGCATGAGGAATTAGGGAGCACACAAAGCAAGACTCATTCGTTTTCTCAGAATTTATATATGACATGTGTCGATACCACATTTTATCTGACAATTTAGTGTTGGCATTATGGATCACATTGTTATTAGAGAGCTCTCTTTTGACATAAAAAAACATTAGAGCTAGAGGTTACTTTGCTAGCAAAGATAAAAAAAGGATGGAATTAAGAAACTTAAAAGAAGCATGAAAACAAAAATACATATCTTTTGTTTTTTCAAAAAATAGACCAAAAACATAGTTAGAGAGGTGCTTTCACGACGACAATCTTCGTCCCCCTTATTTTTCCATTTGCATTGGTCATGATTTTTGGTGAGAGGCTGAATTGTGACGCACATGACTGTGATGTATCCAGGGCTTCCTGCCGTCCACCTTGAAGGCAGTTGACGGGACCATGGTGACTCAGTAGGAGCCCTACAAAATTTCTCTCTCCATTTACAGACAAGATTGAGTAGAAACACTTGGGGGCAGATTAGTAAAAGCTCACGCAGCGCACAAAATCCTGTCCATTTTTGGGCGCTGCACATTTCACAACAACCACTGCCTGTGGTAATGCGAGTGCCTCTATTCGAGCCTCCAAGAGGTTTCTGTGCATCACAGGTCTACCATCTGACTGCAGAAACCCTCTCCTGCTCCATCTCACAATGCTGAAATGCCCGTGGTTGCTAAATACGCTGAATATGAGTATATGGTAATGGTTTCTCCTGTTCCTATCTTAAGGGCTGCTATTAGTGCGTTTAATTCTGCTGCTTGGGCGCAATAAAGAGCTGATAATGTCATTTGTTCTATAACCTGCAGTGTCTCAGAGGAATCGTGCTGCTGTGCCTTGGCTACTGCTGCAACTGTATGCCTGACTCCTGTCTCCTGGTCAATTGTAGAAGAACCATCAACAAAGTAGAAAATGCCGCCTGGTATAGGATCCTCTGTAGCTTGGCTACATTAGTTGGAACAATACGTTGCACAGTCATGTGCATCCTCCTCAGGGTCTAATATTGGATAGGCAAAGAATGTCGCAGGATTTACTGTGTGACACCTTCAAAGACAGTAGTGACAGTATCACTTCATACCCTGACACTCTGAGTAGTCATAGTGGTCTTCGTCTTCTGAATTATGGCAAATATTGCATGTTCTACGTAGAGAGTCAAAGGTGCTCCCATAACTATGGGAGTGCCCTTTTGTACTGCAAAGGCTGCAGTGGGCAAGAGCCTGCTCGCAGGGATAGTGTACTAACATAAATTAGTCTAGCAGCCACTGGAGTATGCAATGGTTTGTGCCCTAGGAGATACTTCTGTGTGAGGACAGCTGTCATCACCAGAACATTGTAATAGCAGAACAAATAAAACTTCTTGGTGTAATCAGGAGTTCCCAAGACTGGAGCATTTGTTATTTCACTTTTCAACTTCTGAAAAGTCTCCTTCATTTCTGCTGTCCATGTTATCCTGCCCTCTCTGTCCCTTGTCTGTTTGATGGCAGCCAGTAAGGTTATTTGTGTGCTATAGTCAAACGCCCACTGTCTCACATAATTACAGAGACCCAGAAACAGCTGCATTCCTTTGACAGTTTCTGGTTCTGTCATTTGGCAGATGCAGGCTGCTATTTCAGGTGTTACACGCATACCAGATGCTGACAGTAGTTATCCTAAATATCCGACTTTTTCCTGGCAGTACTGAATTTTCTCCCTCTTTACTTTGTATCCTGTCTGGGCAAGAATAGTTAGAAGAGATACATGGGCTTATTTGCAAGCCCCTTGCACCCCCGGTGGGTCACTTTTTAAATGGGAAAAAGTGACATACCGGCGGCGAAAGAGGCTTGTAAATAAACCCCATAGTGTCCCTTCTGCACTGTTGCTCAGTGGGGCTGCAAATCATCATCGACATATTGTCACAGAGTAGTGTCAAATTGGAAATTTGACAGGTCATTCTTTATCGCTCTGTTGAACACGCTAGGGGACTCAGCATACCCTTGGGGTAAACAAGCGTACAAATACTAAGTCCCGCAACATGAGAACGCTGTCAGATAGTGGCTGTATGGATGGATAGGGATGCTGAAGAAGGCGTACTTTAAATCAATACATGAAAAATACTTGGCATTCTGGGAAATATTCAAGATGATGAAGCGGTCAGGGACAATTGGGAATTCTGGTACCACTATGTTATTCATAGGGCGCAAGTCCTCAACCATGCACCACGTATTACCCTTAGCCTTTTTTACTGGATAAATTAGGATGTGGCAAGGAGACACTCCAGGATAAATCACTCCCTGCTCTAGCGATGTCTGTATGGTAAGGGTGATGCCCTCATCTGCTTCCTTGGACAAGGGATATTGCTTCACTCTGGGTAAGAGGGTATCTTCCTTCAATGTAATCCGGTTTGCTGTGAGAGTGGGGAGGAGGTCAACATCGTGGGGACCCTTAGTCTACAAGGTGTCTGGTACTTGGGACAGATCTGCTTCCTTTATTGAATCAAATGCGGTTCTTGGTGTGGGCTTTTTGACTTCTAACACTGTCCTTAGAGGTTTGTCTTCCTGAAAAGTTGCAACTGTTGATACCAACAGACGGCGGCGAGCGACCCCGATGACCCACTGCTGAGCGCACGTCCACTCCTCCCCCTCCTGCAGACGTCACATGCGCATGAGGCTGCTTCCGGGTTATGCTACCCGCAAGCCTCGAGCCACTATCTGCCACCCGTGAGATGAGAGTCCGACGGAGTTGTAATAGCCCAATTTCGGAAAAAAGACCCCGTGAGGAGACTTAAAAAAATGAGTCAACTTGAGGCTGATGACCCCTGGCACCCGTGAGGACATGAGCAGTAATGTGGGGAGCTGCTATGAAATCCTGCATTGAGAGAAAAAGCGGGAAGCCCCTCAACGCAGGGTATAGCGTGGAGTTAAGGAAGTCTTCCTTGGATTCGGGGAGTCTCTCCACTAGACCTGTCCTGTCCAAGGGTCCTGGAGCGAGCGCTTTTGTGCTTCTGTGCTAGGAGGTTTTTTCTTTACGCCAGTGAAGCAGCAGCTGGCATAGTTGGGAAAAAAAAGACAAAAAAACTTTACAAAATTTAGACAACAGTGTATTTATACAGCATCCATACAGCATCTATACAGTAGAGGATCAATAAATAATTGTCCGGGTGTCTGGATTGTGAAGTATGCCGCAAATGGTCCTGAGGGGGACAGGAGTAGGAGCAGGAGCAGGAGCCTCAGCTCCCATCCCTTCATCACTAACTCAGAAGGCTAAGAGGAAAGCAGCCCAATCACGCATTATGCGGCAAGAAGAGGAAAAATCACGCAGAAGAAAAGTGGGGCTGCGAATACTTCAATGGATCAAATATCCCCAGGTCCCTCTCCCCAGGCGTTGGCGTTTTTAGGGTCCTCTCTGTATCCCTTCCGCCGATACGGAAGCTGGGGTGGGGAATGCCGCAGTCCCAGACAGTTCCCAAAAGCTAAGGGAGGTGAGAGACCCAAGGCCCTCCATCAATCTGCAGGAGACTGAGGGCACTGGAAGTGGTGCAGTGACTGCACAAATGGCAGCAATAAAAGCACTTGAGGAGAAGAATAAAGCGGAAGGGGTGGACAATCGCCATAAAGACTACCCCTTATTCTCAAACAGTCGTAAAGCAATTCAATTTGAAACCTGTAGGCCAGACGCCAGCCAGAGCATCATCTTGGGACTCCCTAGCACTAGACTCTCTGGAAACCTTGCCTAGCAACAACCCTGATCCAAGGGGGCAACCTGTACAAGGGAAAGGTCTGGCTGCACTTTCTCATGACCTTGTGATGTCAGGCTACCTAGGTTTCTCGCCATCTTCAGTATCTCTGGGTCTTCTGATGGAGTCCACGGCTAAATATCTGGGTCTGTAAAATCAGCAGGTGGTTGAGATGGCGACTGAGCATTCCAGGGGGAGTGTAAGGCTGAGCCAGTCCTCAATGGTCTCGACGCATCAAATGCAACAGCTTTTCGAGACTATTCTGGGGAAATACGTGAGTGTAAAACCTCTCAGGCCCAAGAGCTTACCTTACTTTATCAGAGATTAGATAAAATCGAGAATCTGGTATAGCAAATACCAGAGCGATTCAAAGAACTGGAGCAGCGAGTAACTGATATCGAAGACCATTCCTTGGCATGTGACTACGATTTTGCTTCTCTTCAGAAAAAGCTGCAGGCTTCACAATTGAAGATGGACGAGATGGAGAACTACGCGAGGCGACCAAATCTGCGCTTCACAGGGATAACGGAGGACAGTGAACGCCTCAATGGCCAGTCCAACCCCTTGTCCTATATTGAGACGCTGATCAGCGAACATATATTTGAGAATGCACTGGAGGACCTCACTATAATGAGGGCCATAGGGTTCCTTCCCAGAAACTTTCAAGGGCTAAATACCCAAGGACGATGATTGTGAATTTTTCTGATTTTCACATTAGAGAGGCTATTTTAAGTAAGGCAATTCAAAAGAAGGATATCGTCATATCCGATGGGGCCAAGGTGCGAGTGTTCTCTGATATGTCGGCGTTTGCAGCGCGTCGGTGGAGAGATTTTGTGGGGCTGATTGGCCAATGTAAGAGCGCAGGAGCGCAGCCCTCCATCGTTCAGCAGTCCAAATTGAAAGTTCTATGGAGAGGCCAGTTCCATCTTTGCTCTATTCTTGAAGAAGCTCAAGGGATACTACAAAAGATATCCCAAGCAAGCGGAAAATAGAAAAATGTGGAGTAACCTAGCCTGATGTGGGACGGAACTTAGTTGTACGAATTTGAAATGCAATCCAATATATTGAGTCTGGTCTATGTATGATCTCCTGCAAATTTCAGTAGGATTAGTTCACTTTCACTTTTGCACTTTTTCCCCCCTTTAGGGATGTCCATTGGTATCTATTATGCTGTATTGGGAAAAGTTGGTGATATCAATCTCTTCTTTACAGGTAATTGGTACATAAATTGGATTGCATTCCAAGTTTTTAGAGCCTTCCGAAATAAAGATTTGCACTTGCGCTCTGCACTTTTTGCCGGGACTTTGTGTATAAGAGCTTTTTTAAGGCTCTGTGAATTGGAGATAGACCCAAGATTTTTTTTAAAGTGTGGGTTTTTAAAAATAAAAAAAATTAAAATATATAATTTTGCTGGTTTGTTTTCTCTTATGTTATGGTGTTCCGGATTCAACCTATAAAACTAGCTATAGATGGTTATTTCTGGTCTGTAGAGACACATGAAGCACAAGCACTTTTTATACTGTTAGCACTTTATGGAGGTGTTTTTTCTGGTCGTTAAAAGACAGGGTAAATAGTATGGAGGGGGAGGGTGGATAGACGTGTTGTTAGGCGCCAGGTCAAGGCGCCCTTGTTTGTTGGGAGGGCTGAGGAAGGGGGTTAAGGGCCACCCCCTTCTTCAGATGGGTTTGGGCGGAGGGAGGAGGAGGGGATCGAGGGGCTGTGGGATGAAGCATAAAAAAAAAAAGGACAGAAAAACAGCAGGTCAGGTATAGTCAAGATACAAGATTAGAATAAACCAAGTGCAGGGGCCAAGGGGCTAGCTGCGGTTTATATGATATCAAGGGGCTGGAGTCAACTCCAACAAATGTGTTTATACAAAAGGGGGTATATCAAAGGGAAGAGCGCAATAAGTATTCCTGGGTTAAGTAATTGTGCTATGTTTGATCCTGAAGAAAGTCTCAATCGCTAAAGATAATCTTGTGCAATGTAAATGGCCTTCTAAAGGTGCATAAAAGGGGGGGCAATGTTAAAATGGTTGGGCTCATTCTCCCCCCCAGGTGATTTTTTTGCAGGAAACACACCTTAAGTCCAATACCCCCAATTTATCACGCCCCAGGAAGTATTCTCAAGCATACTTTGCCTCAGCTAATACGGCAGCGCGGGTGGGTATTTTATTTTTATCTTTACTGGATTGGGAGGTGAGAGAAGTGATCAGGGATGATGAAGCAAGGTAGATTTGGATTGAGGTTTCAGTCACTGGGGTGTGTCTCATTTTTTTAAACTATTATGTGCCAATTTTTTATGATTTTAAAGCCTTGAAACAGATATATGACATGTTAATAAACACCCATAGCCATGTAGTCATGGGGGGGATTTTAACTTTATACAAGATTTAGGTCTAGACACCTCAAATAAGGGTAAACAGCAACTAAAACCAAAGACTGCGAAATTATTAAAAATCATGAAATAAGATTATGCCCTAATAGACCCGTGGCGGATAGATCACCTAGGTTCTAAACAGTTAACATTCTACTCGGCAAGATTTAAAACAGCTTCACGACTTGACTATTTCCTGTTAAATAAGCAACTTATAACAGGAGAGTCTGACATTTTTGCTAACTCTTCCTCAGACCATTCGATAGTCTCCTTGGTAATACACTTACAAACCCCCCAAAAAAACAATACTAGGTGGCACTTTGATAAAGCACTGCTCTCGTATCCAGTATGGATCTCATAAATTCAGGAGTTTATTCAGTAGTTTTTTAAAGAGAACGTTAATTTAGCCACAGGTTTTATGGTGTGGGAAGCTTTTAAGCTCTCTTTTCGGGGGCAGGTGATTGCATTTAAATCTAATACATATAAGCAGAGGCAATGGAAGATTGTAGGACTACAGAAAGCTGTAGACCGAGCTAGGGTAGATCCTAATTCTATGCCTCTAAGAGACCCCAATGGTAAGGTGCTACAGCAGGAACTATCAAGAGCAAAAGAGCAATTAAAACATTTCTTCATCTTAGAAGAGATCTCTGGGAATAAGGCATTTCAGCAGAAAGTATATGAAGAAAGCCAGATGTAGGTACATTTTTAGCTTGGTCCATTAAAACACAACAGAGTAGGCAATTAATCTCACAAATACGAGACCCCAGCACTGCAAGTCTGGTAGGAGATAAAGACAGGATTGCTGAAATATTTGTATCTCATTTTAAGCAAGTTTATGCTGAGGCCCAGACAGTTGACATACAGGGTCTCGAGAACTACTTTACTGAACTCAGGTACCTATGATTACCAGGGATGATAGTGTGGTCCTGAATAAACCGATTGAACTCTCAGAACTGATTGAAAACTTAAAAGGTATGGCTGCGCTAAGGCAAGTGGTAATGACGGAATTCCGGTAGAAGTTTCTAAGTTGTTTTTAGATGACCTTTCTCCATTTTTAATCTCCCTGTATAACCGGATCATGGATGGGATTCCCATTTCTGATAGATTTTAGGAATCAGTGGTGATTACCATTCTGAAGAAAGATAAAGATCCAAATGACCCAAACTCCTATCGCCCAATAAGTTTATTAAATGTAGATTGCAAGCTTTTTATGAAAATCTGGGCAACTAGGATCTCGGGATGCACACAACAGGTAGACCGGACCAAGCAGGTAGATGCGGACCAAGCAGGTTTTTTGCCTGGTAGGTCGATGGCTGCCAATACTTTTTTTTGGTATAAGCGATTGATTATTTTTCAGCCAATAAGGATAAAGCGGCTATTCTAATGATGGATGCGGAAAAGGCATTCGACCTTGTGGATTGGCAGGCCCTTTATTTTATCTTAGGGAAGTTTGGTTTTCCAGCCTGCCTAATAGCGATGTTGAGAGGAATTTATAATGGGGCAGTTGCAAAAATAGTTATCAATGCAGAACAGGCAGGAGAGATGGTGATTAGGCATGGTACCAGACAAGGTTGCCCTCTATCCCCCCTTTCATTCTCTCTTTTTATTGAGCCGCTGGCGGTAAAGATCTGTTCTAATACATCAATTCTGGCCCCGTTAACAGGGATGGCAAAAATCAAGTTGTTTGCCGATAATATGATTCTATATTTAAAACCAGATAAGGTAAACATCCGGGCTGCGCTGGTAGAAATCCAGGCGTTTACAGCTCTGGTGGGATACAAAGTTAACCAGGCCAAAACGGAACTTCTCTTGTTCAATTCTCCAGAGGTCCAACTCCCAGAAGGACTAAAATTCTTGCCATTACGACCTATAAGATATTTAGGACTATATGTTATAGCTGACTTTTCCCCATTGTTTCAACTAAATTATGGGAATACCCTCACTAAAGTCAAAAGTCTTTTAGAAAGATGGTCGCTATTACCCTTGTCAATAGTGGGCCGAGTTTCCCTAGTTAAAATGTCTATACTTCACTAGTAGGTGTTTTTGTTTTTAAATCTCCCTCTAAAAATACCAATCTCATATTTCAATGAGTTGGATAAAGTTATCCGCAAGTTTATATGGGCAAAGAAAAAACCACAGGTCAGACTATCCATTCTACAACTAGACATAGAGCAGGGGGGGGCTAGCATTACCCCACCTTTCCATCTATTACCAAGCTGCGTTAGTTAGTTTACTAACTCAACTGGTAGCCACTACTTCTAAATTTGATAACTTTATGTTAAATCTTCTGCTAACAGAAAGTACGATTAAGCTACCAGCATTTCTGCGTACTGCGAAATTACCCAAGAAAACAAGGTTAAGGTCATACATTTAATTGCAACACGTACACAGCGGTTTTATAAAACCTATAATGTTCCAAAATGCCACGGATAGACCTCTATTCAAGATTGTGAGATATGGGGTCTCTAGCTTCCTCAAAGGGGGCTTCAGTCCTATAACAATCTAGAATTTTGGAAGCTAGTTGGTTTTTATAATTGTACCCACTTGATAACATGGGAATCATTTGTATCACAATTTGAACACCAAAGTCGAGGCTTGTGGTTAAGTTTTAGGCAAATCACAGGCTTCCTTAAGAATAATTATACAATGATTATTGAGATGGAAAAAACAATCCTAAAAGCATTTTTTGAGAAGAATTTGAGTGGTGTTGGAAACTGGTATCGGATATTATACCAGGGCACGAATAATAAGCTTATTGAGGAAATGCTTTCAAAAATTGCTCAGGAAACAAACTGTCGGTTTAATATTAAGGAATGGCAGTTAGTGTGTGAGTTCGAGAATAAAGCTTTGAGGGCGGCCAACTTTAAAAGAATGTCCTTTTTGTGTAGATGGTTGGTGTGCTACACTCCCCTTAGGCTGCATAAACTGTTCCCATCAACCCCTAATCAATGGTTTAGATGCACAATTGCTGGGGTAGGAGACTGGATTTATATATTTTTTACATGTCTTAGACTGCAACACTTTTGGGAGGAGGTTTTTAGGTTCATCAGTCGTTGCATGTCCATGGTCATCCTACCCTCAACGTCGCTGGCCTTATTTGGGTTTTCCCATATAGGTAGTCAGCTGCCAAAATATTGTCAATATTTTGTTCTCATAGCAATAGCGGTAGCCAGATCCCTGGTGTTGCAAAATTGGAGATCACTGAGGGTACCGACAATTGGCCAGTGGCTCTCTAAGCTGTACCGGACCAATCAATTTGAAGAGGCCTACACAAAAAGGGTAGGGGCGCCCTGTAGATTTAGGGCTACATTGGAGGACTATGCTCTGTTAACTCATGCAAATTGAAAATATGAAATTCCTACTATTTATTGTGTAATGAAATATGAGATTATTTATTACGAAACGTTTTTTAATCTTATACCATTATGTTGTCAATTTATAGTAATGTTTTATGCCCTTATTTATCCTCATTGTATGTAATTCGTCTTTTGATATAGGTAATGCTGGATATATACTATGTAAATATGAATTTATGCTATTTATTGTGTTGTGAAATATGAGATTATTTATTACGAAAAGTTTTTCTTGTACCATTATGCCATTATGCTGATAATTTATAGATGAATTTTTTCTGAATTATCTGTCTGTTTTTTCTGCCCAACCAAAAGAAAAAAAAAAAAAAAAGAAAAGTTACAAGTGTTCTCTTGGGATCATCATCAAGCAGTTGGTCATCCAGTATCTCCCTAACCATCTTTCCTAGCTCAAGGAAGATGATGCATGACCATAAAACATTATTACGGATGCTGGTTATGAGAGCGCCATAGGTAGGTTTTAATTCCAAAGCCTCTATCTGCAATATTAATTTAGCATCTGACAGTCCAGAGACCTGTACTTGTTGTCTAAAAAGGAATTCTTTGGGTAATTCAACCTCTCTTCCCAGTCAGTCTGGTGTCTCTGCTATAATGGTATATATCACTGTAGTAAATTCCTCCATATCAGCGGGTCATGTTCTAATCTCATCTCTGGTGGAGGAATCTACATTTAATGCCATGATTCTGGAAGGTGGAACTGAAGGGGTGGAACAAATCATGGTACCATCTGATTCAAAATGAATGGTCATGTTTAATTTGCCCACCAGATCTCTTCCTAACATATTAGCTGGGGCAGCTGGAGAGAACAGTAGACAGCCATCAATATGTCTCCCTCTTACTTCCATCTCCACTGGTTTGGTAAAAGTAAACCTTATAACTTCCCCAGGAAATTTCTGTGTGTCCATTGATCTGTTGGAAATCGGAAGGCCCCCCCTCTCTAATACATGATTTGGTTGCTCCTGTATCTATGAGGAATGCATACCTTTTGTCATTTATAGCTTCTGTCACAGTGGGTTCCTTATCTGGCCTGTGCATTACTGACAAGACTGGACACATAGAAAGGTTCACTGACAAAGTATCGAAACCACAAATATTGTGGGATTTATATATCGTGTCAAAAATATCGAATAAAAAAATATCATTATAATGTAATGGACAAAAATCTTGAAATAGAAATATTGTTATACACTAATATCGATGACAAAAATATTGGGCCCAATTCACAAAAGTAATCTGAGACAAAATCCTAACTTTACAACTTTCGGTATTCACAAGGGCATTTAGGAGTAGTAAAGTTAGGATTTTGTCTCAGTTAAACTTAAGTTTTGGTCTTAGACCAAAACTTAAGTTTAACTGAGACAAAATCCTAACTTTACTACTCCTAAATGCCCTTTGTGAATACCGAAAGTCGTAAAGTTAGGATTTTGTCTCATATATATATATATATATATATATAGTTAAAATTAATAAACATTAAATATATTAATATTTAACGATAATTAAAATGAAATATATTTAAACAATTACAAAATATATATAAATGTTATACTTATTTAAAAAACTCATATATCTATATGTGTATAAATGTTATACTTATTTAAAAAAAACTCATATATATCTATATTCACTGAAAAAACCATAGGTTTCAGGCACGTTATAGTTAGAAATTAGCATTTAAAAAACCTTACAAATTCACTGAAAAAACCATAGGTTTTAGGGACAGTTATAGTTACTTGGACATTGCACTTGTACAAAACCCGTGAAATTCCCCCGTTATAGTTAGTTCAGCTAACTATAACTCGCGCCCCCGCAATGCACTGCTGATGACGTCACATATTACATCACTCATGACATGGTCAGTGACATCACTGATGACATCACTGATGACATCTCAAATGACATCACTGATGACATCATCCAGTGACTGTGTGTTTCTGTAAAGTTTAAATATGTTTAATATATATAGGGAAAGGCGTATTGAAGAGTGAGTGGGTGTATAAGTGTCTGAATGGATGATTTAGTAGGTGCGTGACTAACTGTATAAGTGAGTGATTAAATGTATCTTACTGAATGCATGGGTTAGTGACTAAACTGGGTGAATGTCTGTATCCGTCTGTCTGTTGCTGTGTAAGTGGCTGCATGGGTTTGTGAATAGCTACATGAGTGTCTATATGAGTTATTGATTGGTTGTCTGAGTATCTGTATGGGTGCCTGAGTGTTTGTGTGGGTGGGGTGTGTGCGACTCTGTACATAGATGTGTGAGTGAGTGATTCACTGGGTGCATGATTTGAAGAGTGCGTCTGTGATGGACTGCTTGGGTGGGTGAGTGTGTGTATGGGTGTGTTAGTGAGTGAATGTATATCTCAGTGGTACATGTGCGAGTAACTACATATGTAAAAGGAAGTATATATGTGTGTTAGAGTATTTAAAAGGCTATACGTGAGAGTGTGTGATTGTGAGAGTGGCTGAATGGATGCGTGTGTGCTTGTATCAGTTATCGTATAAGAGCGTAAGAATGTGCTAGTATTTGTATGAGTTATTGAGCTGGTGTGTGTATAACTCTATAGGTGAGTAAATGGGTGTGTGATTAATTTTTTGCATGACTGACTAGGTGTGTGAGTACCTCTATGGATGAGTGGCGGTGTGTCAGTGTTTATATAGGTGTATGAGTGCATATGATAGTCCTGTACTGAGTGACTGTAAGTATGAGTGACTGTACGGGCGAGTGAGTGGATGTGTGTGTAGACCTAAGAATCAGTGAGTTGGTATGTAGTTATTGGTATTGGAGTGTCTATGGTTTTGAGAATGGCAGTCTGTAATTTAGAGTGGGTGTATCAAAAGTTATATTAGGGTGTGAGAAGATGCATGAAATTATCACATGGATGATGTCATCAGTGATGTCATTTGAGATGTCATCAGTGATGTCATCAGTGATGTCACTGACCATGTCATGAGTGATGTAATATGTGACGTCATCAGCAGTGCATTGCGGGGGCGCGAGTTATAGTTAGCTGAACTAACTATAACGGGGGAATTTCACGGGTTTTGTACGAGTGCAATGTCCAAGTAACTATAACTGTCCCTAAAACCTATGGTTTTTTCAGTGAATTTATAAGGTTTTTTAAATGCTAATTTCTAACTATAACGTGCCTGAAACCTATGGTTTTTTCAGTGAATTTCAAAGGTTTTTTAAATGCTAATTTCTAACTATAACATGTCTGAAACCTATGGTTTTTTCAGTGAATTTCAAAGGTTTTTTAAATGCTAATTCCTAACTATAACATGTCTGAAACCTATGGTTGTTTCAGTGAATTTCAAAGGTTTTGTAAATGCCAATTTTTAAATGTATTAATTGTTATTTTTATTTTTTTTCATACTGATTTACTAAATTTTTTTAAACTATTTATTTTTAGATATTTTATTTTTTAAATTACATTGTAATTACATTATACATTACATTACAAAATATACTTTCTCAGATTGAATTAATTTACTTTAAATACTTTGCAAATAGGCAATAGACTTTTAAGTACAGTAGTTACAGTTGTTGCAATGGGCAACACAATTTCATACACAATGCAACATTGAGCTCAATGTGAATTTCTAGCTAAATGCAATTAGTTACTTTATGGATTACTTTTCTAACCACAGGACTGAATCCTAGATTCAGTCCTGGGACATCTCCTGTAAACAGTTGAGTAAAAGCGTTTTGGTTACAGTAGTGATTTTCAAGGAATATTATTGTATTTTAAAAGTTGACACTTAGAAACTTTTTCACATAGAATCACCAATGTTATCCTATGGGAGGAAATTCACTTAGCAGGTAAGTAGTGTTATCGTGACTTTTTCTCACTCAGTGGTGGATCCTGGATCCAGCACTCGTGCATCTCCTGTAAACAGTTGAAAGAATGCGTTTAAGTCATACAGGCGATTTGTAAGGAATATTTGTAGTTTGTGAAAATCGACACTTTGAAACTTTTCTGCTGAAAACCAGACAATGGATTCCTATGGAAGGAAATACAAGTTACTGGTAAGTACGGTTAAAATTACTTTTCAGGGTCAGTGCTGGGCTAAAAGATGCAGCACTGGGTTCTCTCCTGATAACAGGTGAGTAAATCGGAATTCGTATTTCGGCTGATTTTAGAGGAATATTTGTATGTTTCAAAAATCGACACTTAGAAACTTTTTCAGCAAAAAGCAGGCAATGATATCCTATGGAAGGAAATTCAAGTTACTGGTAAGTACGGTTAAAATTACTTTTCAGGATCAGTACTGGGCTGAAAGATGCAGCACTGAGGTCTCTCCTGATAACAGGTGAGTAAATCGGAATTCGTATTTCGGCTGATTTTAGAGGAATATTTGCACAATGGTGAAGGGAGGGGCGGGGCCTGAGGTGACATCTGTGCAAATGCGCCCCGTGGCGCGTTTTAAGTTGGGGATTAAGTCCCCTTTAATCATGAGGGTCCCTGGGGCCAACTAGCCCACCAGGAACCTCCAGTATGCGCCAGGGGCTGCGTTGCAGAGACGTGTACAGAGGCCACACCCCTTTTTACACCTCTCTGCAAGGCAGCTCTGTGGGCTTTTGGAAGTACATGGTGGGCTAGTTGGACTCCAGGGACCCTCAGGATTCAAGGGGACTTAATCCCCCATCTTAAAACACGCCACGGGGCCTGTTTGCACACATGTCACCTGAAGCCCCGCCCCTCCCTTCACCACTGTGCAAACGTGCCCCGTGGCGCGTTTTAAGTCGGGGATTAACTCCCCTTGAATCCTGAGGGTCCCTGGGGGCCAACTAGCCCAACAGGTATATCCAAAAAGCGCCACAGAGCTGCGTTGCAGAGAGGTGTAAAAGGGGCGTGGCCTCTGTACACCTCTCTGCAATGCAGCCCCTGGCGCATACTGGAGGTTCCTGGTGGCTTAGTTGGCCCCCAGGGACCCCCAGTATTGAAGGGGATTACTTCCCCATCTGCAAACGCGCCAGGGGCGCGTTTGCAGAGTGGTGAAGGAAGGGGCGGGGCCTGCGGCCCGATCGTTTTTTTTTTTTCCCTGAAGGGGGCTGTGTGGCCCCCCTTCCTTTTCCTATTTTTGGGCCCTGGGGACCCCATCCCCCAGGGCCTTATCCCCTTTTTTTTTCTTTTAAATTAAACGGGAAGGGGGCCGCGTGGCCCCCCTCCCCTGGCCGAATCCTACCCTGAGGACCCCATCCCCCGGGCCAGGCCTTTTTTTTTTTTTATTATTATTTCTGGGGAGGGGGGCCGCGTGGCCCCCCTCCCGGGCCACTACTTGCCCCGGGGACCCCATCCCCCGAGGCCTGGCCTCTGGTTGGGGACTGTGGGGGGGTCCCCAAACCCCCCACAGTCCCGCCGGCTCCCGTGTCCTACGGGAGCCGGCATTGCTTTTCCACATGGGGAGCAGCTAACATGCTGCTCCCCGTGTGGAAAAGCAATTGTCTTTGGATATTGAAGCGAGAGCAGGTTTCCCTGCTCTCTCTTCCAATATCCAAAGCAGTTTGCAATGACAGGACGGGAGCCGCGAGGCTCCCGTCCTGTCATTGCAAACAGCAGTGTCCCGGGGTAGGCACCCCGGGACACTGCAGGAGCCGGCCCTGGGGGTGGTGGTCCCCAGGGCCACCACAGGCTCCAGGAGGGGGCCGCGCGGCCCCCTCCCATCTAAATGCACAGCCCCAGGGAGGTGGTGGTCCCCGGGCTCGGGGTCCTTAACGGACCCCCATTTTCAATTCTGTTAGTGCCCCGGGGAGGTGGTGGTCCTCGGGCGTGTGGGGGCTGGAGCTCCCCCACACATGTTAATTTAAAAATAAAGAAGCCCCGGGAGGTGGTGGTCCTCGGGGCTGCGGGAGGGCTCAGAGCCCTCCCGCTACTTTTTCAAATAAAGCCCCGGGGGTGGCGGTCCCCGGGCTTAGGGGCCCTTAGAGGCCCCCCATACATAAAATAAACCCCCCCCAGCATGCCCCCGGGACTTGGCCCACCCGGGGGCAAATTAACATCAAAGCGCGGGAGACCGCGCTTCGATTTTTTTTTTTATCGGCAGGATCCGCGCACCCTGAGCGCATCCTGCCGATTTTTAAAAAAAAATGCTTTTTTTGCCCAGGGGGTCCTTGTGGGACCCCTGAGCAGACCTAGGGGTGCAGGGTGTTTCTACCCTGCCCCCTTTGTGCGTTTTGCGCACTTTTTTTACTGCTTTCTTGTTCCTCGGTTCTACCGAGGAACAAGATGGCTGCCAACACTTCCTGGTTTGGAGTGTTGACAGCCAATTAGCAGACAGCTCGTGATCGGGAGGGTGCGCGGATCCTCCGTGCCCATAGATATATATGTACTTTTACTTTTGATTTTCTCAGCAACTACTGAACGGATTTACACCATTTAACAAGAAGGGTTCTTTCTGAACCAAGAACTACCTCTTTGCCAAATTTGGTGTAATTCCGTTCAGCAGTTCGAGCTGTAGCCGTGTCTAAAGTTTCCTATGGAAAAATGAATGGGGAAAACGCGTTTTGGGACCCCCTTTTTCTCGGCCACCGCTTAACGAATCACCCCGAGACTTTCAGGGTAGGAGCGGACCGGAGCGCCCCACAAAGTTTGAAAATTTCGCGAAGATACGTCAACCGGCAAGAGAGTTATTTCAAATAGAATGTCGCGGATTTCCTATGGAAAATAGGTCCTAACTATAACTATCTACTGGCGACCGCCAGTAGATAATATGTATTTTTATTTGAAACGTATCAAAATAATATTTTTAATTTATAATATTCTCAAATTGTTTGTAAACTTTAAAAATATATGAAATATATATGTGTTATATAAGGTTACAGAGATGTTATAGTCAGGCTCACATTTCACTCATACAAAACCAGTAAAATTAAGCAATTATAACTACCTGAACTACCTATAACTTACTCCCCCACAATGCATTGCTTATGACCTCACATATTACATCACTCATGACACTGGTTTTGTACGAGTAAAATGTGAGCCAAACCATAACTTCTCTGTTACCTTTGTTTTTTCCCATTAATTTTGAAGGTTTTTTTAATTCTATTTCCTAACTATAACATCCTTGTAACCTTTGGTTTTGTCAGTGATTTTCTAAGGTTTTTTAAATACTATTTCCTAACTATAATGTCTCTGTAACCTTTGGTTTTGCCAGTGAATTTCAACCTTTTTTAAAATTTTAATTCATAATTTCAACCTGTTGAGGTTTAATTTCTGTGAAATGAGCATCATGCCAGAAGGAATCTTGCCCTGCATATTTATCCAAGTAGAGGCCGCCATTTTGCGCAACACCTCTACCCAACTGGAGTATTTTCTGCTGGCTAATTAGTAAGTGCTACCTCGTTGGATACATTTATAGTGCATCTCCTAAACTACAGCTGCATAAAGTACGGCAAGAAAATGTCGCTAATGACCTTGTGTGTCTGTAACTTTGCCAATGTGATTGTTGCTCAAGCATCTTCAACAGATAACTTTACAGAGTGGAACTGCAGAGAAAACACACTTGGATGATTTGTACTCTGCAGAAGTAACTGCTTCTTTTTTTTACTATAGGGAGGGGGCTGCATGGCCCCCCTCCCCAGACCGATTTCGGTCCCCGGGACCACATCCACTGGGACCCGGCCTTGTCACTAGCCGCCGGCATTGCTCTGACAGACAGGGAGCTGCTGAAAGGCAGCTCTGAGTCTGTCAAAACAATTTTTCATCTGTTTCCTTGCACACATATATGCGTGCAGGGAAACAGATGAAAACAGATGAAAACTCCACTTTCTGCAAGCCGGAGCTTTTGGACAGCTCCAACTTGCAGAAAGCGGAGTTATGTTTGCTGTTGCTTGGTGAGAGCTTCTCAGCTTTCACCAAGCAAAAGCACACAGCTACCTGCCGAGGGTGGGCACCTCGGGAGGTAGCAGGAGCAGGTAGCAGGAGCTGGAGGTTGGCGGTCCCCAGGGCCATAAATTGCCCCACGAGGGGGCCGCGCAGCCCCCCTCCATTGTAATGTTTTGCCCCAAGGATGTGGCATTTTCCATCAGGCTGGGAGTCCAAGAAGGTCCCTACATGAATTTATTTCAGCCCTGGGGAGGTGGTGGTCCCTGGGGCCGAGGGGGGGCCATTTGCCCCGTGGATGTCGTGGTCTCTGGGGCTGCGGGGTGTCCATGTGGGCCCCTTGCATTGATTTTATGTTTTGCCCCAGGGAGGTGGCTTTCATAAGCCGTAGGAGGGTGACCCCCCTCCTTTATATATTTGCTTATGCCCCCGCGACCTGGCCCACCCTGGGGCTCAAAATTACAGGAGCCTGCGCTTCTGTTATTTAAAATTATTTTTCGGTGGAAGCCGCGGACTGAGCTCGACTCCCACCAAATTTTTTTTTAAATTGCTTTTTTTCCCAGGCTGCCTCCTTCTCTTTTTTTGAAGTTTTTTTGGGGGGCTCGGCTGAAGCCGTGTCTCTAGATGGCTGCCATCACTTCCTGGTTTGAAGTGTTGGCAGCAAATCAGACCTCAGCATGAGAACGGTAGGGTTCGCTGAGCCTTCGCATACCTATGTATACAAATTTGAATTTCTTTTAATAACGCCGCAACTACTGAACAGATTTACAACAATTCGAAACAGGCACTTCTCTGGACCAACAGCTACCTTTCAGCTAAATTTGGTGTAATTCGGTAAAAGGCATTTTAGAACCCCCTTTTCTCTTGGCCCCCGCTTGATGGATAACCCCGAAACTTTCAAGACAGCAGGTGACGTGAGCCTCATACCAGTTTTGAAAATTTTCAGAGGATTCATCAAACTGCACCAAAGTTATTGGCAAAACAAAAAACCTTCTTCCTATGGAAACAAGGTCCTAGCTATAGCACACTCACACACACACACACACACACGCACACACACACACAATCAATACATTAAAAACCATAACAAATGAACTGGAAATAATTAAAAAAGCGAACCAATTTAACTACACATAAAAACATAAACAATATTAAAAATTACATTTTAATAAAAATATATTGAATATTACAAATATTACTAAATAAAAATAATATAATTTTAAATACACAGAAATATCATAATAATATACATTTAAACAATATAAACAGAACTATAACATTATAGGAATAAAACATGGTGAACAGACATAATATCGAATTTTTAATATCGAATTGCCAAAATATCGAGTTTTTTTATATAGAATGGACAGAATATCGAATTGCCAAAATATAGTGGTGCAGAATATCGAAATTCAGGTAAGAAATATCGATTGTCATAATATCGACAGTCATAATATAGTTGTTGAAAATATCGAATTTTTTTAGTGTTTTAAGTGTTAGTATATGTGTTAAAAGTATGTATTATTTTTGTAATGTATGTTTTAATTTTTTTAAAGTAATGAATTTTATGTTATTTAATTTTTGCGTAATTTAATTCCGTAGCGGGTTGTGGGTTTATAGGGGAATAGGGTGGGAAGTAATTTAATTATAGTAAATTAAATATTAATTTTTAGGAATTATTAATTATTTTTAATTTAATTTTGCGTTTTAGTTCTGTAGCGGGTTGTGGGTTTATAGGGGAATAGGGTGGGAAGTAATTTAATTGTAATTAAGTAATTATTTAATTTTATTTATTGGTATTGATAAATAATTCATTGTTAATTAATTATTAATTGGTAATTAATTTGTATTAATTGGTAATTAATTTTTATTAATTGGTAATTAATTTTTATTAATTGGTAATTAATTTTTATTAATTGATTGATAATTATATTAATTGTATTAATTTATTATTCGGAGCGGGTTGTGGGTTTATAGGGGAATAGGGTGGGAAGTAATTTAATTGTAATTAAATAATTATTGAAAATATTTTTGTGTAGTGATAATTAATTTACTGTTAATTAATTATTAATTGGTAAACATTGTGTATTACTTATTAATTTTTGGTATTGAAAATTAATTGGTTGTTAATTAATTATTAATAGGTAATTAATTTTTAATAAATAATATTTATTGGTATTTATAATTAATTAATTATTAAATATGTTGTAATTGGTAATTAATTTTAATTAATTTTTTAATGGTATTGATCTTTTTTTTTATTTTTTATATTAAATCATTACTTTCCCTACTGTTGCACTCACTGGAGTGGGAATAGTAATTTTTACCCTATGCTATCCAACGCTTTCCCTACTGTTGCACTCACTGGAGTGGGAATAGTAATTTTTACCCTCCCGCTATCCAACGCTTTCCCTACTGTTGCACTCTCTGGAGTGGGAATAGTAATTTTTACCCCTACGCTATCCAACGCTTTCCCTACTTTTGCACTCTCTGGAGTGGGAATAGTAATTTTTACCCCTACGCTATCCAACGCTTTCCCTACTTTTTGCACTCTCTGGAGTGGGAATAGTAATTTTTACCCTCCCGCTATCCAACGCTTTCCCTACTGTTGCACTCACTGGAGTGCGAATAGTAATTTTTACCCCTACGCTATCCAACACTTTCCCTACTGTTGCACTCTCTGGAGTGGGAATAGTAATTTTTATCCCTACGCTATCCAACGCTTTCCCTACTGTTGCACTCTCTGGAGTGGGAATAGTAATTATTACCCCTACACTATCCAATGCTTTCCCTACTGTTGCACTCACTGGAGTGGGAATAGTAATTTTTACCCTCCCGCTATCCAACGCTTTCCCTACTGTTGCACTCACTGGAGTGGGAATAGTAAATGTTACCCTCCCGCTATCCTACGCTAAAAATATTGAATATTTGTTATTAATATTACGTTAATATATATATGTATTAAAAAATAAAAATGCATGTTTATTTTTTTTAACTTACATTAAATATTTATTAATATTAAGGTTATTTAAGTATTTTTAAGTATGTTTTAGTTAATTATATGTATTATTTTATTAATTTTACATTACTTTTAAGACATTTAAAAAATTCGATATTTTGACTAACTATATTTTTTACAACGATATTTTGGATTCAATATTTTTGTACTTAGCTGTTTGTAGATAGGAATTCGATATTCTGGCATTCTATATTTTTTCGTCGATATTTTGCTCCTCGATATTCTGTCAGTGATCCATAAAACATATACTATTCATACTCCAATCTCTGCAACAGTAGGGAAAACATTGGTCTCAGGAAGGGTAAAATGTACTATTCCCACTCCATTCTGTGCAACAGTAGAGAAAGCGCTGGACTCTCGAGTGGTACGAATCACTATTCCCACTCCAGTCTGTGGAACAGTAGGGAAAGCATTGGACTCAGGAGGGGTACAATTTACTATTCCCACTCCAGTCTGTCCAACAGTAGCTAAAGTGTTAGATTGCGGAGGGGTAAAATTTACTATTCCCACTCCAGTCGGTGCAACAGTAGAAAAAAGGTTTGATTCAGAAGAGGTAACAAATTACTATTTCCACTCTAGCCTGTGCAACAGTAAGGAAAGTGTTGGACTGAGGAGAGGTACAAATTATTACTCGCACTCC
Organism: Calotriton arnoldi; assembly: GCA_963921515.1. NCBI lineage: Eukaryota > Metazoa > Chordata > Amphibia > Caudata > Salamandridae > Calotriton > Calotriton arnoldi. Next base: position 143,869 of record CAWUFW010006111.1, on the reverse strand, counting down.
ACTCGGTGCAACAGTAGGGAAAGTTTTGGATTGCGGACGGGTAAAATTTACAATTCCCACTCCAGTCTGTGCAACAGTAGTTCACTTCAAACAAACAAAATATTTTAATAATTACATTAAATAACAAGAAATAGAAATATTTAAAAATAAAATATATATTAAAAAAATTCAATTACATATTTATTACAATCTTTAGTAAATATTTTTAATTACAATAAATATTATTCATATAATTGAAATACCACACTATATTCTCCCAATAATATCAACAAACACATTTAGGCCCTAATTAGGATTTCGGTCGGTAAGCCTCCGACTGCTTGTTGGAGGCCTACCGACCGACATCCTTTGTTTGAATTCCGACTGCAGTATTATGATTACGGCGGTCGGAATTCAAACCGGCCGGTCAATCCATCTGGCTTCTGATGGGCTCAAGGAGCCCGTCGGCCAGTTGGAAACTGAACATAAGCCCTTACGGACGGAATTTCCGCTGTCGGGATTATGATGTCGGTTTCCGACAGGCTTTCCATGTCTGGCTTTCCGACATGGACAGCCTGTCATAAAGCAACTTTGGGGGCCCCTAGCAAGCCCCTCCTTCTTCCACGCCTCCGGTTGGGGCCCTGTAAATCCCTGCACCGTGTGGCAGGCACTGTGAGATGCCTGCCACAGGGGGTAGGGATTTACTGTGACTCTCATTTCTCTATGGGAGCTTGTGCTGCGGCCGGGAGCATCATAATTGCGGTTTTAGACCGCTGACCCAAGGTCGTTCGGTTTTTCTAAACCACAGGGATGTCGGTCGGAGGCAACTCCAACCAACTTCCTAATTAGGGCCTTAATGTTTTTTACAATTAAAAACCATAACACAGTTAACAGATAAAATAATAAATAACACACTTTTTAAAATATAAGGGTCCCATTAGGATGTCGGGCGGAAGCACTACCGCCGTGCTGGCGGATGCAAAAACCACCAGTCACCGCCGGCACGCAGCAGTCCACACGCCCGCCCAATTACGATGCGAAAAGCAGGCCAAACACCGCCGGCAAGCCAGCAACACCGTCCGCCATCAAAGTGCGCCCGCACACGTAGCGGCGCAGCACAACTGACACACACCGTCCGACGAAACACGTCCCGCCCGGCGCATAAATTACGATGCCGCAAACAAACGGCTCCCACGGCTAAGAGACACCGCACGTGAAAGAGAGGCGGTAACACGGACGCAGAGCACGGACAACGAAGAAGCGGCACCCCGAGCATGAATCCAGCACTGCAGGCCGTCCCCATGCTCCTGCTGATGCACCACCAAGGACGCAACGTACCGCGGAGACGCAGGTAGGCACACACACAACAAGTGCACGCAAACAGCGCACACAGTGCAAGGGCGGAAAAAGCGGACAACCCCCCACCAGCGCGTGTACACAACACATCCACCATCGCATCCACATATGACACACAGGCCAAATCGTAACATCGCAGAACACATGTGTACACACCACCTGGGACTAGGAACCAACCACCCCGTCACGGCCCCAAAGCGCCGATGACGCCGCCACACATGCGCACAACGCAGAGGCCAACCGCAGCGCCATGCATGCGTCGCACACAGACACAGGGACACAACCAAGCAGCACACACATCAGCCCCACCCCGAACGCACATGACACGTGACAGGCCGGCCACAGACATGTCCCCAACGCCCAATTCACGGACAACACCCAACGCCACACAACCGACGCACACATGTCAGTGAAGACACGCAACAGCAGGACACACCCCAGTGTAACAAACATGGCGTAGCACACAGCGGCGGCAACACCAACTAGGAGAAGCAGGGCCCCTTCGGGAAGAGGAACGCCAGTACCACACAGAAACACCCATACCACCCTGCACATATGAACAAGACATATAAAACGGAACACCAAAGAGCCCGGGGACCGACAACAGGTGGCCCAAGAATAACATCCACACACAAGGCCCAACGCAGAGCGGAAAGGCAGCCTGCCGCCCACACAAGGGAGAGCAGACAGCACTGAATGACCTTCCATTCCAACTCCGAAACCACAGCCCTACGACAGAAGCCGGTGAATACAGCCATTGTCCAAGAATAGACCAACACAGGCATGCCGAGGAGACCGACCACAGGGCAGATAGCGCATATCACAGAAGCACACAACGGACGGGGAAGAAAGAAGAAAACACTCCCCCATGTCGGCCACATGCAAGTTAATTGGAAGGAGTCACACAGCACTGACCTTGAACTGTCTGAGAAGCATGTGGGAAGAGGGCCCGTGTCCTCCAAACAAGCCAACAGAACACAAGTCCTGTCTCCCTACGACTACACAGAGCTCACAGCAACCCCGGAGCGTGCACATTGCAGACTGCACACACAGCCGGAGCACGCCACCTCAACGAACCGCTGCGAAATGGCAACCGCAACACACCTACCCAACTACGCCGAACAGCTCAAGCTGTACAAAACCAACCTGTGCCATACATTGGGATGCGATCTCCTGTCCCTGCTGAACGTAAGTTACCGACTGACTTACCGCATCACATTGTTCAGCTGCGTCATGCCCGTCTTCTACTGTCGGAGGTGTCCCTACCAGCATCCCGTCGAGATATGCCTCTCCAACCCGGCATGTCTGAAGGCGGACCTGCTACCACTACTCCTCCCTCTGGACGCACACGACAGGGCCTGCTCTGCCTATGGGGGCATGGCGTATGTGGCCAACATCGCACCCGCACTGAAATGGGACCACTGTGCCTCCACACGACGGATCATCGATAACAGCTACATCGAATGTCACCCAGCATGCCCCATCATGGTCCTCCAAGGGACAACCTACGAACAACACCTTGACAGCCACCATCCGCTTCATTGGCTGGCAAACATGTACACCACCAATGACATGGAAGCCCTGCTGGACGGCATCGCATACCTGACAACCTGTAAATACGTCGGACCACAACGCAGGTTCCCCGAGTGACCTATGATGTCCAACCCCGCACCCATGCTTAGCTTCCGCACGGACTGGCCAGTCACCACCACAACAGCCATACCAAACGACCGGCAACTGTAACCACACCATCAACGACATCGCCATGACATCGGATATGACCGGGACATGCACACTGTTCCCCATCACATCCAGGAACACCGCATGCATCGTGGGAGGCAGTGGCATGGGCTCTGTGTATCGCACCCACATGGACGGAACTGCACGAACAACCAGGACACGACATGGATCCAGCGCCCATGGACACACACACCGCTCAGTGGACATGAATAGGTCGCCTGGAGTCTGTGGGTGCTGCACCCCTCCCACCCCCGCCCCGGGAATCCCATACCAGGACCTTTGCATGGACGACAAGTGCATACAACAACAACACGACCCCAGTGACTGTGACATGTCCAGTAACCACCACAGTGCAACAACAAGTGGCACGCCGCTGCATGCACGCAAGCACATGCCCTGATGTCATCTCACATGCACGCGTGCATGAGGAACAACCGCAGCAAACCTGTCACATGGAACTGAGATGGACTGTGCCCATGATGCCAAGCGGTCTGGTAGGCTACATGTATACCGTCTGTGTCAAAGTCCGCAGCTCCGCAGCTATACGTAAATGTACATTAGCACAGCCTTGGCCAAGCAGATGTCACTCTGAAGCCCACATCCCACATGCAACAGCCAATCACATGTAACCCCACACCCTATCCCATTTGCAATCATGCTCAGTATATCCTCAACATGTATTCCGCTGCCAGTAGTGTCCACTATACTGCATCACAGAGGACAGAAGACTCAATATAATGTTTGAAACCAAAACTGTCTCCGCTGACTCATTTCACAAGTACGAATGAGAGAGGATGAGAGTATGTGAAGTACACGGCAGTCGTGACATGACCATGTAGTCCACTGGTATTGGATGTCAACGCAAATGAGTAGCACTACTGTGGAAGACACACATGTGTCGTGTGAAGTCGTATGGACGCAGTGCTCAGGTGGGTGGGTGCGACGGGTAGATGCGCACATGCCAAGTTGGAGCACGCCGTGTTGGGAGGGGTCATGAACAGTACACCACCTCTTCCCTGGGCATTGTGAGAGGACACCTGTCGGGGGGGAGTGAACACGTGTGTGCACAGCAGCCGGGCACACGTACAAAGCGGTACCAGGCGCACCTCAGCCCACCCTCTGTGGACAAGCTGGATCCTGTTGTGCGCCCGCCATGCCCCTTGACAAGGCACACACAGCCCCAGTCGACCAGGTGTAACCCCAACATAGTCAATCCGCACAGGCGATACAGGGCACGGGATGGCAGTGGAGCATGGTGTGTGAGAGGTCTCCTCGCGCTCCTCCTGGTCATATCACGCAGGCAATAGAACCTCAACGTCTAGCATGGCAAAAAGTCAAATGGAAGTGTAGGGGGGACGCACCACAGCACGAGCAGCACTGACGTCACGGGAGGTGGCTCGCACCATCCCATCCATTGCCCATCATACCAACCACGCCACATGCCATTGCGACTAAGTGCAAGCGCGTGCGCCACCACCCCTGAGCCCTCCCCAGAGAGGCCAAAGAGTGAATGTGTGGGCCATCAGCCACAGACGGACGCGGCCTGGCCGCAAGGGCAGCCACAGCCACTGGGTGTCGCAGGTGGCGGATCCGGAAGGCGAAGACTGTGATGCATAGTCCATGCAGGCCGGGTCTCCATTTGGGGCACCACGCAGGTGGACGGCGTCCCGCCACACATCATACCCTGAGACAGCCCACTCGTGCACCTGGACCCACACATACACTCCTTGCCCTCTCTGGTGCGAGCTTGGGGCTGCCTGTGCAAGCGCTAGCCTCGCAGGTGAGCATGCATATTGGGGGGCGAGGGGAGGACATGAGGGCTGGGGCGAAGATGACTGTATCACTGTCAGTTAGTACAAGGGATGACCCAGATGTGGAAAGGAAGAGACGTGTCCCGTGTGTACTGCAACTAGTCGCCAATCCAACTACCCCCCATGTCCGGAATGTAAGCCCGCACCTAGGCCCGCCCATCCGCCACATCGAACATACCACCAGCACGACAACCTTCCCATTCGAAACACTGACTGGGGGTGGCGACCAGTGAACAATCATGTGTAGCCTACCCACGCGTACATGTGGGCCCTCCATGATCCATGTCACCTGCGGCAAAGACATGACATGCGCAATGAGGGAAGTGAGGAGAGCTGTCCGCCCCACGCACAGAAGGTGCATCAGCTCCACAGACCCAGCAGCGAGTCCAGCAGGGGTCACATGTGCATGGGCAGCTGTGCCTGGTGTGAAGGCACATGCATATAGACAGCACATCGACCAATGTGTAGTCTGCCCACATCCACAGTCCATCATCATGCGGACATAGGAATTGAACACAGGGCAACACATCTTAGTTGGTGCACCCACCGTGACCAACAATGCGCAATCATCGACGTACCCGCCCTGTGCATGGCCCCCCACCCAACGGAGGCACATCCAGTGCCACCATCCCACACACACAAGCCTTCCACGGAACATGCTGTGTCCAATGGTCAGTACAGAGTCAGCGCCCATCTGGTGGATCCTGAACAGGAGACACATGCACACACATGCCAGCTCCCACTATGTACGTCTGCCACCTGGCACGTGCAATGTAACCTCTCACCTGTGACGTGTGACTGCAAGCACACAGCCGTCTTGGCATGGGGCTGTCAATGTGGACACCTGTCAATGTTTCGGGAGGTGTGATCCGTACAGTGCTGTACATAGGGTGCAGTGCTGACACCTACTACTGTCTCATATCCCCTCGTGCCACAGGTCCCACTTGTTTTGGCCGCTCAGCCTGTGCCCACATCGTCGTCGTCGTGTGCCATACTCATCCAGCCTCGGAAGCAGTTCCATGCTCAGCAGACACTCATGTTGCCGTGGCGTTGCCGCTTGACGAATATGCAGTCAGTCCCCATCAGCACGCCCCGCAAGTCATTGGGGCCTAGATCCCCATGTGCATGCACATGGCAGTGGTATGTCTCACTAGCCATTGCCATTGTTGGGAGACCTGTGTAAGTGTATTGTGGCCGTGCCGTCCCAGCTTGACAGCTGGGCTGTGGCTCATGTGCTTGCTCAGTCATGTCAGTGATGTGTATGCGAAATTGCTATGTGTTGTGTTGCTTTGACATGTGTCCTCTGCAATTTCCCTAGGCGGAGACCGAACATTGACCGCCCATACCAATTGCTGGTGGACATGGACGATACAGAGGTTATTAGGAAGTTTCGGCTGGACAGGCCAACCCTGCATCGACTGTGTGCCATGTTAGAACCCCATCTCCGTCCCCGCAGGGTGTATCCAACAGCATTCACCCCCACGGCTAAGGTGATGGCTGCCCTGCATTTCTTCGCCACTGGGTCATTCCAGCACACAGTGGGCAGTGGAGGAGGGATGTCCCAGCCCATGTTCAGCAAGGTGCTGAGGGATGTACTGGCAGCCATGATGCTGTACCGAAACAGGTACATCCGCTTCCCCAGGGCTCGTGAATTGGCGGCAGTGAAGGGTGCATTCTATGCCCTTGGCAGAATCCCACACGTCGTTGGAGCCATTGACTGCACACATGTTGGCCTTGTTCCACCACAGGCCACTGAGCACCTGTACCGCAACAGGAAGCACACGCACTCCCTGAATGTGCAAGTGGTGTGCCTTGCGGACATGGTGATCACCCACGTGTGTGCAAAGTTCCCAGGCTCGGCCCATGACGCACACATAATGCGCAACAGCATCTTGCCACGACTGATGGCCAATCTGCAACAGGATCGTGGCTGTATTGTCGGTGAGTATGTGGAGTGGTGTAGCGTGCTGGTTGTACGATGCTGTCCCCTGTCCAGTTGGAATAGCAACGGTTCTCTGTGTCCCTCACACCCAGGTGACTCTGCGTACCCGAATGGGGCATGGCTGCTCAGTCCATTGAGGAATCCTCGCACCCCAGCAGACGATCGATACAATGAGGCACATGGGAGGACCAGACGTGTGGTCGAGCGTACCTTCGGCCTCCTCAAGTCTAGGTTCAGGTGCCTGGACCGCACCGGGGGTGCACTGGCGTACTCCCCACAGAAGGTGTGCCAGATAGTGGTGGCGTGCTGCATGCTGCACAATCTGGCCATTCGGAAGCAGATCCCCCTCATTGTGGATGACGGAGATCAACCAGGGCCCCAGCCCGCTGACCAGGACAGCTCGAGTGAGGAGGACAGCGGAGAGGAGGAAGCTGGGAATGTGCGGCAGCAGCTCATCGCCCGCTACTTCACTTGACGGTGAGTGTCCATGTACGACGGCTGATGTGGCTGTATCTGTGCAGGTGTGTGTGTGCTGTGTCAGGGTGGCCGTTTGTTCACTACGTGCTGTGTGTCAACGCTCCATGGCCAGGGTAGTATGCCACTGTTGGTGACTGTGGCATTGTGCCCTATTGCTCCGTGCGATGTGTGTACATTGCTTGTAGTTGTTGACATGTACTGTGTGATGGGTGTGTGACACACTCATTGAATGTGCTCCTGTTCTGTCTCCCACCCCTAGGTCCCTACAGGCCCTCCGGATTCCATTGCCATGCCACGCATCAGGTGCCTTTCCGCCCAAGGTGGCCGTTGTATTCCGTACAAATAAAACACAGGGCACAAACAGCAGTTAGTGAAAAAGGTGCATTTATTACAAACTGTGACATGTGATTGTGTGTAAGGTGATGACAAAAGTGGTGCGTGCTGTGACAATGAGCTGTCGGTCATGGCTGCGTGATGCTCAGGGTGTACCCACTGGTTCTATGTCCATAGTCCAACACACACATGCCATCCAGATGGCTGTGTGGAGTGGGATCGTAGTCCAAGTCAATGCAGTGGCTGGTCAAGGAAGGCTGGCGGAAGGCTGGCTGGCTGCCTCACTTGCGACTGGAGCGTGCAAAGTCCTCCCGGGAGATCTGTTTCCTCTTCGGACGGCCCCTTCCACGTTTGCGAGGGGGGGTGCCTGCTTGCGACATGCTGGTGGTTGAGGTGTGCTCACTGGCTGTGGACGCAGGGGAACTGGACACTGCTGCTCGACCCTGCGCCCCGGCAGGTGGTGGCGGAGGGGGAGCTGCTATCCCTGGCCGTGTCCTCACCGCCACCACCAGCTGGCCCATGAGGTCCACGAGTTGACCTATACGGGCGTCCATGGACCTCAGCACCCCCAGCACCTCCCGCGTGTCTGAAGCAGACCTGACCCATTGTTCTTGGGCCTCCTCATAGGCCCCAAGGACTCTGGCCATTTGAGGCAGGGCATGGCTCCCAGGGGAGGCTGGCGTTTCCCTGACCCTGCTCCTCCTACCAGTCCTGCTGCCACCGGCCTGCCCACTAGCCACATTGCTCACCACGGTCCTCGCTGTGGCTCCCAGGGTGGATCCAGTCGGCCGGGCCACCACCTGCGCTGGGGCTGGTGCCAGCGAAGACGTGGTGGTGGTGGCGGCGGTGGTGGTCGGTGCGGCGATGGTGGTGGTTGCGGCAGTGGTAGTGGCCGCAATGACCGTGGGTGTGGCCGCAATGACCGTGGGTGTGGCCGCAACGACAGTGGCAGCAGGGGGCTGGGACTGTTCAGCAGCCCTGGATGATGGGTTGGTGGGTAGGAGGGGTCCTGGGGAGCGGCTGGGCCCTGCCACACCAGATGGGCCTGCTTGGTGGTCCGTGTCCGAAGAGGAGGTGAGATCCTCCACATCCGTGTGTCCTCGTTGGGGGCTTGTGGGCTGGCTGTGCTGGCTGCTGTCTCCATCCCCAGCATCCGGCAGTTCGTCACCTGTGGAGAGAATGAGATTTGTTATTGTGTTGCACCTGGCGAAGTATGTATTTGTCGTCTGACATTGGCAGTTCGTGCAATCTCGTACATGGGTTTCCCGGAGGCGTGTGTGTGGCTGTGGCATTTGTAGTTGTGTGTGCTTGGCAATGGGACTGTGTGCTGTGCACATGTGGCATGGGACGGATTGGCCATGCCGATGGGTGTGTTGCTGTGCCCCTACTCATTGTGACTCTGGTGTATGCGGGCTCCTGGCCCATCCTGGGTCTGGTTTGTACTTTGCTTTTGGGGTTCAAATGGAACGCTTAGGAACGCATATGGCAACATGGGGGCCATGCCCCAGATTCGCATTTGGGAGGGGATATGCTTTTGGGGTTCAAATGGAACGCTTAGGAACGCATATGGCAACATGGGGGCCATGCCCCAGATTCGCATTTGGGAGGGGATATGCTTTTGGGGTTCAAATGGAACGCTTAGGAACGCATATGGCAACATGGGGGCCATGCCCCAGATTCGCATTTGGGTGGGAATATGCTTTTGGGGTTCAAATGGAACGCTTAGGAACGCATATGGCAACATGAAGCCATGCCCCAGATTCGCATTTGGGAGGGAATATGCTTTTGGGGTTCAAATGGAACGCTTAGGAACGCATATGGCAACATGGGGGCCATGCCCCAGATTCGCATTTGGGAGGGAATATGCTTTTGGGGTACATGCTGTGAGCCATGGGTGCCGAACGTGACATGTGTTGTGGCAGCATGACAGTGCATGGTTTGAGGTGTGTGCATGCTTGACATGGCCTGCATATTTGCTGTCTGTTGTGATTACTGGACATGGCATTGGACGCATCGTTATGAGTGAGTGATGGTTGTGTGTGAAAGCCAACGTATTGCAGTTGTCCCATCTCCTTGGTGTGCGTGCTGCCCTGTGCCATGTGCATCACTGCAGTGCTCGTGGGGGGGTGTGGCCCATGTTGTGTGTTGTTGCTCACAGTGTGTCGTGCGCTTCATTGACTTCTGGCACATGGTTGGTCATGGGCATGTATCTTAGCGTGACTGCTGTATGTGTGGCAGCTGTGCGGATGACATGCCTTTCATGAGACTGGGGCTGACGGATGGAATGGATGGTATGTTGTATGTGCATGGTGTGTCTGTGTGTTTGATGGGTTCAGTGGTGTTCGTGTGCATTTCTGTTGTTCCGCTCTGTTGCGTCTAGTGTTGTTTGTCTTACATAGGCGTAGTTGTGGGGTGTGTGGTTGACAGGCAGTAGGGGCTACATGGACAGGACTTCAATGGTGTTTCGGTTGTGTGTGATGAGTTGCACAGTGGCTGCCGTGTGGTACTATTTTCAGTGTGGCTTGTGTATGCAGACGTGGCTCCTTGGGTGTTGCTATGTCTGTGATGGGTCATGTGGGGTGTGAGTCTGTTGTTCATGTCCGTGTGCACATTGTTCACTTGTTCGTGACGGTGGGCGGTGCTGCGTTTCTGTCTGCTACGTGACATGTCCCATGTGTTGGTCGTGTGCCGGTCCTCATGCCTCCAGTAATCCAGCCCTGTCCAGTTTCCCACCTGCAGGTTGTTCGTGCGTGCACTGTACTGGATGCCACATGGCTCTAAGCGGGGGGTGCTCCATTTTGCAGGTCTGTGGGGGTGGGGGGGTGTTGTGGGTCGTGGGGGTGGCTGGACACCCACTGACACCGATTGCTGTGGACCGTGATGTCTGCCTTTCGGCTGTTGTTGTGCACTGCGGTGGCTGACACGTGGCTGTGGGGTGAGGGGGGTTGCTCCTCCTTGCTGTGCTGTGGGACTAGGGGCCTGGTGTGTGTTGTACTTGGGCTGTCCACCGTCCCACCCACTGCACTTTGTGTTCCTGCCACTTACCTGTTACTTGTCGGTTTGTGCAGCTGTGGCGGACACATGGGTGTGGTGGGTGCTCGTTGTGGCGCTTCTGGCATATTTGGGGACCTGTTGGTGGTTACGTGGCTGGCTGAATGTACACATGTCCCCACGCATCTTACAGTTGTTCTGTTTGGGCTGTGTGTGGTGGTGTCTGTTGCATGTGTGTGTCGTGTATTGTGTGCTGGACATGGGGGTGTTTGTCCCTGGGAGCTGTGGCATGGTGGTAGTGCATGTGAGTACATAGCGGTGTGCTGGTATACATTAGTTTGTACTTACCAGCCTCCACTCCCCCTGCTAATCCGGCGAGGATCTCGGGATGTATGATGACTCGCACCTTCTCCTCCCACGCTTTGAAGGTCTTGAAGAGCGCGGGATTCCCTCCGCCAGTGACGGCAGCCAGCTCTCTGCTTTTGCCCTCCTTCTTCTTGACCAGGCTCTTGACGTCATTCCACCGTTTGTTAATTTCGACTCTGTTCCTGGGCAGGGTCCCGACTGCATTGACCTGGTCTACGATCCGGTTCCACATTCTGTTTCTGGTGGCTAGTGGTGTGTGTTGGACCATGTTCCCATAGATTTGTGGGTGCACCTTGATGATCTCGTCGACCATGACCGTCAGCTCAATGGGCGTGAACTTGGGCATTCTTTGTGGTGCCATGGTGTTTGTGGTGCTGGTGCGGTGTGTGTTGTGTAATGTGCAGGGGGTTTGTGGTGCCGGTGTTTGGTGGTGGTGGTGGTGGTGGTGGTTGTGATGTGTGCGTTTCTGTGGTGTGCTGCTGTCCTTGCTGTGTCACTGTGTCCTCTCCTCTCCTCTCTGGTTTGCAATGTAGCAAGGGGTTGTGGTCTGTGGGAGTGCTGCTTTTGTACACACCTATGTGGGTGTGTCCTCATGGTCTGTTGTTTTCAGGTGTGTTGTGTCTGGGGATCTGGCCTTTGTATTTTTTGTTTGTCCGGGGGGTGTTTTCGGGATATGTACTGTGCTTGTGTATTTGTGCGTGCCTTGCTGTGTGGACTTGTTGGCCATGTTGTGTGCTATTGGTTTTGTGTGCGGATGGTTTCTGTGCAGGTACGTGGGCGCCATGGCTTCTGCCGTGTCGATTCTCATCGGCGTTGTTTGCGCTGGCGGGCTGTATATTTGTTGTTTTTCCGCGCTCATGTCGGTGCGATCGTAATTTCACGTGCGGTGTGTCGGCCGTGAGGGCGGGCGGTTTTGTGTTGTCGTGCGTGTTTCCGTCCGTGGCGGGCGGTTTGTCTCCGACTCGGACGTTGGCGGGCGGTATTTTGTGTGCTTTTTCCGCCGATGGCGGTATTCGGTTTGTGTAATCGTAATGGCGTGGTCGGTGTTCAGGCGGTGTGTGCGGGCGGATTTTTGCCGCTTCCATGCCTGGCGGAATTATTTACGCCGGGTATCGTAATGTGCCCCTAAATAACTAGTTTTAATTTTTCTGTAACTTAAATAACTTCCAACCCTATACCTCTGAAACCTCAACAACACACACCTAAAGTATGTCTTATAAATTATAATTGCTAATTTTACATATTAAACCATTATTAATAATAATCTATATTTAACTCCTCACCCCTTATCCCTACAAATGCAACAACACACACCTAATATATATGATTTACTGTTTTAATGATCAATTATACAATTAATAACAATGAACTAATTATGAATTAATTACATTTAATTTAACTTACCACCATGTACCCCTACAAACTCAACAACCCACAGTTGAAATATAACTAAATAACAATCTTAGGGGTCCATTACGATAACCGGCGTTAAAAAATCCGCCATCCACCATAGCCTTAAAAAACCGCCCGCCTGCACCATGGGAATACCGACCGAGCAATTATGATGTTGCGAAGCAACCTCCGCCCGCGGCGGTAAAAACACACAATATTCCGCCCGTCCATGTCCGAGTAGAAGATTAACCGTGCGCAACGGACGCAATCCCGCCCGAAAACCCAACTCCGTCCACCCTGACGACCAAGACAACGACCGTGAAATTATGATCTCCCCGACATGAGCGCGGAAAAACCACATATTCCCCACCCGCCACGGTTAACAACAGCGACGAAGAACTGACACGGCGGAAGGCCTTTCGGACACGTCCGTGCACGGAAACCATTTGCGGGAAAAAGAAATACACACAACATGGCCAACAAGTCCACACGGCAAACCACGCCAAAATACAGAAACACAGAACACATCCCAATGACACATGCCCCCTGCCAAAAATAAAAAACTACAAATCCCAGGACAACAGACACAACACACCTAAAAACGACAGACCATCATGACACACCCACATAAATTAGTACAAAAGCAGCCTCCTCACAGACCACAATCCCTTGCACGAGGACAAAGCGAAGACGCAATCAGACAACACAGAGAGACACAAAGGAAAGCAGCACACCACACGCACGCACACATCACACACATCACCACCACTACCACTACCACCACCACCATCACCACTGAAACAACGGCACCACAAACCCCCTACACATCACACACCACACACCACACAACAACCACACCAGCTCAACAAATAGCAGACCACACACCATGGCAAGCCATAGGATGCCAAAGTACACTGCCACCGAGTTGACGGTCATGGTCGATGAGATCATCAAGGTGCACCCACAAATCTATGGGAACCAGATCCAACAGACACCAGTAGCCACCAGAAACAGGATGTGGAGAAGGATAGTGGACCAAGTGAATGCAGTTGGGAACGTGCCACGCAACCGGGGCGAAATCACAAAGAGGTGGCACGACCTGAAAAGCGTGGTCAAGAAGAAAGAGGCCAAGAACCGTGAGCTGGCTGCCACGACTGGCGGAGGAAATCCCGCGCTATTCAAGACCTTCAAGGCGTGGGAGGAGAAGGTGCGAGGCATTCTGCATCCGGAGAGTCTCACCGGAATACCAGGGGGAGTGGAGGCTAGTAAGTACAAACAAATGTATACCAGCACACCGCTATGTACTGTCATGCACTACCAGAATGCCATAGCACCGAGGGCCAAACACCCCCATGTCCAGTAAACAATACACAAGACATCTCTCACACATGCAACAGACACTCCCACACACTCAGCCCAAAGGTACCAACAAACTAAAGCATGGGGGCATGTGTACAGTCAGCCAGCACCACAACTCACACCAGGTCCCTCTGTACCGCAGATGTGCCGGAAGGAGCACTCCCCACACCCACACCCATGTGTCAGCCATAGCTGCACTAACCAACAAGTAACAGGTAAGTAGCCTTACCACAAACTCCGAGTATCGGAGGGGGGACTGCAGAAATACAACCACCACCAGGCCCCTAGTCCTACAGCGCAGCAAGATGGAGCACTCCCCACACCCATGTGACAGCCATTGCAGTGCACACCTTCACCCGACAGCTAGATATGTTTCCCTACATGGAGGGGTGTCTGTGGATGGTAAGCCCCCACCACAACTCACAACACGGCCCCCACTGCCACAGACCAGCAAGATGGAGCACCCCTCCCTCACATGACCATGTGACAGCCATGGCATTGCACCCTACAAACCAACAAGTAGGTAGACTACAGTACGGGGCGGGGTGCCTGTAGGCATGAGGACTGAACTACGACTAACATTTGGGACATGTCACGTAGCAGAGGAACAGGTAGCACTGCGCCCTGCCATAATCATGTGACTAATGTGCACACGGACATGAATTACAGAGTCAAATCCCACTTGAGCCATCACAAATACACCAACACGGAAGGAGTCACGTCTGCATGCACAAGTCTCACTGGAGTACTGACCCACATGCCGTGCACTGTGCCAGTCATCACACACATCAGCAACACCATCGAAGTATTGGCCATGTAGTCGTGTCTGCTTGTTCCGTTGACATCGTACAACATCACCCATGTAAGTCCATCTCGTCACAATGTAACTTAGTGGAACCACAGTAATGTCACATACACCACTGGACCCATGAACCACACAGCTACACAATGCACATTCAATGTCTCATCCATCACATCTTCACAGCCCCAGTGACATGAAAGGTATATCATCTAATCAGTTGCCCCATATGCAGTAGTACAGCAAAGATTCCTGCCGATGACCAATAATGTGTCTGTAGTGTCTGAAGTGCACGTCACACTGTGATTTACAACATACCTAATATAGTCAACACACCAAGAGCACTGCATTGCTGCACATGGCTGAGGGTAGCACACACACAAAGGAATTGTCCCATCTGCAATACGTCGTGTGGCACCCCATCTTTGGCTTTCTTTCCACTGCCAGCCATAACGCCCATCCTCTGACTTGCCTTTACAGGACCCACAACGGTGTCCATTTCATTACCGCCGGTACTGTTGCTAGCAATTCTAGACAGCAGGATAGGTGAGTCACTGAACTCTCTCTATCGCTTACTAGTTTATCAGGCACGACCATGGGTATCTATATGTTTAGTACTATGCACTACCGGATCACATTATGTTCTATAATAGTTTCAAGAGCACAACATGGTGATACTAGTGCATTTTTACAGTAATTTTATTTATTATTTATATAAACCTGCTTAACTACACACTAGTACGTGCAATAAGGTTTTCCTTCTTTCTTTTTTCTTTGTTTTATTTTAATAGTTGATGAGATACGATGAAATACAAGTGCCAATGAGACCTTGAGATTGATTGACCTTGTGATTGATTGAGGTTTATTGTTTATTTGTTTTACAGGTCACCGACCTTAACACGTGGTCATCGACCTTAACACGTGGTAGGTAGATGTCACTTAACCACGTAGTGTAGATAGTTTTTTCACTCTGATCCTGAGGAAGTGCCCAGATCCCCCTGACATTAGAGGCACGAAACATGTCGATCATCTGAGAGCAGGACTATATGACTAGACACATTACATCTAGTGCACTGTCCCTCTCTATATATTTTTAGCCAGGCGGTTTACCTTAAAAATTAAATCATGGTTAGGATTAACTGACCTGTTTTAATTCACTACTCTCTCACGTCTACACACACTAGGCCTCTTACTCCCACTGCACCCACCGGCAGGAACAGAAGATCCCCGCTAAAGAGCCCCGGTTCGGGAGCCCGTCCGGTATTGCAGCGCCGACTGGACGAGGGGCAGGCTCATATGATGAAGCATGACACCTAGCTTGCTGGGTGTGTGAGAGCCCTAGTTCCACCAAGGGGTTGCCCCCCCTTAGTTTGCCTTTGACTTGGCAAGTAGCTACCTTAATACTACTACTACTCACACCTAACAGTATCTCCTCTCTTCTGTTATTTTCCTTTGAGGAACTCCATACCCCACCTTGTATACAGTCTTCCCGGGCTTGTACGTTGGACCTCGTTAAACTAGCCCGCCCGCGTCCCCCCTTTTGTTAATCAAGCACACAACCATCACCCACCTACTACAATGCTTGCAGTGTAATGTCCCTAAATGATAACAGTGAGCAGATATGCTTGGTACGTTAGACATACGCACACCTTTGTCTCTGCAGTGTCGTGTGGCCAAAACACATGTCCCCTCCTGCACCCTTATGCCACAGTATGTACCCCAAAACCATATTTCACATCAAATGTGTTGAGGGGGCTGTACCCCGTGTCCACCAAAGGCACAAAATGTAGGGGTACTGCAACACACACCGATTGGCTATCCAAATCCGTCCCATACCATGTGCACCCATCACACCATTAGATTGCCTTGATCACGCACACACATTGTAGAGCCATACACACGCATCAGGGAAATCAGTGCACAACTGTGCACCAACTGTGAATGTCATCTAACACAAACCTTGCAAGGTGCAACACAATAACCATTCGTCTCCGACCCACAGGTGACGAACAGCATGATGCTGGAGAGGGAGACAGCAGTCACCACAGCCAGTCCACAAGCCCTCCACCCGGACTCACGGATGTGGAAGACCTGGACACCTCCTCGGACGAGGACTCCGGACCGGGCACATCTGGTGTTGCAGGGCCCAACCGCTCCCCAGGACCCCTCCTACCCACCAACACATCTCCCAGGGCCGGTGACCAGTCCCAGGCCCCTGCTGCCACGGTTATTGCGGCCACCACCACCGCCGCAACCACCACCAGTGCCTCCCTGACCACTCAGCCTGCGCAAGGGCTCGTACGCACGTCGACACCGACCCTGGGAGCCACAACGAGGCCCCGTGTGACCACCGTGGCCAGTGGGCAGGTCGGTGGCAGCAGTTCAGGTGGGAGGAGCAGGGTCAGGTCAACGCCATCAGAGCCTGGGAGCCAAGCCCTGCCGCAAATTGCAAGAGTCCTTGGGGCCTATGAAGAGGCCCAGGGACAATGGGCCCGGTCAGCTTCAGATACGCGGGAAGTCCTTGGGGTGTTGAGGTCCATGGACGCCCATATGGGCCAATTCATGACTCGAATGGGCACACTTGTCGACCTCATGGGCCAGCTAGTGGTGGCGGTGAGGGCCCAATCAAGGCCAACCACACCACCTCCGACACCACCTGCTGGGGCGCAGGGCCGTGAAACATCCAGTTCCCCTGCGTCCACAGCTAGTGGGCAATCCTCAGCCACCACCAGCAGCCCACAAACACATCCACCCCCTCCCAAACGTGGAAGGGGGCGTCCGAAGAGGAAACAGGTGTCCAGAGAGTACTTTGCACGCTCCAAACGCCAGTGAGACAGCCAGCCACGGTGGACATCTACTGCATTCACTTGGACTACTATCCTACCCCACACCGTCATGTGAATGGCATGTGTCTGTTGGACTATGGACCCAGAACAACATGGGTACACCTTGCCCATCACGCGGACATGTCCGTCAACTCATTGTTCCAGCATGCACCACTTTTGTCATCACCTTGCCCACAATCACATGTCACTTTTCAAAATAAATACACCTGGACCACATTCTGTTGTATGTGCTCTGTATTTAATCAATGATGTGCAACCGTCACCATGATCAGTAATGCATCAGGAGTGTGGCATGTCGATAGGCCAGGAGAGGCTGGAGGGACCTAGGGGTGAAAAACAGAACAAGAGTCCATTGAATGTGTGTGTCACACACCCATCACACAGTACTTGTCATGAAGTCCAAGCAATGTACACACATCTCACAGAGCAACAGGGCACAATGCCACACATGGACCATTGCCACACAGCACTCAGTGAACAATAGGCCGCCGTGACAATGCACACATACACCTACACAACTACAGCAACATCAGCCGACGTACATGGTCACTCACCGTCAAGTGAAGTAGCGGGCGATGAGCTGCTGACGCTCATTCACTGCTTCCTCCTCTCCACTGTCCTCGTCACTGGACACGGCCTGTTCTGCAGGCGGGGGTCCTGGCTGATCACCGTCATCCACTATCAGGGGGATCTGCCTGCGAATAGCGAGGTTGTGCAGCATGCAGCATGCCACAACTATCTGGCACACCTTCTGTGGGGAGTATGCTAGTGCACCCCCGGTGCGGACCAGGCACCTGAATCTGGACTTCAGGAGTCCAAAAGTACGCTCCACCACACGTCTGGTCCTCCCATGTGCCTCATTGTATCGGACATCAGCTGGTGTCCTGGGATGACGGAGTGGGCTCAGCAGCCAAGGCCCGTTAGGATATGCCGAGTCACCTGGGTGTGAGAAACACAGAGAATCCTTGCAATTCCAACAGGACACAAGACAGCATGTCACACCCAGCACGCTACACGAGTATGCATACTCACCAACAATCCATGCACGGTCCGGTTGAAGATTGGACACCAGTCGTGGGAGGATGCTGTGGCGCATGATGTGCGAGTCATGGGTGGAACCGGGAAACTTCGCACACACGTGCGTGATGATCATGTCCGCCAGGCACACCACTTGCACATTCAGGGAGTGGAAATGTTTCCGGTTACGAAAGATGTGCTCCATGGCCTGTGGTGCAACAAGGCCATGGAGCAACATGGGATGCGTCCAAGTGCATAGAAAGCCCCCTTCACTGCCGCCAAATCACGAGCCCTGGGGAATCTGATGTACCGGTTCCTGTACAGCATCATGGCTGACAGGACATCCCGTAGCACCATGCTGAACATGGGTTGGGACATTCCAGCTCCACTGCCTACCGTGTGTTGGAAAGATCCGGTAGCGAAAAAAATGCAGTACAGCCATCACCTTAGCCGTGGGGGTGAATGCTGTTGGATACACCCTGCGAGGACGAAGGTGGGGTACCAACATGGCACATAGGCGATGCAGGGTGGGTAGGTCCAGCCGGAATTTACGGATGACCTCCACATCCTCCATGTCTGACAGCAATTGGTAGGGGCGATGTATGTTTGGTCTCCTCCTAGGACAGATGGAAGTGGACACATGTCAATGCAACAACCACATGGCACATACACATACACATACCATAAATAACTGGCAAAGCTATAGAATCACAGAACAGCTGACAAGCAGGGACAGCACAGCCACAATACTCTTACACAGGTCCCCTTACCAATAGCAATGGTTACTGACACATACCATTGACATGAGCATGCACATGGGGATTTAGGCCCTAATAGCTTGAAAGGCATCATGATGGTTTCAGACTGCATAGGTGGGAGCCGACAACACCACGGCAATATACCTAGCTGCTGTGCCAGACACAGCTTCCGAGGCCGGGTGAGTATGGCACACACCAACAACACAATGTACACAGGATGAGCGGCCAAAACAAGTGGATCCTGTTGCACAATGGGATATGAGACAGTCAATGATGTCCCTAGCCCACCCAATGTCCAGCACTGTACGTATCACACCTCCAACACACATTGACAGGTGTACACATCGACAACTCCATGACAACACAGCTGTGTGAATGCAAACACACATCACAAGTGACACGTAACGTTGCACGTGCCAAGTGGGAGATGTACGTAGAGAAAAATGGCATGTGTGTGCATATGCACATCCCATGCACCCATGCTAATGTGTACATGATGATGTGCCAACAGACATGCGGAGGCTGAGCACTGGCCGTCAATGCCAATGCACACAGCATGAAGTGGCCCTGTCCAGTGTGGACATGCTCCCACACACAAATCATGGCCACACCTGCAAATGCATGGCGCACTTTCAACTGTGGATTCCACCTTGCACCAGCGGACTGTACCCGCCATGGACCAGGCCCTTGAGGCCAACTCCAATGGCCCTCGCGACTGCATCCTGCGTGTTCGAAGAGAGAGGTAAGCGTACCTGGACAGCTCGGTGCAGGCCATTGTGTGCATTTGAAGCAGGCAGACATGGTACACCAATTGCAGCAGCTTGGACCAACTGGAACAGCCCCAGGGGGCCATATGAGTGTGGGAGGGAGACAGGCATTACCACAGCTGACAGGGACTGCTGCCTGGCATCCCTCAACAACACCTGCCGCTGCTGCCACATGTCCACCTACATGTCGACGACTCTGAAGATATGTCCAGGTCCACTCACCAGCGAGGAGCTGGAGATCATGGAGTCCGAGCTCCACGCACACTGCCCAAGGCTATTCATAGCAAAACTTGTGTGTGTAAGACAACTACAGTGTGTATGGGAGTGCATGTGGGGGACACACACGTCGTAGATCCGCAGCACTATGATTCTGAGCCTGTGGGGATCCAACATGCACTGCTTACCATGCTAACTACAGGTGTAAGGGGTATGTAGGCTCTATGGCGCTTTCCCATGCATGTCCCTCACGAGTGGTGGTACATGGCATTTCCATGTCAGACATCCAGTCACGCAGCCACTTGGCAATGCAGGAGTCACGGCAGTCATTCCTTGTGTGACTGGCTGGCTGGGTCCCTGCTGGCCTTCTCACTGGCAGCAGACCTGGGCTGCACATTGACTGCACAATCCTAGAAGGAGACAACACTGACTGTACAGTGGGTCACATGTGTCTTTTGTTCAGGTCTCTCCTGAAATGCACAGACTCAGCCCTGTCGATTGGACACACCATGCCTTGTGATAGGGATGTGTGTGAGAGATAGTGGCACTGAATGTGACCTCCATTGCGTGGTGAGCCATTCACAGGGCGAGTACGTTGAGGGCTGCGCAGTGTTGGACACAGTGAGTCCACCCACAGAGATGTGTTGCCTTGTGATCTATTTGTTGGTCCACCTGACAATGGACAGTAGATGTGGGCAGACTACACATTGCTCAATGAGCTGGCAACCTGCATGTGAATGGGATGGACAGGTACTGTGTACACACTCCCAGCAGCATGCATTCACGTGTGGTGTACACATGCTGTTGGGCCATGTCCGATTAATTCCTGGCTCTGTTGCACGTCTCTGAGTATTTGGGATGGGTCAGCAGCATGCCACTGTGAGTGGTGGATGTGGGTGATGTTGAGAAGTGCATGAGTGACCATCCCTGCAGTTTGAAGTCCTCCAGCCCAAGGGCATGTGATGAGCCATTGCATCCAAGTTGATGCCTCTGTGTATGTGTGACCGACAGTGCAGCCAATTCCACAAAGGGTGTGACGTCATCTGCCGGATGAGCTGTTACGTGGCGAGAACGGATCGGGGGATGCCCCCTCGTATTGTCAGGTCAGCACGGCGCTGCATCTCACCAGTAATGGTCTGCATCTTGACAGTCACACAGCCTGTGCCGGATGCATGTTTGTAGGGGCATCAGCAGCAAGCAAGTGTACAGTAATGTGGGATGGTGTCTTCTGCGGTGAGAGGCAGCATGTGTCCACAGCCTAACCATAATCTGGGTGATGCGATGTATGTTGTGTATGCAGTGGGTTGTACGTGTACTCTGTGCTGTGTGCACCTGACATGCATATGCGATTCCTGAGGGTCAAGATGTAATTTGAGCACTCTGCATTCTCAATGCACCCAGAGTCGTAGCCATAAGGAACAACCTGTAGTGGCCTGGATTGGCAATTCACATGTATGTTTGAGGCACTGTGCCTACTCTGATTTCGTTCGGTCATATGTTTGCGATGCCTCAGCTCATATCTCTGCTGCTTACACATCCGGCACACTGTGCAACAGCAGTTATGCTCGTGTGAACGACAGGTGGATGGCATGGGCTCATGGCCATTGTGGCCCGTCATGTGGCAGTCTGTGTGAGTGGTTTCCCATTCTGCTCCATGCAGGTATGTCTTTGGCCTAATTACATAGTGGTCATCCTTGCCCCATCAGGACAGTGGGTGTGCACACCGCGATTTGGGACTATGGTCGCAGGGTGACACAGGCCGGGTGTAGTGGTATGTGCACAACACATGTGCCACTTATTAGCGGCTTCAGTTACTGTACGCCAGCCATTACGTGTTGATTGTGGTGGCTGTATGCAATTGCACAGGTATCGTGCAACATGTGGATTGGTGGATGTTCTGTGCTGCTTCCCTTGCACATGTCTGTTTAATTGATGCCAGATGAGTGAGGCCACCTCGCTCTCTCTCATGTGGCATCTCCCGTGGGTGCTGAGGGACAGGGGACGGTCAACAGTGGTGTGGCATCGGATGTAGCAGCTGCACAGGTGCTGAGTGTGTCAGATGTGACCAGCGCCTCGGAGGGGCCAGACGTGTGCTGGATGAATTACAGGCCGAGACGGCAATTTCTGAGTCATCTGAGGACCGAGGTGATGCATCCATGTTTGCTAACACAGGGGACGTGGACTCTGGCTCCTCTTCAGCCACGCGGAGGCCAATGCCCGCCCTCCCATCTACTTCCACAGGTGCAAAACGTGTCGGCACAGGGATGAAGGGTAGGGTTTCCTTCACACCAGGCACAGCTGCCCCTGCACATGTGACCCCTGCTGCCCTCAGTGCTGGGTCTGTTGAGCTCATGTGCCATCTCTGCGTGGGGCAGACAGCTCTCCTCAATAACGTCATTGCCCATGACATCACTTTGCCGCAGGTGACACAGTACATGGAGGGCCCAGATGTACGCGTGGGTGGGCTACGCCAGACTGTCCAATGGTTGTCCCCCCCAGTCAAGGTGGTCCTTCAACTGGGCCAATATCAGGCTGACATTCCTGACCCTTTCTCCACCCCCCTGGGCAGTGGCACATCTGACAACAGCAGGGCACGAGTCCTAAAATAAGGGGTGGGGGGACGCTGACGTCACGACAGGAAGTGACATCACGGAAGGTGGCCTGCACCGTCTGACTCATTGCCTCCCCTCGCTCACCCCTTATATGCGATTGCATCGTAGAAGCCAGCGCGTGCACAAGCAGCTCGATCTCGCCCCAGAGAGGCCAAACAGTGAATGTGTGGGTCCATTTGCCCCAATTATCTGTCTCGAGGTAATATGAGTGGTGGGACGCCGTCCACCCGCGTGGTACCCCGAGTCGATACCTGGGCAACAGTGACAATGCATGACAGCCTCCGGAGTCCGGATACACCACATGCTACACACTGAGGCTGTGGCTGCCCTAGCGGGCCAGGCCGCAAACACAATCCCACACGTAAGGTTGACCCACCCCTGCGCGCATAGTCATTACAACCGCTGCCATTGACAAGGGACCCATGTGGTGGGACATGGGCCTCAGGGTGACGGGCCTCCGAGCCATCCCCCGCCAACGAGTGTCATGCATCTCACACATATCGCAAAGCCAATAGGACACTTTGCCTGCACACCAGGTCTCGAGTCAGGGTACCACGCGGGTGGACGGCGTCCCACCACTGATTTTACCGCGAGCCAGGGAACTGGTGCAAATGGACACACACATTCACTCTTTGGCCCCTCTGGGGCGAGCTCGGTGCTGCTTGTGCACGCGCTGCCTTCTCTGTTGCAATCGCATGTAAGGGTTGGGCGAAGGGAGGCAAAAAGTCTGATGGTGCAAGCCACCTTTCGTGACGTCACTTCCTGTCGTGACGTCTGCGTCCCCCCACTACATATTTAGGACTTGTGCCCTGCTGCTCACTGAGAATGTGTTGCCTGCGAGATGTGACCAGGAGAAGGGCACCATGACCTCCCACCCACCAAGCTCCACTGCCATCCCGTGCCCTGGGTAGCCTGTGCAGGCGGACAATGTAGGGGGTACACCTGGTGGACAAGGGATGTGAGTGCCTTGGCAAGGGCCTGGCAGATGCACTGCAGTATCCAGCATGTCCGCAGAGGGAGGGCTAACGTCTACACCTGATGCAGCATTGATCGTGTGCCCGCCTGTTGTGCCCACACGAGTTCACATTCATCTCCAGACAGGTGTGCTTTCCAAATACCCAACACAGTGGAAATATAGCCCTCCGGAATCCTCCCCACACAGTCTGTTTCGACAATGCATGTGTGCACCTACCCGTGCCACCCACCCACCTGGCCCAAGCGGAACTCCCGCTTCACATGACACATGTGTGTCTTCCACAGTTGTGCTTCTCTCTCAGGGGCGGACCTCCAACTGTCCCGTAGCACATAGACAGCACCGAGTTGAACGGGCCATCCTATTTGAATGGTAGGGACACACACCCATCTACCTGTGACACAATGGTGGCTGTGATGGCTATTGTGCCTGCCATGGCAGTGTTGGTGGCCATGTCAGGGTACACTCACACACATTGCATGCGCAGCTTTTCGTGTCACTACTCTGCACATCGGACTGGCCACTGTCCCTGGTGTTGAACACTTTTGCCGCCTGTCTATGTGATCTGTGACTGGATGCTGTTGTTCCTGTAATCGGTTGTGTCTGTGTAGTTGCTGATTGCAGTTGTTACTGTGTGTGCATCGTTAAGTGAGGCACATGCCTTGAATGGTACCTCAACAATTGCAATGTCTGGTGTCACATTCCAATGTGTTTTACACGTGGCTGGGACTTCACTTCTTTCAGACTCTGCCACTTGTGTGTGATGAAGAAGTTTTTTAGTGACATGGATTGTCTGCATGTATTTGCTTGAATTCCATGGTTAATGTCTACGTGTCATGTTTGTGTGCAGGCAAAGCACGGGGTGTGAGTCTGGCCACAGGATGACAGGTAGCATTCGCATAGTGTGCGGGTATGTGTGAGCTTACTTTCTGGGTGGCCAGCAGTGTAGGTGTATGTTGATCTTGGGATGGACATTGAGCCTGGGCACATGGGTTACTTTCAAAGTGTGCATTTGGGATGTGTAGGTATGTGTGGTGTGAATTGTGTGACTTTGGGGTGGTGTTGGTGTATGTGTGTGCACTCTGGCAATGTCGATTACACACATGTGTTACCCAGGGGCATGGTGGGTGTTTGTATCCGTGTTGAAGTCTGTGAATGTGAGCGCATGTGTGTACTGTATGTTGCACAGTGTGCAGTGTGTGTGTGTGTCCTTGCAGTTCAGGATGGCTCCTACTTAATATGTTTTGGCCATTGTGGGTCTGCAGGGTGTGTGACTGTCAAGATTGTGCCTGGTTTAATGAAGCATGCATGTGATTTTCAGCTGTTCGTACGCACTGTGCGGACCTGCCCACCAACACTGATTCCCTGTGTATGTTTTGACATGCATTGCTGTAGCATGCTTGTTGCGTGGGTCCTACTTTTGCTTGATGAGTGGGATGTCAGACTGTGAAGGTAATTATACACATATGTAGGACTGTGCTTTGAAGTGACCAGCCTGTCAGTGTTCATGTGATGAACTGTTGTGCCACGTCAGAGTCTGACAATCAAAGGCCCACGACCTGTAGTATTTCACTAGGTCCACTGTGGCGGCAACTCATATGCATTGACATCCAATGTCACTGGACTACATGGTCATCTCACGGCTCTCGTGTACTTCACACACTCTCATCCTCTCTCATTCGTACTTGTCTTCTTGAAATTATTCAACAGAGTCACATATTTGCTTCGAGGCATGTATTTGGACTTACTTCCTCTGTGATGCAGAATGGTGGTCACTACTGGCAGCAAAATGCATGTGGAGGATATACTTAGCATGATTACACATACGAAAGGGGGTACAGGTAGATGTAATTAGTTTTTGACTGTGGAATGGAGGCTTCAGGGTTACAGCTGCCTTGCACTTTCTATGCTACAGTACATTTGCTGATTACTGATGGTCTCTGGGCTTTGACACAGACAGTATTCATTCAGCCTACCAGACAGCTTGGCTTCATAGGGACAGTTCATCTCAGTTCCATGGTACCGGTTTAATACAATAGTGACTCCGACACACTTGCGTCAGAGGTGACATCAGGGCATGTGCCCACCTGCATGCAGCAGCGTCTCACCAGTTGTTGCAATGTGGGGGCTACTGAACATGACACTGTTACTGGTGCCATGTTGTAGGGGGTTGCAGTAGTTGTCCATGCAAATGTCCTGGCACGGAAGTACAGACAATGGTGAGGTGACAGTTCGCACGTACTACAGCAGACAGATGTGTGTGCACTGACAGGTGCATGTGTCCAGGTGCGCAGGATACATATTATGGCATAGTTCTTCATGCTGTATTGCCCATGTGGTTACTGTACACAAATCCCATACCTCTGCCTCCCCCTGTTCATGCAGAGACACAGGATATGGTGGGGTACAGGGTGCATGTCCCGGAAATGTCAGTTGTCATGGCAGTGTAGTTGATGGTAAGGTGTTAGTTGCAGATTATATGGTATAGTTCTTGTACAGCTACCTGCACACTCCGTGCGAAAGCCAAGCATGGGTACGGTGTTGTACATCTATGTTCAATTGTGGAAGTTGAGTCGGGGACCCATGAATTGACAAGTTGACGTGTATGTGACACCTTCCAGCAGGGTATCCATCCCATTGATGGTGAACATGGATGTCATCCAATGAAGCGGGTGGTGGGTGGCAAGGTGTTCGTCGTAAGTTGTCCCTTGTAGAATCCTGATGGGACATGTTGGATGACATTCGATGAAACTGTGATCCAGGAGACGTTCTGTGGAGGCACACTGGTCTCATTGCAGTGTGTCCCCGATTGCAGCCACAAACGCCATGCCCCCATACACTGAACAGATCCTGTCGTGTTCATCCAGGGGTGCAAACAAGTGTACCAAGTCTGCCTTTGGACATGCCGGGTTGGAGAGACATAAATCCACAGGCCAGTGGAACGGACACCTCCGACAGTAGAATACGGGGATGACGCAGCTGAACATTGCAATGCGGTAAGTTACTCGGTAACTTACATTCAGCATTGCCAGATTTGAACAGCCCACTATGTGTAGCATGCTGTCACTGTACAGCTTGATCTGTCCGGCGTAGTTGAGGGTCAGTGGTGCGACAGCCATTTCTCTACAGGGTAATGTGATGGCGTGCTCCGTCTGCCTGAGCAGTCAACAGAGTGCAGCCTCCGTCGATGCTGGGAATTCTGGAATGGATGTAAGGCGGATGGACTTGTGGTATAGCTTGGGCGGAGGACACAGCCCCTCATCCCACATGCTTCTATGAATAGTCAAGGCCAGTGGTGTGTGACTCTTTCCACATTACTTTCATTTGGTCCACATGGAGGAGTGGTATTATTGCATTTTGTGGTGTTATCTATCTTTCATGTTGTGCGCTATCTGCCAGTGGACGTTGTCCTCTGCATGGCTATGTTTAGCTTCTTGTTGGTACAATGGCTCCATTCTCCAGCATTATTAGCAGCAATGTTATTTCGGAGCAGGAATGGAAGGCCATTCAGTGCTATCTGCTCTCCCGTGTGTGGGCGGGACACTGCGTTTCCGCTGTTCATTTCGGCTTCTGTGTGGGTGTTGTGATTGTGCACACCTGTTCTCAGCCAGCCGGGTTTTTTTATTTTGTACATTGTATGTGTTGTTGTTGCGAGCAGGATGTTTTTGGTATTTCTTGTTGAGACTGGCGTGCCTTTTCCGGACATTGTTGATATTCTGCGCTGTTATGTGGTAGCCGCCGTGTGATTATCCATGTTTTACATACAAGGGTGTGTCCTATTTTGCATTCACATTACTCCCCTGTTCGGGACACTTGTGTGACGTCAAGTTGACAACTATGAGTTGTCGGTTGTGGACATGACTGATGCAGGAAGGCCACGTGACATGTACCTTCAGGGTGGGGCTGGTGTGTGGGGTGTGTAGTTGTGGCCCTGTGGTGTTTGTGTGCAGCCGGATTCTTGCGCAGTCCTTGGCCACTGTGTTGTGCGCATGTGTACCTGCGTCATCGCCGCTACGCTGCGGTGCCGTGACCGGGACATCACTTCCTGGGGCCGGGTCGTGGGTGCCCAGGATGTTGCGAGTTGTTTAGTTTTGACAGGTGGGACATGTGTGGGGACAGTGGTGGATGTGTCCTGTCCACACAGGGGTGTCTGGGGAGGCCATGTGCACTTTTCCAGGCACTTGCACTGTGTGCATTGTTTTCGTACCCTTGTTGTGTGTCTGCCTACCTGCGTCATCGTGGTGCGTTCACTCCTAGGTGGTGCATCAGGTAGAGCAAGGGGATGGCCTGGAGTGCAGGATTCATCTCTGGGTGGTCCGCCTTTTTAGTCTCCGTCAGGTAAGGTCGAGTCTCCGCCTTGGTATCTCGTGCGGTGTCTCTTAGCCGGTGGGGCTGTTTGGTTGTGGCATCGTAATTTGTACGCCGGGCGGTAAGTCATTTCGTCGGACGGTGTGTCTCCGTTGGCTCGCGCCGCTACGTAGACTGGCGCACTTTGATGGCGGGCGGCGCAGCAGGCTTGCGGGCGGTGTTTGCCTGACTAATCACATCCTAATTTGGCGGGCGTGTGGCCCGTTGCTGGCGGACGGTAATTTGCGGTTTTTGCCTCCGTCAGCACGGCGGTCGTGCTTCCGCCCGACATCGTAATGGGCCCCTTAATTACACAATGTACATATTTAATTATCGAGTACATAAATATTAATAATTAACAATAATTATTAATTATTATAATTAATTTCCTTCACACCCTTTACCTCTACAAAACAACAATCCACACCAAAAATATAAATACAAAAATAAATTAATTACACAATTAACATAAATAATTATCAATTAAATCATTAATAATATTGAAACAATAATAAATAATATAAATAAATTAATTTCCCACCCTATGCCCCAACAAATCCCACAACCCACACATAAAACTTAACATATTTCTGAAAAAGAATACACAATTAACATAATTTATGAACAATTTAGCAACTGATATTAATTAAATATTAAATATTAATTAATTATAATTCATTTACTTCCCACCCTGTACCCCTATAAACTCCACAATCCACTATGGCACTAAAAATGACAATAAACTACTACATTAAATTTAACAACAACTTAAAATTTACAAACAATATAAAACAATAACAATAATTATACAAACATTTTCTAATATATACAAATAAAATATATACTAAAATACACAAAAATAATTTAAAAAACGATATTATTAACAACTATATTTTTGGAAATAATATTAACAACATAGATATTTTTAACATCAATATTACTTACCTTAAAATTGATATTCTTGTCAATGATATTTTTGCACACTCTATTTTTGCTTAAACTCAACATGTTTGCCTCTCAAATGTTTTTTAAAGATTTTGTCTGAATATCACATAGAAATACTCTGTGGGCATACTCATTGTGTGTATCATCCTATACAGTATTCAGCTGGAAAGGATTCCCTTCCCTCACAACTACACCTCCTTGTCCACTGGAGTGGAGTCCCCGTAGGGGGGGTGCTTGGTAGCTCTGCTGAGGCAGTCAGTGGTGTAACAATAATTGAGGGGGCCTCCTGCAAGGTACGTGGAGGGCCCCCCTCTGGACTCTATCAGGAGCTCTCCGGCTGAAGTGCTGTGCAGAGGGGGCCCCCTGGAGCTTGGTGGCCCCCCTGCACTGCGGGGGCTGCGGGTGCCTGTGTTATGCCCCTGGAGGCAGTCCTTGCTGCGCTTGTGGTATTACTGGTGGCTGCACATTTTGTGAGGGTGTCTGGGGAACATATATTATTTGTGGACTTTGCTGTGTCTGTGTTGTCGTATTTCCTGGTTGACTATAAATTCCCATTCTTCCTGTTTGCACATCCATCTTTTCATGTTGCAGTCTTTAATAAAGTGCCCAAACCTCTGACAATAATAACAATAATGATCCCTTCTTGGAAGACCCATCCTACCTCTTCCTATACCTCCTCATCCTCCTCTACTACTGCCCTTACATCGTGCTGCTGCTGTTTGTACTGCCGTTGGGTGGCCCCTGGGACTATTCCCACAGTCATTGCAGTCATCTGAGTGGCTACTGCCAAAACAGCACCTTCCATTGCTCCTTTCTTTGCTAGTTTCTGCTGCAGTAACTTGGCTGCTGCTTTCTCTTCTACTTCCTGTTTATTCTTTTCTTTTTCTTGCAAAATAGGATTATGTGTGCTTGAAGTTCGGTCCAGGACTTTTTGCTTCCAATGCCACTGTGTTATCTAAGCTCTCCTGCATGTCAGGGGGCAACACATTCTTGACTACATTATAAAACAATAGAGCATTACATCCGGTCACCTCCCAACCCTGACCTACATCCTTGGTCCACTTTTCCTTCATCTTATTGTATTGTGTGGGAACCTCATTTGCCTGCATAGAGTCATGAGAGATCTGATGTCTGGCCTATCGGGATACATTTTCCTCAGCTGATCCCACACTACAGATCTGACCAAATTAAATGGAGACCCATCACATCTGGTGTCAGTGAGGGTCACATTTATAACTCCATCCCTTTAAAATAATGTGTCTGTTTCATCCCCTATGAGCAGGCTTTTTATGTCCCCTACTGTTAGGGTGACACCTGTGGTTTGTTTTTCAAATGCCCTGATCCATTTTCCTGCTCCCTCTGTAAGCAGTGGCAAATGCTTTCTGAGATTTTCCTTGTCCATCTTTGGCCATAGGGGCAAATTTACTAGGAAATGGTGCATCACAGCACTTCGAGCAATTTTGCAGCGACGCAAACGTCATTTAAAAAAACGCAGGGATGCACCGTATTTACAAGCATACGGCGCACCCCCGTGTTTTCCCTTGCGCTGATGCTAAAAATAGCTTCCTAGTGCCACCACAGACACCCTTGCGCATAGTGCAAGGGTGCCTGCATTGCACGGATGATTTCCAGCATATCAGGCACCCTTGTACTATAATACAAGGGTGCCTGTGTTGCAGAGAATAACACCTTCACTATGGTGCAAGGGTGTCTATGTTGCAGGGAATGATTGTTTATGTGCAGGAAGGGACACCTTTCTGCGCAGAAAACAATCTTTAAAGGTGATTTGCTCTTTCTATGCGTGCTGCTTTCTGCAAAAATGAGGAGAAATAAAAGTATTTCTACTCGTTGCGGCAATTTAACTTCTGCTTTTAAATGGCATTTTATTGGCCCTGCCTCAGATTTACACATCTTTGTAAATCTGGGGCAGAATCAAAAAGCAATGGGTGTTGTGGTAGCATGCCCACAGCAACGCCCACTGCATGCCCATTTCACACAGGGGTAAGTCCGTTTTTTATGTAGCGCAGCTACTCACCCTTACGGGTCTCAAGGCGCTGGGGGCCATCGTGGAAATTAAGTGAGCTATTGCCCAGAGTCACATGGTGCTGAGCTGAGCTGCCGCCGGAGCCGGGGATCGAACCGTGAACCCTGTGTTCCGAAGTCGGCTGCCCTGGCCGCTGCACCACACCTCTCCACTGGGGTGTACTAGCTTCAGCCCTTCTATGCTCCTGTTCCCTTTCTTGAGATATTGGCCATCGTGCCATACCTATAGTCCTATGCACATAGTCACTGCACCCTGCATCCCTTTGCTGTGGTGTGGACACTTGTTCTCTAATTACTTTTTCTGTGGTGTCCCTTTTCTGTACCAACCGCAACGTTGCTGATGATATATGTGATCGGCCATCACTATCCCCTGAACTCTGACGTTCGCTCTTATCCTGCTGGGGAGAGGCTGGATCTAGATGCAGTATGAACTGCGCCTCTAGTTGTCCTGAATATTGGGGGGTCCCCTACTCTAGTTTGCTGCCGAGGAGTACTTGCCTTTTTTTATTTTGGCATTCATGGGGTAATCTTGGGGGTGGCTGTCGGGGAGTGTGGAGGGGTTCCAATTTCAGGGTTCTCAAATCCCATTGCGGCTTCTTGCAGCTGCACTAGTGAGTAGGTGCTAAGCATCGTTGGAGAGGGGCTTATAGGATCATATGGGGGTGTGGGAACAGAAGGGCTACTAGGGGTATCTCCTTGTAAGGAGTCTTTTGATTTTTCATAAAATATTCTCCATAAGGCTATGGTGGCTTCTGTCCTCTAATTTGGCTCCTGCATATATACTTCGAAGGTATTTGACAACATGCTCAAATATTCCTCTAATTTGGCTCCTGCATATATACTTCGTAGCTATTTGACAACATGCTCAATTATCCTATCGTTGAAGGTTCCTTCTTTTGGCCAAGAATACGTATATTTTTGGGTGGCTTAAACAACTCCAGGCTACTTTTGTAATTTCTTCTTATTTACTGGGGAACACCTTCTGCATATGCTCTAAGGGGGTCTCCATGATTAGGCATATTTAATATTTTAGCTTTTACCTCTTTTCCTACCTGATCAAATATTACTTACGTTTAAAGTAGACATGCATTAATCTTAAAGTGTCTACTTTTCTAACTTATCGTTTTTGCGATATACATTGTAAAGTTTTGCTTCACCAGTTATACAGGGCACATTACAATATAACTTTTCGTTTCATGCAATGTATATTTAAAACAACGGTTTGCACATCATACAATAGTACACAATAACATCATTGTGGAAAGTTGATTATTGGTAGGGGCAAATGTAGGTCTGCCACAGGCAATAAGGCCACTAACACATGATAGGACTCAGCATAGGTCTTAGAAAATTATTCCCATGCTCAACCCTTGGTAGCTTGGCTGCGAGCAGGCAGGCTTAACTTCAAAGACAGGAATGTAAAGCATTTAAAAACACCAATTCAGTAAATAATTAAGACACAATGCATAATAAAAATCCAACATCAATTTATAAGAATAGGAAATATTTTTATCTTTATCATGACACCAAAACGACAAAAATCCAATGTAGGGAACCGGAGATATGAATTTTTAAAGATTTATCACTTTATAGCACTTAGAAACATATAGCACCATGTTGGGATATCTGGTCGCGATAGACCGGCTCAAAGTCAAAGTTTCAGGCAGACCGCGATGGAGCCCTGAGCGGCTACCACTGGCGGTAGGTCCCGGTCACAGTTTTTACTTTCGGACTTAAAAACTTTTCTGGAGCTTTTTCTCGCGGGGTCCCTCAATGCTCTTCACCAGGCCGGATTCGGTGAGGGTTCGCCGGCCTTGGATTTCTTCTACTCCCGGTCAAACTCTGGAAGTCGGACCTACGGAGCTTTTAGCGGGACGAACCTGGAAGGCTTAGCCGGCTCGTGATTGAAGGCAGGCGGCTTGGCTGACCAGGTTGAATCGGTCCCCCTATGCAGCTTTTTTTCAAAGTTGCTCCAAAGTTCTCCAAACTCCTGGAACTTCTTCCTGAAGTTCACCAAAGGGTCCCAAAGTGTCTCAAACTCACTCCAAGGGTCTGGAAGCTCCAAGATGGTCCTTGAAAGTTGAGGACTTCAGTTCCCACAATCCACTTGGACAAAACCCTTACAAATCCACTGGTAATTCTCCAGTTTGAGGATCCTTGGTGGTGATGTTCCAGGTGAGCTCTGTTAACCTGTAGCTTGCAGGGAGTCCACTCTTTAGTTCTTTTACAGCAAGGTAATCCACAGGGCTGTAGTTTCAGCTGGTGCAGTCTTCAGAGGGCAGGCCTTAGAATTTGCACCCCAACTTCTCAGCATGGCAACGTCTTGCTTTCTTAAGTTTCAAGCAGCAGATCTGAGAGACTCTGCCCCTCTCAGATACTTATTCCAAGTTCTCTGGGTCAAGCAGGAGGTCACTGCTGACCAATGGGAGCAGGGCAACTCCCCAAGGATATGACCACATCCTGTAGCGTGTGGCATTATTTTGTCCAAGAGTGCACCAAATCCTCCAAATTCATAATAGCTGATTTTCCAGCAGGGAGGTAAGAGCTGGCTAAACACACCCATAGGATGGCTACTTTCCATAGACTCTCCCCCTTGCATCTGTGCATTCCTTCCATAAGCCTATCTATGGCTGAGGTGAAAAGTTTAGAGTTGCAAATGACACTGGTTTCTTCCCTCCTCTTTGAAGACCATGGTTTACGACTCCTCCACCTGCCCTAGCATCCTGTGGAACAGCACACTGCCCTTCCAAAAGAGCTGGTTAACCCCAGGGGCTCTTTATCACCTCTTCAAAGCAGCCTGGCTAATCCACTTAACTCTGACCAATCAGGACAGACCACTGGAAGGCTGAATCTGGACTTACAAACAAGAAAGTCTTATAACTTCTTGTCTGTACATTTTAGGAGAAATTCAACAATATGATATTGTTGGATTTATCACTACCATTCTGGGAAGTCTTTGAATGGAAGTTCTATCATTCTCCTGTCAGGAGTTATTAGTTAATAACTTCTTGTCTTGCCATGTTAACCTATGTGGCATGGGATTTGCAATGGGAAAAAGGACTTGGGCCATTCTTCCAGCCCCAGGACTTATAAAAACATATTTTATAAGTACTTCGCTTATATCTACAGGACCCCCACCCCATGGAACAACTAGGGGAGACTTTGGGGGTTCTGAATCTGTAGAGATATTGCAGATCCTCCCTCCACAGTGCTCCTAGCATCAAAGTCGAATTTGGGCAGCACTTTATCACAATGTGGGGAGTGAAATGTGAAAGTTCACTTAACACAGGGCATATAAAACTCATTTTATAAGGGTCCACCTTACAAATACCTGACTCCCAACCCCTGGGACACCTAGGGGAGACCCTGGGGGTTCCTAATATGCCACAACATTGTAGGTTATCCATTTTTAAGTGCCCCAAACACCAAAGTCGAGTTTGGGCACAATTTACTTTTTAAAAACAGTCATGGAACCCAGGGCTGCTTTTAAACTGACCGCAGGCTTCAGCAGTGCACACATGCAAGTGCAGAAAAGGCTGCTGGCCTCTAAACTGCCATGCCCTACTATATACTAGGGGCTGATAGGTAGTTTCAATCCCCCTGCCCTATTATGTACTAGGGGCTTATAGGGTAGGTCATGCCAATCACAGGGGTACCCCAACCCATAGTGTACCCTAGTGTATGTAGGTGTTTTCACTGTATTCTAAGTGTTTTCAGCATAGCACTGGCCCTGGGCCTGGTTAGGCAAAGCCCAGGGTCAGTCAGAGTCAGTTACCACCAGTACCATTCAGAAAAATGTTGGGGGGTGCCCAGGGCACAGGATGAATTTGCAACAATCATACTGTGGCCACATTCCATTCAAACACACACACGCTCATAAGTCAGTCATACAAAAAATATATAAATTCTATTCTGGGATGATAATCACATTTCTATTCTACTTTTCAATAAATGCAACTAGCTACTCCTGGCCACTTTCCTCCATGCCCCAGAGAGGATTCCTTTCAAACCATGTGTCTTAGCGACCATGGTTGAATGCAAGACTGGTAATTTGAGTGTTCAAATTTTAACTGGAGGTAAAGTTTAGCAACACCAGCCTTTCAGCTGTCCCTCGGAGTCAAATAGAACACATGTTGGCACCTTCCACTTTCAAATTATCCACACGGACCACTTTCAACTTGTCATTGGGAATCACTGGTTAACTAGTTATATAAGCGCCTTACTGATGGTGCAGCACATGTACACAATCCACCAATATGAAATCTCGCATGTGGTACCCTTCTGACTCTTTTAGTCTTATATCTTATATTTACATCATATTTACATCTGTGTTTAGTATTGCCAAGAAGAACATGCTAATTCATAAACAAGGTTTGTGATCCGCCCTGTCCTCACCTTTAAAAGACAGCACTTCCCAGATTCCTTCCAACCCCTTGGTACAGGCAGAACTTCAGCTTAAACACTGCATCTGCTTACCTCATCAAAGAGTGCTCACTGGTCTCTGCAGCGGGGTAGGCGGTCTTCTGGTGCCAGCCGTCAGGTGGGGAAAAAGGAGTCTCCTATCTGGCTCGCCAACTGTTGTGAAGTGGCAAAACTTCCAATACTGGAATAGCCTCACAGACTCTTCTTGGCAGTGCAAAGACATTATTTACTAATTGTTGTGACAGGGAGAAAAAGCTCCAGCACGCAACAAGGACTGCACCTCAGCCCTTCTCAGGCTTTCTCTTAAATTCCTGCGGGCATGCAGGCCTTTCTATAGGTAACATCACAATGGTTAATTACACATAGTAAATAATAGTTGACTTGCAAGTTACAGATTTAAGATGGAAAAACACTCAAGGACATGTGACCTCATAACCCTGAATTCCACAACACATTCTTTATTATACTTCCAACAACTGAGCATCCTTCTGCTTGTGAATGTGTGTGCATTTCATAATAAGTGTAATTTACATGAAGTGTGTGCTGGCCTTTGGGTGCTCAGAACTTAGATGCTGATTACGACGCCAGCCGAATCGACCATCTGACAACCGTGGTTGCGGTTCAATTCTGACTGCCAAGTCTGCGTTTTCCACCCCTGCTGTATTATGATGCATGCAGGCCTAATTGCTGACCACTGCGGTTGGATTTGACTCCGCATGAATCATGGTGGTTGGAGAGGGTGTCAATCGGGACTCCGCCGCCGCCATGCCTGTGGTTCCACTGCCAAGCAGATTATGATACATCCGAAACCTTGGCGGATCAATGTTGGTCGTTACGCCTCATCGTAAGAACACCATGGTACTGCTACCACGAAGCACCACAACACAAACCATTGTATGCGTCCAGAAAACTACACAGCTGATGTCAATAGGCAAAGTGGACACTCCTACAATTTAAAGTATAAAAAACACCATGTCCCAGACCATGATCTTTTGCCACCACCCTTCAGCACAGTAGGACTGACCGTTAGTTTAGTGTCAGAGCAGCCAGCCCTTTCCTTCCATTCACACTCCACACACCATCATTGCACCATTAACTTTATATATTTAGTTAAGTATTTTCTAGTAAACCCCCTGTCTTTCTCCCTCACTGTCACTGTGGTGCACACAATGTCACAAAAATAAAATCCATGTTTTTCGGAGAAGGAGTTGTCAGTGATGGTGGATTAAATCCATTAGAGTAAAGTCCCAGGTCTTTGAAGCCTAAGTCCAACAAACTCCTGTCACTAGGAAGAAAGAGATGTGTCACATGATAGTCAACAAAGTTAATGCTGTAGGTCCCACTCTGCACACAAAGGAGGACATCAGGAAGAGATGGCACAACCTGAATCCCGGAATTAAGCCTCGAGCGCTGCTGACTCTTCTGGAAACATGGACGTGGAGGACCAGCATGGCTCATCTGGGTAGCTGGGCATACGGCACCAGTGAGTCTAATTGGGCTCACAGCTACATCTCCCATTCCAACTTCAACATCACAGCTGACCCCTACCCCAACAACCGGACAATTTAGCTCTGCCAGCAATATTTCCTGCCACCCCCTCTCAAAACTGGAGGTGAGTAGAGACAACACACTCACTGAGGATGGTGGAGCCAGTGGGAGGGGGCAGGCAGGGTCATTATTTCCATGTGTTCCCTCAGATGAAAGTGCAAGCTACGTAAGTAAACAAGTACATGTGTATTGTCAACATTGTGCTACAGACAATCTCAACCATGCCACCTCACGACAGACATGAAAGTGTACATTCTCTACTTTATCACATGGTCCCAATCTAAGGCTGGCATGATATTACAAAAAGAGCAAAACAAGACATCACAAAAACTATCTGTGCCAGTGACCACGATTTTCATGTGCATACTTCAAAAACATGGTAGGAGGCGACACATCTGACAATGCCAAATAGCATAGGCAACTGACAATTGGGTCATGTCATCAGATGAAGCCACTTCGACAACCTCCGGTCAGAACGCTTCGCCGGCAGTGGTGTTGGGATCAGCTTACTCGCTAGATCTCGTGGCATATTTGGGCCATCATCTTAAAAGGATAGCGCACTCGCTTTAGATTAGGAAGATACACATCGTTTTTATCTACTGTGCCATACACACTGCTACAAATTTGATAGTCGAAACAAGCAAATTTTGAAGATTGCCGAACCTTACTCTTTGGACACAATTCTTATTTGGAAAGACCTAGCCGGGTCAGAAGTATAACCATGAACTAGGCATAGAACTGGCTTTTGGGTAGCCATACAGCCCTGAAGAAGTCGAGGGTTATTATCCCAACGACGAAACACATGTTGGCTGAACCCTGTGGTGTTCTTTGGAATAAAGAATAAAAATTCTTGCAAAAAGACTTTACTGGCTCTGATTTCGAACTTTGGATTGAACTTTCAAACTAGACGAATACGTGTGCACAGGATTGGACTGTCCTCACAAAAGGTATCCCACATCACTGGAAAAAGAGAGCAAAACATGACAGTACAACTGTTTCTGAGCGTAAGTTCCTTCCAATCCAGTGTTGCTGCATCTGGTGGAATTTCACAAGCACATGTCAGTAGTGTGCCACAAGCACTGTGGCATACTCTGATCAGACACATCAACAGCTACATCCAGGTCATACATTTATTTTTATTTTTTTTATTTATAAAGTTTTATAAAGCGCGAACATGACCAAAATGTTGGTGTCAGAGCGCTGTACAACCTAATAAATAGCATTAAATATACAAGGAGCAAAATATAGACAATACAGCATGAAAAGATAATACAAAGAGACATAGTGAAAACACCAGCAGAGAAATCAAATTGGCATGAATAGTCGCCTCAGATAGGAAGGACATTATTCAGCAGTCTCATTTTTACTTTGTTTTTGAAAAGAACGAATGAAGGGATGGTCCTGATCTCTGGGGGAAGAGAGTTCCAAATTCTTGGGGCAATTCCAGAGAAAGATCTCTTATAGGTTTTCTTTTTGTGAAATTTTGGGGGTTTCAGCAGTAGGGAGCATGTACTACGAGAATCTCTATTCCTTCCGGATAGCACCAGTTTCTGAGCCAGGTAGCGAGGAGTGTTGTGGTGGATGGCTTTGTATGTCATGCATGCTATTTTTAGGTAGATTCTAGATTCATAGGGTAGCCAGTTCAGAGAGTGGAGGGCTGGGGTGATGTGATCATTTTTCTTTACGCCTGTGATGAGCCGTGCAGCATCATGGAGGGTAGCCCTCAACGGTGCTAGTTTTATTTTCGGTAGGCCAACAAGGGTAGCATTCCCATAGTCAAGTTTGGAGATCACAAGAGCCTGAACCGCCATCTTGAGATCTGCATTGGGCAGGAAA
Source organism: Calotriton arnoldi (assembly GCA_963921515.1). Classification (NCBI taxonomy): domain Eukaryota; kingdom Metazoa; phylum Chordata; class Amphibia; order Caudata; family Salamandridae; genus Calotriton; species Calotriton arnoldi. The sequence goes on along the minus strand of CAWUFW010006111.1, from coordinate 104,994 downwards.
GGCTTTAGTTTTCTTAAGATGTGGAGATGGAAATTGGCCGCTCTGGTTGTGGAGCTGATGTGATTCATCATGGAGAGGTTGTTGTCTAGCGTTATTCCTAGGGATTTTGCTGAATCAACAATATGTGGGGTACAGTTCAAGGCGGTGAGGAGTGGGAGCCAGACTTTGATGTTAGAGGTGGTGTTGGGAGGCGAGATTAATAGGAATTCAGTTTTGAGGGCGTTAAGTTTGAGGTGGTTAAGTGTTAACCAGTGTTAAGTTTTGTTGAGGACTTAGACAATGTAAAGGGAGACTAGCATGATTTGGCCCAAAAACCACTTAGTGTTGGAGAACATGATGGCACACATATTTCCCTAGGACCTCCACACAACAGGGAACAAGTCTAATGGATTTGTAGCAACTTCCATCCTATCATTGTGGAAGCTGGCTTGGTTCTGGAGTAGTACATACAAAGTCTGTGCCAGACATTCTCAGGACCAATCCATGTCCACTTTCTACTTAAACACAGCATCATATACCTGCTCATGTCACAACTCTGAAATGTCCAAATGAGACTGACATGGTGAAGGTACCTAAAACAAACCAACACAGAGAGATTAGCCAGGCAGCCATATATCTGACATCAATCACAGTCAACTTCTGGAGTACACAGTACATTGGAACATGTTACCTACACCAAGCTACATAAGCTACTTATGCATGTCTCCAAACCTAACTACAAAAACAGCAGTGCGCAGAGTTTTACACAGGTGTACATATCAAACATTCATTCATTAATGTCTTCCTCATAGCATCACAACACTCAATATAGCAGCCAAAGTTATGACATCTCACAGCATACTTACACTTAAGAGAAGTTGTTGATGAGCTCTTGACGCATGTCAACCTCTTCCTCTTCACCACTATCAATATCATTGGAAATTTCAGGATCCTCACCCGGTGGTGCCTGCTTGCTTCCGTATCTGCGATGAGAGGGATGTTCCGTCACAGTGCTAAGTTGTGGAGCAGAATATGGTGATCTGATACATCTTCCGGGGTGACTAGAGGTGGGCTCCTGAATCTGGCCTTCATGAGCCCAAAAGCCAGCTCCACTGGCCACCTTGTTCTCCTATGGGCCCCATTGAAGCGGACTTCCCCTGGCGTTGTTAGATTCCTCAGCGGTGTCAACAACCGTGGCAAATTGGGATGTGCTGAGTCTCCTAGATAGAAGACACATGTATGTGAAATTATCAGTTACACATTTGTAGAACATACAACCTGACACCACACACACACAAAGGATTGGATATGCCATTCTCATCAACAAGCTAGGCCCTCACTGGTAGTAGTTGTGACATCAGCTGGGTTACGGTGCTGTCCCGTAGTATGAAGGAGTCAGAGCCTGAGGCAGGGTATCTGACACAGACGTGTGTGATGTATAAATCCTGTAAACACACCACTTGCATGTTCATATAATGGCAGTGCTTTCTGTTCCTATACACCTGTTCTCAGACTTGCAGTGGTACTAAGGCAATGTCTGTGCCATTGATAGATCCAACAACATGTGGGATGTGACCAAAACTATAAAAATCACCCTTCACATTTGCCAAATCTTCACGTCTGGGGAACTGAATGTAGCTGTCAATGTGTCTCACCGATGCTGCTAGCACATCACGTAGCACCCCACTGAATATAGGTTGTCATATTCCACCAGCTATGGCCACAGTGTACTGAAAAGAACCGGTGGCAAGGAAATGCAGTGCTGCCATGAGTTTCACTATTGTGCCAGCGATGTGGGATAGTTCCTACGAGGACGTTAATGAGGCGTCAACTGGTCACATACAATCTTGTATTGTCTGCCCATTGAGATGGACTTCCTGATGATGTCTCTTTCTTCCATAGTTTGTAGGTCTGGAAATGGCCAGTACGCAGGAGGCTATCATTGCTGCCCTCTGCCACGGTACCTATGTTAGGAGGACACACACATATGGATATTGGTCAAAGTGTACACACTCACATATACCAAAAACAGACAAATGGAATGTGAGCAAACATCACTGCTGATGTCAGCTGTACACAGCATTACACATGTTTCATGTATGACATACCATAGCATACACAGCTACATCTTGGATGAGGAAAGTGGAAGTGATGGCTGCCAAAGGTGTGGATCATCCATACAACCCACTAACCTTTGTTGTAGGAGAGGCCATTCCAGGTGGTAACTAGCCTAAAACATACCCTTGACTTTCCTAAAAACTACGGAAATAACGGGCAAGATTCTGACATATTGCCATGACTGCATGCTCCACCTATAATCCCCAATCTGGCCTCCTCATGTGTCTGTTACAGCATTGTGCCCATCATACAATCTACTATTGTATGGTGGACACCGTCATTTTGAAGAGTCTGGATTGCACACATACCTACTGTTACCACTGGTATACCCTGGCCTGCGGTAATCGTGTGTTCATGCACAGTCATGTACCACACTGACGGGTGAGGATTGGTATAAGTACTTCAAGGATCTGATAGAGACTTCTAGCTGTAGATTCCTTACCTTTGAAATTCCCAGGCGTCCGGCTGGATCTAAACACTTTTGCGTGAGCAGTACTCCTGCGTGTCGCCAGGTGGCTCCATTCAGCTCTGCGTGATGTTGTCGGCACCGTTAACGTTGGCTATGACATTGCGGTGACCTATAAAGGCCATGTCTGAACTGGGGTGGTGGAGTGAGCTAAAGAATGATGATGGATTAAACCCAGATCAGTTGACTGGGGGTGAGTGTTTGATTAGCTCAAGCGTTCCGTCCATCATCCCCTTTGGTATCGCTATAAAGGCACTAACCAGGTGTGTGGAGGTCAGTTATTTTCTTTCCACGCCAGTTAAGCGCTGATGCAGAGAAGACCTACCCCTCTATTTCTTTTTGACAGGATTTTTCAACTTTTTGTCGAGCAAAATTTTCCAGTGTGTTGAGGGACCCCCACCTCGTCTGTCTCTTGTGTCTCTTGTGTCTCGAGCGGAACCACGACTCTAAGTCGTGCTCTGACTGTGGGCCATGGCTCCGAAGGCCTCGCGGGAGCAAGCTTTGAAGCTCTTTGTGGCCCAGCAGTCGACACCAGCCAGCGAGGCTCTGTGGAGATCCCAGTCCCGTTCCAAGAAGAGGAGGTGGCGGGACCGTTCCCGGAGGCCCAAGTCCTCTCCTTCCACTAGAGGTCTTTAGGACACTCGGGGAAGAGGCACAGGAAGAAGAAGAAGAAGTCCAAGCAGACTTCATCTTCGCCTCGGCTGTCGTCCGTCGGCGAATGAGGTAAGGTGCACTGACGCTCTAGGCAGGGTTCTGCAGACCCCTGAGGTGAGCCTTTGGGTCCAGTAGGGTAGGAGGGAGCCCCATTGGATTCATCACCATCGGCTCTGGCCACGGTGCTGGTGTGACCTCGTGGATTCAATTCCAGATCCGGGTCGATGCTGGTCATGCCAACGCAACCTACCCCAGCATCGGGACCGAAGTTGGTGCCTTCAGCGCCACCGGTGCCCACCAGCATACCCTGACACCGGCAGAACTCAGAGGGTCAATGTTGTCGCCTGGACATTATGAGGTTGTTTTAGATATGAGAGAGGATTGGTAGGGATCTATGGACCCTTTAGAACATCAGGATGTTTCAGCAGAACAGATGGACTGATATGAGGAACTTGGGCCCTGGACACATCCCCTGATACTGGCATGCTTTTTCCACCAGTGAAGGAGGGGGCTTCTTATGCCATGGCGGTAAAGAGGGCAGGAGAGGTCCTTGGACTGGAGCTGCCCTACATGCAAGTCAGGACTAATCTCCTGACCGAAGTGCTTCAGCCTGGGGTTTCCACCTCCAAACCCATATTGCCCTTTAATGAAGCACTGACTGATGTCCTCCTAGGCACATGGTCCAAGCCTAGCACAGGGGCTCCTGTGAACAGGGGAATTGCACGCTGCCATTGCCTGGCTCCGGGCAAGCCAAGGTTCCTCAGCCAACACCCCACCCCTGAGAGCTTGGTGGTGCAGGCTTCGACATCCCATAGCGCGTTCCCTTTCGCTCCTCCGGCTAGGGCATCCAAGAGACTGGACACACTAGGGAAGAAGATTTTTTCTACTAGCCTGGCATTGCGGTCGGTGAATACTGCATGCTTATTGGGCCATATCTCCCACTCCCTTTGGGAGATGGTTGCACAAGTGTTGCCACAGGTCCCGGAGGAGGCCCGGGCTATACCCATCCAGGTGGTGAAAGATGGGAGAGATGCAGCAAAATTCACCACTAGGTGTGGCTTAGACACAAATGACTCACTGGGCAGAGCGGTTTCGTCGACGGTGGCCTTACGACACCATGCCTGGCTAAGAACATCTGGCTTCTTGGGCAATGTCCAGGCTGATCTAATTGACATGCCCTTTGATGGATCTTGTCTCTTCGGAGACAGCCTTACTCGGCCTTTGAGGTGCTTCAAGGACTCTTGTGCTATGGCCAGATTCTTGGGCCTCTCAGCAACACCCCGTGGCCAGCCTAGCTTTAACCCCTTTTGTGGCAATGGAAGGGCTTTTCAGCAACGTCAACCGTATCCCACCGTCCTGTGCAGACTTAGCTAGTTGTGCGAGGATGCGGGTTATTCGGACCTTGGAATGATAGCCAGACGGCATTGGTCACCCTGTCATCGGCAGCTGCAGCCTCCAAGCACTCCCAATTTGAGTCTGCAAGAACATTCTACTCCAGTTGGAGGGAGAACCCATTACCATTTCCTCCACTGGATAGCATCAGACAAATGGGTCTTGCAGATCATTCCTTTCTTTTCCTCTGTCTATTCCACCACTTCAAGAACGGCTGGAGGAGGACCATCTAACTTTTCTCCAAGCTCTCCTGGCCAACGGGGCTATAGAGAGGGTTCAGATTTCAGAAGTAGGCAGTGGTTGCTATTCCCGCTACCTTCTGAATCCGAAGAAGAACAAGGGATTGTGGCCCATTGTAGATCTTTGGACCCTCGATCTCTTCCTCAAAAAGGAGAATTTCAAGATGCTCACGTTTGCTCAGGTTTTTTCTGCCCTAGACCAAGGAGACTATCTGGTAGCGTTGGACTTGCAGGATGCGTATTTTCACATCCCCATCCTACTTGGCCACAGACGTTACCATCAGTTCAAGGAAGTCCACTACCACTTTCAGTTTACCGTGCTACCTTTTGGCCTCACCAATGCCCCTCGGGTGTTCACCACGGTGATAATGGGGGTTGCAGCTCATCTGCGCAATATAGGGATTTCAGTATTCAAGTGAATATCTCCGACATGGTCCAGATCATGGATGGAACTGTAAAAAGACCTGCAGTGGTGGCTGACAAACGGTGACTGGGTCAGAGACAGACCCCTCTCCCTTCCCCAACCAGATCTCACAATAGTGACAGATGCGTCACTTCTGGGATGGGGCGGCCATCTGGGAGAGGTGGAGATCAGGGTATATCGGTCTCTGGCGGAGTCGCAGCTCCACATCAATTTGTTGGAGCTTCGGGCGATCCTGTTGGCATTGAAAGCATTTCTTCCCTCTGTCAATGGGTAGTTAGTGAAGGTGTTCACGGACAACACCACCCCCATGTGGTACTGCAACAAGGAGGGTGGGTGGGGTCTTGGACCCTTCGTCAAGAGGCCCTGTGTCTCTGGACATGGCTGAAACAGCAGGGTATAATCCTGGTGGTTCAACACCTGACAAGTTCTCTGAATGCCAGGGCAGACAAACTCAGCCGTCGATGCCTAGCTGATCACGAATGGCGTCTCTCGTCGGAGGTGGCGCAAGGTCTCTTTCAGCAGTGGGGAGAGCCTTGGTTAGATCTGTTCGCATCTGAAGAGGATGCGCTAATTGCCAGCAGTTTTACACGCTGGAGTTTCCATGCCGGCTATCGCTCGGCAACGCTTTTCATCGCAGGTGGAGCTCGGCCTACTGTATACTGTTGTAGGGATTCTGCACATACACAGAGCTATGCACAGGATAATAGGACCTCGGAGTATAGTGGTGAACCAACCATGCACCTTAGTACCCACAATCCCAATGCGACTAGCTTTAGCGTCTCATTAGCAACGATGCTACCAATGATTAGACAACCCAGAACACGGTCTCTCTCTCTCAGGACTCGCGGGGGCAAGGACACCCTTTCATAACTCACTCATACCTGTCCACAACGTGCGTAATAAGACCCACTGTATAGTTTAAAATGTTTATTTCAACTATCGTGCTCTAAGATACAGTACACGTGCCAGTACTATCAGCATAATGCATAAGGATAAAATAATAAGCATAGTTACAATTCCATAGAATACAAACGGGGAAAGCATTTCATAAAGCAGTGGATATAGGGCTAAATGACCATACCACCCTCCCCGTGCTATTAGCTAGTTTATTATAAAAACAGAAGACCTCTGGGCATTGTCATGCGGACCCTCAAACCTCAATATCTAGATGCAAGGTTTACATCATCAGACAAGCACAGCTCTTCTCCCTGGAAAGGTTTTTCTCCAAGTGCCTCCAACAGTGAGATCACAATATTAAAAGCACACGAATTTCTCCAGTGCAGCTGTACTTAGTGTTATGTCTAAGTGCGAGGGACTGGCCAGATCAGCAAGAACAAGGGACGTTGTTTTTCGACCTTGTACATGTTGTGCAGACGTAACCCACAGGGAACAGGAGAAAAGGTGAAAGGCAGAAATGCAGACAGTCCTAATATAGCCGGGCAGAAGCAGAGGCTGGAAAAACAAAGTCACAAAGTAATGTGTGCAAAAAAGCATCATGGCAGCCAGGCCTAAGCCAACTTAGCAATGCAGACAATGAGGCCACAAACCACAGGACACCCTCCCCTGGTCAGTCCATTGGCGAAGACATAGGACGAAGACAGAGTTCAATAGCTGGAGCAGAAGGGAAACGTCAGTTGTGGAACAGTCCCCCGTGAAGGACAAGGAACAGGAAAGAAGAAAAAAAAAAAATCCAGTGAGGCAGGACGCTGAACGCGGAGGCCCCCTAATCCAATAGAGTGTAAGTGCAGAAAAACGCCACACCTTCCAAGAGGACATCGTTGGAATCGTCAGAAAAAGAGAGGCCATCCAGTTCAACAAATCAAAACTGCATTCATGGTCCTCGCAAGAGGGAGCAGTGATCAGCCATGCGGGACAACTTGCGTGATACTCAATATAACTTTGTTGTAGGAGATTCTGAGCAGCCGCCCAGATATCCCATTGTGCCAAAATCCCAAGTGCAGCCGCACGCGCCATGAAGCCATCCCTGGAACAGTCTCGTTCATGGGCCTCTAAGGGACCCACTAACTGGACAAAATCCGGGTCAGACAGAGACGTATTGAATAGGCAATAATCCAAGGACCATGAGAAAGGACATCGGATGCAAGACATCACAGGTTGCACGCAAGTGAAATACGCAAAGTGAAAAGAAAGTCTATAGGACACACTGAGTGTCGCCAATGGCAGTATGCCGAAGCCAGCAAGGATGCGTTCACGGAGCATCCGGAGTCTACCGTGGTCGAGGAGGCCCCCAGGAAGTGCAGCCATTGCGGAGCAAATAGACCAAAAGCAATATACCAGCCGCCAAGGCGAGGATCAACGGAAAGCCGCCAAAGACGCTGGAAAAAATGGAATGAATAAAAGTTGGTATTACACCAAAGATAGTTTGAAAGGAGGTAACAAGGCCCGATCCCACAACTTTAAAAAAGTGCACAAGACCTTCGGTGCGTGATGCATTGAAAACACAGTGAATCAGTTCACCGAAATGCTGTGGGAGGTTTGTGTTCAAAAGGGCCTGTATTTCACTGTGGGTACTAGCCACCTGGAGGATGAATGTCTCCCGTGCAGACGTGAGCATAACCTCCTGGTTCAATAATAGCGCCTTTATTCTGCTCAATTTATTGAAATCTGCCTTCAAAGTCGGAATGGAAGGCCAAATGGAACTATCTATGATGTCGTGCGGAGGAGGAAAAAGCAAATTTTTACAGCACACAACCCGGTGGGAAACAGTTACAATATAGGGGATTCCAGCCAGCATTCCCCAGCAGTCCTGATTATTCAGAAGGAGATAGCTACCATTTGCAAGCACAGTGAAAGTAGGAGAAATAGCAGGAGCAGGAATGCCCTTTAAAACACAAGCAAGATTAGGAGCCGAAACGTTACAAGCTCCGTGCAATTTAATGTTTTTGCAAATAAGGGAATGACCCACAGTAGAATCGCATGACTCCCCCGTGAGAAAAACTTCCTTTCCGCCGTTCAGGCATTTATACATGAAAGGCAGGGACCAAAGTTCATGCAGGAAGGCACTGCCCAAGGGCTGAAAATGGCCCACAGGATAATGTTTCATGCCCAAACTAAATTCAAATAAAGAAAAAGGCAAGGCGATAACCCCGTGAACTAGCCACACGGCAGAATCCAATTCCGCCACAGAGAATGGTTAGGGCTCTATTTTTTCGATATGTAATAGAGTGTATGTTGCATCTTTCATGGACATGAATTGCTGTTTTTCAGTTAAATTAAAAGGCAGGAATAAGGCAGAGGTGTTCAAAAAGTGCCAAGGAACTTTACCCATTTTAAGTGTTTGCAAAGTCAATGCAAACTGCATTACTGAACGCAATTGATTTTGACCATGATATAACACAGAAACATCATCTTGTACAATATCAACCACAGAGGAAACAATATTCTCTAATGTGTAAATGCGGGAAGACAGGGTATTAATACTATTGTCAACAACAGCAAGCACCTTTTCTAAATTTGCCTGATCTATTTCCCGTAGACGGGAAGCAGCTTCAATTTGCGAAAGCTTCCAGAATTCATTGTAAGCCTCATAAATGAACCTCTTAGGTCGAGGGCCACGAGGACCGAGAACAAAATCGGACAGATCAATGTTCCCTGATAGCAGGGATAAATGCTGTTTCACAGAATCTAATGAAGAGTGCTGCAACCACTGTTTACATAATTTACCAACAGAATATGTTGTAACTGTACGAGAGTCAGAAAACCTCGGGTCTTGCCTATCCTGTTTGTACCCAGGAGCCGAGTCATGAAAACGCAGGATGACTGAACAAACGTGGAGATATTAAACAAATTGTTCTGAAGCAAAGCTTGCACAGCTGTAAGGGAAACATTAAAATGCAAGCTTCCGTTGGGAGTGGAATGCAATACAGGAATGGAAGGTGCATTCAATTGTTTGGAAGTAGCCAAGCCCCAACACGTTGTTTGATAGATGGTACGATTTAAAAATAAAATTTGGGACGGAATGAGGCAAGCACGGTGCAAGGCTTCTGTGCCTTGCACCTGCCATGGCTTGGAGCCCCAAATAGATTTCAAGTCAATGGTGTCCTTCCAGTACTCATAACCACCCACAGCTAAGGCGTTCAGAAAGGAACCCGAATATAACAATTTGGTGTGGGTCAACATGATTTTCTGAGTTGACGAAGTGTTTAATTTAAAATAATAGGACCCAGGGTTCGATCTATCAAAGTCTGTAAAATAAGTAAACTTATTTCTAAGGGTCTGGGAACTACCTGGCAAAGGGGTCGGACAATGCTCCCACTGGGTGTAATTAATAGGACCCCGAAGGGTACTTGGTTTATGGAGAAAGTGGTTGCCCCAATGCTGGTAACAATATAAATCGGCATAACTTGCAGAATTCATGTACAGATCTTCAGCATTAAAAGCAGCATAATATTTCAAATCAGTAAATAACGAGTCAACTGCATGCACATCCCAATCGTCAGAATGAATATTACTTTTAACGACATCACCCATTGAAACACGGAGGACATTTGGTACATTAATAATCTCGGTTGGTCCATGAATTTGGAAATTTACCGCATCCCATACGATGCCATCGGCGACTGGGAAAGCTGAAATGTTCACAAATGTGTGGTCGCGCTTCATGATGTGAGATGAAGAATGCGGAGCCAAAGTTCCAGCGACACAGTTCACTGCAGAGCGTTCTGGTAAATAGTGACCATTGATGAGTAGAAAAAAACTGTGACAAAGCCAATGGACATGAACAGAAAAATCAGAAATAGTACCAACCAGATGTATGTCCATGGAGGGATCAAAAATTGTCTCTGAACCAGGATACAAAAATACTGAATCTGGACGGGATAAGTGATGAGGTGGAATCCGAGTCAAAGGAATAACGTGTTGGGCTCAGTGGCGTTGTTGGTAGGTGAGCCACCGATTCGGTGGTGGGGTAGGTATACTCAGTCTCCTCGTTGCAGGGGGAATCCGGGTTGTCGAGTATGCGATCAGGCAAATCTACCATCTCGATAGCAACATCAGTGACCGTTCGGGCTAGAGGACCACAAACATTTGTCCGGGAAATGACTGGACAAGAGACCGCTGGTGTTACACTATTCAGGATCGGCCAGATGTTGTAGCTTGACATTTTCCACTGAGATGTATCTGTTCTCTTTGCGGCCAGGAAGCGGTGGTAAGATGACTGTACGAGTACCCTTCAAGCCAAGGACTGGAACCGGTGCACGATAAGAGGGGCCAAATTATTTTTTGTTCTCCACCTTCTCTCGGACCAGGTCTCCAACCTTTGGAAGCCAGCCGGCAACCGGAATCTGCAGCGCAGCGTCTGTGGCTGAAGGTAAATGTTCGTTTGCAAGTTTGTCTCAGGCTTCTTGTAAGTCCTGTAACATAGTAGAATGGTTATCTACATCAAAGATTGCGGATTGCGCCGCCATGTCTAGACCATCAAGGTCGGGCACAAACATTTGTATGCCAAAGAGCATTTCGTATGGGGTCCGCCCACCCAGAGGTCTTCTAGGGAGATTATTAAGTGCACGTTGTACGGTATACAAGTGGGCCAGCCAGTTCCTGCCAGTACCTAAGACTCTAGCTGTCAAGGAATTGCTTTAAGTCACGGTTCATTCGTTCAACAATCGAATTGCCCTCAGGCCGATATGGAGACGAAAATTCCACCCGCACCCCCAGTGACCCCATTGCATCCTTGTACGCCTTAGAGGCGAATGCCGGACCTTGGTCAGAATGGAAGGTGCCACAGGCAAAAATTCCCACAAAGACACGCAAATCCCTTATGATATTTCGAGCGTCAGCACTCTGTTGTGGCCAAACCCAGATGAAACGTGTGCACGAATCCACTGCAACCAAGATGTACTTATATGCAGTGTCAGAAGAAAATGGACCGCAGTGATCCAGGTAAACACACCCAAAAGGTCTGTTAGAAATGCAGAGCGGTGTCTGTGGTGGCCGTGTAACCGTGGAAGGCTTAATTTGTTGACAAACGTCACAAGAAAGCACATAAGTACGGGTCTGTTTATATAAACCACGCCACCAGTAACGCTGCTGCAAGATGGAAACCGTCGCAGACACGCCAGCATGGGCCGAAGCCAAGCCTTCGTGTGCGGCCGTTATCAAGGAAAGTCTGCGGTCCGTGTTGGGAATCAGCCGATCACCAATGTCTGGAATTCTTACGTAAGGAGCCTGTTCGGGACCTAGTTGATAAGAGTATTTGGAAGGGAAACCCCGTGGGTAATTAGCATCTTCCTTTGTCGCAGCAATAGCTGCCAAAATATCATTATCTATTTTAGTCATGGATCTTGTAACTGCTGCTACTGAACACGTGGCTACTGCTGATTTGGCAGCTTCATCTGCCAAACCGTTACCGACTAGCGTGTGCGCCCACACGCTGGTGGCCAAGAGTGTGAATCACCTGTGTGAGAGGCAGACGTTGTTTCAAATCTGCCACTCGAACCCAAAGCATTTTATGCTTAATTGTGCTGCCTTTTGCATCTCTATAGTCGTTTTGCGACCAAAAGAATAGATTGTCATTGAAAGACTGAACACAGTAGTAAGAATCGCATACAATAAGGGTTGTCACATCTGGATTTGCGAACCCAAGCGCGAGCACCAAAGCACGCAGCTCGGCCAATTGTGTAGTACTGTCTCCTAGTGCCTGAGTGTGCACTACAGTCGATTTGAATTTGCCCTTCACCATGGTACCTGCAACAATAGCACATGCTGCCGAATAAGCATGCTTGGAACCCGTGGCCGGTTGTGCCGAACCATCGGTATAGATAATACATTCGTACTCCTCAAGCGGTAGCAAGGACAGAGGAGGAGGATGAACAAATTCATACTGTAAGAACTCCTGTGTCTGAAGAGAAGAATCAAAGATAAAAGTGACATCCGGAGACATCAGAGATGTAGCCCATTGTATCCAACAGGGGTGCAAAGCCTTAGAGTTTGGTACACTTGCTTTCGTCACTGCCTCCAGGGCAGGATATGGTGTTACCACCAAAATGCGTTTTACCTGTGCCAGTGCGCGTTCCTTTAGAATCGCCATTTGCACTGCAGTCAAAACTTTCTCAACAGAGGAGAAGCACATTTCCGCGGAAGTGTAAAGATGTGACTTGTATGCAATCGGTACTGTGTCACCTTCGTTAAAGGTTAAGTACGTGAAACCCACCTCCCCTGGAATGATTCTAATCACCAGGTTTGTGTGGTTATCACGAGTCAACAAGAATTTAGATTCAAGTAAATCTGACTGCAAAGACTGCAGTATAGATGAATGCTCGGGAAGCCAGCATGACTTCGAAAAGTTAGGTTGTATCAAGGCATAAAGAGGCTTGATACGCTGGGCATAATCGGGTATGTAAGTATGCCCGAAGTTTAGAAAACCCAGTAAAGACTAAAGTTTCTTCAGAGTAGTTGGAGGGCACAAGAGTGCGCATTTCTCCAACAAATGGGGAGCTAAGCCCTTACCTTCGTTGTTGAGCTCATAGCCCAAAAACAAAACGGTAAATTCAGCAATGTGAGATTTGGCAAAGTTAAATTTGTATCCTAAGACCGCAAACTCAAGAATAATGCGGTCCACTCGGGAAAGATGCGGGTATAATTCGTCGTCTGTCAGATAAATATCGTCTACGTACGAACACGCATCTGGGTCTATGCCGTCTAACAAAGAGACAACACGGGCGGCGAATACACCCGGACTGTTCTTGTAGCCCATGGGTAAACGCCGGAATTTGAATTGTTTACCACCGGAAGTGAAAGCGCTCCATTGGCTGCACTCCGGGGACAAGTTGTGCGTGTAAAATCCATTGGATAGGTCAAGTGTCGTTTTATATTTTTTACGAACAAGACTGTCTACAAGCGCAGAACTGTGTGTATTTTGTACCGCAAAGGTCCGACAATGAGAGTTCAAATGTCGGTAATCCAAAACTAAGCGGTATGATCCGTCGGGTTTAGAAACCGCGAAAAGGGGATTATTCATGGGTGACACGCATGTTTCAATCACTCCTTGATATTCTAACTGTGTCAGAATTTCGGAAACGGGACCTTTAGCTTCCCGCTTGATGGGATATTGGGGTTGTGGCTGTGGCAGTGACTGCAAAGGAATATCATGGGGGGGAGAGTCTTCATCCCAGCCCACGTGGTTGAGGTATAACGCTGGAGCCAGGGACACAGCCCATTCAGCTGCGAGAGCCTCTGCTTGTCCTTGGGGACATGACGAGAAAAGCTCGGAAGGATTACCTCCTCCCCTCTATGCGCAGATAGTACGAATGGGGGCGGCCAATCCGCCTCTGCCAACAGAATGTCGTAAGAAGAGGTCAGATTCTCCCCAAAAATCCCTTTAATAACACGCTGTATGTCACCTTCAATTTTAATGACAATATTATATAGTCTGTCAGGAGGTGCCACTCTGGTGTCTGCTGTCTCGACAGTAATGAATGTATCAGTTGCTGTCGCCTCCACATGAGGACGTAGTGCCTCCCGCACTATGGTAACTTCCGCGGCGCTGTCTAGGAGCGTCACTGCCCACGTCCAATTCAGGAGTCTCGTTCTCACCGTTTGTGGCATACCTCGCTGTTACTGCTGCAACTTTCTTCTTCTGAAACTGTGGGCGAGAACGTGGAAATTCTTCTGGTTTCCCTCGGACTTGTTGTCGAGGTTGGTCTCGTCCCTGTGGAGCCTCTTGACCCCTGCCTCTATCCTGGCGATCTCCTCCACCAGCCTGTGAAGTTGTTGGTGCCTGTGAAGAACGAGGAGAACGCGAATCAGGGACTTGAAATCTCTCTGGAGATTTAATTCTCGCCCTATCGCGCAAATCATAAGTGCGTTCAGAAGAGACGGAAACCGGGGATGCGGCTCGCGACCCTGGCTTCTTCTGTTGCTTACCCTGTTTTTTCAACCTCCAGCTCTTTTTAGTAAAGAACGGTTTCTCATCTTTCTCAGATTGAGTTTTCGGTTGAGGTTGCGATTGTGTTTGCGTTTTAGCAAAAGGCTTAACTCCCAGGCTATTGCGACCAATGGTTTTGTAAGCCTGTGAAATAATTTTCGGTAATTTGCGTGGCTTGTCCGGTTCTGGGATCAAAGCCAAAGCATTAGCTACTTGAAAGTTAACTGCATCGCCCTTGACATTCGCAAGGATCAAATCAGCTACTACATCGAACACTCCCGCCAGTCTCATCCCTAATTCCACAGCCGCTTCAGGGCCATGCTCATCCTGCACACGTTTAATTACAGAGGGGAGAACTGTCATGGAAGGAGTGCCAAAACACTTTGCATATACTGCTGCGAATACCTTACCCCAGTTGTTGCATTCTGCCAACTCGGGGATCAAGTCTTTTGGCAAACTAATCGTCAAAATCCTGTGTTTTTCCTTGGGGACATGACGAGAAAAGCTCGGAAGGATTACCTCCTCCCCTCTATGCGCAGCAAGTACGAATGGGGGCGGCCAATCCGCCTCTGCCAACAGAATGTCGTAAGAAGAGGTCAGATTCTCCCCAAAAATCCCTTTAATAACACGCTGTATGTCACCTTCAATTTTAATGACAATATTATATAGTCTGTCAGGAGGTGCCACTCTGGTGTCTGCTGTCTCGACAGTAATGAATGTATCAGTTGCTGTCGCCTCCACATGAGGACGTAGTGCCTCCCGCACTATGGTAACTTCCGCGGCGCTGTCTAGGAGCGTCACTGCCCACATCCAATTCAGGAGTCTCGTTCTCACCGTTTGTGGCATACCTCGCTGTTACTGCTGCAACTTTCTTCTTCTGAAACTGTGGGCGAGAACGTGGAAATTCTTCTGGTTTCCCTCGGACTTGTTGTCGAGGTTGGTCTCGTCCCTGTGGAGCCTCTTGACCCCTGCCTCTATCCTGGCGATCTCCTCCACCAGCCTGTGAAGTTGTTGGTGCCTGTGAAGAACGAGGAGAACGCGAATCAGGGACTTGAAATCTCTCTGGAGATTTAATTCTCGCCCTATCGCGCAAATCATAAGTGCGTTCAGAAAAGACGGAAACCGGGGATGCGGCTCGCGACCCTGGCTTCTTCTGTTGCTTACCCTGTTTTTTCAACCTCCAGCTCTTTTTAGTAAAGAACGGTTTCTCATCTTTCTCAGATTGAGTTTTCGGTTGAGGTTGCGATTGTGTTTGCGTTTTAGCAAAGGTTTAACTCCCAGGCTATTGCGACCAATGGTTTTGTAAGCCTGTGAAATAATTTTCGGTAATTTGCGTGGCTTGTCCGGTTCTGGGATCAAAGCCAAAGCATTAGCTACTTGAAAGTTAACTGCATCGCCCTTGACATTCGCAAGGATCAAATCAGCTACTACATCGAACACTCCCGCCAGTCTCATCCCTAATTCCACAGCCGCTTCAGGGCCATGCTCATCCTGCACACGTTTAATTACAGAGGGGAGAACTGTCATGGAAGGAGTGCCAAAACACTTTGCATATACTGCTGCGAATACCTTACCCCAGTTGTTGCATTCTGCCAACTCGGGATCAAGTCTTTTGGCAAACTAATCGTCAAAATCCTGTGTTTTTCCACAGGAGAAGTATTTGGAAAAACTGCCTCCAGCTGGTCAAATTTTTCTGCAAGCCAATAAGGCAAATCGTCCTTATTTTGTGGGCGCTTGCCCATCACCGAATTAACCATGACGGGACTTATGGTTACACCGCCCGGTCCAGCTGGATGCGCTGCAACTCCAGGCAGGGCTCCCTGGATATTGCCTGTAACATACTGTACTAAAGCTCTGTGCACACGTATCAAAGACGTATGCAATTCACGCAGTTCAGCAACTGCTAGCGTCATATAACGCGGATGTGGGGTATACCCGGCCAAAACTGGCCAAGTGGCCCTGTCAATCGATAAGGGGCCTAAACGAATCGGGGTAACCGGTTGGGGGAGGGCGCCATTAAACCAAACACGGTGTTGCCACGCCGTGAGCGGTACTTCAAGATTCTGATAAGGCCTATAAATTATAGGAAGAGCGGTGGCTGTATATTCATGGAACACATTATCAGTCCCATCCACCGCCGGGAAGGTGACCCAAGAGTAAAACACCTCAAAGTGGTAAGCAGGATCCGCCTGTACCACAAAGATCAGATCGACACCCGCGTCAGGCACTCCATACACTGTCAAGTGAGCCCGGAGCCCGGAGCGGCTATGTGCCGCAATTTGGACAGCCATTTAAGGCTAACAATATTCGACAACCTAGTATGAGGCAGCACAATATAGGGTTTTATTTAAAAACCTTTTAACAACTTCAAGCTTGAAAGAACCTATAAAAACGTCAATATAGGAGGTATCACCCTCACACACGCTTCCGGAAGCGTCTGCGAAGGGGGTTGTGGACAAGCACAAGTACTACTCAAGCCGTCTCGCAGATAAGCAGCCCACTCGTTGGTGGCGCCATGTTGTAGGGATTCTGCACATACACAGAGCTATGCACAGGATAATAGGACCTCGGAGTATAGTGGTGAACCAACCATGCACCTTAGTACCCACAATCCCAATCCGACTAGCTTTAGCGTCTCATTAGCAACGATGCTACCAATGATTAGACAACCCAGAACACGGTCTCTCTCTCTCAGGATTCGCGGGAGCAAGGACACCCTTTCATAACTCACTCATACCTGTCCACAACGTGCGTAATAAGAGCCAATGTATAGTTTAAAATGTTTATTTCAACTATCGTGCTCTAAGATACAGTACACGTGCCAGTACTATCAGCATAATGCATAAGGATAAAATAATAAGCATAGTTACAATTCCATAGAATACAAACGGGGAAAGCATTTCATAAAGCAGTGGATATAGGGCTAAATGACCATACCACCCTCCCCGTGCTATTAGCTAGTTTATTATAAAAACAGAAGACCTCTGGGCATTGTCAGGCGGACCCTCATACCTCAATATCTAGATGCAAGGTTTACATCATCAGACAAGCACAGCTCTTCTCCCTGGAAAGGTTTTTCTCCAAGTGCCTCCAACAGTGAGATCACAATATTAAAAGCACACGAATTTCTCCAGTGCAGCTGTACTTAGTGTTATGTCTAAGTGCGAGGGACTGGCCAGATCAGCAAGAACAAGGGACGTTGTTTTTCGACCTTGTACATGTTGTGCAGACGTAACCCACAGGGAACAGGAGAAAAGGTGAAAGGCAGAAATGCAGACAGTCCTAATATAGCCGGGCAGAAGCAGAGGCTGGAAAAACAAAGTCACAAAGTAACGTGCGCAAAAAAGCATCATGGCAGCCAGGCCTAAGCCAACTTAGCAAGGCAGACCATGAGGCCACAAACCACAGGACAATACCTTTCCGCCCGTACCCATTCTGTCCAGGGTTCTCAAGATAATCAAGAAAGACCAGGACCAAGTCATCCTTGTGGCTCTGGACTGGACAAGGAGAGTTTTGTATTCAGAGCTTCTGAAAATGAGAATCGATCCTCCGATTAGGCTGCCCCTTCAGGAGGATCTTCTGTCACAGCAGCAGGGGAGAGTCCTCCACCTGAACCTGTCTACTCTCTGCCTCAATGCGTGGAAATTGAGTGGTGATAGTTTATAGCTTCCGACCTTCTTCCTGAAGCATGTGATGTTATTTTGGCAGCCAGGCGGCCCTCCACTAAGACGGTATACGCCTGCGGTTGGCAAACGTTTGTAAAATATTGCACTGAAAGGTCTTTTGACCCTCCTTCTGCCTCTTTATCTACTATTCTTGTTTTCATTCTTACCCTGGCCCACTCTCAAGGTTATCTTTCTGCTCTGTACGCTTTCTTGCGGCTGCCGGACCAACCCTCTTTGTTTAAATCTCCTGTGGTAAATAGATTCTTAACAGGGCTTGTACATATGTTTCCACCAATGCCCTTTGTCATTTCACAGTGGGACCTTAATTTGGTTCTCACTTTTCTTATGTGCGCTCTTTTCGAGCCTTTGCATAATTGTCCCCTCTGTCTGCTTACTATTAAAACAGCCTTTCTGGTGGCAATAACATCAGCCCAGAGGGTGAGTGAGTTGCAGCCAGTGTCATCCAAGCCTCTCTACATGATGCGTTTTGGAGACAAAGTAGTACTTTGCACCCAGGCTTCATTTTTGCTGAAGGTGCTGTCCGTATTTCATCTGGGTCAATAAATCATGCGGCCCATTTTTTTTGTTCCCCGCATCCCTCTAAAAAGAGGGGTGTCTCAACCATCTGGACACAAAAAGAGCATTGTTGTTCTACCTTGACAGCACAAAAGAGTTCCGGGTGGACAACCAACTCTTTGTGGGGTACGTGGGAGCTAAAAAAGGTCGAGCAGTGCAGAAACAGACCATTTCTCTGCATTAAAATCTGCTACGCCCTGGCTAAGAAACAGCCCCTTCAGAACTTACAAGCTCATTCCACCAGGGGGAGGCTGCGACCACGGCATTGGCTTGGGGTGTCCCAGTCCTAGACATCTGCCAGGCAGTAACATGGGCATCTTTGCACACGTTTGCCAAGCACTACTACCTGGACAGTCAGGTCCGCAGGGACGGGCATTTCGCCTGTACGGTCCTGCAGGACTTCTTAGTGTGAGAAATCTGTCTGCAGCCCACCGCCAGGATGGTATGACTTGGGTATCTATTCAAAGGTAAGGAATCTGCAGATAGAAGTCTCTATCAGATATACAAGTTACTTACCTTCGGTAGCGCATTATCTGGTAGAGACAATATGTAGCTGCAGATTCCAATCCTTACAGACCCACCCATGCCTCCCTGCTCTGCAAACTCATTTGATCGCGCTAGGGTTGTTCCCTTTCTCAGAGCCCTAGTTATGGCACACATTCAAGTCAGCCACTTCTGGCGTGGAAAAGTCAAAAGTACTGACGTCCGCATGCCTGGGTGGCACATATATAAATGATCGCGGCATCATAACCAATGCTAACGACGCCATCACACAGAGCCGAATGGAGCCACCCGACACGCGCAGGGGTTCTTCTCACGCAAAAGGTTCAGGATCCAGCCTGACACTTGGGAAATTCAAAGGTAAGGAATCTGCAGCTAGATGTTGAAACATATATGCACTGGTGGAGGCGCAGTCAGGAGAGTTTATCTATGAGGCCATTAACACTGACATGATGGCTGCATAATCTCAATAATGGGACATGCAGAATCACTGACTGCCGTCTGTTAAAATCGCGCAGTAGGTGGGATCTAATTCGGTGGACACAGCCATCGGCCAGCTTTGTAAAATGCCACTGTCACAGTACGAGGCCTATGTCCGCCTCCAGATGATACCACCTATGTGGATGCTTGGAGCATAAGAAGGGACATGCTGATATGACGTGTGCCTCTTATTTGACCCGTGCGGTAGGCGGTGACAGCCATTGGGCAGCTTTGTAAAATGCGACCGTCAGGTCCAATGGCTGTATCTGCCTGCACAGAAGTCCGCCTATGTTGCATACTTTTAGTTGGTGGTTTCAGCATCAATTCACTTTCCTTCACACACTGCTGCTTGCCAAACCTGCTCATCCTTATCTGCTGCTTGCCAACTCTGGGAGCAGTGATGACACGCTGTATAGGGAGAAGGGCCTCTGCCTTTACTCTAGAGGAGCTTGAGAGCATGGTGTCCGAGGTCCTTCTCCTGTTCCGCCAGCTCTGTGGCTCTCCAGAGGAGCATGACAGTACAGCTAATACAGAATGTAATCTGCTAATATGTTAGTACGAAATCCCTTAGCCCACATTGTGTCCCAGAGTCCCAGATTGAAGTCAGTGTTGTCTATGTCAAAAAGTGTGGGCCAAACCTACAACTATGATATGAAGGTTTAAGTTGCACTGTACTTTGAGGATCTCACATCATTATGTTGATGTGTTTACAGGCCTATACCATGCACCTGTTGTATGCGCATATCTATGCATGTCTAGACTTGGTGCCTATGATAACACAGTTTATCAGGGAATGGCAGCTGCGCTAAAAAATGTGTGGGCGTTACACCCTAACTTTTAGATGTGTCCTGTGAGTAGCATGTGAGGATGATGGTAGATAGATGTACAGTTCCACATATCCTGCTACACAAAATGAGGCCTCATCCAAACTTCTGTCATGGAGATACCATCAACTCACAGCCCTCTCCATGGCTACCCACAACGGTGATGTCACATATTGGTTGGTCACAAGGTGTACTGTCAGTTTTGGTGTAGATGGACACATAATAGTAATGTGGGAACAGTGTGCTAAGCATGCGGAGAGCACACACTGGCACTGATATGTGCCCTATATGGTCAGTTGCTCAGGCTGTAGCTGAGTTGAAGTGCTAATGGAGTTGTTGCACAGAGTACACTACCTGTAGATATGCTAATTCTCAGATGTGGCATATTTCAGTGTAAGAGGAACATGAGTTGGCCTATTTGCATCTTGCATGTGCTCATTTGGTTTTTTGCATGAACAGAAGCCCTGACCCGAGACTTCTGTCCATGGTTCCATGAGTTCACTGTGTGTCATTGCCTTAGTACATGCGCCTTACTGCGACATGACTGGGATCTCACCATCATATGAGTGATGGTGGCATTGTACAGGGAATCAGCTCATGTGACACATGTACAATGTAGATAGTTGGTTACATCTGCTGTGCGATTCAGAAGTGCATTACCAGCTGTGTAAGAATGACCTAGCATTCAGTTTGTAGAATGGAATGTTTGTCATTCATTAGCTACGGCCACATTGGCATTAGGTATGTCCTGTGATGGCAGGACTTCCCACACACACACAAACTCTGAAGGAGTATGATGTCTTACTGAGCACATCATATGTCCACTGATCCTCAGAGTGTGAGATTTCAGTGACACGCATCCCAGCCCTTTTATTGTGTCTTGGCCTGGGCGGTGAACTCTGCTCCGTTCGCGGATTTTGCGGAGTTTTCTGCACTCGGCGCTCCACAGAGCTCGCGGAGTGCAGAAAACTCCGCTCCTCGTAGTGCTGCTGAGTTTTTTCCCCTCCTGCGCACGCCAGCAGTAAGTTGGTGATGGCGAGCTGCCGCTCGGGTAGAATTTCTACTCGAGCGGCAGGAAGATCAGAGCGAATGGCAGTTCGCAACGCACTCCGCCACTTGCGGAACTCCGTAGAGTTATTTTGTCACTTCGCGGAGTTCTGTGTAGCGGAACTCCGCAAACTACGCCCAGGCCTAATTTGTGTCCCAAATATTGACATGTGCTAATTACAATGATAGCAGTGATGTATCATACTGTATTACTCAAATCATTGTCCAGACTGTTCAGGTGTCTGTCCAGTGATACACTAATACTGTACCCTCAGGAGGACACATTGGTGTGCTATGTTAGTCGGTAACTCATTTCAGAGTACATTTTGGGTGGCCCAGGGCTACGTGATGTCAGTGTGCTGGCCTGGTTAGTATTGTCATGATCATGATTCAGGTTATTCCTCAGATGACATAAACAGTGTGCTGTACAGGCTTTGTACTGCTCAGCTAGTGCCTAGTACAATTGTAGTGTGTGAATGTTTGATTGATGGGTGTACTATCTGTCTACCACCTCTGTGTCATCCTAGCAGATTAGCCATTTCTTACATGTCCACTCAAGCTCTTCATCTCTTGTATCCATACAGGTCAATGCCCATCTGAAGGTGTCCATGTGAAAAGCCATCACCCAAATCGTGCGGATCCTGGAGGGAGCTCGTGGGCAAAGTGTCCACTGCCGAAAACGGCGGGAGGACCTAAGATGCATGACCCCCAAGATCATGGAGGTCCAGCAGGGGCTGTCCTCCCCCAGCAGAAGGAGCACATGCCGGACCCTGACACCCCTATGGCCCGCATCCTGGCAGTGGTATATCCGAACCTTGATGGGCAGTTGCCCAACAGCAGCTAGGAGTGGGTGAGTATTTTCCTGAGTGAAATTTTCTGCATAACCATCTATTTTCTGTTTCAGGCAGCTATTTCCCCATCAAGTTTGAAGCTGAGTCATGTCAAACGCAATGAGAGAGTTGTTGCTTGTGTAGGTCTTGCAGTTGGTGCATGCTGAGAACCGTAGACTATTGTCCATGTGACCAGATATTGAGCAGGGTCCAGTAAAATGACAGTTTCCAGAGTTTACCAGGCACAGGGCTGGCCAATGTCACAGGTTGCCTACATTATCAGTTGCTGTCATGTGTGACAGTGGTCCCAGAGAGCCCACTTGTCATCCATGTGTCTGGAGTGATGCTTCCTCACTACTGTGTCTTTTGTGAAGATGGTCCACAGACTTGTGGCATGGCATACAATGCACGCTGGATGCATCCACTGAATACTACTTACCCTTGGTAAGTGGGGAATGTACAGTATTTAAATGTGGCTTACTCCATTGGTGCCACCTGTATTGATGCAAACATGCTGGCATGTGTATCATATGCACAACATTACCATGCATGATCTGAGGGCCTACATGCATTTCATTCTGATCCTATCACATGGATATGTTTTTTTTTAATGTGTTCATGACAATAGTTTTGGCACAATTAATGTACAGAGTAGGATGTAACGACATGCAGGGTTATGTGAGACTTACCATGAGTGGGTAAGTCTCACATACCCAATGACATTGTTGGATGTCATTAGGCAGGCAAACTGTTGTGGCACACATGATGGGAAGACTTGGAGTACTATCTTGCATTGTGAGTTTACATGACTGCAAAATGTTGGTGCCTCGTCAGGTCCCAGCCCAGGATGAACTGCAAATATTGCGAATAGATAAGTTTCAACAGTTTTTCGAGGTTTAATCCATATTTTTATTTCTTCCAGTTTGATCCATAATTCATGTTTGCTCCAATTTTGTTCATACTTATATCACAACCAGGTTAAACCGCTGCCTTGATAGGCTTTTCTTCTAAACACAAGGAGATTCACCATTCTTCAAAGTGCAATCTATTTGGTAAAACCCAATGCATTTCGGGCATTAGATGCCCTTCTTCAGGGGTAACTTAGAGTTCTCGAGAAAAGCACCCGTAGTCTCTGCTGTCCTAACGGGATAATTTCTGCAGTTTGTCAGGCTGTTGGTCAAATCCGTGCTTTGCCGGACTCACGGACGGAGAGCGTTAACAGGGTTGCACGCAGTAACATTCAGGCATTGAGCATCATAATTTGAGAAGCAACAAATCAGTGTGCATTCTACCTTTTTATGTGTGCATTGTGAGTTTGCATGCCATTGAGTAGGTGTATTCTGTGAGATTTGATGGACATGTGTATTTTTGGAGGCTGATACACTGGCTGGAGACATGCATCAGGGAGAGACATGCTGACATGTTGGGGCCATATGTGTGTGTCAGCACTAAGTACAACATTGGAATGTGTGTTTACGAGGCTAGAAAGGTAAAGTGAAATCCCTTCCCTTTTGTAGACAAGGGAGATCATTTTCTGGACAGGGTATTTCCTAATCTTCATGTACTTTCAGTGTTGTAATGGCATTGATATTTGCAAAGTTAAAAAGGTCTGCTGACCTGGGACATCATGGACTGGGGATGATCCTAGCAATAATCATGTATAATGCTGAATTGTACTGATACCTCACCCCACTTGGAGCCACAATGTCTCCATTCTACTCTTCGGGGCTACATGTAACACCTAGCTAACCCACTCATGTGCAGCTTACAACAGCATCATTTGGCAGTGGTTAGATGTGTACGTGTCACTTGGGAAGTGTGAACAGTGTGGATTGTGCATTTCCATGTCACCTCAAACTTGGTAGTCACACATTGCTGTGACAGAGCTGTAGCAGGTGCCCAGCAGTTCTCCATTTTGTAGGTTATGGACACCTGACCATTTGCTAACTCTACACCATTGTAGCAAGAAACCATACCAGCAGACACTACTCCTGTCCATCCAGACACCACACCAGCAGACACTACACCCATGCAGTAGGAGACCACACCAGCAGACACTACACCCATGCAGCAAGACATCCACTACCCACATCACACACCCTGACACAACAACACCATCAGCAACATGCACATCATAAATTGATACAGAGCAGACACGTTCCACAACAGCACATACATCAGACTCAGAGACACATGCATACACAGCCACATTTCAGATCTCACATCCCTCTATCTCCAAAACCTCACCCCTTGTGTCATCTTCTTCCCTGCCTCCCCAAGAAGTCTGCCTCACTGCCCTTGACCATTTCCCTGCCACCGCTGCCCGCCCCCTCTAAAACCTAGGTCTGGGACTAAGGATTGGGAGGGTTGGTTTGGGCTGAGCTCGGGAATGGAAGGTTTGAATTGGTCTGTGGGAGGGCTGGGTTCCGAATCTGGAGGGCTGGGATGGAGCATATGGGGTATTTCTTACTCTTTAGGGGTAGTGAAGGGTAAAGAGGGGGGAATGGCTTTAGACCTTTTGGTCTTCTGCTTCGAAGACCTGGTGTGGGGAAGCGGCCCTTTGGGTTTTGGGAGGGGATGTATTGTTTCAGGGCGGGTGGCTCTCTTCCTCTTTCTCCCTTGTGGGGTAGGGACTGGTGTAGTGGGGAGTGCAGGGTTTTTAGGGGTGGACACGGAAGTGTAAGGGTATGGTAGCAGTGGGAACCCAGCCCTTTTGTGTTGGGGGGCAGCTGTAATAGGGAAGAGGTCAAGGGCAAACATAGTAAGGGGTTGGGTGTTGGAGGTAGAGGGATGTGAGGTCTGAGTCGTGGATGTGTGTGCTGTGCGTGCATGTCTCTGTATGTCTGATGTCTGTTTGGGTGTAGAATGTTTCAGCTGCTTGGTCTTGTGTGATGTGTCTGGTGATGTGGGTGTGGTGCCTGGATGTGTGATGTCAGTTGTGGGAGAGGACGGTGGTGTGTGTGTTGTGTCTGGCTGTGTGATGTCACTAGTCTGTGTTGGTGGTATTGTGGCTGTAGTGTGTTGGTGTGTGACCTTGGGAGTGGATATGGCAGGGTCTGGGGGTGTGGTGTCTGTCTGTATAGCAAAAGAAGATCCGTAAATAATGGATCAGGGAACCTAGCTAATAGGGAAAAGGAGGGGTCTACTAAATGAGTAAGACACACCTCAATAAAGGAAAAGAAAATTCTTTTCTTGAGTCCCCTCACTCACCAAAGGTTTCCCCTAGGTGACATGCTTCATCATTGGGGCCATCCCAAGCATCTACTGCTTGGGGCGTGCTGCGACTTGCGATAGTTACGTAGGAGCACTAATTTTTAAGATATGACTATGTGTGGTGCAGTGAAGGGGAGTGGTGTGAGTGATTGTTAAAAATTACCTAACTAGTGAACGTAAACAATTTTATTCTTGCTCCTAGTTGGCAAAAGATAAAAAGGGGTTAATAAAAGGGAAAAGAATTAAATGTCCCTGATATTGTAAGTCAACATGTTTCGAGGTGTCCCCTAACCTCTTCTTCAGGACAACATGGGGACCAGCCCCATGTGTACCACTCCGTGCAAACCTGTAATAAAGTGAAAAATAAGAAAACAATGGGGCGCGCACTTATTGTGTCAGCGCTAGATATAATACATACGGTTAAACTGAACACGTAGTATCTAATGAAGAAGTAAAAAACAGACAAGTTAGTATACACTGCCTGCCCATCTGTCTCGTGGGCAGGTAAAAACAAAGTCTTTTAGCGATCAAATCAATCCAATAGTGATGGTGCTCTTGACTGTAACTTTAAACATGTACTTAGTTCTGTTCAGTCTACTAGTCTTGTGTCTCTGTAATTAAAAACATATGTTAAAGGAATAAAAACACTTGTGAAAAAACATCAAACAAAACAAACATTACATGAAACATATAATTGCGTGTTGCCTCATGGACCTACTTAATAACTGGCAAAAGTAAGCCCCATGGTCAGCCCGGGTGGAGGAGCCTGAATAGACCCTAGAGAAAGAGAAGTAAAAGTCTTAAGTCAACGACTCGAAAGAGAGAAAAAAGGAAAACCTCATTAGTAACTTAGGAATGGGCTCCCAATGAAGAGAATCTTACTTGACTCGGCTAGCCTCCGTCAATATGACCTACTCGTTCCCATAAGCGGACCGCATCTTAGCGTGTCTGGCTTCCGAGAGGTCTAAAGTAGGAAACCAAGAAACTGCTTAGTCACGAACGCTGCTTCAAAAGACTATACCGCGTATCGTTGAAAGTGATGGGGGCCATTTTGGGTGTACTTTATGTTGCGTGTATCGTGCCTAAAATGGGCAAGGATTCCTCGGTTCAAACAGAAATTTGTTCACGAGGGCTAATTGGTTCAAAAATAAGGAAAACACTCTGCAGATGTAATAAAAGTAAAAAATAGGAAACTAAGAAGACGGGTCTCGAACCCTGCAGTATAAAGCGATTCCCTTTTGAAAAATAGAGCTTCTCTATTGCGAGAGTGCCACAATAAGGCGGCGGCCATCTTGAACTGGTAAAAACAGGTCCTGATAGGGACTGGATCCTATGTGTGCTATATCTAGTAAAGGTAAAAAATAGAAGATAAAGGAAAATAAGAAACTGAGAAAGCGGGTCTCAAACCCTGCGGTATTAAGCGATTCCTTATGAAAAAACAGAGCTTCTCTATTGCGAGAAGAGTCATAATAAGACGGCGGCCATCTTAAACTGGTGAAAACAGGTCCTGATAGGGACTGAATCCTATGTGTACTATATCTAGTAAGGGGGTTTATATTGACAAGACATGGAATAGAGTTTTAGAAAAATAGAAAAAATAGAAAAAAATAGTAAAAGGATTTTAAGGGCAGAAGGGTGGAGGTACAGTACTTCATGTATAGTTGAATACAATTATCTAGAAAAATGACCCCACGGAATATTTTCGTTTAACCCTTTAGTATCAGAGCGTAGTTTGAACACCCACCTCTGTTCTTTTTCCAACAACCTTTGCTCCAGGTTGTCACATGGTTTGATGTGTTCCAACACCACCCACTTCATGTCGTTGGGTGTGTGTTGCATATCATTAAAGTGTGCTGTCATCCTGGTACTCGCTCTGTGGCACCGGATGTTGCTACGGTGTTCACAGATCCTTGTACCCACCTTCCTGGTTGTCATGCCCACATAGTGGAGATTACAGGGACATGTAATCAAATATACTACACCTACTGTGCTGCATGTTGTGAAATTTCTGAGCTCCCATGATGTGCCTGTATTAAAACAGACCCTTTTGTGGTGGAAGTTAGGTGGCACACGCTGCAATTCCCACACGGGTGGTGACCCGTTGGTAAAGTACTTATGGTCTGTTGGTTATTTCTCTGATTAGGTTTCGGGCGTGTGTGTACTAGAAGGTCACGTAGATTCTTCCTCTCCTATGTGAAAACATTGGAATGGGGATATTTAAATTACCACTGTTCAGGATATTCCAATGTTTTTTCACCATTTTTGTGATCTTGTCTGACGCTGTGCTGAAGGTAGTGATGCAGATGGGTCTCTTATCTTTTCCTGTTTCTTGTTTTACGTAAGTCTCCAGTAGAGCATCTCTATTATTATTTTTTGCTCTTTTCTTGGCTTTATTGATGATACGAGAAGGGTATTTACGGTTTTTCAGTTTTTCTGCTAGGTCTTTAGCCTGTTCCTCATAGTCATTTATTTCTGTGCAGTTTCTCCTCAACCTGAGGAATTGTCCAAAAGGAAGATTTTCTTTGAGATGTCTAGGATGAAAACTGTCGTAAAGCAAAAGACAATTCTTAGCAGTTGGTTTAAAGTGAGTTGTGGTCTTCAGATGACCCTCTGCTGCATAGATATTCAGGTCTAGAAAAATGAGATCAGACCTACTCATTGTATGGGTAAATTTTAAGAAGGGGTCCTGTGAATTTAGCCATTCCAAAAACAGGTTAGCTTCTATTTCATTCCCATTCCATATCACCAGGATATCGTCTATGTACCTTTTCCATTCGATGATCTTGGAACGGTGAGTGTTGTTGTCAGAGAGGATCTTATGTTCCTCCATGTGGTAGACATATAATCCAGCTACACTCGGGGCGAAGGTGCTGCCCATACTGGTCCCATGTTGTTGTTGGAAAATGGTGTCTTCGAAACGGAAGTAATTCTCAGTAAGGGCCCATTTGCAACATTCCAAAACCAAATGTCGAGGTGTATGATAGGGCCATATTGCTCCATACAGAATATCCTCCAGGATATCCAAGGTCGCCTTATGTGGAAGGCTAGTGTAGAGGCTTTCTACATCTAAACCAATAAGAATGTTATTAGTTGGATTGAAAGGGAGGTCTTTTAGAAGGGAAAGGACTGCTTTTGTGTCCTTAAGGTAGGTGCTGGTATTTTGTATGAGCGGTCGTAAGAAAGCATCCGCAAATTTTGACAGAGGTTCCAGAATAGATCCGATACCTGAGACGATTGGACGTCCCGGAGGATTCTCTAACCTCTTATGGATCTTTGGTAGTGTGTAGAAGTATGGTACTGTAGGGTGTTTATTAATCAGAAAATCACCCTCTTTTCTGGTTACCCAGTCATGGGCAAGGGCTTCTTCTACCATGCTAGTTATGCCAATCCTTATTCGTTCCGTTGGATCCTCTGCGATGCGTTTGTAATTTCTCTCTTCAGATAGTAGTCTGAGGCATTCTGAGCGATACGCTTCTGTATTTTGTATGACAATGCCTCCTCCTTTATCCGCTGGTTTTATGACAATTGCTACGTTGTTGGCCATAGATTTTATGGCATCTTGTTCCATTTTCGTTGTATTATGGAATATCTTGAGGGTTCTTGGATCCAGATCTCCTGCTTCTTTAAGAACCGCTTTCTCAAAGGCCATTAGTTCAACTGGTAAAACGGTCGAGGGTGGTGTAAATGTGGACTTCACGTGTAGATTCGTATCTCCTCTTTGGTAATCTGTTGGCGGTTTATTTTCAAAGAAGACCCGTAATTTCAGTTTCCTTATAAACTCGCTTAATTCACAGCTGAGTAGGAACTTGTCCAGGGATGGGGTGGGTACAAAACCTAAACCCTTCTCAAGGACAGTGAGTTGGATTTTAGATAGGGTGGTTCCTGATAAATTAACCACTAAACTAGATTGTTGCTGGTGCTCGGTAGGTTCGGAGGACCCATGCTCCTCGTATGGCTCCGTGTAGGCTCCAAAGGTTGTGCCCAATGTACTTGTTGACCTCTTCTTGTTTTTCTTCGCTGTGGTCCCTGGCCTCGTCCTAAAAAGGACCCTGTATTCCTGGGTAGACGGTTTGGGTACTTGGTTCCCAATATGGGTATTGTTGTTGTTGGTATTGTTGTGGACCATTATAGAAAGGCGTTATTGGAAAAAGTGGTGGTTGGAACTGGGGCCACCCATAATTTCCTTGGTTGCCCCTGTTTCTCATCCTACGCCCTTGGTAACCCTGTCTCCTTACGTTGTGACATCATATTACAACAACACTTAAGAATATGGCTGGAATAACAGGCCTGACATACACTGAGGAAGAAGTAGAGAGTATCATATCTTCCATGATCCCTTTTGTAGATTCGACACCTGGAAACAGTAATGAGACTGCACAGTGTTGGGATGAGCTCACTGAGCTTAAAAGAAACCATGTGAAAACAATCATCCATGGGATAATGATGACAGAATATCTCAGAGTAAACGCTGCCCCTAGAGGACTCATTGTACGCAATGAACCATTCATCTTTCAGCAGGACAAATTGTTTAAAAAGATTGGTCGCTAATCTCCTGGCATTGCACAAGGGATTGGCTTGTACTTATCATAAAGACTGCAACACGCCTAGCACATGAGATGAAGGAGGAAATCCATACGCTAGAGGTAAAACTCAAAACTTTTCAGACACCAGCCGAATTGAAGAAACGCCTAGAGGAACTGAACAAAACCATGACGGAATTTGAAATGACATTAAAAGATACAAAGTATCAAAAATTTAAAAAAGATTCAAAAAACTTTAACCATGACACAATCTACCCCTACATCAGAGACGATTACTATCTCACCGGGAGAAACCCGGGCTACAATACAGATACTGATGGATCAGACACCAGCTCCAATAGTTCAGATAACAGCGTGGGATGGAAGAACAACGTAAGGAGACAGGGTTACCAAGGGCGTAGGATGAGAAACAGGGGCAACCAAGGAAATTATGGGTGGCCCCAGTTCCAACCACCACTTTTTCCAATAACGCCTTTCTATAATGGTCCACAACAATACCAACAACAACAATACCCATATTGGGAACCAAGTACCCAAACCGTCTACCCAGGAATACAGGGTCCTTTTAGGACGAGGCCAGGGACCACAGCGAAGAAAAACAAGAAGAGGTCAACAAGTACATTGGGCACAACCTTTGGAGCCTACACGGAGCCATACGAGGAGCATGGGTCCTCCGAACCTACCGAGCACCAGCAACAATCTAGTTTAGTGGTTAATTTATCAGGAACCACCCTATCTAAAATCCAACTCACTGTCCTTGAGAAGGGTTTAGGTTTTGTACCCACCCCATCCCTGGACAAGTTCCTACTCAGCTGTGAATTAAGCGAGTTTATAAGGAAACTGAAATTACGGGTCTTCTTTGAAAATAAACCGCCAACAGATTACCAAAGAGGAGATACGAATCTACACGTGAAGTCCACATTTACACCACCCTCGACCGTTTTACCAGTTGAACTAATGGCCTTTGAGAAAGCGGTTCTTAAAGAAGCAGGAGATCTGGATCCAAGAACCCTCAAGATATTCCATAATACAACGAAAATGGAACAAGATGCCATAAAATCTATGGCCAACAACGTAGCAATTGTCATAAAACCAGCGGATAAAGGAGGAGGCATTGTCATACAAAATACAGAAGCGTATCGCTCAGAATGCCTCAGACTACTATCTGAAGAGAGAAATTACAAACGCATCGCAGAGGATCCAACGGAACGAATAAGGATTGGCATAACTAGCATGGTAGAAGAAGCCCTTGCCCATGACTGGGTAACCAGAAAAGAGGGTGATTTTCTGATTAATAAACACCCTACAGTACCATACTTCTACACACTACCAAAGATCCATAAGAGGTTAGAGAATCCTCCGGGACGTCCAATCGTCTCAGGTATCGGATCTATTCTGGAACCTCTGTCAAAATTTGCGGATGCTTTCTTACGACCGCTCATACAAAATACCAGCACCTACCTTAAGGACACAAAAGCAGTCCTTTCCCTTCTAAAAGACCTCCCTTTCAATCCAACTAATAACATTCTTATTGGTTTAGATGTAGAAAGCCTCTACACTAGCCTTCCACATAAGGCGACCTTGGATATCCTGGAGGATATTCTGTATGGAGCAATATGGCCCTATCATACACCTCGACATTTGGTTTTGGAATGTTGCAAATGGGCCCTTACTGAGAATTACTTCCGTTTCGAAGACACCATTTTCCAACAACAACATGGGACCAGTATGGGCAGCACCTTCGCCCCGAGTGTAGCTGGATTATATGTCTACCACATGGAGGAACATAAGATCCTCTCTGACAACAACACTCACCGTTCCAAGATCATCGAATGGAAAAGGTACATAGACGATATCCTGGTGATATGGAATGGGAATGAAATAGAAGCTAACCTGTTTTTGGAATGGCTAAATTCACAGGACCCCTTCTTAAAATTTACCCATACAATGAGTAGGTCTGATCTCATTTTTCTAGACCTGAATATCTATGCAGCAGAGGGTCATCTGAAGACCACAACTCACTTTAAACCAACTGCTAAGAATTGTCTTTTGCTTTACGACAGTTTTCATCCTAGACATCTCAAAGAAAATCTTCCTTTTGGACAATTCCTCAGGTTGAGGAGAAACTGCACAGAAATAAATGACTATGAGGAACAGGCTAAAGACCTAGCAGAAAAACTGAAAAACCGTAAATACCCTTCTCGTATCATCAATAAAGCCAAGAAAAGAGCAAAAAATAATAATAGAGATGCTCTACTGGAGACTTACGTAAAACAAGAAACAGGAAAAGATAAGAGACCCATCTGCATCACTACCTTCAGCACAGCGTCAGACAAGATCACAAAAATGGTGAAAAAACATTGGAATATCCTGAACAGTGGTAATTTAAATATCCCCATTCCAATGTTTTCACATAGGAGAGGGAAGAATCTACGTGACCTTCTAGTACACACACGCCCGAAACCTAATCAGAGAAATAACCAACAGACCATAAGTACTTTACCAACGGGTCACCACCCGTGTGGGAATTGCAGCGTGTGCCACCTAACTTCCACCACAAAAAGGGTCTGTTTTAATACAGGCACATCATGGGAGCTCAGAAATTTTACAACATGCAGCACAGTAGGTGTAGTATATTTGATTACATGTCCCTGTAATCTCCACTATGTGGGCATGACAACCAGGAAGGTGGGTACAAGGATCTGTGAACACCGTAGCAACATCCGGTGCCACAGAGCGAGTACCAGGATGACAGCACACTTTAATGATATGCAACACACACCCAACGACATGAAGTGGGTGGTGTTGGAACACATCAAACCATGTGACAACCTGGAGCAAAGGTTGTTGGAAAAAGAACAGAGGTGGGTGTTCAAACTACGCTCTGATACTAAAGGGTTAAACGAAAATATTCCGTGGGGTCATTTTTCTAGATAATTGTATTCCAACTATACATGAAGTACTGTACCTCCACCCTTCTGCCCTTAAAATCCTTTTACTATTTTTTTTCTATTTTTTCTATTTTTTCTAAAACTCTATTCCATGTCTTGTCAATATAAACCCCCCTTACTAGATATAGTACACATAGGATTCAGTCCCTATCAGGACCTGTTTTCACCAGTTTAAGATGGCCGCCGTCTTATTATGACTCTTCTCGCAATAGAGAAGCTCTGTTTTTTCATAAGGGAATCGCTTAATACCGCAGGGTTTGAGACCCGCTTTCTCAGTTTCTTATTTTCCTTTATCTTCTATTTTTTACCTTTACTAGATATAGCACACATAGGATCCAGTCCCTATCAGGACCTGTTTTTTACCAGTTCAAGATGGCCGCCGCCTTATTGTGGCACTCTCGCAATAGAGAAGCTCTATTTTTCAAAAGGGAATCGCTTTATACTGCAGGGTTCGAGACCCGTCTTCTTAGTTTCCTATTTTTTACTTTTATTACATCTGCAGAGTGTTTTCCTTATTTTTGAACCAATTAGCCCTCGTGAACAAATTTCTGTTTGAACCGAGGAATCCTTGCCCATTTTAGGCACGATACACGCAACATAAAGTACACCCAAAATGGCCCCCATCACTTTCAACGATACGCGGTATAGTCTTTTGAAACGCGTTCGTGACTAAGCAGTTTCTTGGTTTCCTACTTTAGACCTCTCGGAAGCCAGACACGCTAAGATGCGGTCCGCTTATGGGAACGAGTAGGTCATATTGACGGAGGCTAGCCGAGTCAAGTAAGATTCTCTTCATTGGGAGCCCATTCCTAAGTTACTAATGAGGTTTTCCTTTTTTTCTCTCTTTCGAGTCGTTGACTTAAGACTTTTACTTCTCTTTCTCTAGGGTCTATTCAGGCTCCTCCACCCGGGCTGACCATGGGGCTTACTTTTGCCAGTTATTAAGTAGGTCCATGAGGCAACACGCAATTATATGTTTCATGTAATGTTTGTTTTGTTTGATGTTTTTTCACAAGTGTTTTTTATTCCTTTAACATATGTTTTTAATTACAGAGACACAAGACTAGTAGACTGAACAGAACTAAGTACATGTTTAAAGTTACAGTCAAGAGCACCATCACTATTGGATTGATTTGATCGCTAAAAGACTTTGTTTTTTACCTGCCCACGAGACAGATGGGCAGGCAGTGTATACTAACTTGTCTGTTTTTTACTTCTTCATTAGATACTACGTGTTCAGTTTAACCGTATGTATTATATCTAGCGCTGACACAATAAGTGCGCGCCCCATTGTTTTTCTTATTTTTCACTTTATTACAGGTTTGCACGGAGTGGTACACATGGGGCTGGTCCCCATGTTGTCCTGAAGAAGAGGTTAGGGGACACCTCGAAACATGTTGACTTACAATATCAGGGACATTTAATTCTTTTCCCTTTTATTAACCCCTTTTTATCTTTTGCCAACTAGGAGCAAGAATAAAATTGTTTACGTTCACTAGTTAGGTAATTTTTAACAATCACTCACACCACTCCCCTTCACTGCACCACACATAGTCATATCTTAAAAATTAGTGCTCCTACGTAACTATCGCAAGTCGCAGCACGCCCCAAGCAGTAGATGCTTGGGATGGCCCCAATGATGAAGCATGTCACCTAGGGGAAACCTTTGGTGAGTGAGGGGACTCAAGAAAAGAATTTTCTTTTCCTTTATTGAGGTGTGTCTTACTCATTTAGTAGACCCCTCCTTTTCCCTATTAGCTAGGTTCCCTGATCCATTATTTACGGATCTTCTTTTGCTTTACAAGTACCCAGGAGGAAGAACCTAGCCATATCCTCCTCTCCCCCTCTTTTTGTTGTGTCTGTCTGTATGTCAGTGGATGTTGTGGTGAGGGTAGTGATTGGCTGTTCTGTGGGTGTGCTGTGATTTTGGTTCTTATCTTTGTGTTGGAGAGTGCTGCATGTGGAAGTGAGGTGGATGCATACTGAGGTGTACGTGTGCATTGGGCAGGCTTGGGGAGACTGATGGTGGATGGAGAAGGGAAAGGAGGTGTGGTGGACTGTTGGAAGATTTGAAAGGCTGCTGTGAGTGTGGAAGCCAGAGCCTGAATATATCTCTGTAGGCCTGCCATGTCAAAGTGAATGACCTCCAGGTAGGCGACAGCCTGGGCCAGCTTGTTGCCATGCTCCTGAAGGGCATTCAGCACTGCAGTTTGACACACAGAGATCTGCCTCAGGATATCTATGGCCTCCACACTCAGGGCAGGAGAGGACACAGGGGCAGGGCTCAGGTGCCTGGATTGAAGGAGACTATCCTCTGCTGAGGGGAAGGGGCCCGGACAGCAGTTTGGGGAGTAGAAGGGAGGATGGAGATGGAAGGGGGGTGGCGTACGTGAATGCTGTGGATTGTGTTCCAGGTTGGTCCGCCACCACCAGGGAGTGGCTAATAGAAAATGATGAAGATGTTGAAGTGTTGTCTTCTTGCTCTTCCAGGTCACTCCCCTCATCCTGTGGACCACTGGTCACCTCTGTGTCAGTGTGGTCTAGGGAACCCCAACGGTCTCGGGCGTGTCCCCTTTGCTGCACTCGGTTGATGTTGTAATAGGAGTAGAAATAGGTTGTATACAATTGCCTAAAAGCACTATGAAAGCATATTGGCATTACATATTTGCACTTATAACTACTTGTACAAGGATAAGTACATCAGTTCAACCATTGGCATGAGAGAATGTATTAATGCCACATGAACAGAGCACAGTCAATCATCAGGGCGTCAGAACCACTGCCAGCACCAATTGCATGTGTGAGCATGTCCATAAGTCACACTTATGTGTGTAGCAAGATATAACATCACCCTCTCAATCTAGGCAGTTGTACCATAACATTGTTACCTAAAGGAATGTCCACATGAATACATCACTACCTATCCACAAAGAGCCCTGCAACAAGCAAAAGGTCAGGGGTCCCACACTACTACATGTAGTACTGAAAGAGCAACTACTAGGGATAAGTGCCATCAAATTTGGAAGTCACAAGTGACATGGAAGTGCCCATTCCACACTGCTAACATTCCCAAGTTACCGTCTCACTTCTGTCCACTGCCAGATGATGCTGTTAACAGATGCACATGAGTAGCATAGCTACATGTCACATGTAGCACAGAAGAGTAGTATGGAGACAATTAGGCACCAAGTGGTGTCAGATAGCACCACAAATAAACATTGTACATGAGTCTGGCTAGGTTCATCCCCAGTCAAGATAGGTTCATGTGAGCAGACCTTTTCAACATTCCAATCGTCATTGCCATGAAGACAATGAAAGAACCTGAGGCATTGTAATGAGCCCGCCCAGGAAGATTTCAGATAGGCCTTCACAAGGACAGGGTACTCACAGTACATTCCATGTATCTGTGACACATTTACCTATGTAGTACTGACTACTGATGCACACATGTCACACCAACATGTCAGCATATCACTCCCTGATGCATGTTGCCATCCACAGACTGACGGTTCACTGATGCACATGGCCATCACCACATACTGCATACATCCTTCTCATTGGCATGCTAATAAGCAATGGCTGAAACAACTGGAACATCACAAACATGTGTGTCATTGCATAAACAATTTAACCTTTCTGGTGGTATCCATCAATGCCATTGGGTATGTGTTACTCATCCAGCCAATCCTAACACACCACTGTTTTGGCTTACCCAAACTCTGTATGACCATCACTCATTCATATAGTCATGTACACATTGGCCAACATAAATACCTGATGCATACAGATGGAAAATCGTCTATACCCTCAGATCATGTATGCTACAGGGATACTAGTGACAGTACAACATGTAAAAGTATGCATGGCTGTATGTAGGCATTTCAAAAAGATGGAAACAGGGCTGTTAGCCAACTCATCCTACTGTACGCACCCCAAATACTAAGGGTATGTTATGCACAGCCACTGCACCCAGAGTGCATTGTATGCCATGCCACAAGTATGTGGTACACCATCATATGAGACATAGTAGTGAGGCAGCTACACTGCAGACACAAGGATGGCAAGTGGCCAGAGTAGGACCATTTACACTCATGACATAATGGGACAATGTAGATAAGTAATCACATAATTCTGACATGTGGATCTGCTACAGTGGAAAGACATGTTTTAGTAGACCCTGATCAGTTTCTGGCAATATGACTTATAGTCATTGGTGAACACCATACACCTACTACCATACCTACACATTACAACAATGGTCCTATTGTGTGGGACATGAGCCAGCTCCAAGCTTGCGGACAAAAAGCAGCTTGTAACAAAAGTTAGCTGTTCATGCACAATGTTACACTCAGGCCACTACTAACCACCAACTTGCTGCTGTTGGGCTCTCAACTGCCCATGAATGTCTGGGTATGCGGGCCATCGGGGGGGCAAGATCCGGGGCACACCCCTTCTGCTCTTGGAGGCCAGCCCCAGCTGGATCTCCGCGATCTTGTGAACCCAGCGCCGGAGGTCATCCCACTTCTTACGGCAGTGGGCACTACGCCAGTTCGAAACCACCAGGGTCCGCACCATCCAGGCAATGGCTCTCCAAATTACCTTCTTTTGATGGGCGTGGATCTGTATGGTTGAAAGAGATGTAGAGACAGTTTGTATCAGGAAATTTGAGGACCTCTGTATGGCAGGTACAAAATAGATTGCCATCTAGCACACACATACATCTATCTACAACACTGTACTGTTGCAGGGATTCTGCGAAATCACAAAACTATGCGTGGGATTACGGGACCTTAGTAGGCAGGGACTGAGTTAACCTGCCACCTTAGTACCCATGAGCCCGGGACGGACTAGCTATAGTGTCTCACTTGCCCTCCTACTCACTCACAAAGGAACAAGTGATTAGACACCCCAGAACACAACACTCCCGACTCTCTCAGGAATCGCTGTTGCAAGAGACGCCCTTTCGCTCACACTCTTGTACTCATTCACAATAAGATCTGACAGAGACACGAAAAAGTTTAAAATATTTATTATAACTAACGTGCTCTAGTATGCAGTATATGTGCCACAATCAGTAGAAAACTGCCTAACACAAAATATGGTCAGCATAGCTAGCAGTCCGTAAATCATAAAAGGAGCTGTCATACTGAATGACCAAATAGCCTAACCTCCCTCCCCTTGTATAGAAGCAAGATTATTATACATTAGAAGATCTCTGGGTGTTATTAGCAGACCCCGTACGACAGTCTATAGATGGTAGATATACATCACAGGTACTGTCATGCTCTTCTCTCTGGAAAGGTCCCTCTCCAAGTGTGTGCTACCTATCTGTGTACCCTCATATGACAAAAGTACGTGTTCCCAAACAACAGCTGCATCTGCATGTTTTGTCTAGGTGCTAGGGCCTGACCAGAACAGAATAACAAGGGGCATTGTTGTTCAACCTTGTTCACAATGTTCAAACTAAATTCCAGGAATGAGCAAAGTGTAAAAATAACAGTAAGTTCTTATCTGAAAGTTGCAATGTGGCACAAGAAAAATAAACTTGTGTAGTAGCGTGTGCAAAGCAGCATACAGTCAGCAACTTGCTCATGCTAACATATGGAAGACGACA
Organism: Calotriton arnoldi; assembly: GCA_963921515.1. Taxonomy (NCBI): domain Eukaryota; kingdom Metazoa; phylum Chordata; class Amphibia; order Caudata; family Salamandridae; genus Calotriton; species Calotriton arnoldi. The sequence goes on along the minus strand of CAWUFW010006111.1, from coordinate 66,596 downwards.
ATGCCCATCTGGGCCACGTTACAGTACATGTGTCCATGCCACATGCTAAGTACAACTAAAGCATGGTAAGGGCCTCTTCTGCTCATTTGATGATGAACCTCACAACTGGTTATGACATACACAGAGGCAGCCCACTAATATCATGTTGACCAAGGCAATCCTAGATGGTATGTGATGTGAGGGACCAACACACACAGTACACAGTTTGGAAATGCTGAAGGTTAGACTACCTGTGCATGACTGTGGCAGGCCCAGTGCATTGATGCACATGGTACATAGGGGAGAGTAACACAGTTTACACAACATATAAGGACTAAGGTCAAAAGGTAAGGGCTGGTATGTGTGACACTCAGAGCTACATCTCTTTGGGACTACTCAAATGAAATACCGTGTGAGTAGGAAAAGGTTTGTCAAGTTTGTACTGCAGTCACAGGACACCCCTTTAGCCACATGTTCCACTGTAACAGGGATGACACTAACTTTAAATGTGTAAGTGGTTTGTGAGTAGGGATGCGCCAGCCAAACATGTGATTCACACCTCAGTCTCTCACGAATAGTGACCCTTAATCTTCACTGTACGTGTCTCAGATGTGCACAGAAGTATACTGGAAGCTATTCAATTAATAAACTGTCAACAGACCTGTGTGAGTTGGGGACAGTCATTAGTGACAGACACACATTGACACTGTGGGTCAATGTAAAGAACTATCAGGTGAGGGCATTCACCTCAGTCAATAAAACTTATTAGCCAATTAACAGCTATGAATGTAGTTAGGGTTACTGAATACTGTGTCTGGGAACATCGAAGGAGCAGCTGGGGTACAGGAACATGACTATTTGCATCACTTCTCCTCCCACAGTCAGGCCTTGTTTCCTGAATGCTGAGGCTAATTTTCCCAAATGTACCTCCCAATTCCACCACTCCTAACCGATCATTCATCCTCTGCCCATTCCATATATAAACATACGGTTGAGTGGCACTGTTGGGCTGAGTGGACAGTGGAACAGTACAATTGGATAACATAATGCTCTATTGCTTATTACAGTATGCAGACATGGCTCATGGTGAGATGCCTATATAGACAACGAACGTATACCATGATGTGTATATCCAAGTTAATTTAGCTACCATGAACTAGAGTGATGAATAGATATATGTATGTAACACAAGTGGAAATCACCCGCTTCACTCATTCTAATGTTGGCCTCTTCTCCACAAACTCCTGGGGCCCTTAGGCCTATACATGTGTGCCACATGTAAGGGTCATTGTAGGAAAGTAGGATCTGCTTTTATGGTTACCCCCACTTTTTGCCTGGTGCTATGCTGTTTCTGACTAGTCTGACTGGGATCCTGCTAATCAGGACCCCAGTCTCTGTGCTTTCTCCCCTTTATTGGTATGGTAAGTACTTAGGTACATCCCAGATTGGACACTGGTGTATCTTTATCAGTCCCTAGTATATGGTACTTAGGTACCCAGGGCATAGGTACACCAGGGGTCTCCCATGGGCTGAAAAATGTATTATGCCACCCATGGGAGACCACTCAAACTGTAACTACAGCCTGCCATTGCAGCCTGTGTAAGCTGGTGCTAGCACCACTTAAGAAAGATATAGGTTTCCCTATATCTAAGGTCACTGCACTTAAAGCCTATAAGTCACCCCTAAAGCAGGCCTTTCAATCCTGAAGGCAGGGTGCTCGGTTGTAAGGGTGAGGGTGCCCCTGCATGAGCAGGACACCCCTACAACTTTCGAAGTCCATTCTCCCTGGTTGTAAGTGCATCAGCCATTACGATAGATAGAGTGGCCATGCGTCATTACACAATGACCATCTCTAAACTGGCTGTAACGAACCCTATCATGTTTGGTATCAAACATGTTGGAATCATACCCCCAGACCGTAAACGGTGTGGGAGGTATGATTCCATGCACTGTAAAGCTCCTCCGGGAGGCCCTCAGTGCTCCTGGTACCAGTCTTCTAGACCCGGACAGCACAACAATGCTGCTGCCGACCAGAGACACGATTCTGCCCTCTTGCTGCTGAGCCAAGCTTGAGCAGAGGAACGCAGAACAATAGGTATCCTGTCACTGTGTGGTTCTTTTTCACTTAATCTATACCAATAATATTATGTTCTGGTAAAACAATCTGATTTTCACTCCTTCTGGACTAAGCCTGAAGGCAGATCTCCACAGTCAGTACTTAGAGAGCTTTTTAAGGTTGTCTAAGACCACTAAAATCACCATAAGGGTTGTCTGGATTAGTGCAGTGTGCCCACTTACATAAGTGTGTACCATATACTAAGCCAGCTTCCCACAGTCATGCAATGTATGCAATTAACATAATGCTCATACTTTTGAGGCACATTGAAGCCAATGGGATCACAATGTAAGCAGTCAAATAGGGTGCAATGAGTACTTTACAAACTTACCGGTACTTCTGGTGAGCCATAGAGCCTGCCATAGAGGGGATGGACCTCGTCAACCAGGGCTACCAGCTCCTGTGTTGTGAAGGAACGGGCCATCTCCCCTTTAGTGCGCAACAGGAGTGCTCCCAGAGGTGACAAACAGCAGCAGGTGATTGGGAGGTGTAGTCATCAGCAGAGTCTGGAAGCAAGTAATATATTGTCAAAAATGCAAGGTATAAGTAGGACACATAGGCAGCTTTCGGTGTAGACAGCCACAGATATCAGACGGCGGCTGGCTCATTTTTTAACATTAGACTACGGCTGTGCCCGCTTTGGCTAAACACGCCTACCATGCGTTTCAACTCAGCTGTCAGTCGCAGAATAAGGCGGTCCCATTCGTGATGTCTGGCATCCGCATAGATAGTCTCCACTGTTGTTGGACACATCTCGTGAACCGCACCGGTCACAATAACGTTCTTCAGCCTATAGCTGTGACCGACGAGACTGAACATGCCTAAAGTGCAGTTCAAATCAGCTGGCAGTCGCAGAATAAGTCGGTCCCATTGGCGATGTCTGGCAACCTCATAGGCGGTGTCCACTGTCGTCGGGCACATCCCTTGAACCGCACCTGTCGCAACAACATTCATCAGCCTATGGCTGTGACCGATGTGGCTGAACATGCCTACCACTTGATTCAAATCAATCAGCGGTCTCAGAATAAGCCGGTCCCATTGGTGATGTCTGGTATCCGCATAGTTTATCTCCACTGTCATCGGACACATCCTTTGAACCACAACGGCCACAATAACATTCTTCAGCTTGTGGCTGTAACCCACATGGGAGAACACGCCTGCCATGCGGTTTGAAAGCGCCGTCGGTCGTGGATCCAGAAAGTCACAATGTGGAGGTGAGGCCTCCACCATGTCATTACCACATTGTATGGTGATTCAGAAGTTTGTCTCCCAAACAACATTTCAATATGTACATGGCACCTGATGTATGACACCTTTCCTCTGCCCATTCCATTGATCACACGTCAGTGTTGTACATGAGTGTGCATGAACACATGATTACCGCAGGGATGGCTACCCCGGCGGTTGGACGGTGGTGATGTGTGCAATGCAGATTACACAGCAGTCAGATCACCCAGGCGTGAGGCAAAGCAATGCTCGGCTGCCTGTGACCACGTGCCCACAACAAGATGCCTTCTTTGATGTGTTGTGTTGGCCTGGGTTCCTCCTCAGTATGGTGCTACGTGATGTGCTGTCAGCACTGATGAGACACATGGATAGCTACATTCATTTCCCCAAACGACAAGATTTGACCACAGTGAAGGGGGACTTTTCTGCCATAGGTTGCATCCCACATGTAGTTGGGGCTTTTGATGGCACACATATTGCCTAGTATCTCCGCAACCCCCTGAACAGGTGTATAGGAACAGGAAGAACTTCCATTCCATCAATGTGCAAGTGGCATGTCTAGCGGATTTATATATCTCACACACCTGTGCCAAATTCAAAGTATCTGCCCAGGGCTCCTACATAATGCGGAACAGCACTATACCCCGGTTGATGTCACAATAACAACCGGAGAGGGCCTGGCTTGTTGGTGAGTAAGATGTGTAAAACATTTGTGTGTGTGATGTCTAGTGGCATCTTCTGCAGATGTCTGAATCATAAGTGCATGTCTGTTTGTCTCTCATATAGATGACTCAGCGTATCCCAACCGGCCATGGTTGTTGTCCCCGCTGAGGAATCCAACAACTCCTGGGGAAGTACGCTTCAATGAGGTCCATGGTAGGACATGGCGGCCAGTGGAACAGGCTTTTGGATTCCTGAAGGCCAGATTCCAATGTCTGGACAAGTCTGGAGGCGCCCTCCTCTACTCACCCAGGAAGGTGTGTCAGATCACCGTCGCCTGCTGAATGCACTGCAACCTCACATTGCCCAGGAACATCCATCTGATCGTAGAAGATGGAGACCAGCAGGACCCCGTGGGTGAGGACCCTGAAATTAGCACTGATGATGATAGTGGCGAAGAGGGAGGAGTTGACACGCATCACCAGCTCAAAACAACTTCTTCTCTTGAGTGTAAGTATGCTGACAGATGTCATGACTGTGACTGTTACAGTTACTGTGGTTGTGCAGCTGTGAGGAGGTCATTGATGGTTGAGAGTTTAGTGTGTACAGAGGTGGGTGACTCTGTGCAGGTCTGTTAGTGGAAGAGCTCTTGACACGTGCACACATTGTTGATGTTGCTTTGTGTATTGGTCTGTTGTAGGTACCTGTGCCCTTCCTTCTTCATCTTGACATTTCAGAGTAGTGACATCAGCAGGTGTAAGATGCTGTTTTGCAGTGTAAATTGGACCTGGTATATTCCTGGGAATACCTGGCACAGACTTTTGGTGTATGACTCCGGTACGAAAGCTTGCACAGCGATAGGATGGAAGTTGCTGAAAGACCATTGGATTTCTTCCCTGTCCTGGGGTGGTCCTTAGGCAACATGTGTGCCATCATGTTCAACTACACAATGTGGTTGTTTGGCCTACACATGCTCATCTCTCTTCACATTGGGTTAGTCTTGAATGTGTGTGAGCTGGATGTAGGTGTTCATGTGTCTCATCATTGTTGCCACAGAGCTTGTGGGACTCCTCTTGCAAATGTTTGTGACATTCCACCAGATGCTGCTGCACTTGTTTGGACTGGACCTGTGCTCAGTTACTGTAGTGATCCCCTGCTGTGGTTCCTGCTAATATATGATATGGGATTCCTATTGTGGCGTAGTCGATATGACTCAAACTCATTCCCTGACACATTCGTAACAATACTAGTGATTTTGGCATTGTCAGATGTATCCTCTCCAAACATGTTCTTGGGGTCTGAACATGACATTTGTGGTCACTGACACTGATCATTTCATTGATGTGTCATTTCACTCTGTGGACAACATTACGACCACCTAAGGTGGGTCCACTGTAATAAAGATGTGTAGAGACTCTACGGTTCTATGTGTGTGTTAGATGACATGTTTGGTATACTCATGTGCACATTTTAGAAATTTAACAAGTCCATGCATACACAAGCTGGCCCTACTTACATTTTGTGGTACACAAGGTGGTGGCTGCATATTTTTGCTAGATGTGAATGATACAACATGTCCTACTGGATGTGTGAAAAGTGCATTTATTGTAGTGCATTTTGTGACTAATTTACAGTACATTTACAGTGCAATGGTGAAACCACAGGGGTGTAGTTGTCAGTGGTGGTTGATAAAAGTGTTAGAGTTGTAGCCACATTGTCTGGACACCAAAGTTCAACAAAGTCCTACCATTGGAAATGAAATGTGTACAGGAATAGTCAACAAAGTCAATGTGCTGTATACAAAGGATGACATCAGGGATGGCTCTTTTTCCTGGGCTGGGTCAGTGCATTGCCAACCGAATCTCCTGCATATTTTTCAGACGTCCCTGTTTGCGTTTGCAAGGGGAATCCGCAGTCTGCAGGCTGTGAGGTGTCTGAGGAGTCCTCCTCTGCCCGGGCTTCCATTCCTGTGGCAACCGCTGATGTTGATGGCCCTGATGTAGGTTGGCCACAGGAATGGGTAGATGGCGGGAGGAAAGCCCTGCAGAGCGTGGTGTGGATGTCCCTCAGCACCCCAATGAGCTGGCCCATATTCTCATTATGTGCATCCAAACATTGGTCAATGGACCGCTGCAGCTGCTTCATTTCCCAGAGTTCCTTTAGTACCAGGCTCATCTGCCCTTGGTTGTCCTCATATGCACCTATTACCTTGGCAATGTTGGCCTCTGCTTTAGTGGGACCAGTGGCCTCACTTTGCTGGCCCACAGTGACCCTCCTACCACCCCTGCCCTCATGGACCTGTGGTTTTGGCCCAGGCTGCACCCTCCCACTGGCCCCTCCATCCTCAGTGAGGTGGGACTGGGGTGCAGGTGATGTTGCTTCTGGAGCTAGGTCCGCATGTTGTTGGAGCAGTGGTCAGCTGTCAGAAGCCAAACACACACGTTCACTAACCTGATGTATCTAGGCCCAGCAGGAGTGATGTAGGAGACAGTCCGACCACTCCCAATGCCGTTGTCCATGGAGAACAGTAAGCTGCTCTCCGAGAAGCACGTCAAGAGGAATGGGGGTTGGGATAAAATAATAAAGTCAGCCTGCGTGTGTAGTGGACCTCCCTCACCGATTGGTTGTCCTGGTGCAGATGTGGGTAGGGACTGGACACAGAGAACATCCACTTTCTGTATGGGGAGAAGGACAAACAGATTATCAGCATGCTCAGCCCCCTCAAACGCTCGGTCACCAAGCATACAGGAATAAAGGTGCGGGGTCACACTCACAATGCTCTAGTTGAGGTTGTATGGACACTTACTTCTACAGTACAAGCTGAATGTCTTTAGAAGGTATGATCAAAGGAAACGCAGTATAACTGAAGTTCATAGGGATCAGTGCCTTACGACCTCTATTGAAAATTCTCTTTATGCTTGCCAAGAGCTGAGCCACATGCAGTTAGACGTATCTAGTGTTAGTAGGTCTGGAAATAATATACGCTAGCACCGTAGCGACTCCGAGATTATTAGCACCTGATAACAATGAGTCAATCACATAGGACTGCAATGCTCAGCACACTTAGTACAGTACAATGTTAGTACAATTAGTCATGTGCGCGAGGCCTCGGCGACGCTGACTTAGCTGGTGGGGAGCCTCCCCAGAGATTAGGACCGCTGCCGAAGACACAGGATCAAGACGGACGACAGGAGCGCTGAAAACTGGAAGACGTCCCTCGACGGCAGAGTCCAGTTCGTGGCTTGCTTCCGGCAGGAGCTCCGATCCGGACAGCGGAAATGAACTGTCTCCTCCAACAGGCGGATTGCCTAGCAAGGTCGTTGAGAGTGGTTTATGTGCTCTCCAGTGGCCGACGCCGGACTGGCACGTTGAAGTGAACCTGGGCATGATGGGACATGAAGTTCTTTAGTCTTTTTGTATTGTCCCGCAACGTTATTACCTCATAACACCGCCTCAGCCCTACGCGTGGTTGCGGTGCCTGGGAGAGGCTGCAGCATACAGCGTTATTCTTACTGTCATAACGCTGCTTCGTCATGCTGGTGTTTTATACAGAGCATGCAGCACTGTCACGCCACATACAGGGGTAGGCACAATCTTACAATGCAAAGCATACCACTTTCATGTGCAGTTTTAATCATGGCACTGCACTGAATCCCCTATATCCTCCCATCCGTTATCAAGAAGGGGTTCACCCAGGATCTTATTGGGCTGGTTACTGCGCCAGCGCCGGGAGTGAGCAGCCCAATGGAGCCCCGTGGGTCATAGGTCCTGCTTCCTTACATGGGTCATTCTAGCCAGGACCTGGGTGCCCATGACAGTACCCCCCCGCAAGGACCGCCGTCTCGGCGGGTGACCAGGTTTGGCAGTATAACGGGCATGAAACCTACGTAGCAGGGTAGGGGATCGTAGGTTACAAGCAGGTTCCCAAGACTGTTCCTCTGGCCCAAACCCTTTCCAATCAATGAGGTAGTGTACCCGCCCGCGTATGACCTTAGAGTCCAGGATTTGCTTGACTTCATACTCTAACTCTCCTGCAACTTCCACTGGTGGTGGTGCATGTGTTAAGGGTGTCTCTGGGGAACAGGTGCGTAAGAGGGATACATGAAACACCGGGTGTGTATGCATAGTGGGGGGTAGGTCTAACCTCATGACTACAGGATTTATAATTTGGGTAGTAGCATACGGGCCAACGTATTTGGGTTGTAATTTACGATTGCCTTTTAATGCTAAGTGTTTTGTGGTTAACCAGACCTGGACTCCCACTTGGTAAGAAGGTTCCGTTGAGCATTTCTTGTCCGCATAATGTTTATTGGCGTCTTGGCCTTTTCTTAACTGTTGTTTGGCTGTGTGTAGAACGCTACGAAGATGTTCATGGTGTTCCTGAATAGAAGGGTGTTAGGATGTGGCTGTCTATTCAAAGGATAAGATGTTGGGATGGAAACCATTCATGCAAAAGAAGGGAGAACAGCCTAATGATGAGTGTTCTGCATTATTATAGGCAAATTCGGCCATCCACAATAGTTTGTTCCAATCGTTCCCGTGTTGTAATGCCAAGCATCGGAGATACTGCTCCATGGTTTGGTTCAGTCTCTCTGTTTTTCCGTCAGTTTGCGGGTGATAACTGGTCGATAACCGGGCGTCGATATGCATGGTTTTACAGAGGTGTGACCAAAAACGGGACGTGAATTGTGAAACCGGGTCCGTGATTAAGACGGCCGGGATTCCGTGTAGTTTCAGAACGTGTTGTTGGAAAATAGTGGCCAGTTCCGTAGCAATGGGAAGTTTGGGGAGAGCAATGAAGTGCCCCATCTTGGTTAGGTGGTCAATAACCACCAAGATTACAGTGTTTCCGTCACTAGGGGGCATTTCTACTACAAAATCCATAGACACAGTGTGCCACAGGGCTGGTGGTATGGGGATAGGGCGCAGCAAGCCTGCAGGTTGTCTATGCGTGGCTTTGCCATGTGCACAAATGGCACATGTGATGATGTACTGCCATGTATCTTGTGGAGCCATAGGCCACCAGAACATCGTTGAATAGCCGCTATGGTTTTGTGTATGCCTGCATGCACCCCAAGGGATGAATCATGTACCAAACTCAGGTTTTGTTCTTATAACTTCTTGCTAGGGATATATAAGGCTTTAAGATGATAAAGGAGGCATTTTTCTTGAGTTCTCTGTGTAGGGTTTTCTGCTATCCAGGAGTCCTCATCCACTTGACGTAGTTGGTGTTGCAGGTCGGTTAAAAAGTCTTCTCTTTTTGTGATGAGCAATAGTTGTTCTTCTTTTACGGATGATTCCGAGAGGATCAGTGGCGGTTCTTGTATTTTTTGTACTGCTTGTAATTGATCACAGAGAGAGGCAGGTGATCTGTATAGGGCATCAGCCTTCCCATTTTGTGGTACAGGGCGGTATTTAATGACAAAGTCATAGTCTGAAAAGAACAAGCACCATCGTAGCTGTCGAGCCATGAGGGCTCTGGCTGTTGTCAAGAACAGCAGATTTCGATGGTCGGAATAGATTTCTATCACATGGCGAGCCCCCATCAGATAGTGACGCCATTCTTAGAATGCCCGTTTGATAGCTAACAGTTCTTTGTCCATAATTCCATAATTCAGCTCACCGGGAGTGAATTTCCGGGAATAGTATGCTACAGTGTGTAGTTGACCGGAATCCGGATGTCTTTGGGATAGGACTCCTCCCATGGCAAAATGTGATGCATCTGCCTCCAGTATAAATGGGAGTGTGATGTCCGGATGCCTCAGGATTGGTGCTTGCGTGAAATGCTGTTTTAACGTCTGGAAGGCTTGTTCTGCCTCTGGGGACCATGTAAAGGCTACACCTTTTCGCAATAGACGAGTAATGGGATGAATGATGTCGGAAAACCCTTTAATAAAGCGCGGATAGAAATTAGCAAAGCCGAGGAAGCTTTGCAAGGCCTTGACGCTGGTCGGGGAGTTCCATTGTGTAATTGCCGCCACCTTCTTCTCATCCATTTGGATGCCCTTGGGACTGATGATATACCCCAGAAATTCCACTACTGTTGTATGAAACAAGCACTTTTCCAGCTTAACAAACAGGTGATGTTGTTCGAATCATTCCAGTACCGCCTTTACATGGTTTACGTGTGTCAGAATGGTTTCGGAATATATCAAGATGTCATCTATATATACTATACAGAAGACGTCCAGATACCCCGCAAGACATCATCCATAAAGTACGGAAATGCTGCCAGGGCGTTGCAGAGGCCGAAGGGCATCACTTGGTACTCAAACAGGCCGAACTTGGTCCTGAACGCAGTCTTCCATTCATCACCTTGCCGGTCACGGACAAGGTGGTAAGCTCCACGAAGGTCTAGTTTGGTGAATTCTGTGGCCCCTTTTAGTTGGTCAAGGAGGACTGGTATCAAAGGGAGCTGGTACCTGTTTTTTATGGTCACCCGGTTGATTGCTTCGAAGTCAATACAGGTACGAAGCTCCCCCCCCTTCTTAGGCACGAAGAAAAGAGGCGACGAAACTGGTGACTGTGATGGTCGTATGAACCCTGTGGCGAGATGGTCATCTAGGTAAGTCCGTAGGTGTTTTGTCTCTGGCTCAGTCAAATCATAGATGCGACTACATGGAATGGCTGCTCCGGGAACCAAATCAATGCAACAGTCGTACTCTTGATGCGGTGGGAGGTGACTAGCCCGTTGCTCATCGAACACCATACGGTAGTCATGATATACGTCTGGTAGGGTCACCACACCACAAGCTTGTAGTGCAACACTGACAAAGGTGAGTAATCTCGCTGGATTCTCGGTTGCATGCATTGCTAATACTTGGTCCTTGGTACAATGGTTTCGGCAAAATTGGGAATTCATGGTTACGGACCGAGCGGCCCAATGGACAAGAGGCTCGTGCAACGTGAGCCAAGGCATACCCAAAATTAACTTAAATTGGGGAGCATCGATGAGGTCGAACTGTACACGCTCAAAATGTTGTCCGAATTGCATAATGACGGGTACTGTATGATACCTTACAGGTCCGGAGCTGAGGGCCGTACCGTCCATTGCCTTTACTGGTTCCGGAGTGCCCTTTTTTATACATGGAACGCATAATTTCTGTGTATAGGTGCGATCAATTAAGTTGCCCGCTGCCCCAGAATCCAATAGGGCCTACGCTACCACCTGATTGTCTTCGAGAATCCACAAGGCCACCTGCATGTTCAGGTGCGCGACTGAGCTTTGCAGAGTGTTGGCCAACAATGAGATCTTGGGTGTTTCCCTTCCCGAACAAGAGATCTCATCATTCTTCGGGAACTTCAGTTTTCTGTTTCTATGTCTTCCTCTCCAGTCTGCTGGACCACTGCTTGGGCTTTATTAGGGCTTGGACCCTTAGGCTCAGGTATCTTGTTCCGGGCTCTGCATTCTTTGACGAAGTGGCCGCTTTTCCCACAATACATGCACAGCTTGAGCTTCCTTCTTTCTTCCCTTTCTTCCGAGGACAAGGGCCCAAGTATACCATTCACCTGCATAGGTTCCGTCCCATTAAAAGTTTTGGGTCCGTCTTCAGTCATGTCTTTGGGACGTACCACCACAAATTTAGGCTCCCCTCGATTGTGGTTTCCTTTTCGCAGCCAACGATCCAACTGGACAGTTAAGTTGATGAGGTCCTCACAGGAGGTAGGAAGGTTGACTACTTGGGCTAAGACGAACTTTAGGTCGCTACGCAGACCCTGGTAGAATGAGGAAGCCCTTTTCTCCACTGGCCATTCGCTAAGTACGTGGGCTAGGCAATCTGTCAGAAGCCAAACACACATGTGCACTAACCTGATGTATCTACGCCCAGCAGGAGTGATGAGGAAGACAGTCCGACCACTCCCAATGCCGTTCTCCATGGAGAACAGTAAGCTGCTCCCCGAGAAGCACGTCAAGGGGAATGGGGGTTGGGATAAAATAATAAAGACAGCCTGTGTGTGTAGCGGACCTCCCTCACCGATTGGTTGTCCTGGTGCAGATGTGGGTAGGGACTGGACCCAGAAAACATCCACTTTCTGTATGGGGAGAAGGACAAATAGATTATCAGCACGCTCAGCCCCCTCAAACGTTCGGTCACCAAGCATACAGGAATAAAGGTGCAGGGTCACACTCACACTCACACTCACAATGCTCTAGTTGAGGTTGTATGGACACTTACTTCTATAGTACAAGCTGAATGTCTTTAGAAGGTATGATCAAAGGAAACACAGTAGAACTTAAGTTCATAGAGATCAGTGCCTTATGACCTCTATTGAAAGTTCTCTTTATGCTTGCCAAGAGCTGAGCCATATGCAGTTAGACGTATCTAGTGTTAGTAGGTCTGGAAATAATATACGCTAACACCGTAGCGACTCTGAGATTAATAGCACCTGATAACAATGAGTCAATCACATAGGACTGCAATGCTCAGCACACTTTGTAAAGTACAATGTTAGTACAATTAGCATGCGCGCGAGGCCTCGTCGACACTGACTTAGCTGGTGGGGAGCCTCCCCGTAGATTAGGACCGCTGCCGAAGACACAGGATCAAGACGGACGACAGGAGCGCTGAAAACTGGAAGATGTCCCTCGACGGCAGAGTACAGTTCGTGGCTTGCTTCCGGCAGGAGTTCCGATCCGTACGGCGGAAATGAACTGTCTCCTCCAATAGACGGATTGCCTAGCAAGGGGTCGTCGTTGGGAGTGGTTTATGTACCCTCCAGCGGGCGACGCCGAACTGGCACGTTAACGTGTACCTGGGCACGATGGGACATGAAATCCTTTAGTCTTTTGTATTGTCCCGCAGCGTTATTACCTCATAACGCAGCCTCAGCCCTACGCGTGGTTGCGGCACCTGGGAGAGGTTGCAGCATACAGCGTTATTCTTACTGTCATAACGCTGCTTCGTCATGCTGGTATTTTATACAGAGCATGCAGCACTGTCACGCCACATACAGGGGTAGGCACAATCATACAATGCAAAGCATACCACTTTCATGTGCAGTTTTAATCATGGCACTGCACTTGAATCCCCTATATCCTCCCATCCATTATCAAGAAGGGGTTCAACCAGGATCTTAGTGGACGGGCTACTGTGCCAGCACCGGGAGTGAGCAGCCCAATGGAGCCCCGCGGGTAGGAGGTCCTGCTTCCTTACATGGTTCGTTCTAGCCAGGACTCCGGTGCCCATGACATCAGCTAAGGTGTTTCCGCTGGGATGGGAAGTGTGGTTGTGGGCACAGTGACACTCACTGGTTCTGTCTGCTCAGGCTGTCCAGAAGGTCCAAATTGCTCCTCCACGTTCGTATGTACAGGAGATTCTGCATCCCCATTGGCTTGATCCTGAGGTGGAGCTGGACTCTGGTCAGTTCTTGTGTCTTGCCAGATGTAGTGCGGGATCCACCTGCTGAGACAGAGTAGAGTGTCATTGTAGTAGAGATGTTATGTACATTCCACATCCTTTGGTACACTGTAAGTAGAGGCAAAGAAGGGACAAACTTGGTGGAGGTAGACATTCTGGACTATAGCCATTGTGTTTGACAGTTTAGCAAGGTTTTGTGCAACATCCATTAGATGAAGGGTTATTGGCATGAGCATTAGGTGAACTGCTCCACTTCCTGTTAACAATAGGAATGAACATGGCATCTCCCAATGACTTGATCTAAGACTAGTGTAGATGTTACGTGGGAATTGGTAACATCAAACTCCTAGGTGTGTCCAATACAGGCCAACTGACAAATGTTTTCCAAATTTAGCACTGGTTATCATGTGTGCATTTGCAATGCCAAAGGCTCACCAGCAATGTAGTGTAGGTTGTGTTACCTTTACACATTACTGGCATTTCTGTTACACACTTCATTGGGTGTCTGCCGTGTTGTCTTTCTGTACATTTATGGAGACCTGGTGGATTTCTGGCTGAGTAGGTGGACATGTGCCTGAGCAGGGCTTTGTGTGCAATGTGTGCGGTCCATTAGACATGGGGATCAGTGTTGACATGGCTGCCAAGTGCCTATGGGGGAATGGCACTGGTACATCTGGTCAAGTGCTCAAGCAACAGGGCCTGATGGCAGTTGCAGTCCTGTCATCCTAATTAGGAGGGTGAAACCGCAGACCGGGTGTCGGTCCGTCCCAGGACCGAGTCGGTGTCGGGCAGAAGGAATTCCTCTCGACATCGAAAACGGCCCCTAAATTTAAATACATTTTAACACCTAGTAAAAAATATTCAAGTATTAACCCGTTGCGTGCGTCCGTCGGCCAACGGCCGTCGCGAGCACTACCTCTGTAGTGCTGCGAACGTCCGTTGGCCGACGCGGCCCCGCCCACTCCGCTAAACCACCGCGGCGGAATTGCCGCCGCGGTTAAGCGGTTAAATGTAATTCCTTAGTATTGATACAAAACCCACACCCATTCCCCTATATCCCTTATACCCTGTCACTAAAACTAAGTGTAGCAGTACTTAAAAAATTATTTAAGTTTATTGATAAAATTAAATTTAAATATATTTAAAAGCATAGTAATTAATACTCAGGCATTAAAATTAATGCCTGGCTGGTGAGTGTTTCAGCTGGTTTTAATTTTTTTAAATTTAATAATAATTTTAAATTGAAAAATACATTTAAAAGTCTAATAATTCATACACAGGTATTACATTGAATACCTGGGTATTAATACACTACCTGCCCATTACCCCTATATCCCTTACATCCCATCCCTAAAGGTGATTGTTGGAGTTGGTACAAAAAATATTTATATTTAAAATTACAGTTAAATAGATTTGAGTTCCAAAGAATTAATAGACAGGTATTACAATTAATGCTTGGCTATTAATACACCCCCCCATCCATTACCCCATATCCCTTGCATCCCATCCCTAAAGGTGAGTGTTGCAGTTGGTTAAAAAAGATTTCTGTGTAATGATAATATTAAATTAAGATTTATTTTAATGCCTATTGATTAATTCTCAGGTAGGAAAATGAATACCTGTGTATTAATTCACTTCCCTACCCATTACCCCTATCTCCCTTGAACCCCCTTAAATATATTTTATAAAATAAACAACTATAAATATATTAATCCTACACCATTTACTTACCAACATGCATGGAAATTGTCCAAAACATAAATATGTGGTAAAGGCATGCGTAGTAAAGACATTTGTGATGATGGGATATGCGTTGTAAAGACTTACCTGTGGTTTTGACTTTGTGGTAAAGGCATTTCGTAGTTTCCCAGCAGTGAATGCCGTCCTTAGATTAACAGTGAACTACCATATTGGTGTGTTCTGACTTGAGGGCAACATTTACTAGCCATACACGTGAAGATTGCTGGCTGTCACTTTTTTGATTACAGTTTTTACTTATTGTTTTATGCTCCTATCTTTGCATCTATTTGTGTCGGAGAACAGTATAAATTTCCATTGCCTCTGTCGTGTGTAAAACGCTATGATACGTGCATGGGTCTTGTTCGCGCTCTATACAGCTTTCTAAATAAATAAAGTGTTTGCCATCCTGGAAGCAGCAGTCACCCGCCATAGCACTGCATACTGTCTTGGGGACGGAAATCAACAGCCATTGTTACATGGTCCGCCCTGGTGTCAGCAGTCACTAGTCATTGTTCATGTTCCGGCCTGGGGTCAGCAGTCACCAGCCATAGCACTGCATACTGCCTTATGGGCAGCAGTCACCTGCCATAGCACTGCATACAGCCTTAGGGGCAGCAGTCACTAGCCATTGTAGATGTGGCTGAAATGAAGAGGTAGGCATCCGTAAAAGAAACAGACACGTCTTGAAGGACTTGAAGAAGCTTTATTTTAGCTTAAGCAGCGAACACCACTGGAGTGCATCCTTCCTCTTTGAAGTACGAGTTGCCAATGTCAGTTACCGGCATTCGCAGTTCAATGAGGAGTTGGAATGCACGAGGATGCAATATCAAATGAAAACAAGTAATATAACATAACACACAATGTGCGCATGCAATGGAACCAGCGCGCATGCAAGAACTAGAACAGGATCATGATAAACAGTAGCGTGCATGCGAGAGCAAGGACATGCGCATGCACAAGCACTATTCAGCTCATTACATCACCCTCCCCCTATTAAAGAAAAGAAAACAACATATTTAAAAAGAAACAAAGTGACTCATGATATGAAGGAGGTAGACCTAGGTCATGTAAAAATCCCTAAATTTGGAGGGAAGGGAACAATTACGTGAAGACCTTGAAAAAGCAAGGCTTGGCATGGAAATGGAACCATATTGCTGGGGTGAAGCCGTGGAAGAAATCCCTGGAGTAGATGAGGGAGAAACTGACACTTGGAAATCAGTTTCATTGGTAGTGGAAGATTCACTGAAAGATGAATCCTGTGAGTAATGTGAGAAATGTAAATCCTCTTGTAGGTCGGTTCTATTGTTGGTTAAAATTTTAGAAGCTTGATCAGGGGTTAGTTTGACAATCATTCTTTTGTTCCACCACCCTTTTGTGTCCAAGAAAAGGGAACCTTTAGCGACCTTGAGAATTTGTACAGGAACTTAAGGGAAAATTGTGAAAGTCCTTTTTACGTTGTTAGGAGACTTCACCATGACCCAATCACCAACCTGAAACTCATGAGCGGTGTTACAACTTTTTGTGTCAAACAATTTTTCTGTATAATTTGTTGAGTAGCAACATTCTTTAACATTCTTTGCCTGTCTTTACAAGCTAAACATGAATCATCTTCTTTTTTTAAGAATTTTAACCAGCTAGGGCACAGGGTACCATTGGGGTCTCTCTTCTTAAGAAGTCTGAAAGGAGAGATACCTGTGGAAGAGTGGGGTGTGGTAAGGTAAGACCAAATCTTTTTTTGAAGAAAAAGGTCTACAGGAGAGTTACGTGCCAAAGCGGACTGAATACCCTCCTTGATGAATCTATTCATTCGTTCTACAAGGCTATTAGACGAAGGAGAATATAATGCCACTCTTAAATGTTTAATGTCATGAGCAGTAAGGAAGTCACCCATTGAGATTGAAGTGAAGTGAGATCGATTGTCTGTAACTAGTTCTTTTGGAAAACCTTCTGATAGAAAAGCTCTTGACAAAAAACTAATCACAGACGAGGTGTTGGGAGAGGAACAAAACTTGAATTCCACCCACTTGGAGAAGTAGTCAATTAATACAATGATATACTTTTTGTCACTAGACAAAACTTCAAAAGGTCCTGCGAAGTCAAGAGCTAATTTGGACCAAGCTTCCTCTGGAACAGGCACATTATGCAAAGGAGTCTTCACAGTTTTCCAATGCTTATCTGATACTAGGCATGTTTGACAAGAACTTATCCAATTAGAAACATCTCTTCCCATGCCGGGCCACCAAAAATTATCCTTCAATCTTCTAGAAGTGGCACCCACACCTAAATGCCCTTCGTGTGCTAACTGGAAAATCTTACAACGAAGAGAAACAGGGGGTACAGCTAGATCACCTCGCGTGAGTAAATTTTAAACAGCAGAAAGTTCATCAGAAACTTGTGCGAAGGACTTCAATGGAGCAGGTAAAGAGCGTTCCCTTGGCCAGCCAGAAATAATCATATTTTTGACCGCCAAGAGGACTTTGTCTTCTTCTGAGGCTTTAAGCCAATCTTCTTGGGTAATACAAGACATGCTTCCAATGAGATCCTCAATGCTCGCAACAACATACTCAACATCATCAAACCTAGAACAAGATTAATCATCCTGTAAAGGTAGTCTGGATAGACAATCAGCCCTGACGTTGCGTCCACCAGGAATGTATTTTCTGAGAAAATTATACTCATGCAAGCGTGAAAGGATACGTACTAGTCTAGCTGAGGCTTTGCCCGTGCCATTACCATTAAGCAAATGGATTAGTGGTTTATGATCTGAGCAAATTTCAAAATGAGTGCCCCAAATGAATGTCCTGAATTTCTCTACAGCCCAGGAACAGGCTAGAGCCTCTCTCTCAATGGTACTGTAGTTGCTTTCTGCAGTTGTCAATGACCTGGATGAGAAACCAATGGTATTTTCTCTTCCATTAATCCATTGACAGAGAACTGCTCCCAGTCCACGTTGACTTGCATCTACTGAAATGGTGCATTTATGACCAGGTGCAAAAGCAGTAAGTGCAGGCGCCTCAAGAATGAACTTTTTCACAAGGTCAAATGCCTCCTGTGTCTCCTGATTCCAGGCAAAACGTGTATTTTTCTTGAGTAGAATGCGTAGCGGTTGAACAACCTGTGCGTAACCTGGAATAATACTCGGTCATGCCCAAGAAGGATCTAAGAGAGTCCTTATTATTGGGTGCTGTAACTTGGGAAATGGCCTGCGTAAGTGAGAACTTGGGAGTGAAGCCAGAAGCAGAAATTGTATGTCCCAAATATTCGAGTGAATTAACCATGAATTTACATTTCTCAGTACCTAATGTGACCCCAATCTCCCTGAATTTGTTCAGAACTTTTCTTATTGTAAGTAAGTGATCTGACTTGTTTTTAGAAAGAATTAACACATCATCTTGGTATGCCTGGACTGAATCGATACCTTTCAAAAGGTGATCCATTAATCTTTGGAAAACGCTAGCCGCAGAGGCTAAACCAAAGGGTAACCTTAAATATTTGTATGCCCCAAAAGGAGTAACAAATGTGGTGAGGTCTGTAGAGGAGTCAGAAAGAGGAATTTGGTGGTACGCTGAGCGCAGATCTAAGAGAGTGAAATAAGTAGCACCAGCGATATTTGACAATAAGTCTTGGATCTTGGGTAAGGGGTGACAATCTACTACTATGTTTGTATTGAGTGAGCGTAGATCGGCACACAAACGAATAGAGTGATCCTTCTTCCTAACTATGACAATGGGACTGACCCACTCAGATGAGTCAGTTGCTTTGATAATACCCTCAGTAACTAATTTGTCTAGCAAAATTTTAAGGTCATCCCTAACGCTCAAGGGAATGGACCTTGTCTTGTGTGTAATAGGGATTGCATTTGCTTTTAATTTGATCACATGTTCAAATTTAGAAATTTTTCCTATTGTGGAAGTAAAAACTTCAGGAAATTCAGAGATGATTTTGGTAGAGTTATTATCTGAGCATTGTGATGTTGATGAAGCACAAACATAATTTATTTGAACAGAATTATCGGAGCCAGGGACCAACTTGAGACCCATCTTGGCCAAATCCTGCCAGCCTACAATGTTCTTGCCTTTAATGGCGACATAAATTTTTGTAACAATTTTTCGTCCCAAACAGGTTAAAGATTCAAGGAAATAACCTAACATGTCAATGATATGGTCTCCATAGGCCTTGGGAATGATGTCTTGAACCTCTAGAGATTTGTGAGATGACCAATGCTCTTTGAACAAGACATCTGAGACAATGGTGACAGGTGCTCCAGAGTCTGCCATCATGTCAAGAACAAGATTGCCCACAGTAACTTGACAGATGGGATCTTTGACTCTGTGAGAAGATGAAACCAAAGGGTGAGAATCAATGGAGAGCATGAGTTTCTCTAAATCATTAGGTAATGAAGCATTTGGATCAGAGGTAACATTGTCAAAATGATCAGAGGTTTGAAGACTGCTAACTCTAATCACTTCCTTACTTCTACAAACAGATTGAAAATGACCTATTTTGTTGCAATTGGTACACTTTTTACCTAGAGCAGTGCACACAGGACTATCTCCAAGATGGGATCTGGAATCACACCTGTAACAAAAGGAGTTGGTTTGTATTGTTTGTTTTGAAATGGTTTTGTAAAGTTCGACCTGTAAGAAACAGTGTTAACAGATGAATCAGGATGAATAACATTTACAGAAGTAACATTATCATTGGCAATACATTTCGAAGAAATAATGGACTTTTCAATACCCTTCGCCATGCCAATAACTTCAGCTAAAGAGGGATCCCTGCAGCTAAGTATGCGTTCCTGAATTTTTTTAAATAGCAACTATACACAAACTTGTCTCTGAGATGATAATCTAATGCAGCCCCAAAGTTGCAATTGGCTGCCAAGTTTCTTAAAACTGAAATGAAATCTTCGACTGATTCATCAGATTCTTGCTTTCTTTTCATAAAATTGAACCTTTCTAGCATTACACTAGGTTGTTCAAGAAACTTTTTGTTCAGTCTTTGTACTGCATCCGAATAAACATTCCAGCCATCCCCTTCACCAGGTGGAGGTAGAGTAACAGGAAGATTGTCAAAAATTTCTCTGCCTGCACTGCCCAGAAAATTAAATAAAATAGCCAATTAGCGATAAGGAGAGTAACTTTCTGCATCAATTGCCACTAGATAATTCTCAAAAGAACGAAACCATAGTTTCCAGGTCTCCTTTGGTTTACCAAGTTTGGGAAGAAAATGTTCCAATTGAAATAGTTGTAGAGAGGAAGCCATGTGGAATGAAAAAAAAAAAACGCTTGTTATTAATAAAAGAAACAGTACTTTTAAAGTAAGAAGAGAAAGGCAATGTGCGTCTCAACAATGAAGTCCTTGAAGGAGACAGGTAAACACCCGTTTGTTTTAATTCCGATGAATAAACGTTGTTGTACGCGTGAAACGCGTGTAGAATTTCCTTCCTAATTAGTATTGTTCTCCCAAACCAAAATGGCCACCGCACGTCACCTCCGTGATGACGTAATTCCAAGTGCGGGGCTCGCAGGTTTTTGGAGGGGGCTCCGGCTTTGTAGGGAAGAACTGGAAGTAATTAGCGTGTCCGCCGCTTGTTGCGGCTGGTGTGGCACAAGAAGAAAACAGCCGTTGAGATTGCGAGATCCTGAGACAGGGAGTCTCTCAGCAGAAGAATGGGGAATTTCGATAATGCACAAACTTGGTGGTGAAAGCTGCCAAATCTCGTCGCCAGATGAAATGAAGAGGTAGGTATCCGTAAAAGAAACAGACACGTCTTGAAGGACTTGAAGAAGCTTTATTTTAGCTTAAGCAGCGAACACCACTGGAGTGCATCCTTCCTCTTTGAAGTACGAGTTGCCAATGTCAGTTACCGGCATTCGCAGTTCAATGACGAGTTAGAATGCATGAGGATGCAATATCAAATAAAAACAAGTAATATAACATAACACACAATGTGCGCATGCAATGGAACCAGCGCGCATGCAAGAACTAGAACAGGATCATGCATAAACAGTAGCGTGCATGCGAGAGCAAGGACATGCGCGTGCACAAGCAGTATTCAGCTCATTAGAGTGGCTTTGGAGGAAGTAGTCTACAGACATGGTTGCAGATGGAGCGGTGGGGCATACTTCGAAAGCACCAATAATACACCAAGGATAGTGGTCACTGCAACCGATGTGAAAAGCTCTAGCACTGTGTGGTGCCTTGGGGAAGCTGTCACTAACCATTGTGGTAACTTCTGTACATCCCTCGATGCAGCAGACAAAAGCCGCAGCACATCATGCTGCCTTGGGGACAGCAGTCACCAGCTATTGTTGCAGGTTTAGCCCAGGTGGCAATGGTCACCAGCTATTGTTGCAGGCTAGCATTGATTCTGTAAGAAAGTGTGAATCAGAGCAGTTTTATTATTGTATTATGTGTATCGATTTGTGTTTTTGCTGTATTTGTTTGTGAAGATTTCAGCACGTCTTTGTGTATTTTGGTTATACGGTAAAGCTTGTTCACTGTATTTATGTAAATAGCACAAATGATATTTAGGTGTATGTCTAGAAGTGTTTTGAAAAACAGGAAAAAACCTTTGTATGCAAAAATATTTACAAAGAAAAACAAGTAAAACAATATCGGAGTTAATAAATGTAATCTCCTTGAGATATTTGTTTACGGTCGATCTATGGTGAGAGAGGTACTTATATATATTGTCTTGGGGATAGCAGGCACCAGCTATTGCTGCAGATTCCTCCTTGGGGCAGCACTCAGCAACTACTGTTGCAGGGTCTGTTCTGCGGGCAACAGTCACTAGCTATAGTTATGGGCGATGCACTGGGAGCAGCAGGCATCAACCATGTTTATGGTAGCTGCCATGGGGCAGGAGACACCAGCTACATAACTGAGTGCTGCCTTGAGAGCAGCAGTCCCCCGGCCACTGTCGCACAATCTGCCTTGAGGGCAGCGGTCCCCCGGCCACTGTCGCACAATCTGCCTTGAGGGTGGCAGTCCCCCGGCCCCTGTTGCACAATGTGCCTTGAGGGCAGCGGTCCCCCGGCCACTGTTGCACAATCTGCCTTGAGGGCAGCGGTCCCCCGGCCACTGTTGCACAATCTGCCTTGAGGGCAGCGGTCCCCCGGCCACTGTTGCACAATCTGCCTTGAGGGCAGCGGTTCCCCGGCCACTGTTGCACAATCTGCCTTGAGGGTGGCGGTCCCCCGGCCACTGTTGCACAATCTGCCTTGAGGGTGGCAGTCCCCCGGCCACTGTCGCACAATCTGCCTTGAGGGCAGCGGTCCCCCGGCCACTGTTGCACAATCTGCCTTGAGGGTGGCAGTCCCCCGGCCACTGTTGCACAATCTGCCTTGAGGGCAGCGGTCCCCCGGCCACTGTTGCACAATCTGCATTGAGGGCAGCGGTCCCCCGGCCACTGTTGCACAATCTGCCTTGAGGGTGGCAGTCCCCCGGCCACTGTTGCACAATCTGCATTGAGGGCAGCGGTCCCCCGGCCACTGTTGCACAATCTGCCTTGAGGGGGGCAGTCCCCCGGCCACTGTCGCACAATCTGCCTTGAGGGGGGCAGTCCCCCGGCCACTGTCGCACAATCTGCCTTGAGGGCAGCGGTCCCCCGGCCACTGTTGCACAATCTGCCTTGAGGGTGGCAGTCCCCCGGCCACTGTCGCACAATCTGCCTTGAGGGGGGCAGTCCCCCGGCCACTGTTGCACAATCTGCCTTGAGGGGGGCAGTCCTCCGGCCACTGTTGCACAATCTGCCTTGAGGGCAGCGGTCCCCCGGCCACTGTTGCACAATCTGCCTTGAGGGTGGCAGTCCCCCGGCCACTGTAGCACAATCTGCATTGAGGGCAGCGGTCCCCCGGCCACTGTTGCACAATCTGCATTGAGGGCAGCGGTCCCCCGGCCACTGTTGCACAATCTGCCTTGAGGGCAGCAGTTTTCCAGCCACTGTTGCACAATCTGCCTTGAGGGCAGCGGTCCCCCGGCCACTGTTGCACAATCTGCCTTGAGGGTGGCAGTCCCCCGGCCACTGTAGCACAATCTGCATTGAGGGCAGCGGTCCCCCGGCCACTGTTGCACAATCTGCCTTGAGGGTGGCAGTCCCCCGGCCACTGTAGCACAATCTGCATTGAGGGCAGCGGTCCCCCGGCCACTGTTGCACAATCTGCCTTGAGGGGGGCAGTCCCCCGGCCACTGTTGCACAATCTGCCTTGAGGGTGGCAGTCCCCCGGCCACTGTTGCACAATCTGCCTTGAGGGCAGCGGTCCCCCGGCCACTGTTGCACAATCTGCCTTGAGGGCAGTGGTCCCCCGGCCACTGTTGCACAATCTGCATTGAGCGCAGCAATCCCCCGGCCACTGTTGCACAATCTGCCTTGAGGGTGGCAGTCCCCCGGCCACTGTTGCACAATCTGCCTTGAGGGCAGCAGTCTCCAGCAATGGTGACGGTTACTGCCAGGGGGCAGCAGTCACCACCTGTGGTTGTTGAAGCTGCCCTGGGAGAACCCGTTACCAGTCACAGACCTGTATGCTGCTTTGGGAGCAGCAGTCATCAGGCACTCTTGCAGGATCTAGCCTGGGGCAACAGTCACCAGCCATACTACTGCATGCTGCTTTGGGAGCAGCAGTCATCAGGCACTGTTGCAGGATCTAGCCTGGGGGCAACAGTCACCAGCCAGACTACTGCATGCTGCCTTGCGGCCAGCAGTCATCAGCTATTGTTACGGGTTCAGCCATGGGAGCTGCAGTCACCAGCCATACTATTTAATGCTGCCCTGGGGCAGCAGGCATCATCCATGGTGAAGGTTACTTCCCTGGGGCAGCACTCACTGGCCATGGTATTAAATGATTCCCCTGGGAGAAACAGCCATCAGCCATAGTACTGAATGCTACCCTGAGGGCAGCACTTACCAGTCATAGTACTGAATGCTACCCCGGGGGCAGCATGTATCAGCCATGGTGATGATTGGTGCGGGGGATGGAGGGGCAGCCCTTGCCAGCCATAGTACTGAATGCTGCCCTGGGGGCAGCGGCTATTAGCCATGGTGATGGTTGGTGCCCTGGGGGTGGAAATCACCAGCCACGGTACTGAATGCTGTGCTGGTTTCAGCCATGGTGATGCTTGCATTAAATCCACTAGTGACACTTTAACTTACATGTAAGCTTACAGGCCCACTAACTTTGCCAAATTGAATTAAAACAAATTGAAGTATACTTTTTTTTGCTTGTAATCTCTTGATTGGAAGTTTATAACAATACAACAATATCCGACATGGCTGTCAAAAGAAATAATAAAAGAATAATAATAATAATAAAAGAATAATAATAAGAAATGAGGCAAGCTGTTGCAGAGTAGATAAACATAACATGGAACCAATAATGCCCTCAACGGCTCGCTCGCCAGAGAGCGAGTGGTTGAGGGCAGGTACGAATGCGAGGTACAGGAGGTCAGTGTAACCTTCTGAGCCGCTTTTCCCACTGTTGATTAATCAACTTTGGGGGGTTACGTCCAATATTGATGGCCAGAAAGGACGTGGGAAAGTTTTACAAAAAGGAGAACATCTGACCACCTTTTCAATGTTGCTGCTATTTGTATTTGAGCAGACTTTGGGCCAGTTTCATTATTTCACTTGGACCCAGTTGTTTTTATTAACATTATTTAATCAATTTTCACAATCAATTTTTCATGGTATATACAAGCCTGAAAATCAACGATACACTGTTCAATTCAAATTGCATCATAAACAGCAAACAATAATCAACATAAAAAAAAAGAAGAATCATACAGTGCTAAAATCACCACCAAACATCGATAGGATTACACCAGTATACAATTTTGTCAACAAAAGGTGACCTTGCATTACTCTCTATACCACAATTTCTTTTACTTTTGAGAGTTGCTAAGCAAGGGATTGAGCTTATAAATCCTAGGGAATAAAATCCATGTCTATTATCCCTTCGATGACTTTGAGCTACAACTAGTCTTTATCCCTCCTGGAATTCTATAGAAAAGTGCCGACGCGTTTCAGATCCCTGTACTTATTGTGGGATTTTCCTCAGGGCATTACCACGGTGTAATCTGAACTCTTTTTTGTAAAGGTTCGTGGTTGGTTCGGGGCGTTGTTTCACTTTACTGTGTTTAGTTTATCGTTTTGAATAATTTGCCATGCGTTCTGCTTGGGGACCGCTGCAGTATTAAGTGTAAAAAGGCGGTGTGCTCTGCATAAAGTGCTCATAAGTTGTGATTGGTTCACCAGTTGGCAATGCGTTCCTCCCAATTATTAAGAAATCTTTAGGCTGAAATTCGTTCGCCACGCATGTTAAATTGTTAGTCTTGTCTCTTCGCCAGTTGGCAATGCGATTCCCCGCAATTATTTAAAAAGTCTTTAGGCGTTTGCCGCACATGTTAAATTGTTTCACGGTTTGCTCGGCAGTTCTGGCGGGGTCTCTCCTTTGCTGGAACGCTCTGGAGCCGTTAGTGATGAGGCCCAAAGTCTGCTCAAATACAAATAGAAGCAACATTGAAAAGGTGGTCAGATGTTCTCCTTTTTGTAAAACTTTCCCCACTGTTGAGGCATCCCCGGATAATATTTGGGGTCGGATTTATACGTAGGAGTGGTCGATATCGATTGGGTTCAGATACGCCTACACCACTCACCTGAATCAGGTTACCACAACAGGGTGTATTGTGTGTTTCTCTCAAACCCCTTTATTACATTTTTCTATTCTAAACTTTTCCTGGTCCTGATGAAACGCCATAGGATCCATTAGGGACCAATTAGGCGTGAAACATGTCAACCTGACTATTAACCTATATCACTACTCACTTAATTTTCAAGAACAAACTAACCCTCCTCACTGAAAGCAGGGTATACGAGTTCCTTTTTTGCTTCTTTTTAACTATACCGAACGGACCCAAGAATAAATACTACCTAGGGCATCGTTACTATATTTTTAATATACCCGCACTCACCACTGCGGCGTTCCTCTAATAAAAGATCTCCGCCAAAGAGCCCTCTCGCGGGGCCAATTGGGGACTGCAGTGCCACCCCCACGAGGAGCATAACGCCCAATGATGAAGCATCACACCTTAACAGATGTGTGAGGGCAACTATCCAATTTGGAGGATTTTCCCTGCATCCAACCTTTACTCATTGATGAAGATAGGCGTTTTTGTCAACTACTGTGGCTCTTCACCTATACTTCACGCTGCCGAATGGGCTATCACTTACTCATAGGAACAGTTACTCTCTAGTGATTTAGACGTATTACGTTGGGAGCACGGGTACTGGACCTTCTTTCTTAGCTCCGCGTCCCTCTCTTTGTGCATCAGGTAGTTGTTCCATTGCCATCACCTGCCACGGGCGAGTAAGCCATCAAGCAATGGAGGGATGTAGGAAGCTGGCTCTGTATATACCATACCAAAGTAAAGTTTAGTGTGCACAGAGTCCAGTGGATCCCCATAGGCTTATGAGGCTTAAGTAGAAAATACTAAAATCTCTGGGCCCGATTCACAGAACTAACTTAAGACAAAATCCTAAACTTACTACCATTTTGGTATTCACAGAAGGCACTTACTCATTTTGGTATTCACAGAAGGCACTTACTCATTTTGGTATTCACAGAAGGCACTTACTCATGAGTAAGTGCCTTCTGTGAATACCAAAATGAGTAAGTGCCTTCTGTGAATACCAAAATGAGTAAGTGCCTTCTGTGAATACCAAAATGAGTAGTGCCTCAGAAGGCACTTACTCATTGATGAGTAAGTGCCTTCTGTGAATACCAAAATGAGTAAGTGCCTTCTGTGAATACCAAAATGAGTAAGTGCCTTCTGTGAATACCAAAATGGTAGTAAGTTTAGGATTTTGTCTTAAGTTAGTTCTGTGAATCGGGCCCAATATTTGTGGTAGTGTGGTTGAGCAGTTAGGCTTATCAGAGGGCTGTGTTAAGCATTTATTGTACACACTCATGCAAGAAATGATAGCACACACTCAAAGACTGAATCCAGACCAATTGTTTTATATCAAAAATTATTACTTTGTTACTTTATTTCTAGAACCAAGAGGAACTCAGTTGCAGGTAAGTAACAGTTTCAAAAGCAGTAATACTTTTCAAATGCAGTAAGAATGGTTTTGCAAGACAGTAGAAAATGCTTTACAGTAAAAGAAATACTTTTGTAGAATCAGTTTAGAACAGTATAATTTTGCAATAGGAATAGATAGACTTTTGTATGCAATAGGTTTGTAAATGCAATGAAATCCTTTGAGAGGAAAACAGTGTTATGCATTAACAGGTAAGTACTTACTCTTACAGTCTTCACGGGATTACACCAACACTTGGCAAGGTTCAGTTTAAGGTAAGTACTGCACCACCAGCGGCACTGGGGCAGCCGGATGCAGAGGTCACTGGGCCCAAAATAAATCAATGGAGACTGGGGGCGCCTTGAAGAGGTACGGTTTGCAGGTACATACCCGCTTTTTCAGGGCACAGGCCCTGGGGTTAAGATCAGCACAGGGAGGTCCACAAGGCAGCACCAAAGCTACACCACCAGCGGCACAGGGGCCGCCGGGTGTGACCAACGGCTGGGCAGGTAAGTTGGAGAGTTGCTGGACACGTGGGCACTGTCAGCTGGGCTCCCCAAAGTTGGGGGCTGAGGATGCAGGGGTGCTTTTTGGTGTCTTATTTTCTTTGCTGGAGCCTGTCGCGGTCAGAGGGACCCTTCGTGAAGAGGCTGCAGGCGACTTCGTGGAGTCCAGGAGAGGTCAGCCACCAGGTTCACTGGGGAGACTTCACGGGACAGGTAAGCCAATCGAACTCAGGAGTAGGCCTTGGGTGCAGATTGGGCAGGGGTCGCAGATCTGCCAGGATCCGGAATCCTTGAAGGTGGTGTTTTTCGGGACAGGGCCGCTGTCCGTGGGAGATCTGGTCTTGGCTGAAGAGTTGCAGTCTTACTGGGGTTCTTGGAAGTCGCAGGCCACCGGACAGGTGTCGTATTCTTCGCAGGGTCTTTGAGCAGGAGACCGGCCGGTAGGGCTGGGGCCAATCAGTAGTGGTCTTCCAGGCTCTGCTGCATGGTATCTTCTTTGTCCTTTTCTTCTTGGTCTCAGCAATCTGAGGATCAAGATTCAGGGGTGCCCCTAAATACTACATTTAGGGGTGTTACAGGTACTGGCAGATGGTAGCCAATGGGCTTCTCGCCTTTAGGGTGACTACCCCCTTAAAATGTCCCCTCACTTTGAGGAAGGGGCATCCCCCTAACCTGATTGTACCGAATATTGCCATTTAAGATAGAGAATTTCATAAGGAGGGGATCACCTCTGTCCAGGGCACCTTAGGGCTAGTCCTGGCAGAGAGAGGACACACTTCTCCTGACTACTAATTTTCCCTCCGACCTTGCTGACCAAAAGTGGGGCTTGGTCAAGGGGGCGGGCATCTTTACTAGCTGGAGAGGCCCTGGCTAGCATATCAAAAGGGCAAGAATTCCTTGAAGCTCACCACCCTGAATGCTGTTCCTGCGTGGGGATTGGTGTGAAGCACGTCCAACCCAAGCAGCCTTTGTCTCAGACCCACAAGAGCACAAGGGCTCCCACCTCAAGGGGTCAGAAACATGTCTGTGTATGGCAGGCTAGAGCAGACCAGTCAGCTAGACACGAAGGAGTTGGTTGTTTGTCAGGGGACATCTCCAAGATGCCCTCTGAGTGTATATTGTAATAAATCCAACACTGGCATCAGTGTGGGTTTAATATGCAGAGGAGTTTGATACCAAATTCCTTAGCATTCAGTAAAGCCATCATGTAGCTGTGGAGTTTGTAATGAGAAACTCCCAGCCCATGTACTCAATATGGCTCCACTGCACTTACAATGTCTGTGAATGGCACAGATACTGTAGGGGTACATTGCTCATGCAGCTGGGCCCTCACCTGTGGAATAGTGCACCCTGTCTTAGGGCCATGAGGCTTGCTAGAGGGGTATCTTACCTGTGCCGGAGGCAGTGGTTGGTGGGCATGACACACATGGATGTGTGCCATGTCCACTCTTAAGTTTTGTCGGCACCAAAACACACAGTCTGCAATGGCACTGTGTATGTGTTGGGTGAGGGGCCTTTGAGGGTGGCACAATACATGCTAGAGCCGTAACAGGCCATCTCTGGTTATAAGGCCCTTGGTACCAGGGGTACCTTTGACAAGGGACTTACATGTGGGCCTAATGTGTGCCAATTGTGAAAATAAAGGTACAGTTTTGGGAAAGAACACAGGCCCTGGGAACTTGATTGTCAGGGACCCAGGGCACATTCAGTAAAAGTCCATCAGAAGTCTGGCATAAAGTGGGGGCAGGTTACTGCAACAGAAACTCACTTTCCTACAAGGGGGCAGTTGTCTTTTTCCACTACATTGCTATAAGCTGCAGCGCAGCATTCAGTATGTGGCTAATAAGCTTCCAATCAATGTGGGTGATTGCTTCCAAGGCAATGTGTCACACACCAAGTATAACCGTGAGGTAAGAGGCAGGTAGAGGATTCCCTACCATGGCCTTAATCTGTTCCATAATCTCTTTCCAGTATTTGATAATGAGGCTACAGGACCACCGGATGTGGCAAGAATCCCCCTCTACTAGTCCACACTACCAGCAGCGGGAAGATGTGGAGGGGTATATGCGGGGCAGGTAAACCTGTGTATGGTAATATTGAAACATCATCTTATAAGCCATTTCCCTGTGGGATAAACTATGGTAAGTTTTTAGTGTGTCTCACCAAAGGATTTCCCATTGCTTAGATGGAATGCCCTCTGTCGTGGTAATCTGCCAGCATGTTTGAAATGTGTGGGTTTAAGCGGGTGTGGAGTGTTGAATGTTCTGATGTGTTTTGATGATTAGTCCCTTAGAACCATCATACGCTCTCTCAACAAATTTTCAAATGGAATATATGATCCTGTAGCCCCAGAATAATTAGAGGGGTGCAACACCCAATGATGCAGCTGGCAGTACTGCAGCCTCATTGTTTCAAAGAGATGGTAATCAGCCTTACATTGTTCAAAGGATTTTATGGAGGCTCCCACAAAGATGTCTCTTAATTTCCTGCTGTTCTCGGCCTCCCAGCTAGGAAATGATTGGGGTGGTAGCACAAGAGTGAAATCGGGTTTGTGTGTAATTGGAGTGTGGGGGAGGGGTAGTCAGTAAGCCCTCCCCTATTCCCCATCTGTCCCATATGTCGAGTACCGTCCTAGAGGGGGTAGTTATATAGGTGCTGCAAAGTCGAGCGTGCTTGGGTAGCCATGCTAGAACACATAGGGGCCGCCAGATCCATGTGGAACCAGTGTTTCTCACTCTAGTGGACCACCCACTCAGAGATGTATCGTAAGTGGGTGACCCAATAGTACCTGAGGATATTAGGGAAGACCAGTCCGTCACTTTCTCCAGGCCGCATCAGTAAAGAGTTACAGATCCTCAACCAATTCCCATTCTCGATAAAGGAGTGAAGGTCCCGCTGTAAGCAAATGTTATCATCTTAGGGGATCGGAGTAGACAGGGACTGAAAAAGGTACATTGGCCCGTGGAAGGGCTTTCAGTTTTATGATATTGATGCGGCCCATCAAGAGACAATGAGGGGTTTTCAGCGTCTGAGATCTGCTAGGTTGGACCTCCGGAGTTGCAGCCAATTGACCTGCGTCCAAGATGACAGCATAGGAGTTAGGTTATGACCCAAATATCTAAGTGTGTTGGAGGCCCACTAGAATAGCGCTAGGGCTTGCAGAGCAGGGAGGTCCTGCTTGGGTATAGTTAGATTTATCATGCAAGATTTGGTCATGGCGATTTTGAAGACAGATATCGCCTCAAATGCAGCAAGGCTGTCAACTATAGCCAGTAGGGAGGTAGCGGGTTGAGAGAAAGTAAGCAAGTGATGATCCGCAAACAAGCTAATCTTATGATCTCAGCCACCAAAGGGGATGCCCACAATGGCAGCATTGCGGAGGATGGAGATGACCAATGGTTAAACTGCTAGGGCATATAGAAGGGGTGATGATGGACAGAGAACACACCTTGTTCACCCTTAGTCTGATATACCGCTGAGAGCGTTCAGCTCCAATAGTTGTATGTGCTCTCAGTTGACTGTGCAGGATAACGATTTGCTGTTTGTTGTGTCTAACGGCGGCTAACGGGTCCTACTTTCCCCAGGTTATAATCTCAGTTGCCAAATGGGCCTCTTTCCCACTGGCTATAGCTGTGGTGGAAATCGCCGCCTGTTGTGGGTTCCCTGTAGTGCCTAGGCTGGAGATCCTTATTGTAGCTTCAGGCTCTTAGCCTGTGCCTTTAAATACATATGCACGTTTTATTGATTTTATTCCTTTTAATATTTTTTAGCACAAGCTTGCTTTCAGCTTCATTGCTTTTAAATTTTAATCAACTGCCTCTTCTGAGGTGGCATAGTTGTTCGCAAGGCACATTTTAATCAGCGTCTCTGCACACATTTCAACCTGTGCCCTGCTCCAGGCTGCAACGCTCGGTATATGATATTCTAACACTGATTGCCGCTTCAGGAGCTACGGAGACAACACTTAGCCCTAGACATATTAGCACGACAGACCTGTTCATTTGTTACATAAACACCATGCAGGCCTAAGGAGGGCAGAGGGCATTCCAGTCTTGGCCGTCAGAGGACATATACCATTCCATTGACAGCTTTGCTGACCTTGGTCCTGATTCTTCAGCCACCGGGAGTGTTGCCAGCAGACAACAGGCAGACCCTTCACCGTTTCCAGGCATGGGGTCGGGGCTCTTCCCACTGACCGGGGTAGGCGGAAGGGCTAGCACCACTATGCTCTCAGATTTTAGACATTTGGGTGTAGGTAGGAATCATTAGGTTATGTAATCGTACTAGGATGGTGGGATTGTTCATCTTCTTTACTTTACCGGTAACCATAATCACTGTATTATTTTTCATCTCCTTTATCATCGCAGAACAGGTATTTCTATAATCAAATGCAATTATTTCAATAAATATATTGAAACCTATTTTGCATTTCCTTGTTTGCCTTGGCATATGTTAGATTTTGTGCAACTGAAAGAAAAGGTATGAGTTGTCCACCATGATGTCACTGAGGAGTCAGTGTCATGTTTCTAGGCTGCCACAAATAACCTTTGCTTTCTAGGTTTGGGTGAGGTGCTGTGAGATAGCCGACAAAGTCAGGCCAACAGCTTCCAGATGGTGTGTCACCCACACTCGGTGGTGCTGCCACCCTAAACTATGCAGTCCTACCCCGAAGAGTCCTACAACACCCCCTAAAGGTGGCTTTAAATCCTTCACAAAGTGTATGCAGCACAAATGGACTCCACACGAGTTTGATAAAACGAGTATAAACTTTATATAGAAAGATATACGATCAAACCCCACAATACAAAAGCCAACATATAATAAAGAGTAATATTCGTTCCGGCTGGCTGGTAGGGTCAAATCCCAACCACCGCTTTCAAAATGCTATGCTGGTCGTAATGCTAGAATCACACACATTGCAATGGACAAACAATAGTGCGCTGCGTAACGATACAATCCTGTGCTGGGCAAAGGAGAAATAATACAATGCGTAACGATACACCCCGGTACCTTGCAATGGGAGAAATAATGCAATGCGTACCGCTACAATCATGTACTGCGCAATGAAGGAATAATGCAATGCGCACCGCTACAATCATGTGCTTTGCAATGAAGAAATAATGCAATGCGGGCCACTACAATCCTGTACTTTGCAATGGAGAAATAATGCAATGCGTAGCGCTACAATCGTGTACTTCGTTATGCAGAAATAATGTCAGGTGTCATAAGACAGTCCGGCAGTTCGTTAGCAGCAATATTGGCAATGTGT
The DNA here is from genome assembly GCA_963921515.1 of Calotriton arnoldi. NCBI lineage: Eukaryota > Metazoa > Chordata > Amphibia > Caudata > Salamandridae > Calotriton > Calotriton arnoldi. The sequence continues at coordinate 33,661 of CAWUFW010006111.1, read as the reverse complement.
ATTATGACAGTCAGCCTCTTCGATAACAGTTGCGCCCCACACGTATCAACGATGACATAAAGTACAGCTTCTCACTCTGGCCCCAGTACTGCCACTCTTTTGGTCAGTACGGGCCCCAATCTGAGCCGAAGCAAAGTCTCACGTTGCCAGAAGGACTGAGAGGCCAAGAGAGTGTCCCTCCAAGCCCGCACCCCGCCCAGGCAGTGATCCACGTTACCTGGGGGCGCGACCCCACTCTCCTCTCCTCCTTCAGCGAACTGGGCCTTCCGTGCAGAACTTTCTCAATGGGCCTCAGCGGCTCGGCCTGGCAGCTCAGCTCCTCCAGGGCTGCCAGTCCGGGCCACGACTGTTAGGAAGGTCTCAGGCGGCCGCAGGGCACACATACCCCACGCCTCTGAGATTACGTTACTCCGGGTGCACGTTCACCACAGCACCCTCCGGGCCTCCTCTGGCACGAAGCCACACACATAACGCTGATGGGGCTTCACGTCGACTCCGAGTGCACGTTCACCAGGCACTCCTTCCTGCGGTCTAAGTTGGCACCAAGTCACACACACCGCGCTGCAGAGACTCACTTTCTTCCGGTGCACACGATGATCAGCCGATCACCTCCACAGTCCCAGGTTGTACCAAAGCACGCACACTGCTTCACTGAGACTTACTCCAACTCCGGTGCCCCGATATCCAGGCGCTCTTCACCAACGCCTTCGGCCGCACCCCGACACGCTCACCGTGTCCGAGCCTCACTTATCCTCCGGTGCACTCGATGACCAGGCGCTCTTCACCAGCGCCTCCGGTGCACCCCGACACGCACCTGCGCGTCCGAGACTCACTCCAGTTCCGATGCACACGTTGACCAGGCGCTCCTCACCAACGCCTCCTGTGCACCACGACACGCACCCTGCGCGTCCGAGACTCCCTTCACCTCCGATGCACCCGCTGACCAGGTGCTCTTCACCAGCGCCTGCGGTGCACCATGACACGCACCCTGTGCGTCCGAGTCTCACGTCACCTCTGATGCACACGCTGACCAGGCGCTCTTCACCAACGCCTGCCGTGCAGCACGACACGCACCCAGCGCATCCGAGACTCACTTCACCTTCGGTGTACACGTTGACAGGCGCTCTTCACCAACGCCTCCTGTGCACCACGACACGCACCCAGGGCGTCCGAGTCTCACTTCTCCTCCGTGTGTCCAAGATCCCAGGGCACACCTTCCGAGGGTCTCAAGCTGCCACAACACGCGCCCACCGCGTCGCTTGAAACTTCTCCGGAAACTTTTATGTTCATGTGTTTACAAACAGGGAGCCTGCTCACCTCGGGCCCTTGGGGTAACAAGACACAGCCCAAAGCACAGTCTTCTTTAAGCAGGGGGACCCAGCGCACAAAGCACAGTCCCAACAGCTTCTTCCTTGGTTAAAACAGCAAACTGCAGACCAGCCCCAGATCACGAAGCAAGGGTCGGTCCTTCCCAGCAGTCTCTTCAGTTGTTCCTTCCTTAGCAGAGGTTCCTCTTGACCACGAAATGGGTCCAAGCCTTTTCAGTCTCAATCCATTTCTATTCCAACGTTCAGGGGTCTCAGCTCTCAAAGTTATACCCCTAAATGTCTTTGAAGTTCGTTGTGCCTAGGGTTCCCTGACCCCTGCCTAAATCAGTTCTGGGTGTCTCCCTCCCAGTGTCACATTTCTCCCTTTGATACTGGGGGTCTGGATCCTTGATCACTCAGCCGGAGATGGGTCAATTGTTTTATAGCCGCAACCCAGGCCTCTTCACCTCCCGGGGCTCCTCCTCCGCCTACTCTCCAGATGCAGGTCAGCCTGGTGCCATCTCAACCCCTCCCTGGGTCAAAACCTCCCCCAGCTCCTCTCCCCTCTTAGATCCAGACAGTCAATCCACATTCAGCAGAGACACACAGAAATGCTTAAAGCACAAAACTCAGCCAGAGTGGTTTCTGAACACACAGTCACAAAACCACTTTCATAGAAAGATGTGTTATGACACTGTGAATTCATACATACTAAACTTCACCTCTCCATTTTAAACTTATGGGAAACTAGGCTAACAAACACAATACCCAGCCTCCCCCATTCTGTCCTATGGGCAGGATGGCCTTTGACCAGTGAAAAACGAAATGGAGTGTTTTTCACTGTCAGGACATAACACACACCTCAGTATATGTCCTGCCTTTTACTTACACTGCACCCTGCCATGGGGTTACCCGGGACCTACCACAGGGGTGCCCTTCCCACTCTGTACGCAAAAGGGAAAGTAAGGCCTGACAAGTGGTTGCACTTGTCAGGACAACATGCTAACTTAGCAAACTGCGCGCAGGCCCTACACTGCAGGCCTGAGTTCCCTTCTCCGCTCACCTTTGATTACTAGCCCTGGCACACACAGTGCACATCACTAGGGACTTTACTAGTAAAGCAACATACCAATCATGGCCAACCAATTACCATTACACTTTACACAGGGAACACTTGTACTTTGACACTGATCAGCAGTGGCAAAGTACCCAAAGCATCTAAATTGGCAACTCTATGTCAGGAAAACGGTCTAGGGGGAAAGCAAAAAGTTTAGGGAACTTTAGCCAAAAAGGCCAAGCCCTACACAACCCCCTCCCGGCCAAAAGCCAGGGTAGACCAATCATTACCTTGATGGACTTCCCGGCTTCGGGCGATAGAACCAGGACGCAGGCCCTCTACCTCAGGGACACCCTCCTGTTCCACGCCTTCCTGACCCCAGGGGGTCTTCTTGATCACTACTCCCTGAGCCAACAATGCTGTTCCATGGATCCCCCCTGGTCAGGGGGACCCCTCCAGGGGTGCTGTTCCCATGCCAACCCCACCCTGGAGTGGTACCCTGGGAAGGCCCATCGGTCAGGATACTACCTCCAGTCATCCTGCCCTCCAGGTTAAAAGTGGGTTTAGCCTGGTCACTTCTAGGGGACCCAACCCCACTGGCTGGACACTGTCCCACAGGTGTTCCCACTGGGGAACACAACCCTCTTTTATCCTTCCATTTATTTTTCTGGGCCTGCCACTTAGGAATGGCACCCACAAACTTCAGGACGGCAGGAGCTCTGGCTACAGACTCCCCACGCCCTCCTGACGCTAGGTGTCCTTCCTCACACCTCTGGCAAGTAGGCACAAGGCCTCCACCCGGGGGCTCTCCTACGGCCCCCCCCAGTTTCCTGGGTGGTGCTGCTGATCCCTGGGGGTGCTGCTTACTCTTCCTCCCCCTCTTTTTGAGACAAGGGGCTAGCCAGCAACCCCTCCTCACTATTCTGGGATCTCCTTGCGCCACTTGGCCCTTCTTCCCTCTCTGGGGCCTTTTCAGGCCCCTGGACCCATGAGCAGGGGTCCAGTTCTCGTGCAGTCTCCCGGGAATCAAGGAGCCCACACCTTAACCCGGGGTGGCGCAATCCTGGAAAATAATTTCTGAGCCTAGGCTCCCCTGGGGCCAAATTGGACAACGCCTCCAAATCATTTATCATGCTAACCACTACCCAATCTTCCAGTGCACACTTGTACTCATCCACACTTGGCACTGGCTGTGCGCTGCCACCATTCGAACTGGACTCTGCTTGTTTACCCTTAATGCCCAGTTCCCTCATGCTTAACTCATGAGCGAAGAGAATCCGTTTCTCTTCCAACGAGAGAGCGTTCCTGCTCTCCTCTGCTTGAGTTTTAAGTTTTAACACCTCCAACTCATGCAGTCTGACCCTTTGGTTTTCCTCCAACTCCTCTGGTGAAAAACTCCTCCCTGAATGGCTACTACCAGCCCCTGCGGCTGGTCCCTCCACTGGCAAATCCTGTGGACCAAATCCATTCCCTGGGTCATCCTCATCCACCTCAACATCACCCGTCTCCTGAGCCTCTTTGGCTTCCCACCAGGCCCTCAAGGCTACTTGCAGCTCCTCCTTCTTGGCGCTACCCTTCATGGGACATCCCAAAGCTGTGCAGAATTTCCTCAACTGATCAACCTTGTAGGTAAACAATGCCTCAATATTAAACTCTAATTCTGCAGCCGCAGTCTCACCGGCTATCTGGCTCCCCTGAGACATGATGTGTGGTTTAAATGTTACTCAACAATAGAACCAACAATTCAAAACAATATGTTGTTGCGTCGTGGTCTGCGATCAATTTATGATGTAAACCAATTACTGAGAGTGGTTTTGCACACACGCGTATCAATTACGTTAGGATTGTATCCCACCGCTCTGCCGTCAAATGTTGGAAGCCGGAGTCCCAGTCCCGCGCCACTGTCACCAAATGCGAGACCCGGGACTCCTCACTCAACGTTAGGCCAAGGAAGGACACCATTTGAGATAGCCCTGCTCACCCCCTTAGTAGCTTGGCACGAGCAGCCAGGTCTATCTCCAAGGCACGAGCGTACAGTATGTGCAACCACACTCACAGCAACCCACTGGTGACACCACAAATGGACTCCACACGAGTTTGATAAAACGAGTATAAACTTTATATAGAAAGATATACGATCAGACCACATGATACAAAAGCCAACATATAATAAAGGGTAATATTCGTTCCGGCTGGCTGGTAGGTTCAAATCCCAACCACCGCTTTCAAAATGCTATGCTGGTCACAATGCTAGAATCACACACATTGCAATGGACAAACAATAGTGCGCTGCGTAACGATACAATTTTGTGCTGGGCAAAGGAGAAATAATAAAATGCGTAACGATACACCCCGGTACCTTGCAATGGGAGAAATAATGCAATGCGTACCGCTACAATCATGTACTGCGCAATGAAGGAATAATGCAATGCGTCACACCCCAATCACGTACTTTGAAATGAAGAAATAATCAAATGCGCCGCTACAATCATGTACTTTGCAATTAAGGAATAATGCAATGCGTAGCTACAATCATGTACTTTGCAATGAAGAAATAATGCAATGCGGGCCGCTACAATCCTGTACTTTGCAATGGAGAAATAATGCAATGCGTAGCTCTACAATCGTGTACTTCGTTATGCAGAAATAATGGCAGGTGTCATAAGACAGTCCGGCAGTTCGTTAGCAGCAATATTGGCAATGTGTATTACGACAGTCAGCCTCTTCGATAACAGTTGCCCCCCACACGTATCAACGATGACATAAAGTACAGCTTCTCACTCTGGCCCCAGTACTGCCACTCCTTTGGTCAGTACGGGCCCCAATCTGAGCCGAAGCAAAGTCTCACGTTGCCAGAAGGACTGAGAGGCCAAGAGAGTGTCCCTCCGAGCCCGCACCCCGCCCAGGCAGTGATCCACGTTACCTGGGGGCGCGACCCCACTCTCCTCTCCTCCTTCAGCGAACTGGGCCTTCCGTGCAGAACTTTCTCAATGGGCCTCAGCGGCTCGGCCTGGCAGCTCAGCTCCTCCGGGGCTGCCGGTCCGGGCCGCGACTGTTAGGAAGGTTTCAGGCGGCCGCAGGGCACACGTACCCCTCGCCTCTGAGATTACGTTACTCCGGGTGCACGTTCACCACAGCACCCTCCGGGCCTCCTCTGGCACCAAGCCACACACCCAACGCTGATGGGACTTCACGTTGACTCCGAGTGCACATTCACCAGGCACTCCTTCCTGCGGTCTCAGTTGGCACCAAGACACACACACCCCGCTGCAGAGACTCACTTTCTTCCGGTGCACACGATGATCAGCCGATCACCTCCACAGTCCCAGGTTGCACCAAAGCACGCACACTGCTTCACTAAGACTTACTCCAACTTTCCAGGCGCTCTTCACCAACGCCTTTGGCCGCACCCCGACACGCTCACCGTGTCCGAGCCTCACTTCTCCTCCGGTGCACTCAATGACCAGGCGCTCTTCACCAGCGCCTCCGGTGCACCCCGACACGCACCCTGCGCGTCCGAGACTCACTCCACTTCCGATGCACACGTTGACCAGGCGCTCCTCACCAACGCCTCCTGTGCACCACGACAAGCACCCTGTGCGTCCGAGTCTCACGTCACCTCCGATGCACACGCTGACCAGGCGCTCTTCACCAATGCCTGCGGTGCACCACAACACGCACCCAGCTCGTCCAAGACTCACTTCACCTTCGGTGCACACGTTGACCAGGCGCTCTTCACCAACGCCTCCTGTGCACCACGACACGCACCCAGCGCGTCCGAGACTCACTTCTCCTCCGTGTGTCCAAGAACCCAGGGCACACCTTCCGAGGGTCTCAAGCTGCCACCACACGCGCCCACCGGGTCGCTTGAAACTTCTCCGGAAACTTTTATGTTCCTGTGTTTCCAAACAGGGAGCCAGCTCACCTCAGGCCCTTGGGGTAACAAGACAGCACAAAGCACAGTCTTCTTCAAGCAGGGGGACCCAGCGCACAAAGCACAGTCCCAACAGCCTCTTCCTTGGTTAAAACAGCAAACTGCAGACCAGCCCCAGATCACAAAGCAAGGGTCGGTCCTTCCCAGCAGTCTCTTCAGTTGTTCCTTCCTTAGCAGAGGTTCCTCTTGACCACGAAATGGGTCCAAGCCTTTCCAGTCTCAATCCATTTCTATTCCAACGTTCAGGGGTCTCAGCTCTCATAGTTATACCCCTAAATGTCTTTGAAGTTCGTTGTGCTAAGGGGTCCCTGACCCCTGCCTAAATCAGTTCTGGGTGTCTCCCTCCCAGTGTCACCTTTCTCCCTTTGATACTGGGGGTCTGGATCCTTAATCACTCAGCCGGAGATGGGTCAATTGTTTTATAGCTGCAACCCAGGCCTCTTCACCTCCTGGGGCTTCTCCTCCGCCTACTCTTCAGATGCAGGTCAGCCTGGTGACATCTCAACCCCTCCCTGGGTCAAGACCTCCCCCAGCTCCTATCCCCTCTTAGATTCAGACAGTCAATCCACATTCAGCAGAGACACACAGAAATGCTTAAAGCACAAAACTCAGCCACTTTCTAATAGAGTGGTTTCTGAACACACAGAGACAAAACCACTTTCATAGAAAGATGTGTTGTGATACTGTGAGTTCATACATACTAAACTTCACCTCTCCATTTTAAACTTATGGGAAACTAGGCTAACAAATACAATACCCAGCCTCCCCCATTCTGTCCTATGGGCAGGATGGCCTTTCACCAGTGAAAAACGAAATGGAGTGTTTTTCACTGTCAGGACATAACACACACCTCAGTATATGTCCTGCCTTTTACTTACACTGCACCCTGCCCAGGGGTTACCCGGGACCTACCACATGGGTGCCCACTGTGTACGCAAAAGGGAAAGTAAGGCCTGACAAGTGGTTGCACTTGTCAGGACAACATGCTAACTTAGCAAACTGCGCGCAGGCCCTACACTGCAAGCCTGAGTTCCCTTCTCCGCGCACCTTTGCATTACTAGCCCTGGCACATACAGTGCACATCACTAGGGACTCTACTAGTAAGGCAAACATACCAATCATGGCCAACCAATTACCATTACACTTTACACAGGGAACACTTGTACTTTGACACTGATCAGCAGTGGCAAAGTACCCAAAGCATCTAAATTGGCAACTGTATGTCAGGAAAACGGTCTAGGGGGAAAGCAAAAAGTTTAGGGAACTTTCGCCAAAAAGCCCAAGTCCTACATATATTGTACTAAATTGACTTTAGAACACTAGAATGCTTTACATGAGTATCAAATTACATTTTAAAAAAGTCAGTTTCATTTTTATTAGAGTTTTTCGGGGTCAAGGAGATTAAGGGCCTTATTACGATTTTGGCGGTCCTCCAGTGGCGACACCACTGTGCCGTCCGCTGGAGGACCGCCAAGGCTTTTGTGCGCCTGCTCGCCGGATTACGATTGTAATCCATGGCGGGCAATGCAGAGACGGTCTGACGGCGGTTGTCTGTTAGGCTCATAGGAGAGCCTAACATGCAGACTGTCACCATGAGTGCTCCGACTGCATGATCCTGCATGGTGTGGCATGCATGCAACACTGTGCAGAAAATGGGGATGCAAATTCAGGGGCCCAACAGGTGCCCCATTGCATGCACCCCCAGGATCGGCAGGGGGCTCTATTGGGGCCTCCTTAGTTGCCTCTCCACTACCCATTTAGAGACGGGCTCACTACCATAAAAGGGGCGGTGGAAAGCCAACTCATAATATGCTCGGCGGTACCGCAGTAACACCGCCAGCATATTGCAGCTCCCTGACCGCTGTGTGACAGTTGCGGGATCCTGAATGCAAGGCTGACACAGCGGTTCCGTGGCGGTCTGACTGCCCCACTCATAATTCTGCGGGTGGGCCCACAGTGTGGCGGTGGTCGGATAGCCACCATGAGTACGGCAGTCCTATGGTCCGCCGTACTCATAATAAGGCGCTTAGTAATGTCAAACTTTGTTTCCAAAATACAAAGTAAACTACTGTGGTCCTTTAAATACTACCCCTCGGATCTTTACATAGTGTTTAATACTACACTTATAAAGTGCTTTTGAAAAGATTTTCTATTGCCCAAAATAATGGTAATCAATTTATCAACCTTTGAAAAATGGAATGCTGATTGTGCCCTGCAGGATTTGAACTTGCCATTCATCTTTCCCACTGTTAAAATTATTATAATTATATATTTATCACATATTTTCTAACAAGTATATATTGTGACTCGGTTGAACCGAGTCACAAGAAAAAAGGTTAAAAAACCTGAAAAAACAAGAAAAGGGGTCAGGGTAGAAACACCCTGACCCCCTAGACCTGCTCAGGGGGTTCTACAGGGACCCCAGGGCCATAAAAAGCATTCTTTTTAAATTTTCGGCGGGATTTGTGGTGGATCTGCAAATCTGGCTGAAAATTTTGAAAAAAAGAAGCGCGGGCTCCCGCGCTTTGTTTCCTTTAGGCCCGTCTTTGGGCCAAGTCCCGTGGGCAATGTTAAAAAGAGCTGTGCTCCCGCCATCCCACTTGTTCAAAGTGGAGCACCTTGCTTTTTACCCCCAGGGAGCTGCTTCTCTGCGGCTTCCTGGGGGTAAAAAGCAATGCCGCCTGCAAGAGGCGAGAGCCGGCCGGGACCGCGGGGGCTTCAGGCTACCCCCCACGGCCCCAAAAGAGATGGCCATGCCCTGGGGAAGAGGGTCCCCGGGGCCGTAAATGGCGCGGGAGGGGGGCCACTCGACCCCCTCCCTTTTTAAAAAAGAAAAAAAGGAATTGGTGGGCCCCGGGGCATGGGGTCCCCACGGCGAAATAAGCCAGCAACTTGCTGGGGGCCCGCCCCCTTTCTCCACTACTCTGGAACTGCGCCCCCTGGCGCACTCTTGGTAGGGGGATGAAGCCCCCTCCACTCCTGAGGGTGCTTAGGGGCCAACTAGCCCATCTGTTACCTCCAGCAATTCCAGACAGTGGAATTGCTGAGAGGTGGTCAGAGGCCACACCCCTTTTTCTACAACTGTGCAAACGCTCCTCTCGGTGCACTGCTGGGGAGGCGATGAGATCCCCTTGCGTTCTGAGGGCCTCAGGACTAAAGTGGACTTCATCCCCCAAGCAGCAATGAGACAGGAGGCGCGTTTGCAGAGTGGTGGAGATAGGGGGCGTGGCCTCTGACCCCCTCTCAGCAATCCAGCTGTGTGGGGCTTACTGGAGGTAACAGGAGGGCTAGTTGGCACCCAGGGGCCCTCAAGGGGCAAGGGGACTTCCTCCCCCAAATAGTATTGCAACAGGAGGCGCGTTTGCAAAGTGGTGGAGAAAGGGGGCATGGCCTCTGACGACCTCTCAACAATCGCACTGTGTGGGGTTTACTGGAGGTAACAGGTGGGCTAGTTTATTTATTTTTATTTATTTAAAAAGTTTTGTATAGCACGAACAAGACCCCGAGGGGTATCAGAGCGCTTCACAATAATGGAAGGGAGAAACAAAGTAAAGGGGACAATGAAGAGGGGGTAAGAGAGGGTAGCATAATGAGCTACAATGATTGTACAAGGAAGCGAAAAAAACATTACTTAATGAGGTAAGGCAGAAAATCATGGACAGTACAGTTGTTAGGCTAAATCAAAAAAAAAAAGTGAGATCAAAGGACAGTTAGCAAAGAGGCGAACCATGGCCAACTAAGGCAGGAACTTGTTCATTAGGATTGATTTTACTTCATGTTTGAAAGCAGCCTTGTTGGGGATTCTGCGTACTTCCGGTGGGAGAGAGTTCCAGATCTTCGGTGCCGAGCCAGAGAAGGCTCTGAGCCTCGATCTCTTTTTGCGAAAGGTCTGAGGTTTCAGTAGTAGAGAGTTTGCACTTCTTGATGATCTGCCCCCTCCTGATAGTTCCAGTTTTTGAGCCAGGTAGCCAGGGGTTTTGAAGTGGAAGGCTTTGTGCGTCAAACAAGCAATCTTTAGTTGTATTCTTGCTTCGTAGGGTAACCACTTTAGAGATCTTAAGGCTGGGGATATGTGTTCATTTCTTTTTGTATCAGTGATCAGTCTGGCTGCAGCATTCAACGAAGCCCCGAGCGGGGCCAAGGTATATTTGGGGAAGCCACTGAGCGTCACACTCCCATAGTGTAGCCTCGGTAGGACAAGCGCTTGTACCACCTGCTTGAAGTCATCTTGGGGGAGGAACGGTTTTAGGTTTCTAAGAATCCTCATTTGGTGGTTCGCCCCCTTACACATCTTGCTAATATTTTTCTTCATATTTAAGTGAGAGTCTAGGGTGATTCCAAGAGATTTCGCTGAGTCGATGATAATCGGGGAACAGTTGAATGTAGAGAGATGTTTCAACCAGAGGTCAATTTTGGGGGTGTGCTTAGGAGGGGAAATGAGAAGGAATTCTGTTTTGGCGGTGTTCAGCAGGAGGTGGTTTTCGGTTAGCCAGTTTTGGGTAATCGCCAAGGAGGCATTGAGTGAGATGAAGTCTTCAGAGGAGTTGATTTTCAGATAGGGTTGCGTGTCATCCGCATACATATGGAAAAGAATGTTCATGGATGATCGAGCGTTCGCTAGTGGTTCCAGGAAAATATTAAAGAGTATGGGAGAAAGGCAGATCCTTGCGGGACCCCCATGGAGACTGTAGAGGGTTGGGATAAGGTATGATTCACCTTAACTCTTTGGGATCTATTGTGAAGGAAGGAAGAGAACCATTGCAGTACCAGACCGGAAAGGCCCATCCTGTGTTCCAGAATGGCTAAGAGGTTAGCGTGATTGACCGTGTCGAATGCAGAGGAAAGATCAAGGAGGATTAAGAGGCAGGATTCATTATCGTCTAACATTTTTAAGATGTCATCCATGATGTGAATGAGTGCCGATTCAGTACTGTGACCACTCTTAAAGCCAGATTGGTGTTGATCCAAGAGATTGAAAGTCTCGATGTGCGAGCAAAGTTGCGATTGAACGCATTTTTCTAGGAGCTTAGCCAGAGTAGAGATGTTGGAGATGGGACGGAAGTAGTTGAGATCAGATCTGTCCGCATCAAGTTTTTTTAGAATGGGTGTAACCTGAGCTGCTTTTAAGCAATCAGGGATCTTGCCTTGAGATAGAGAAGCGTTGACTATCTTAGTCCAGAAAACAGACGATGGCAGTGGGTCGCTGCAGTGAGTAGAAAGGTTAATGCTAAGAAGGGTTTTGTAGATGTCGCCTTCACTGAGGGAGAGATGGAGTCCCACGTGGCCTTGTTCTTAGTGCTAATCCTGAGAGGCTTTAGAGTTGCCTAGAGGAAGGATGAGCCGTATTCTCAAATGATGTAAGTAGGGCGCTCTTGGCTTCAAGGTCAAGACTGATGAGTTTAGTTTTCTCCGTAAAGAAGATAGCCAGATCAGTGCAAGAAGGTGAATTGTCTGCTGAGTTACGGTGATTGGGTGTTGTCGCAGATTGCTGTTTGACAATTTCAAAAAGTTTTTTAGGGCGATTTGAGGCTTTTCTAAGTTGGGCTCTGAAGTGATCAGCCTTAGTCGTCTTGATTTTTTTATTGTAGGAGCTACTAACCGATCTAAGGACTTTTAGATAGTACACGGAAGGTTTTGATCTCCATAGACGTTCAGCTGCCCTTAAGTTGCGGCGATCAGAGTTCAGGTTGTCGTTGAACCAGGGTTTGGAGATTTTGGAGGCGGCATTTTTTTGTTGTAGCGGTGCTATTGATTCCATGATACCAGAGATAGTAGCGTTATAGACGTCCGTGAGGTCGTGGACATCAATCAGGTCGTCATGGGAAGACAAGGCATTTTTACATTCAGTAGCTAGGCAGTCCCTGTTAATATTCCTGAGGTCCCTAAGGACCCTCACCAGCAAAGGGAACTTTATCCCCTAACAAAGAACGTGCCAGGATTCACTAAAAAAACAAAGGTTTCAGGGACGTTATAGTTATGAATTATCATTTTAAAAAAGCTTTGAAATTCACTGAAAAAAACAAAGATTTCAGGAACGTTATAGTTAGGCTGACATTTCACTCGCACAAAACCAGAGAAGTTCAGTTACCTGAGTTAACTATAACTTGCGCGCCTGCAATGCACTGCTTATAACCTCACATATTACATCATGGTCAGTGACATCACTGATGACATCTCAAATGACATAACTGAAGATATCATCCACAGAATCTATGGTGCGCCCACGCACACCCCCATAAAACCTTTCATACACCCACTACAACTTTCGCTCTACCATTCTCGAAACCATTCACACACTATTACCAGTACTTACATACCCACTCACTGATTCATAGGTCTACACACACATCCACTCACTCACCGATACAGCCACTCATACACCCACTCACTCATTAATACAGCCACTGATATATTATCCACTCATACAGCCATACAGCTAATCCCACAGTCACTCATAGAGCTACTTACACACCTACTAGGTCACCTATAGAGTCAGTCACACAGCCATTTACTCACCTATACATTTATGCACACACACACTCATTTATTCATACAGATACTAACACATATTCACTTACCTATACAATCACTGACACAAGCACATACTCACCCATACTGCCACTCTCACAATCACTCAGTCACATATACAGTCATTTATACTCCAACACTCACCTATAATGCCTTTCACATATGCAGTTACTCACCCATATGCTACTGACACATCCATTCACTCACCGACACAGCTATAAACACACTCACTCACCCATACAGCACCATACACATGCACTCACTAGCCCATATCGCCACTGACTCACCCACTCGCTCATCACCTACCCACACAGACACTCAGACACCCATAGAGGTACTTAGACAACCAATCACTCACCCATACAGAAACTCACATACCCAGTCACACACCCATGCAGCCACTTAGACACCAACTGACAGATACAGACATTCACACAACAAGTCACTCACCCATACATTCACTGAGATGCTTAATTATTCACTTATACAGTTACTCACGCACACTGAATCATCCAATCAGGCACTCATACACCAACTGATTCACCAATACACCTTGGTATGTATATTTAACACTCATAAACATTTTAGAAATGCTCATAGTCACTGGATGATGTCATCAGTGATGTCCTTTGAGATGCCATCAGTGATGTCACTGACCATGTCATAAGTGATGTAATATGTGAGGTCATAAGCAGTGCATTGCAGGGGCGCGAGTAAGCTCAGCTAACTATAATGGCTGAATTTCTCAGGTTTTGTATGAGTGAAATGTCAGCCTAACTCTAACGTTTCTGAAACCTTTGCTTTTTCAGTGAATTTCTAAGCTTTTTAAAATGTTAATTACTAACAATAACGTCCCTGAAACCTTTGTATTTTTCAGTGAATATACATATACACACACACACACACAAATATAATATATAATTATATGTTATTTTTCTAACAAAAAATCACAAAGTTTCTTGAGCCCAAATTTAAATAATGCTTTAAACACAAAGAATTCGTGAAAAGAAACATTTTCCTTTCACCTCTGCATATGTTATATTGCAAAAATTACATTTAAACCTATTGCTCAATACAGTATTTCCGTGCCTCTTCACACATTCCATACCATTGCTTTCGGGGAGTCGCAGACGGACGTGCAGGCACTGACGCAGCTTCCTGAAGTTCATTTTGTTTTGGCTTCAGCACACGCACATTCCTATGCAGTGTATGCATGCAGAGGGTGATTAAGGGTTAAATACACATTTAAACTTGCCCTGGTTTCCAGCCCAGAGGGGAGACAGTGCTTTCCCTCAAGTGCCTCTCACTGTTTCTGTAACTAATCCTCTCCCATGTCCAAGTATCTGCGGACCTGGCCGGGGAGTGCCAGGTTGTGACGATTTGAGACCACTTATGAGGCTCAAAGGTCAGCTGATGACGCTCCGCTTTAGTGCACACCTTTCGGGCTGACGCATGCTTAGGGCATGAACCCTGACCCATGGCACCTGCAGGATCTAGGAACTATTGGTGGAGCTCTGGAAGGCGTGCAACTGCACACGTTTCTGGTCAGCAGGAATAATTTGTTGCTGTGGGGCTGGGCGGTGGCTGACGCCTGACCCTTCCCTCGCCCCTCCAACTGCTTTTATAAGGCCACCCCAAGACCCACGAGAGGCAGGAGAGAAGGAGTGTGCAGGGGGAAAAGAGAAGTGAGACTCAGAAGAGAACTATATCCTGAGACTGTCGGCCATGGACATCACCACAGCAGTTGCCATTGTGCTGTCTGTGCTGCACCTCACGCTGGGCAGACCCGTGGAGGTAAGGAGAGTCTGCCCCCCTTATATCTGACAGCTCACACCCAGAAAGAAGCAGCCACACCTTATGAAGTCGAGAGAGGGCCTGAAGCGTTGTGGTTGGTCTGTTAGAGACACCTGACTGTGCACCTAAATTATCTGATGTGTGGCCTCCTGGCCCTCCTCAGGGCTTGGGACCAGTGCATGTTTAACTGATAACTGAATGATAAATCGAGGCACTCCAAAATGTTGCTGCCTGGAATTGCATCCCCTGGTCCTGGCAGTGGGGTTTACAGTGCTTCTGATACTAGGCAGAGAGTTGCATCCCTGGTCCTGGCAGTGGGTTTTACAGTGTTTTTGATACTAGGCAGAGAGTTGCATGCCCTGGTCCTGGCAGTGGGTTTTACAGTGTTTTTGATACTAGGCAGAGAGTTGCATGCCCTGGTCCTGGCAGTGGGTTTTAGAGTGTTTTTATATTAGGAAGAGAGTTGCATGCCCCTGGTCCTGGCAGTGGGTTTTACAGTGTTTTTGTATACTAGGCAGAGAGTTGCATGCCCCTGGCCCTGGCAGTGGGTTTTAAGTGTTTTTGTAATATGCAGAGAGTTGCATGCCCTGGTCCTGGCAGTGGGTTTTACAGTGTTTTTGTATACCTGGCAGAGAGTTGCACGCCCCTGGTCCTGGCAGTGGGTTTTACAGTGTTTTTGATACTAGGAAGAGAGTTGCATCCCCTGGTCCTGGCAGTGGGTTTTACAGTGTTTTGACAACAGGCAGAGAGTTGCATCCCTGGTCCTGGCAGTGGGTTTTATAGTGTTTTTGATCATAGGAGAGAGTTGCATCCCTGGTCCTGGCAGTGGGTTTTATAGTGTTTTGATAATAGGAGAGAGTTGCATCCCTGGTCCTTGCAGTGGGTTTTACAGTGTTTTGATCATAGGAGAGAGTTGCATCCCTGGTCCTTGCAGTGGGTTTTATAGTGTTTTTGATCATAGGAGAGAGTTGCATCCCTGGTCCTGGCAGTGGGTTTTATAGTGTTTTGATAATAGGAGAGAGTTGCATCCCTGGTCCTGGCAGTGGGTTTTATAGTGTTTTGATAATAGGAGAGAGTTGCATCCCTGATCCTGGCAGTGGGTTTTATAGTGTTTTGATAATAGGCCTTCCTCTGAAGGAGGGATACCAGCATCACATTCCCGCTGTCCCAGCCACTGCATTGCACGATTGATGTTTGATAAACACCGATCCGGTATCTCGGAATTGTCTTATCAATTATTTTTCTAATGACTTGGGAATATGGGTTGATAAATGGATTTATAGTATTGGCGAGGAGGTCACGGAGCAAGAACTCACCTCCATTCTTGCGCAATTCTGCAAGGTAATTTCTCCTTCTAGACTGAGAGGCCAGGGTTATCGCACCCTGTGTGATTTCTGTCGGTCCTTCTGAAGAGGCAGATGGCACAGGAGCCTCGAGAGCTGCCCGCGCTGCCCAGGGGAGAGATGCCCGCGCCGCCAGGGAGCTCCAGGGGAAAAGCTGCCCACCCTGCCCAGGGTGAGCTGCCAGGTAGAGCTGCCCAAGGGAGAGCTGCCCGCGCCGCCCAGGGGGAGAGCTCCTCACGCCGCCCAGGGGGAGAGCTGCCCACGCCGCCCAGGGGGAGAGCTGCCCACGCTGCCCAGGGGGAGAGCTGCCCGCGCTGCCCAGGGGGTAAGCTGCCCGTACTGCCCAGGAGGAGAGCTGCCCACGCCGCCCAGGGGGAAAGCTGCCCACGGGGAGAGCTGCCCGAGCTGCCCAGGGGGAGAGCTGCCCTGCGCCGCCCAGGGAGAGCTGCCCACGCCGCCCAGGGGAAGAGCTGCCCACGCCGCCCAGGGGAGAGCTGCCCACGCTGCCCAGGGGGAGAGCTGCCCACGCTGCCCAGGGGAGAGCTGCCCACGCCGCTCAGGGGAGAGCTGCCCACGCCGCCTGGGGGAGAGCTGCCCGCGCCGCCCAGGGGGAGAGCTGCCCACGCCGCCCAGGGGCAGTGTTACTGCAAACAAATGATGGACGGAATGCTGACAATGCAAGCATTCTCCCCAGTCAAGAGATCTGGGTTAAATCCATTGTTCTCTTGCCCACTACGCCACCCCAGTTTGGACCCAGCCATATGCAAATCAGTCTTGACCCATGCTGCCCCATGGGAACAGCTCCAGACCGAACTGCCCAGGCCAGAGTCCTGCCCTGGACCGGAGCAAGCATGCCTGGGACTGGTTTCAGGGCTGTCACCGCTGCTTCAGTCAGAGCTAGCCTTGGGAATCCAGCTGGCACAGTGAGCAGAGCTGACCCAGGTCTGAGAGCATGCCCATCCCACTTAGGGCGAGAAGTGCTGCCGCAAGCAAATGATGGCCCAGGGGAGAGCTGCCCGCGCCGCCCAGGGGTAGAGCTGCCCATGCTGCCCAGGGGAGAGCTGCCCACGCCTGCCCAGGAGGAGAGCTGCCCTAGGGAGAGCTGCCCACGCTGCCCAGGGGAGAGCTACCCACCCTGCCCAGGGGAGAGCTGCCCAGGGGAGAGCTGTCCATGCTGCCCAGGGGAGAGCTGCACCACCCTGCCCAGGGGAGAGCTGCCCAGGTGGAGAGCTGCCCGCGCTGCCCAGGGGAGAGCTGCCCACCCTGCCCAGGGTGAGAGCTGCCCAGGGGAGAGCTGCCCAAGGGGAGAGCTGCCCACGCCGCCCAGGGGAGAGCTGCCCACCTTGCCCAGGGGAGAGCTGCACACCCTGCCCAGGGGGAGAGCTGCCCTTGGGAGCGCTGCCCAGGGAGAGAGCTGCCCGCGCTGCCCAGGGGAGAGCTGCCCACGCTGCCCAGGGGAGAGCAGCCCGCGCTGCCCAGGGGAGAGCTGCCCTGGGGAAGAGCTGCTCACGCAGCCCAGGGGGAGAGCTGCCCACGCCGCCCAGGGGGAGAGCTGCCCACGGCGCCCAGGGGGAGAGCTGCCCATGCTCCCAGGGGGAGAACTGCCCATGTCACCCGGGGGGAGAGCTGCCCACCCTGTCCAGGGGGAGAGCTGCCCACGCCGCCCAGGGGGAGAGCTGCCCACGCCGCACAGGGGGAGAGCTGCCCACGCTGCCCAGGGGGAGAGCAGCCCACGCCGCCCAGGGGGAGAGCTGCCCAGGGGAAGTGCTGCTCACGCCACCCAGGGGGAGAGCTGCCCACGCCACCCAGGGGGAGAGCTGCCCACGCTGCCCAGGGGGAGAGCTGCCCACGCTGCCCAGGGGGAGAGCAGCCCACGCCGCCCAGGGGGAGAGCTGCCCAGGGGAAGTGCTGCTCACGCCGCCCAGGGGGAGAGCTGCCCACACCGCCCAGGGGGAGAGCTGCCCACGCCGCCCAGGGGGAGCCGCTGCGGACCTTCATCCTTGCCACGTGTCCCAAGCTTGCAACATTCTGGTCCTCGGTACAGCGGCAAGCATCTTTCGTACAACCTTCTTGAGGGGTGATTACTCCAAAATGATGTTGCTGGGCCAGGAACTACTGACTGGGCTCTTTATGCCCCGCCCCTTCCCATTGCTAGATTAGACATTGCAAGGAATTGGAAATCTGGTGATTCTCTTTGTTCCACGATGTCATTGAGCATTGTGAATTGGTTATGATTTTTATAATTTATATGTTCTCCGGGTTTATTTAAACTGCTGTTAATTTGTATTCTTTACTTTTCTCTGCTTGTACTCAATAAAAATTCACAAATCAAGGGGTGGGGGAGGTGGAACAAGTCTCGGTGCGCCTTGAACGTTTACGAACTCCTACAGTCTTGTGAGTTTGTCCCCATTCATAAAATCCGAATATTGCCAATTGTCACTGGAAAAAAGCTGCAGTATCGCTGCAGCAAAAGTGGGGGTAAACCGATGACCTTGACATTTGATGGGGTGCATGAAAAAGGAATTTCTCCTTTGGCAATCATTTTGTACCTATCGAGAAAGTGGAAAAAATAACAAAAAATGTGCATTTGCTCCTTGAACTGCATTTCATTGGTGCATACATGTGCGCTCTGTACACTGAGGCATAGGGTCAGCTGAGCAGCGAACTTGTCCCATGACCCTGGGACACGCCCATGACCTTCCAGCTGTATACCTGGAAGGTGATGCAGGGGTGCTGCTGGGACTGACTCCTGAACTGCAAAAAAGGGTCAAAGGGCATTCAAGCGGAGAGGTGCACTTCCTCGCGTACTTGGACACGATTCTTGTGTTTCCAATCATGATATAATTCCTGTCACAGATGAACGAATACATTGGATGTAGTTGGATAGTTTTTTGTACTATCTAAAAATAAGTATATCGGACACTAGAAGTGATCCTTTTGCCCTCCAGTGTCCACATGCTGGTACTACACTAGCACATTTTGTATGAACAATCTGCAGATTTGAAGAAGGTCTCTGGTTACTAGTTCGAAATAAGCAATTTGACGGCTTATAACGACTATAGCTGCCAACTTCTCAATCTATGTTAGGTCAATTTAGCCCCTCACCGTTAATCCTATGTCTCCCCTTTGTGCTGGGATGTTGTTTGTAGATTTCACTGAATGAAGGTTAGTTAAGCTATTCATGCCAAAGTATCACAAACTACGTAGGCAAGTGGGCCAAAGGTCAGCCCCATCAACCATTGTCAGGTAGGAATTAAAAACAAGCATTTGCAATGCAAATTGGTCTCGCATTTCTGAGAGTTAGGTTATTGGAGTTGTAAATGACAACGTCTTTTACCTTTGTATATTGGAGTGGAGTGAATGTATGTGGAGTGGAATTATGTGGGTTGGATTGGAATTGTTAAGTATGGAATTGTGTGTGGTGTGGAGTGCATTCGTATAGCGGAATTATGTGGCATGGTGTGCAGGGGAAATATGTGGATAGTAATTATGTGGTACTGAGTATATTGGAATAATGTGGAGTGGGATTGTGTGTCATAGACTGTAATTATGTGGAATGGCATCTTGTGTTGGGGAGTGGTATGTTGTGGAGTTTAATTATGTGGTGTGCTGTTGAATTTTGAGGCATGATGTGGAATCCTGTGGTGTGGATTGGATGTATGTGGTGGGTTGTATAATTGTGCTGGTGATTTGAAATATGTGGTTTGTTGTCGAATTGTGTGGTATGGAATGGAAATATGTAGAGTTGAATTTTGTGGCATGAAATGTGTAGTGTTGAGAGAAATTATGCTGATTAGAATTATATGGCATGGTGTGGAGTGTATTTGTGTGGATTGTGTTACCTAGTTTAAAAATGATGAAACATTAGTCAAAAAAGGCAGCCTTTCATTGTGAACAAATTTACAAAACCTTATAATATGCAAAGACTTGTCCAAATATCAAAATGAAAACATGCAGAGTCAACCCCTAGTTATATTTGTGTTCATGAAATGACGGGATACAGCATGGATCCTTATAAATTGGTAGCCCATAAGTACTGGTGGTCCCTGTTCTACTGTGACTTCAAAAGCCAAACTGAGGGGGGCTTCCCATAGCTTACAAAGGTAGAGGGCAGGTTATGGGGAAGGGCTCTGCCCAGAGAGGATTCTTTAACTGCAGCCCCAGACCAGTGTGTCGAAGACACAGTGCTGGCTGAAGGTGAGGAAGGCAGGACAGGTGTGAGTGCTGGAGTGAGATGAAAGGTGTGGGCTGGGCACCTTCTCCCATAGAGCACCCGAAGCCTGTGAACACAGTCCCAACCGGTGAAACGTGTGTTCACAACCCCGAGGAAATGCACTCTGCCCCTGACCGGCAGAGAGGAGAGAGCAGCTTTCCCCCAGCTACTATGTTTGAGACAACTTTTATTTGGAGGCGACACTTAAAATTAAGCAAGCATTTGTAAATGCACAGTATCAAAACAACCTTAAATGTTTAAAATGTAATGTTTACAAAGAGAGATGTTGTTATGAACATACATTTGTACTGTTTCTAAGTGAGAAAAAAATAGGGAATAACTTCTGTGATATTGTTATGATAAGAAAAATATATGAGATAGAGGAAAACTCAAAAGGACAGAAGGGGAACTTCTTTTGAATTCCTTAATGCTTTATTAAAATCCAAACGAAAAGAAGTATGAGTATATCTTGATGATTTTGTGCAACAACATCGACAATCACACAAACTAGATCTAAACCTCGATTTGCCCAATTTTCTTAATCGTTACTATGACACACGTTCTGGTGGTGCATTGAAGGTTTAGATGAAAAGCTAGAACACTGGCAATTAATTTACCAACACACATGGAAATCCTGCAATTGCATAAAAGCCTTGCTCGTTTTCCTGTTGGTTCTGCTTTGTGTAGGGGAAGTAGAGGTATTGGGGTGTGAAGCTTATAATGGCATCCAGGACGGAGTGGAGAAACCTAGAGAAGGATGCCTGGGATACTCCTGCCACTCTGGAGTGTTGGAAAGTTCCAGGCACCAGCATGTGTAGGACAGCCAGTAGCTTGGCCTGCGGAGGGATGTTGGTGCACTGCTGGGATGTTGGCTGCAGCCTTGGTGCAATCTGGTGCAGAAGCCAGACAATGGACTCCCTCCTGAGCCTGTAATTGCAAAGACCTCATCCTCCCTGAGGTCATTAAGTGTTATTCTTTGGCGATATGTCCCTTCCCATCTCTTGTGCTGCCTCTATGTTGATGGTGGTTGAGCTGGTGGTGGGGGTGGTGGTCTCTTGTAGCTCCGACCTGAAGCTGGAGTAGGTCCATAGTGCCATTGAGCTTGCCATTGTTATTTGGGTATGCTCTGCTTTTATAGCAGTTGACATGAGTCACTATTACGCCTGGTTTTCTGTAGCAGTAAAATTCTGCCGCTATTGGGCCTTTGCGCATCTTTTGCCAAAGAAGCGTAATTTTCCCTTTTCGTTCTAAATACGGCTGCATTAGTTTTGGATGGCTTTTAAGGGGGAACGCCTACCTCGCATATCAATATTGCTAACTGCAGCAAAAGGATTTAGCGCTCTGAAAATAGGCGCTGGAGTTAAAAAAGTGATGCTAAAGACCTCTAGCGTCATTTTGTTAATATGGCGCCAAAAATAAAGCTGCTGCAGCTTCAAAAAAATGGTGCTGCGGCGGCGCTAGCTCCTTGTAAATATGCCCCTCAGTTTTATAAAAGTGGTAGAGAGGCAATTTCAAAGAATACATAAGTAAAGGCAGAATGCTACGATGTTGACAGTAACAGATGAATCGAGAGGTTTTTTCTTGGTTTTTGTGATTTTTTATTCAGAGTCTTCTGACTGTAAAAAAAGTTCTGCGCTGCTGTATTAGTTGAAATTGACTCTCTACCACTTTTATAAAATTTGAATTGTGAATGGCTTATCTTAGTGGCTAGCCATTTGAGGTGGGCCATTACTATTTGTGTACCTAAAGAAGTGATAACATATGTGGTGGTGTGGCAAATGGGTCCCCTTGCCCCCTATACTTGCTAATGCCCCTCAGTTTCCCTGATGTGAGCTCAGGCGGTGTATTAAAGCTGCCTGATTCGGTACTTGTAAGTACTATTTTGTTTTTTGCTTATTTTACTGCTTCTTATCTGGCCATGAGAAGTGGCCGATACCAGAATGCCATCTTCTTGACCAGGATGTTTCAGACAGAGAATGTAAATACACACTGGCAGTCCTGTGTACATTAGGAGTGCGTAGCTTACAAGCTTTCCTTTGCTTTAGACATCACGGTTTCTCAAGGCTTTCAGTAGTCTCACTCCTACATTAAGTGTGATAGTGTGTGTAGTGTCTGTATAATGACAATCTTATGCCACACTCCAAGGCGTGTAGAAGCTCCTTTATTTTCAAAGAACAAGCTGCAGAGCGCCTGCATAGTTCCCATCCTGTCCTTACCTGCCTCTTACTTCCCCTCTCCCTCCTTCGTCCCCCTTTGAGTCCATCTTGTTTTCACACCTGTCCCCAGACAGTTCTTGACTGGGCCTCAGTGCCCAGTGATCAGCTAGAGTCCATGGTCAGCTAGAGAACTGACCCATGTGTGCCTCAGTGCCTCGTGGTCAGCTAGAGCACTGATGTATGTGTGCCTCAGTGCCCCGTGATCAGCTAGAGCACTGACCTATGTGTGCCTCAGTGCCTCGTGGTCAGCTAGAGCACTGATGTATGTGTGCCTCAGTGCCCCGTGATCAGCTAGAGCACTGGCCTCTCTATGCCTCAGTGCCCGTGGTAAGCTAGAGCACTGACCCATGTGTGCCTCAGTGCCCCGTGATCAGCTAGAGCATTGATGTATGTGTTCATCAGTACCCTGTGGTCAGCTAGAGACATGACATGTGTGCCTCAGTGCCTTGTGGTCAGCTAGAGCATTGATGTATGTGTGCCTCAGTGCCCTGTGGTCAGCTAGAGAACTGACATGTGTGCCTCAGTGCCTCGTGGTCAGCTAGAGCATTGACCTATGTATGCCTCAGTGCCCCGTGGTCAGCTAGAGAACTGACATGTGTGCCTCAGTGCCCCGTGATCAGCTAGCGCACCGATGTATGTGTGCCTCAGTACCCTGTGATCAGCTAGAGAACTGACCTATGTGTGCCTCAGTGCCCTGTGATCGGCTAGAGAACTGATATGTGTGCCTCAGTGCACCGTGATCAGCTAGAGTCCGTGGTCAGCTAGAGAACTGACCTATGTGTGCCTCAGTGCCCCATGGTCAGCTAGAGCACTGATGTACGTGTGCCTCAGTGCCCAGTGGTCAGCTAGAGCACTGACCTATCTGCGCCTCAGTGCCCGTGGTAAGCTAGAGCACTGACCCATGTGTGCCTCAGTGCCCCATGGTCAGCTAGAGCACTGACCTATGTGTGCCTCAGTGCCCTGTGATCAGCTAGAGAACTGACCTATGTGTGCCTCAATGCCCTGTGATCAGCCAGAGAACTGACCTATGTGTGCCTCAATGCCCTGTGATCAGCTAGGGCACTGACCCATGTGTGCCTCAGTGCCCCATGGTCAGCTAGAGCACTTACCTATGGGTGCCTCAGTACCCTGTGGTCAGCGAGAGCACTGACCTATGTGAGCCTCAGTGCCCCGTGGTCAGCTAGAGCACTGACCTATGTGTGCCTCAATGCCCTGTGGTCAGCTAGAGCACTGACGTATGTACGCCTCAGTACCCTGTGGTCAGCTAGAGCGAGGGCATCTAGAGCACTGACCTATGTAGGTCTCAGCGTCCTGTGGTCAGCTAGAGCACTGACCTATATGTGCCTCTGTACCCCATGGTCAGATAGAGCACTGACCTATGGGTACCACAGTGCCCTGTGGTGAGCTAGAGCATTGACATGTGTGTGCCTCAGTGCCTTTTGGTCAGCTAGACCAACAAAACCTCAATGCACTATGGCCAGCTAGACAGAGCACTGACCAATGTCGGTCTCAATGCCCTATAGTCAGCTAGAGCACTGATCTATGTGTGCCTCAGTTCCCTGTGGTCAGCTAGAGCACTCACAATTGTGTGCCTCAGTGCCCCATGGTCAGCTAGAGCACTGACGTGTGTGCCTCAGTGCCCCGTGGTCAGCTAGAGCACTGTCCTATTTGTACCTCAGTGCCCTGTGGTCAGCTAGAGCACTGACATGTGTGTGCCTCAGTGCCCCGTGGTCAGCTAGAACACTGATCTATGTGGGCCTTAGTGCCCTGTGGTCAGCTAGAGCACTGAGCTATGTGTGTCTCAGTGCACCGTGGTCAGCTAGAGTACTGACCTATGTGGGCCTCAGTGCCCTGTGGTCAACTAGAGCACTGACGTATGTGGGCCTCAGTGCCCTGTGGTCAGCTAAAGTACTGTAGTGTGTTTTCCTCAGTGCACCGTGGTCACCTAGAGCCCTGACCTCATATGTGGGCCTCAGTGCCCTGTGGTCAGCTAAAGTACTGAAGTGTGTTTTCCTCTGTGCACCATGGTCAACTATTGCGCTGACCTATGTGTGCCTCAGTGCTCTGTGTTCAGCTATAGGACTGATCCATGTAAACCTCAGGGCCCTGTGGCCAGTTAGAGCTCTGACCTATGTTGGTCTCTGTGCCCCATGTTCAGCTAGAGCACTTACCTAAGTGTGCCTCAGTGGCCAGTGGTGAGCTAGAGCACTGACGTATGTGAGTCTCAGTACCCTGTGGTCAGCTAGAGGACTGAGCTATGTGAACCTCAGTGCACATTGGTCAGTTAGAGCACTGATCTATGTGTGCCTCCATGCCCTATAGTCAGCTACAGAACTGACCTATGTGAACCTCAGTGCCCATTGGTCAGTTAGAGAACTGACCTATGTGCGCCTTAGTGCCTTGTGGTCAGCCAGAGCAATAATGTATGTGTGCCTCAGTGCTCGTGGTCAGCTAAAACACTGACCTATGTGAACCTCAGGGCCCACTAGTCAGTTAGAGCACTGATCTATGTGTGCCGCAGTGCCCTGTGGTCAGCTAGAGCACTTACCTAAGTGTGCCTCAGTGGCCAGCTAGAGCACTGATATATGTGCGCCTCTATGCCCTGTGGTCAGCTGCAGAACTGACCTATGTTAACCTCAGTGTCCATTGGTCAGTTAGAGCACTGACTTATGTGTGCGTCAGTGCCTTGTGGTCAGCTAGAGCAATGACGTATGTGTGGCTCAGTGCTCGTGGTCAGCTAAAGCACTGACCTATGTGTACCTCAGTGCCCTAGGTTCAGTTAGAACATTGACCTATGTGCGCCTAAGTGCCCTGTGGTCAGCTTGAGCACTGATGTATGTGTGCCTCAATGCACCTTGGTTGGCTAGAGCACTAACTTATGTGTGCCTCAGTGCCCTGTGGTTAGCTAGAGGACTGATCTATGTGTCCGCAGTGCACTTGGGTCAGCTACAGCACTTACCTTGGTAGGCTAGAGCACTAACGTATGTGTGCCTCAGTGCTCCATGATTAGCTAGAGCACTGACCTACGTATGCCTCAGTACCCCATGGTCAGTTAGAGCACTGACCTATGTGTGCCTCAGTGCCCTGTGGTCAGCTACAGCACTGATCTATGTGTGTCTTAGGGCCCTGTAATCATCTAGAGCACTGACCTATGTGGGTCTCTGTGCTCCATGGTCAGCTAGAGCACTTACCTATGTGTGCCTCAGTGGCCAGCTGGAGCCTGACATATGTGAATCTCAGTGCCCTGTGGTCAGGTAGAGGACTGACGTATGTGTGCCTCAGTGCCCTGTGGTCAGCTACAGGACTGACCTATGTGAACCTCAGTGCCAATTGGTTTGTTAAATCACTGATCTATGTGTGCTGCAGCGACCTGTGGTCAGCCAGAGCACTGGCTTATGTGTGCCTCAGTGCTCCGTGGTCAGCTAGAGCACTGACCTATGTATGCCTCAGTGCCCCATGGTCAGTTAGAGCAGGGACCTATGTGTGCCTCAGTGCCCCGTGGTCAGCTAGAGCAATGACGTATGTGTGCCTCAGTGCACCTTGGTTGGCTAGAGCACTGACCTATATGTGCCTCAGTTACCAGTGGTCAGCTAGAGTACTGACGTATATGTACCTCCGTGCCCTGTGGTCAGCTAGAGGACTGACTTATGTGTGCCTCAGTGTCCTGTGGTCAGCTAAAGGACTGATCTATGTGAAACTCAGGGCACTGTGGCCAGTTAGAGCACAGATTTATGTGTCCCGCAGTGCAATGTGGTCAGCTAGAGTACTGACGTATATGTACCTCAGTGCCCAGTGGTCAGCGAGAGCACTGACCTATGTGTGCCTCAGTACCCCTTGGTCAGGTGGCACATTGAGCTATGTGTGCCTCAGTGCCTTGTGGTAAGCTAGAGCACTGACCTATGTGTGCGTCAGTACCCTGTGGTCGGCTAGAGCACTGACCTATGTGAGCCTCAGTACCTCTTGATCAGGTGGAACACTGACCTATATGTGTCTCAGTGCCCTGTGGTCAGCTAGAGGACTGACCTAATGGTGTCTCAGTGCCTATGGTCAGCTAGAAGACTAACCTATGTAAACCTTAGTGCCCAGTGGTCAGCTAGAGCACTGACCTATAAGGGCCTCGGTGCCCGTGGTCAGCTAAAACAGTGACTTCAGTGCCCTGTGGTCAGCCAGAGGAGTGATCTATGTTGACCTCAGTGCCCTGTTCTCAGTAAGCGATACCAAAGGGGATGATGGACGGAGCGCCTGAGCAAATCAAACACTCACCCCCAGTCAACTGATCTGGGTTTAATCCAGCATCATTCTTTAGCTCACTCCACCACCCCAGTTCAGACATGGCCATATGCAAATCAGTCTGACCCTGTGCCTCATGGTATCGCTTTGTTCGCCCTAAGTTGGCAGGGTATGCCCAGACGTGGGTCCCTTGCTCACTTTGCCACTGGATTCAAGATAGCCTGGCTGATGAGGGTTTTGAACCCGAAACCGGTCCCAGGATGCTTGTTTCGGTCCAGGGAAGACATGGCTTGGCAGTTCGGGCTGGACTGTTCCCATGAGGCACAGGGTCAGACTGATTTGCATATGGCCATGTCTGAGCTGGGGTGGTGGAGTGAGCTAAAGAATGATGATGGATTAAACCCAGATCAGTTGACTGGGGGTGAGTGTTTGATTTGCTCTAACGCTCCGTCCATCATCCCCTTTGGTATCGCTTTGTTCGCCTAAGTTGGCAGGGTATGCCCAGACGTGGGTCCCTTGCTCACTTTGCCACTGGATTCAAGATAGCCTGGCTGATGAGGGTTTTGAACCCGAAACCGGTCCCAGGATGCTTGTTTCCGGTCCAGGGAAGACATGGCTTGGCAGTTCGGGCTGGACTGTTCCCATGAGGCACAGGGTCAGACTGATTTGCATATGGCCATGTCTGAACTGGGGTGGTGGAGTGAGCTAAAGAATGATGATGGATTAAACCCAGATCAGTTGACTGGGGGTGAGTGTTTGATTTGCTCTAATGCTCCGTCCATCATCCCCTTTGGTATCGCTTTGTTCGCCCTAAGTTGGCAGGGTATGCCCAGACGTGGGTCCCCTGCTCACTTTGCCACTGGATTCAAGATAGCCTGGCTGATGAGGGTTTTGAACCCGAAACCGGTCCCAGGATGCTTGTTTCCGGTCCAGGGAAGACATGGCTTGGCAGTTTGGGCTGGACTGTTCCCATGAGGCACAGGGTCAGACTGATTTGCATATGGCCATGTCTGAACTGGGGTGGTGGAGTGAGCTAAAGAATGATGATGGATTAAACCCAGATTAGTTGACTGGGGGTGAGTGTTTGATTTGCTCTAACGCTCCGGCCATCATCCCCTTTGGTATCGCTTTGTTCGCCCTAAGTTGGCAGGGTATGCCCAGACGTGGGTCCCTTGCTCACTTTGCCACTGGATTCAAGATAGCCTGGCTGATGAGGGTTTTGAACCCGAAACGGGTCCCAGGATGCTTGTTTCCGGTTTAGGGAAGACATGGCTTGGCAGTTCGGGCTGGACTGTTCCCATGAGGCACAGGTTCAGACTGATTTGCATATGGCCATGTCTGAACTAGGGTGGTGGAGTGAGCTAAAGAATGATGATGGATTAAACCCAGATCAGTTGACTGGGGGTGAGTGTTTGATTTGCTCTAACGCTCCGTCCATCATCCCCTTTGGTATCGCTCTGTTCTCAGTAAGAGCACTGACATATGTGGTCCATTGTCTCTTCAGTGGGGTCCATTACATCTCCCCCCACTGACAGAGTTAGAGATTAGAACATTTGTTCAGATCCGCAAACATAGGACGAGCCTCAGTGATTGTCCCTTTCTTACCTTGATTATGTCTCCTTGATGCGTTTTGTAGGTTTCTTGAGGCCCTTTCTAACGATCGCAGTGGGTTTCTGTCATCTTTTCGAGCAGGGTGGTTGGTGTCATTCTAGTTGGTTTCCAGGTCTTCATATTCTAACTTAATTGGGGCTCCAGAGTACCATGGTATGTCTTGGAGTAGGAAATGTTTCAAGTCAGCTCTTGGCCGTTGGCTTTCGCAGTTGTCTGCCGTTCCAGGCTGTGGCTCGTGTCAGCTCAGTATGGTACTGAGGGTCACTCTACATTGTGTTTTTTTGCTTCA
Source organism: Calotriton arnoldi (assembly GCA_963921515.1). Taxonomy (NCBI): domain Eukaryota; kingdom Metazoa; phylum Chordata; class Amphibia; order Caudata; family Salamandridae; genus Calotriton; species Calotriton arnoldi. Next base: position 5,139 of record CAWUFW010006111.1, on the reverse strand, counting down.
CCAGTACCGAGTTGCCTACACCAATGTAGCGGTGTGTGCATGCCTGCTCTTGTTGGCATATTGTTTCATCTTTTTTTGGCCTTCCGGTCTTGCAGGCGTACCGCTTCACGTTTAGGTGCTGGATGCTTGGTTCCCACATCCTGCTAGGAATGTAGTTGCCGGTCTCATATCCCAACATCAGTCATTGCCCCGTGGAACTATGCCGGGTGTTGTGATATGCCCTCAGAATAATGTTGAGAGTCTATTGGACAGGCATTTGTCTCATTTCAGATTGTTGAAGTGCTCACTTGATGGTTGCCATGAAGCCTTCAACCGACCCATTCACCTGTGGCCATTTGGGTGTGATCCTGCAATGTTTGAAGTTCAGGTGCATCAAGAATTGGGTGGTAAATGGTCTCCAGTTTTCAATTTTGATGACCTGTGGAATTCCCCAGACAAGAAACATCTCATCTAGTGCATTGATGACAGCTTTTGAGCAGGTTGATGCCATTGACTTAGCTACAGTGAAGCGTGAAGCATGATTACTCGTCCCTTATGACAAGGATGAACTTGCCTGACTTCAGGGAGCTAAAGAAATTGGAAACAACATTTTGACACACTTGGTCGGAAAGTTACAACCTCTGCAGTAGGAGGGAATAGAGTTTCCATTAACTGCTTGCAAGGGGCACAGTCTCACAGTGTCTCTTCAACTAGGGTGTCTAGGTTGTGGGATCCTACCTGCTGTCCTGGATCTCTTTTTTGTGGCAACTATCCCTCAATGTCCCTCGTGTGCTAGGTCTACAACTGTTGGTGTAGAGTTGTTGGGCTTATGAGACACTTTTCGCTGAGTATGAGCAAAACGGAGGTGACTGAGAGTTCATCTTTCATGTGACAAAATGTGGAGATCTCAATATCGACTCCCGTTGTCTTTACAAGGTGTTTCCTTTCGTCTTGTTTTTTCTCTCCTTTACTTCCTATGGGTTGCGTCACTGTCTCTGTTCTCATATGGTTTGGACGGGGACAGATCACGCAGAGTCTTGGTTGATGATGACAATTACGTAGTCTTTGGCTCTGGATTTTCTGTTATTGTAGGTCAGTTACTGGTGTCATGACGTAGTCGGCTGGGTTGTTGTGTTTTCCTGGTTCGCTGATTATAGAGTGGATGTATTCTTGTAGGCGAATCTCCCCCCTCTTCATGCGTGGTGCTGTTGGGTTCCTGAAGATTGTTGTGAGGGCCTGGTGATCTGTTACTATGGTGAAGTCTTTCCTATCCTATACACAAAGACATGATACTGTTCGCAGGCCCGCATGATGGCTAGGCTGACTTTTTCAGTTGTGAATATGCCCTTTCAGTGCCTGTGAGATACGACATGCCTCTGTTCCGGTCTTTTCTTGGGTCGGACCAATATGGCACTACTGGGCTGGCATCGACTATGAGTTTGGTGCATAGTGTAGAGTCGAACAAAGGCATGCTAGCGGCGCTATTGGCTCACATCGAGATGGCTTGGAATATGTGTTCCCATTCCTGTGTATACTCGAACATGCAGCCTTGTTTTGTGAATTCTCTTTAACGGGCTGCTAAGGGTGTCTTAGTTCTTGATGCATCTAGAGCTTCCTAGCGACATGCATAGTCTGTGTACCATGGTGCAGAGCTGTGTCTTGTATAGGTGTTTGTACTGGGCTCATGCCCTTCCAGTACAAAACACTGTGCCTAGACAGGCTGGAATCTGTATATTTTGATATTGAAAATAAAGTATTGATTACCACTTAACAAATTGAACATTTGGATTTATTGAAAAAAACTCTTTGGTAGTGCACCGCTCCACCACTTTCACACTGTGCCCAGACAAACTCTGTAAGATTCGACACATTGAATGTGTGCTGTGCTGTGCTGTGCAGTGCAGCGTGTAGAATGTTTGGAGAGATAAAAATACTCCTTGGTAGCATCTGCTTCAAGGAGGCAATAGTTTTTGTAACACCCAAGTAACGCTCCTCAGCGGCGTCACTAGGGGGGTGCGGGGGGTGCGGACCGCACCGGGTGACACCATCAAATGGGGCGACACTGTGAGCCTCTGCTTTAAATCGCTACATAAATCAGGAGGAATCCTCCTGATTTATGTAGCGATTTCCGCACTGGGTGACACCAACCCTAGTGACGCCACTGACGCTCCTTGATGCAAAGTGGCGCAAAGCAGTGAGAAACGCTATTGGTGCTGAGAAATGGGATTCAGCACTAAAGACCGTTAGCACTTCAAAGTTAGTGCCCTTGAAGTCTCTGCAGGACTTTGTGCCAGTGCAAAGTTTTTGTAAATCTGGGCAGTGGAGAGCAGAAAAAAGGCAGTTAGATAAATGTTTGTTATTTAGACCTCTTTAGAATTTAGAATTATTAAAGCCACAGAGATTCGCCCACTTTAAATATTGCAGTGAATGTTTATTATTGTGGGTTGTTGAGAATTTAACAGAAAGTTTACTCAGGAAGTGACAGACCCACTGGCAATCATGGGCATTGAGTGGAGCACATGGCTGTTTAGGGTGGGGATTCTGACCCAATGTCTGCCATGCTTTTTTTTAGCAGGAAAGAAACAATGTCCCCAAGCGCTGGAAGAATAACCCTAGTGTGTCAGGGACAATGGTTTTTCATTTTTTTTTTTTTTTAAATATAAAATATTTTAAAACAATGCAGTCAGTCAGAGTTGCTAGCCGGCTAGTATGGCTTTGTGCAAATTCAGAAAGAGTGCTCCTGCCATACGGGCAGAAGAGCTTTCAGCATAATATCACATCTTATGCAGGGGATTTTCTGGCCTGTTATTTGTCTTTAGAGCCACTGGCTCAATATACTGTATAACTGAGCATAAAATAAAACCTATTGAATTACGTAGGTGCAGATTGTAATAAATCTCTCTTGTTTCTTCCACAGTTGACCATCAGTGAGCAAATAAAGGGTAAGTAAACAAGAATACCTTTACACAAGAAATGTACACTGAATGTCAAAAGAAAAGTGGATTGTCCATACCCATTTGAGGAAACCTGAGCCCGCCTCAATCCGCTGCATAACCACCCAGATGCAGGACCATGCCACAGATTCAAAGGCTTACTCTGTGTCGGGCAGTGCCAGGGCATAATCATCATCCATGAGGCATGCAGCATGTACAGGGAACAGAAGCACTATTTAGAGTGTGCCTCATTCCACAGCAGATAATATTTCTTAATGACACTGTGCAACAGACTTTCTGTCTTGGAATAGCCACGAACAAGGGTTTGAACACACCTTGGATTCCAACACCATCACACTTTGAGGGGTGGCAAAACTTTACATCACGTGGAGGGGATACAATAGATCACATCATACAGTACAATTCATCAGACCCCAATTGGAAGGGATGGTTAGTTTGGCCCACAGACACAAACAGATGTCAATCAAGATTCAGTGGTACCGAAGGGTTTAGTATCCACAGGCCGGACCAACGCTATGTTCAAAGAGAACATCCGGGGGTGGTGACATCATACAGTGTTGGGAAGTTGTGCCTCGATTGGCTAAAAACCTCGACACTGTCCCAGATGAAACAGCACTTATCCTAACTCTCAGATGAGGTGGATCTAAGGGATTTTTTATTAGGTCCCCGAAAGCCACGTCAGAAACGTTTCCTATACAGTGTCTATAATGAAATCTGGAAAATCTCTCAACATGAAGCTGAGGAGAGACTTCGTGAAATAGATAGAATTAACCTAGAAAAGGCGCTAGCCGTAGTTGACAATGGTATGATTACATTAACATCCAGGATTTATTCACTGGGCAACATTGTATCTTCTGCTATTGATATACTAGAACAGGATCTGTCCATACTACAACACGGACAATCTCAACTATGTTCTATTATGTTATTAAGCTGGACGCTGCAATCATTGTGCGCTGGTTATGTGCCTTGGTGATTTATCAACAGTACGTCCCTATTTTCTGCATACAATCTAATGGAAAAACAAATGAAAATGGGAGCAAAGTATATAATGCTGCATATTGAAAAACTGGACCAATTACCTTTCACTGTGGCAGAGTCACCATCCACAGAATGGTTAATCCATGGCTATATAACATTACCGGTCACAACTTTCCAGTTTCAGTATTGCCTAGAACAACAACAGCCGGGCAGATATGAAGCGATGGGTAGGGAATTCATCAAGGAATCTTGGGAATTACCATACAGATTTCGATGTTGGAATGGGGACATGGAAGTGTTCCTTAGCGGTACCAACTGCGAGAATTCCTTAAGTGGATCTCTCATATGCCAGGATATCATGCTTCACGGGGCCTGTAATGGTTCAGTTGCTAACTTATCCTGTCACTTGAAAGGGTCCCCAGCTGCCGTGATTAATCCGGTGTTAAAGTTACTTTCAAATGGGAGTTACTTGATGCTGAATGACAAAGGTTGTTGTGGGATGCTCTCGGGCATCGCATATCTTGTCACTGTAAGCTCCAGGGTTACTTGCTGTATGCAAGTATTTTTTCCTCCGAGCTATACAGTCAGGGACATGTGCTAAGAGCCGTAAATTATGAGTGGTGCTACTTCTCGGGATGAATCTGGCCTGATCTTTGTGTATAAAGTTAGGCATATGCGGAAGATGTCAGGCTGCCAGAATCCCACTCAAGATTTTCACATCCAGATTCTAAAGAGAGATCAGCCTATAAGAGCTAGGCAGCAAGGGCTCTCTTCCAGGTTTTGGTATCATAGCCACCACTACTTCCTGCATGGAGGCCAGTAAAGACTGAGCTTTCCATGCCTCATTATAGACCTCTTAGAGGTGGTCAGCCAACAGAGGAGCATTCCGTTGGTAAAACTCTGCCGGGAGACTATCACTCCCAGGGCTCTTTGTCGGTTTGAGATGCCGTATGGATCCCCCAGCGCGGCCTCTGCCTCTGGTTCCAGAAGAGAGGAAGTCCCTGACAACTTCCTGTGGTGGGAACATTTGTTTCCCATAAACCGTGGCCAGATGAGTAGCCATGCCCTCAAGGATCGCCTACTGTTTCCCCACTATTTCCCCGCTGTCGCTTTGACTGTGTAGTGTAGGCGTCACAGGTGACTCTCGTTTCACAAGTCGGGCAAGCAGAGCCCTCGCTTTATCACCTTCCATATGCAAGCTGCCGATACACAGTATAGGAATTTT